>CM066986.1:7500-607500 GCA_033977485.1 Hydrangea macrophylla | reverse complement strand
TCTTTTTAATTTTAAACTCTTTAATTCAAAGTACTGTTTTAATTAGTTAAGTTCGATTGTTTAGTTTATTTTAATCATTTTCATTAGTAATCCTTGTTTGTGGAACTTCGTGTTCCGCATCATCATTCAATCTTAGTTATTTTATTTTGTTTTCTTTAGAGGTTAGTCTAATTCGATAGGTCAACACCTTCCCTGTGGGATCGACCTGGTCTTACCAGATATTACTTGCACGCCTACCTACACTTGGGTATTGCACAAGAGCGCACAAGATTTTTCTCGTGTCAATCACTATTGTTATTCGTGCTATGGTAGTGTTATCGGATATGTGAGCATGTTAAGGGTGGTTTTATCTATACGATTACTGATATCAAATCCTTGTTATGCGATCCGTGGTTATATGATGATGTTTCTACTGTTAAGATGATAGATGCACTTTTTGTGATGATTGCTAATCAGAGTAGTTAACACATAGTATGGTAATGAAGTAAATGAAAGGGGTAGTGATGTACATGAGTAATTGATAATGGACACTTGCATTTCATGACTCGAGTTAGTATGCGAGATGTGATTGAATGAGAAATGTGATTGAGAAAGAGAAGTGAATTTGAGTAATGTACCAGTTGGGCGACAGTCAACGTGCCAGTTGGGCGACAGTTAATGTGCCAGTTGGGCGATAGATTGAGTGCCAGTTAGGCGATAGTTAATATGCCAATTGGGCGACAGTCAACGTGCCAGTTGGGCGATAGTTTGAGTGCCAGTTGGGCGACAGTTAATGTGCCAGTTGGACGACAGTCAACGTGCCAGTTGGGCGATGGTTTGAGTGCCAGTTGGGCGATAGTGTGAATACCCGTTGGTACTTCGGTTGTTATGAATATAGTGTGTTGACCATTGAGAGTTCATACCCAAGCTATAAGTGTGTTGTATGGCACGATTATTGCGTTAATAGTGATTGGGAAAGTTTCCCTCATGAATGTATTAAGGGGTAAAATGGAATGTTGAACGTGTAGCGAAATCTTGACGGTTATAATTAGAAGTTATCATTGAACTAAATTATGAAACGTAGGAACGCGTATGGTAATGGTAGTCGTTTGACTTCCGATTAAAGTTGATTTGTAGACCTCGGTGACGTGTTCGGCCAAATAGTGGGTCTGAGGATCGTCAACGGCGTGTGCAATCAAGAGGTAGTTGTGGTGTGTTCCTCTACTTGATCTGTGGATCGTCCATGACGTGTTCAGTCGTACGGATGACCTGAGAATCGTCAGTGACGTGTGCAATCGAGCGATTCATTATCGAGTGTTGTTCTTTCTCGACCTGTGGATGTGTTGTTCCCAGAATATGTGTGGTGAGTTCATTGTTCAGGTCATGGATTCGATATCCCAACGTAAAGATAGTAGTATTGTTCGTACTTTGACACACACGAGCATGTTGATGAAAGGTGAATGTATCCTATGATGAAATGCGATTATATGCTTAATTGTTTACATGTTTTGTTGAGACCTTTGCTATGCCCGTGAAAGAATGCGTCTTTTGATAAGAGATTAACTATACTAAGGTTCTGAACAATAACGTGAGTTGAGCGATATTTGTATTTATAGATTATTGTGCGGTTATGTTACTCACTCAGCTTTGTTCCAAAGCTGACGACATTTTACGTCTTGGACATTCCTATGTCCAGAGTGATGCAGGTTTTGTTAAAGAGGGAGGTGAGCTCAGGATGCAGTGTTGAGGAGCTAAGAAGGATAAAGCTAAGCTGGAAATTGAAGATAGTTACCCCTGTGGCTATTTATGTTTTGTTATGAACCAAGTTTAGTATGACCCTTTAGTAATATGCTTGATGTTAATGTAATTTGTTCATTTCCGCTGTTGTATTTGCACTCTGTTAAGGTCAAGTTATGTTTGTGCGTTAGCAATTCCCTTACGGTTTATTATGCGGAGTTTGTAGGACAGAACGGTTAGTCAACCAATCACGTGTCTACAGATCCAAAAGTGGAAATTTATTTTTCCCTATTTTGCTACTCCAGGGCGTGACAGGTTTTGTGGTATCAGAGCCTAGGTTTAGGCGTTTACCGTCTGTCCATCACTCTTAAGTTATGAACTTTAAGATATTTCTTTTAGTAGCACTGGTACTAAGGTAGTTTTCCGTTTTGGGCAGGATAGCATGGAGCACCGTGTAGAGTATGACGTTGAGGATGGAGAGTACAGAGTCACCTTGGTGAGACAGTTTTCTTCTCGAGGATTTGGTCATGTTAGCGCCACCATCAGGCATCGTGTTTGCCAGAGTATAAGGAAATGGACACGTTGTTTCTTCCGCGAGAGACCTGTTCCCGAGTTAGCATATCATAGAGTGGTAGCACCGCGCTTGCTGTCTGCTGAGATGGAGGAGATTTCTCATGCCTTTGGAGACCTGGCAATCCATGACCAGGACGAGCCTCAAGAGGACATAGTACATTTTGCTACACCCGCAGGCTCTGATAATAACTCAGATGATGATCAAGAGGAAGACCCGATAGTAGAGCCTGAGATGATAGAGGACCCTGATTGGCCCCTAAATATTTACATTTATGTTTATGCTTTAGCAAATCCCTTACGGTTTATTGTGCGGAGTTAGAAGGACAGAACGGTTAATCAACCAGTCACGTGTCTACGGATCCAAAAGTGAAAATTTATTTTTCCCTATTTTGCTACTCCGGGGCGTGACATATATAGTGCTTTGGGCAGGGACAGTAGAAGGAGAAGGAAGAAAAACTAGTGAATAAAGTGTAGACACCCAATTTTTGTTCAGTCCAAAAAAGGAAAAAAAAAAAAAAAGAGGTTATATATTACATATATAATATCTTATCATTCTTGATTTATATATTTGTACTATTTATTTTATTTTACTTTCATTTATTTATAGATAAAAGAAGAAGAAGAAGATTTCTCTAAAAATAATATCAAAAATGAAAATGAATATTATAATAAAAAATCAAATTTTTTTTTTGTAAAGTTTGGGTTCATTGAAGATCACTTTTGTAAAGCTGTCATTTCAAAGTTCAAATTTTTGGGAACTTAACAGCTCATTTAAATCGTCATTTTTGGGTAAAAAAAAGTTGTGTTCAAAACCGTTTCAAAATAAAGTGTCCTTCAACACGAGCGTATCACTTTTTGAATCATCCGAATTGAACCTCAAGTGAAAGAAATATGCCAAGTTAAAGATTTGGGGTCAAAATGTCAGTGGTTTCACCATAATCCAACCGCATTGGATTAAACACTAACCTATTCTCACACGCGGCCACACCAATGCCATATATATCTCTCCTGACTTTCGCCACTCAATCATTCCACAACAATGATACACTCACATCTTCAACCACACCTCCAATTACATTCTATACTTTAAATACATATACCATGTGCAATTTAATTTTTTCACACTTTTCTGTGCAGTACTTACATAACATAGAGTATATGCATTTAAAGCAAGGATGTGGTTAGAGGTATGATTGGAAATGTGAGTGTATTATTATTGATCATTCCAAGGCCATAAGGCCCATAACCCTTTTGACTTTCTCGAATGGCAATCACTCAACTTGGTCCTATATCTAAACTCACATTCACAGAAGAGTAATATTATGTTTCCCAATATTTTTTTTTCCTAACATATGGTAGTGAGCCCCTCTTCATTAATGGTAGGATCACTTCAACATCAATCAATTAAAATTAATTGGGCTCACTATCACATGTGTTGGGAAACTCTTTTGGGAAAAAAAATTTGAGAAGCAAAGCATTATTCTTCACAAAAAGGAGGGAGGATAAAAAAAGAAAAAAAAAAAAAAAAAAGATTATAAGAGATGAGGAGTGTCGGCAGAGAGAGAAAGAAGAGGGAAAATAGGGTGAAAAAAAAAGGGAGGAGAACCAAAAAAAAATATATATATATATATATATATAGAGAGAGAGAGAGAGAGGGATGAGGTCGGCTGCTCCTCCGTGGCTGGCCCTCCCGCAACCAGCTACCACAACCACCACCCTCCACCACATAACCACCACCTCCTCCTAGCCACCAACAACGCACTACCCTCCTCCACATAACCACCTACGTCCTCCTAACCACCACACTCTCTACCATTGGCGGACACACATAAGGGAGCCCCCAAAGTTTTGAAAATTTATATATTTACACTAAAAAATAAAATATTTACAGTTAAGCTCCCCTGAAAATTATAAAAGTCCCCCAGATATTATGAAATTTTCATACTAAACCCCCTCTCTCTTATGTTTTTGTGCTAATTATAAAATATGTATGAATAGGTCTAAAATATACACAAAATATGTATAAATAGACCTAAAAAAAATTCCGAGCGTTGCCTCCGAACAGGGCCGGCCCTGGCATATAAAATTATAGGCCTCCGCCTAAACCCTCCAATGTTTTGGATAATTTTAGGCCCCCAATCTCAAACACTGAATAGTAATTGTTAAGCCCAAAGGCCCCAAACACAACCTAAAACCCCAAGAACCAAGGAAGTCAGCTACTGTGCGATGGACATATCCACTTTTAGGGGCTTGTTTGGGGGAAAAAAAAACTACTCATTAGGTGCACAAAACTGGTGTACTTAGCATTTTCCTTATTAAAAAAAGCACCTTCTCAACTTTCCCAAATATAAGACTTTTCAATGTTTTTGGTCATTTTCCTTACATTTTATTTATAGAACTGAATCTGTTAAATTTAATGAGCTTACTTGCAGTTTTTTTGGAGTATCTTTGTACTAAAGCACTCAAATTCTTAGGGCAGTCCCCTTCTTTAATAAAATAAAATAAAATAAAATAATCGGTTTCTCTACATAGACCAAAACAATGACCAAATAGACTCAAATGGCTTTTAGGAAGTACATTTTTGGATTTGACAACTGGTTCATGCTTATATACAGAGGGTCTCATTTTAGATGTTCGCCTAAGGCCCCCAAAACCTCAGGGCCGGCCCTGCCTCCGAAATCCCATACATCAAGCTCCCCTAGCTTGATTTTCTAGATCCTCCCCTACACTCTACCCTCCTCCATCTCCCACCGCCTACACCACCACCATAGCCCACAACTACTTTCCCACCTAACCAACCTTCCAGTGCCTAAGCCCAAGACCCAGCAACCCAAACCCCCAAACCCACCACCAGCAGCCCCCTGCTCAGCCCAGGCAAGTAGCGCACAGCACGACGAATGGCCGCACAACACGTGCACACGGCGCATGGGCACACAGCACTCGCGCACGGACCCACAGTACGCCTACACAGCACTCCTGCACAGCGCACACAGGCAACGCCCCTGGGCGGGAGCGGGGAAGCGTTAAACTTTAAAAGGTTCAAAGGTTAGGAGCGTCTAAGAAGTGTCCAAATATTTCAAATAGATATATTATGTAATTTGTTAGTGAAGATGAATTATGATGGAGAATATGATATTTTAATTGTAGATTTTGTTTTTGAAAGTATTAAATCATATGCCCCACATAAAGATAGTTCTTCAATAAAATGTTTGAGCACAATAAGAACTTCAATCTATTTACAAGCTATTTTGAGACTTGGTTGTGATAAGAGTGGGGTGGGAGCGAGGTTCTAATATGAGGGGAGCGAGATTCCGACAAGCTTCTTAGTAAGGAGCGCGGAATCGAGAGTTTGAGGTGGGAGCGTGACCACTTTAGAAGGCTAAGGCTCCTGCTTCTAAGGTAACAAATTTTGTTTTGACAAGAGAAAAAAAAAAATATATATATATATATATATATAGAGAGAGAGAGAGAGAGAGAGAGAGAGAGAGAGAGAGAGAGAGGGGCTGAGATGATCATTCAGTTGAATTCCATCTACAAAGTGGACTAAATTAATACTCACTAATAAAACAAGCACAGTCCAAAACCAAATAGAAGAATAACAGCAAAGAGAACAGAAAAAGCAACTCTAGGAATACATAGTAGTCCTAATGTCGTATCAAAATTAAAAAGTTCTTATGTTTGAAAAAATAGAACAAACAAAAAAATAAGTGACAGATTTTAAGCTTGTAGAACGGTGCTAACTAGAATAACTTTTAGTTACAAAATATGGTATTCAATTGTGCAGACACTGCAGAGTGCAGAGTGAACTTGTAATTGCATAAGACACAAGTCCAATGAATTGGTCAGTAAATCTGATATGGGATGTCAATGTAATTTCAGACATGAAAGAGGGTTCGTCTTCCATTTGTTGGAAATCTTAGGTAAGTTGGTGTAATTTACTCTATTTTTCCCCTCCCCTTATATTACTATTTAAAATGCAATGAGTTTGGAGTGTACTATCGCCTGTTCAAGTGATCGTGGGAAGGTTCTTGTTCAATGAACGTGTTTGTGACTCATATATATGTCAAGCAATTCAGACCTGCTCTCTTGAGTTCTTGATAAATTAAAGAAGAGAAATGATTATGGTACATCACTTTTCTTGTCAAACCCACTCATATTTTAATCTTTTTTATCCATGCCAACTGCCAAGTGAAACTTCTTTCTGTCAATCTCTTCCCAAACATTAATGAATCTGCCAATTTTTTTTCTTTCTAAACCCATAACCATAGAGATAAAATGGCTCAAAATAGGATATCATTTTAAAAAGGTAATAAGGTGAACAAAAGGTTGAAAAATGATGGGTGCAGTCACGTACTAGAAAGAAACAAGGACCAATTAGTACTTGCTATAAATAAACTAATCTCCTTAACTTAGTAGATCTAATTAAAGCCCACCCTCTATTTTCATGCATATCCAACCCCTTTCACTCCCTTACAAAAACCCCCCTCACCCTTCCCAGCTCAAATCTACCCAAGGATTTTCCCCCCATCCTCTCCTTCCATTGTCTCTCTCTTCCTCCATTTCTCTCTCTCTTTCCTCCCCCTCCCCCCTCCAAAGAGAAACTCCCCAAGAGAAGAGACAATGGCGATCAACAATCGTGTGCTTCTCATTATTACCATCATCACTCTCATCTTCTCATCCTCCGATGCATTCCGCCTGCAGTCACGTCTCCATCGTGAAACACATGGCATATCACGTGCGCGACGTGTGCCACGGGCACGTGTGCCACGGGTGGCACATGTTGATCCTGCAATCAGGAATATTTGCGCGGTGGCCCGTGATCCAATCCTATGTATAACTTCCATTGCACCATTTCTAGATGGCAAAAATGACCCCAGGAGTGTCCTTATCAAGGAGATTAGTGCCACCACTCGCACAGTTGAGGGTGCACTAGCAAAAGCAAAGAACCTCTTGAGAGTTCCTTCTAACCAGGGAACACCAGCCCAATGCCTCAAAGGTTGCATCGAGCTGTACGAATCGGCTATGTATGATTTGAAGAGAGTTACTGGTCCATTATTGGCTCAGGATTTTCAGACAGTGGATACGTATCTAACCGCAGTTGCAACAAGTGCCTCAACTTGTGATGATGGGTTTGATGAGATGCAAATTGGGAATTCTCTGAAAGGAGTGGATGAAATAATCAAGAAGTTGGCTACCAATTGCCTCATTATTAGGCATAAATTTGTGACCCGTTGATTATATATCTCTACATATATACATGTGTGTGTGTGTGTATGTGTATTCAAGATTGTTGTGCTTTTGTCCTTGGTGATGGGGATTGAATTGGTGTTCAAATGTTAATTAGTACCTGTAAACAAATCAGGTTAAAATGAAACTGATTGATAAGTGCTTGATCTGCTCAATCAATGCACTATTACTACAAAATCTACTTAGAATTGTACTTAGAATTCGATTCTACTAGCACACTCGTATAGCATCTCAAAAAAAGAAATGTACTTACAATTCGATTCTCGTCACCTAATCCAAAGAAAGAAAAAAAATAGAAAGAAATGTTAAAAAAGAGAGACAGTAAGAAAAGGGGGGAAAAATCAATGTGCTTCATTACCTACTAACAATAAAATTGTTAAATTTACAAATCTGATGCATAAAATTGTTAAAATTCAACGTACTTGGGATGCAAATTAGGAGTTATGGTATACAATGAAATTTTAGGACCCGTGATTTTTCAAATTAATATTAATGCTATAGGAATATATAAAAGTTCACTCTCAATTCAAGAAATGCGATAACAAGTCGATTTGATCGCATAGTCTCATCATAATTTAAATTCATTCGGTGGATATACATTGTGGATGAAATCTACCATGTAATTGACACTAGCAAGGAACTGCTGGACTTGTTTGAATGTGATATATATACTCGTTTAATTGGGAAATCTTCAAGTTGGCTGGCTTGATGATCATTTTGAACCTGATGAGTTAGGCAATGATTGGAACTACGGACATTGAAAAACCAAAGTTGATGGGATAATTTCCATGAAAATACAACTGCTATGCAAGTTTTGTACGTAATAGTCAAAACGTGCTTACTGCATTATTACATGACATGCTGCTAAAATTGGGTGTGGAATCTTATACCCCAACTGTTATGGTTATCTCTGGATTGACATGCCGACCGACAGAAAGCTCAGATGTAGACTCCTACAAATTAATTTTAGCCTGCAAGTAACGTAC
This sequence comes from Hydrangea macrophylla, assembly GCA_033977485.1. Lineage (NCBI taxonomy): Eukaryota > Viridiplantae > Streptophyta > Magnoliopsida > Cornales > Hydrangeaceae > Hydrangea > Hydrangea macrophylla. The sequence goes on along the minus strand of CM066986.1, from coordinate 598,978 downwards.
TAATGAGTTTTGACAAGCCTTGGAATCATCAATTAAAGCAATTTTGGAGGTCCAAAACTAGGATGAGGAAGATAAAGTGCATGGGTTATCTGATCTTTTGTGTTGGTTGTATTCTGTTTTCCCAGCAATGCTAACTCGTGTTACAGCCAGTCTTCAGAGAAAAACAAATGCTGACCAGCGCCCAAGGAGATGGGCCATAGGTTCTCAGTTTTGTCCCAAGAAAAAGAACCTGAAGAGGTTGTGCATAGGTCAAAGAAGAAAGAAGTGGTAATCCTCCATTCTGCAAGGATTGCATATTCTGAGGCTAGTCCTTCTAGCCACACATCTGTTGTGCATGAACCAGTTGGGGAGGTTGGAAATTACTTCCATGAAGTGGAGGATGAGTTTGACAAGGATGAATTAGAGGATGAGTTTAATACGAATTATGAGGACGAGTCCTTCAATCCGGAAAACTCCATGTCTTCCAAACAGAAGATAAAAGCAGCTAAGGTGAATTTCAGAGCTAGCCACCATAAGAGTCGCCAACGACAATAGATTTTCTTTGATTTGAGCATGGTTGGTAGTCTTTTGGCTAATGGTAGCTTCGTTTGATGGTGTTTGTTTTTCTTTTTCCATTCTTGGTGCCTTGCATTCGAGGCATGTTTTTGATCTTATTGTAACATCCTGAGGTATGGCCCTTTTTTGGATTGAATTAACCTTTTTCCGAAAAAAAAATGCTGGCCATCTTCACCCAAAAGAGGTCAGCCATGAACACATGTTAGTAGGAACTTTAACATTCCCAAAATTTTGGAGATTGATCCATTAATTTAAAACCCAGTTGTTTTGAATGGCAAAACTTGCATTGCTTCAAAACCATTTTTTTTCTAAATGAAATTATCTTGAAACCGATATGTATAGCATTGATGGAATCCCCGTCCTCTCTAGCATTACAAGATCAAAGTCAGTATATTTAGCATATTCCTTGCAGTTCCAAAGATTGTCCATCGAACTCATTTGTTTGGGTTGATTATACACTACGTGTTGGGAAAACTGAGACTATGAATGAAAAATAGAAAATTATAAAGGCTCCAAACGCGTCTAATGACACTGTCTTTAGAATATAATTTGCCCCCACTTATATTGAGTTTGCTATTGGGTTGCAGGCAAAGTTATTCCCAGGATTAATCAAAGCCTTTGGGTGAAAAATAGCAGTTAGCAATGACTGATATTTTTCCAAATCGAAATCCTTGTAAAACTGTAATTTATCTAAGAGAGAAAATGCGTGAACTGGAGCAATTTCCTATGCGGGTGTATTCAGTATTTATTCAGATGAACAATGAAGAGTCATAACTCTTCCCGAAATTGCATCTATTCAGAAAAGTCATGCCAACTGTCAATCAACACCTTTTACGAACTGATGACTATTCTCACAAAAAGGTAAACTGACAAATTCTAAGTCACACGTTTCTATTTTAAACAACCAAATTTGGACTGTTGATCAGTCAGCCCAACAGATTGTGTAAAATAGGGAGTAGACTTTGTTGGCTCTTAAATATTAAATATTAATTAACAAATCTCTTTATAGTTTTGGACTTTTGACTAACAAAAGAAAAAGTTTACTTTTGACTATCAAACAAATGGCCTTTACATGCTTTTTATAAAATGAATAAAATAAAATATCAACAATCCCCCACTTTGATAGTAAAAAGCCATTAAAATAATCTCTTTTCTAGAACAACACAAAGTATTATTATGAATACAAGAAGGTGTTTAGCAACTTAAACCCTCAATTAGTATGAATACATCAAAGTTTAATTAGAGTCATTGGTAGCTAGGCCTTAAACCAAGTACTCTATAAGAACAAACCGGAAATACCATACACACAATAATATATTGTTTACAAAGATTTCTAAAACTGCTCAGCACTATTATGGCCATGTGTTATCTCCTGGATTCATGAACGATCAAAGAGTAAGCCTAACTCTCTTAAGAAGTTGCACCACTTCTACGTCCACATAGGTGAAATCACATTGTGTTCCCATTACTTCAAACACGTCTGACTTCATTAAGAAACTAATTCAACCCTACTTAACGTAATGATCAACACTGATTTTCTTCAAATTATCTCAGAAATGGGCTCATAAAGCAAATCAGTGTTACTCGATCACTTATCAACAACTTGTTTTTACCCATTAAACCCGTCACTAGAGGTTTTCTAGTTTTGGGTTGGGTTACCATTGTTGGTGATCATTGTAAACGGTTTTAGCCCCATCTCATTAGATGTCACCCTTACCACTTCTCTAGGCAAGCCTTTGGTAAAGGGGCAGCCAAGTTCTTACTTGACTTCACATATGTAATTGTAATTACTCCGTCCTGAATCAATTGTCTTACAAACTCGTGCCTCAGACTTATGTGTCTAGACTTTCCATTGTAAGTACTGCTATAAGCTCTTGACAGAGTAGCCTCACTATCACAGTGAATAGAAATTGGCGGCATTTGATTAGGCCATAACTTAATGTCTAACAAAAAGTTTCTGAGCCACTCAGCTTCCTTGCCTTCCGCTGCTAACGCTATGAATTCTGATTCCATAGTAGAATGAGATATGCAAGTCTATTTTTTAGATGCCCACGAAATAGCACCCCCACCAAGAATAAACACCCATCCTGATGTAGACTTGTTATCTCCTTGGCTAGTAATCCAACTAGCATCAGTATATCCTTCGAGCACTGCAGGATACTCATTGTAGAATAACCCAAGTCCTATGGTCCTTCTAAGATAACCAAAAACTCTAGAAATTGCCTTCCAATGCTCGCCACTAGGATTACTCGTAAATCGACTCAATTTACATACAGAAAATGCAATATCGGGTCTAGTACAATGCGTAAGATACATTAAACTACCAATTGCACTAGCATATTCAAGTTGTGCAACCGCTCTACCAGAATTGCCACTTAACTTAATGCTTGAGTCAAACGGGGTATTAAATTCCTTAATACTAAGTTGTTTGAATTTCGAAAGCATATTATCTATATAATGTGTTTGGTTCAAAGCATAACCCCCACTATGCTTTCTAACCTTGATACCCAAAATAGTATCAACTTCTCCAAGATCTTTCATTTTGAAATTAGAAGTCAGATACTTCTTTGTTTCAAGTATGCCTAACATGTTTGTACCTATGATCAACATATCATCTACATACAAGCATATTATCACCCCATATTTTTTGGTAAACTTTGAATAAACGCACTTATCTTCACCATTCGGAGTGAAGCCATTTGACAATATACATGAGTCAAATTTGTGATGCCACTGTTTAGGTGCTTGCTTCAAACCATATAGTGACTTAATAAGCTTACACACTTTCTTTTCATTTCCAGGTAGGACAAACCCTTCAGGTTGATCCATATACACTTCTTCATTCATATCACCATTCAAAAATGCAGTTTTAACATCCATTTGATGAATCTTCAAGTGATAGATAGAAGATAATGCCATAAGAACTCTAATAGAAGAAATTCTGGCCACGGGTGCATATGTGTCAAAGTAGTCAATGCCCTCCTTTTGCCTATAACCCTTGGCTACTAATCTCGCCTTGAAGGCTTGCACTTTGTGATCGGTGCCATATTTTCTTTTGAAAATCCATTTGCAGCCAATAGGTTTGGAACCTGGGGGTAAATCTACCAATGTCCAAGTGCCATTTCCAACAAGTGAATCCATCTCATCATTAATGGCTTCTCTCCAAAATGCAGAATCTCTGGAACTAATGGCTTCTGAGAATGTCTTAGGATCAGCCTCAACATTTAACACTAGAGGCATCTTATTTGTCACTTTGTCTCTATCTCCTTCTACTAGAAAGATTATAGAGTCGGTTGAGACAAAATCTGGATGCAAACTTTTCTCTTTTCTTGGTCTCTTACTTCTTCTAGGTTCATCTTTGGAAAACACACGATCTTTAACTTTATTTGGAGGTTCTAATCTCTGAATAGAGTCAAGATCAGAAGTTTGGGTTTCTACAACTTTAGAGTCTGCATAAAATTTATCTTTAAAAAATTCTACATCACGAGACTCTACAATTGTGTTAGACTCTAGATCAAGAAGTCTATAAGCTTTGCTATGTTCAGCATACCCAACGAACACACTTTTTTGTGCTCTAGGACCTAACTTAGTCCTCTTAGGATCAGGGACCCTGTAGTATGCCAAACACCCCCACACTTTGAGGTATCCTAAATTAGGCTTTCTACCCTTCCATATCTCGTAAGGACATACATTTGTTGTCCTAGAAGCAATTCTGTTATGTAAGTGACATGCGGTGTATAACGCTTCTCCCCACAAGTACATAGGTAACTTAGCATGCATTATCATACAATTTACCATTTCTGTTAAAGTGCGATTTTTCCTTTCAGCCACTCCATTTTGCTGTGGTGTGTAAGGTGCAGAACTTTCATGAACAATACCATGTTTTTCACAATAATCATCAAATTCATTTGGAAAATATTCTCCTCATTTATCGCTCCTCAAAACTTTAATTTTCTTATTTAACTGATTTTCGACTTCAGCTTTATAAATTTGGAATTTTCCAAAAGCTTCATCTTTGGTTTTTAAAAGATAAACATATGTATATTTAGATGAATCATCAATAAATGTGACAAAATATCTTTTCCCACCACGAGTTAAAACACCATTTAATTCACATATATCCGTGTGAATTAAATCAAGAATTTCCAAATTTCTTTTAACACTAGGAAAAGGTTTTTAGTCAATTTAGATTCTGCACACACTACACACTTGTCACAGTTTGAATCATGATAATTAATTAAACCAAGTTTGCTCATATTTTTTATTGATCTAAAATTCAAATGTGCTAATCTACTATGCCATAAAGAAAAGGACTCAATAATATAAAAAGAAGCACTGTTATTATTATTATTATTAATACTCAATTTGAACATTCCATTACAACCATAACCCTTTCCAACAAACATCCCATTCTTAGTTAGGATTAATTTGTCAGATTCAAAAACAACTCAAAATCCTCTTTTACACACAAGATCAACAGAAAATAAATTCTTTCTCATATCAGGAACATGAAGAACATTCAGAAGAGTTAGAGTCTTCCCAGATGTAAAGTTCAATTCAACGCTGCCTTGTCCAGCAACTTTAGCGTGATCTTGATTTCCCATTTGGACCTCTTGCCCATCGACCACCTCATAAGCCTTGAACAGAGACTTATCCTTGCACACATGAACAGTTGCCCCAGAGTCGAACCACCATCCAGAGGAGGTGTCTGCCATGTTGATTTCAGTCACCATGGCCACAAGGTTCTCTTCAACCATATTTGCAGAACTTTTCTGTTTCTTATTTGAACGACACTCTTTGGCATGATGTCCCAAGATTCCGCATTTATAACATTTGTCATTCTTTTTGTTCCTCTTTCTCTTGTTAGAAGCACGGTTTTTGGTTGACTGGTCATGTTCCTTCTTTGTATGGCCCTCCACAATATAAACATTAGTTTTAGCGATTTCTCCTTTACCATCTCGTTTACGAGTCTCCTCTTCTATACGAAGATGTTTCTGAAGTTGTTCTAAAGAGAAATCTTCTACCTTATGTAGAAGTTTTTTCCTATAATCTTTCCAAGACAGTGGAAGTTTCGCAATAATTGCTCCAACTTGGAAAGATTCAAGAAGCTTAATGTTCATAACAGTGAATTTATTAACAATGCTCTGTAACTCATGAATCTGATCGAGTATAGACTTGTTATCAACCATACAAAAATTGAAGTATTCAGAGATTAAAAATTTATTTGTACCTTCCTCTTGAATCTTATACTTGAAGTCCAGTGCATTCCATATCTCTATAGCAGAATTCGTTTCCTTGTAAAAATTATATAAACGATCAGACAGCGTGTTTAGAATATGCCCACGACAGAGGAGTGAATCTTCAGCGCGCTTCAAGCTTGCGTCCTTTTGACTTTGTGTGTCTTCGCTTGTAGGTTCTGGAAGAGGCGGAAGAGTCGGATCCAAAATGTAATACAACTTCATGGCAGTGAGAAAGAAAATCATCTTATCTTTCCAATGTCCGAAATTGCTTCCATCAAACTGATCGAGTTTGATAATTTCCTGATTCATTATCTTGGTAGAACACTTGGTGGTTTCTGCCTCCATTGCCATTGCAAGAATTATATTCTAAAATTGTTGGGAAAACTGAGACTATGAATGAAAAACAGAAAATTATAAAGACTCCAAACGCGTCTAATGACACTGTCTTTAGAATATAATTTGCCCCCACTTATATTGAGTTTGCTATTGGGTTGCAGGCAAAGTTATTCCCAGGATTAATCAAAGCCTTTGGGTGAAAAATAGCAGTTAGCAATGACTGATATTTTTCCAAATCGAAATCCTTGTAAAACTGTAATTTGTCTAAGAGAGAAAATGCGTGAACTGGAGCAATTTCCTATGCGGGTGTATTCAGTATTTATTCAGATGAACAATGAAGAGTCATAACTCTTCCCGAAATTGCATCTATTCAGAAAAGTCATGCCAACTGTCAATCAACACCTTTTACGAACTGATGACTATTCTCACAAAAAGGTAAACTGACAAATTCTAAGTCACACGTTTCTATTTTAAACAACCAAATTTGGACTGTTGATCAGTCAGCCCAACAGATTGTGTAAAATAGGGAGTAGACTTTGTTGGCTCTTAAATATTAAATATTAATTAACAAATCTCTTTATAGTTTTGGACTTTTGACTAACAAAAGAAAAAGTTTACTTTTGACTATCAAACAAATGGCCTTTACATGCTTTTTATAAAATGAATAAAATAAAATATCAACACTACGCAACTCTTAGGGAGTTTAAAAAAATACGTGTATCTAATTGTTCTCTACTACACCCACTAAACAACATGTGAAAAAAAGTTGACACTAACTCCCCTATGACTAAAATAAATAGTATATTAATCATTTGAAATAAAAAGTTAATCCAGTTAGAATTTGCACTTAACACACAAGTATATGAGAGTTTAGTGTCAACTATACTAGAGGGGTAAAGTGTAAACGAGTTTAACATGAGATAAAATATAAGAAAAATTCTATTTACGTGTCCACCTACTTACTCTTTGCATCCACCTACTACATCAAATAGTTGTGTAAAAAAATTTATACTCTATAATGCAGTAGGTGGGTGTAGAGAACAATTAAGTAGGTGCAGTTAGAGTTTCCCAAAATGCATTTCACCCAAACCAAAGAAAAAAGGGTGAACTTCCAAACACAATGCTTAATTTTTTATTTGCTTCTCTCTCTAAACTGCCAAAGGAAGGAGGCTTACGTTAGACCATCTCCAATGCGTCACTAAAAGTGACTTTTTCCATCACTAAAAGTGCCTAAGGGGGCAAACTACCACAAAATATTAGTTGATAGACCAAAATGCGAAAAAAAAAAAATTTATTTAGGGACCAAAGTGCCAAACAGGGTATAGTTTGAGGGTGTAAAATGAATTTTACCCTAAAAAAAAACACATGCATCTAATTGTTCTCTACTACACCCACCAAACAACAGGTGAAAATAAGTTGACACTTACTCCCCCATGACTAAAATAAATAGTATACTCCGTATTTATCATTTGAAATAAAAAGTTAACACAGTTAGAATTTCCATTTAACACACAAGTATATGAGAGTATAGTGTCAACTATACCAGAACGGTAAGTGTAAATGAGTTTAACATGAAATAAAATGTACGGAAAATTCTATCTAGGATCACCTACTTTACTCTTTACACCCACATGCTGCATTAAATAGTTGTACAAAATATTTTTATATGTGCTACTTGATCTAAGGTCCCTATGATGGAGTCAATTTGGACCTAAGAAGCATCGACACTTCGAAAATGGCCCCGTACCCGTGTCCGACACGTATCGTTCGGACACCGACACTTGTTCGACACACCCCGACACGTATCAGATGCGAAAATATGTGTCACGTTTCTGTTTTACAGTTTTTAGAGGTGGACACTACACTGACACGGTAGGACACCTCAAGGGACATGGAGAGATTCTTTTTGACCAAAATGCAACATTTTAGTAGTTCTTTTACAGGCTTAAAACCTTTATGACGTCAATTTTGTCAAAACAGTGTATCAGTTATCTCCTCATTTTCTTTCCCGACAATAGCCTCTGAAGACCCTATTGTTGAATTTCCCTCTCTCCGTTCAAACAATCATTTTGGGCAAATAAGAATTGTACATGAAATAGATAATAAGTGCGTTACATTTTTGAAAAGCATAAGAAATGTACTTAAAGTTAAATTAAAATAATAATAATTAAAACTAACAACAATAATAATAAATTATCGTATCCCCGCTGTGTCGTGTCCTCGATTTTTAGGATTTACCGTGTCAAGATACTAGTGTTGTGTCATACCTGTGTCGACGTATCTGTGTCTATGCTTCATAGATTTGGACTAAAGGACAAGCTATAAACAAAAAATCACACAAGGACACACTCTAAAAAACTTTCCCTCCTAAAGTTCCCTAAATTTTAACTTTCCCTTCTAAAGTCCTCTAAAATTTTAAATTTCATTGAAAATACCAAATTGCCCCTACAACCCTAGGAGACCACAATGTAACGCCCAAAAACCAAGCCATGTGAGCAAGGTCAACGAATTAAATAATAGAAGGAAAGAAAAGAATGATCCCACGTGGACCAATCAAACAACGCAGAAGCAAGGAGAAATCCTATGTGAATTCCAAAGAAAAGTCAAAAGTCAAGGATTGACCCACGAGGACCAAACGGGTCAAATAGGGTCAATCAACATAGTTTTGATTTTAAAACGAGTTTAAAAGAAAGTTGGGTGAAGCCCCATTGAGAAAAGAAACAAAGATTTGAGTTTCACTTTGAAAGTTTACAATAATATAAGCTTTTGGAATTTTATGACCAAACGAACCTTAAGAATTTCATTAATTACATCAATAACAAAAACAACCTTTTGAAATATTCTCTAAGTCAAAAATCAAGACATAGTTATGTGGAAAAAAGAACACACCAGGTCGGCCATCCGGACGACACACTTAAAAATATCTGGTCGATGAAACTGCACACTTAAAAATTGTCTGGTTGACCAGACTGCACACCAAAAAATTGTCTGGTCGATCGGACAACATGATGTTATTACAAGAAACCACATGGGATCTAAGGGCTTTAAATTAGATTCATAATACATTCAACAAGGAATCAAGTGATATATAGCTACAAGTTCAACTTAACATTACCCAAAATGAATGAGTCATTAAACCAAAGGCTAAACATGTGCCCAACTCCAACACGTATAAATTCAACTTTACAAGGCTCGAATGCTATACAATAAGAGTTATCATGGGAAATCTAGTAATTCAAATATACGATTAAGATAATGAATTTCGGTTTAATACCATGCTCCTATCATGAGCTACAAACAAAGAAACGGTTTTCTTTCAAGACATAAAACTTCCTCATAAGGAATCTTCAATGGGACGCCATGCGTCAAATAACTCTTGGGCCTTTCCCTAATCAACATTTCCTGAAAAATGGGGTTTTATAGATTCATTAAGTACGATGGCTCAGTAGAAAACATTGTAGAAATGTACTACTACCTCTAAAATCATGATATGCCATGCAGTGCAATGTTTTGTCGCTGTGGTGATGCAATTAGCTGGATGGCCAAACCGTGAGACATTCTCAACTCAATATCCCATAATCACACGCTCTCACACCGGATAACGAGTCGCTCAAACATGAGCGTAGCATACAAGATATCTGGTAGCTATTCGGATAAGACCTTGCGTTTTCAAATGTTTCAAGGATCACAAACAACCTTTCCTCACTTCACACCCTCTTTCGGGATTTCATCAACAACTACCTCAAAAGGGGATTCCAAGAAGACATTCCCCAATTGTGGGAATTTTAACAATATTCATAAGTCCTAAGCCAATGTCATGAATTATTTTCCGACTTGGCGACTATGAAATGCTACTAGATGCGATTATGCTTTAACAATGTCATTTCTATGATTACAATACTAAGAAATAGCCATAGTAATTCATGATACCATAAATTAAATAATTCATGGATTCATAAAAGCATCATTATCATCTAGACATTTAGGGAACTACTAACATCAAGAAATAATTAAAATCATAGCAATTCACTTAGCATATAAGTTAGGCATGAAATCAATTAGGCACATAAGAACAACTACTCATGTAATTAATCACTTATAAAGAGTTCAAACTAGTCTAGGTTAACAGGTGTTAACTTTAACCTACACATATCAAACCATGAAATTAGAAATAATAGTGCACTTAAACAATGAAATCTACCTCTTGAGTATTTCAGCAAATACTCTCACCAAAGAAATCCAAAGGGAAAATCATCAACACTAGCAAATTCCACAAGCAATCAACACCTAGTAAAATAAAATCACATTTAGGAAAGATAACTATGGTGCTTCAAAACAACATAAACTACCTCTTAACTCAAAGAGATAAATGAAGGTATGAGTAGAAAGCCCTTGAGGAGATGAAGATTTTTGCCTCTAATAGTCTTTGCCCAAATATGCATATAAAAGACCCAAATGGAGCTTGAAGGAGGAGTTTCAATGGAGGTCCTTATGCTTCCATTTCATGAGAGAGAAGAAGAGATATAGAGAAAGAGATGTATATCTCAAATGAAAGAAAAAGAAAAAGATAAGGAGAGAGAGAAGAGTTGAGTGTAGGGGATGTCTCTCAAAAGTTGGGATGTGATGGGTTAGGTGTGGGTAGGATAGGGTGTATCACACACACACGCACACACACACATTCTACACACATGTGACCAAAATATCAAATAGTGATACCACTTGGATAGAAATTTTCAATTTAATGTCCCAAACCAAGACCCTCATTGGTCCAAAATTACTAAATTACCCTTAATAAATTCTGGGCTATTACAATCTACCCTCCTTAAAAGAATTCCGTCCCAGAATTCGAATGATAACAAAACGGTAAGCATTAAAAATAATCATACAATGGCTTAGAAAAACCTACCTTAATCTAAGAAGAGATGTGGATAACGTACTCTTGCTTCTTGCTCGTCTTCCGAAGTTGACTCTTCGGTGTCGTGGTGCTTCCAAAGTACCATCACTAAAGTAATCGTCTTTCCTCGTAGCGCATGCTCCTTAGTCTCCAAGACGCGAATCAGTTGTTCTTCATCAGATGCATTTTGCTTGAGGTTAGGATCGGTTCACTTCAAAACATGTGATGAATTTGGTTCCTGCTTGTGCAACATAGAGACGTGAAACACGCGGTGTCCAATGCTCTAAGGACAAAGGTCGTCTGTCTGGGGTTGCAACAATGTACCAAGCAAAAGCTAAGTACTCAAGGTTTTCTGAAGACTCTGCCAAAACTAAACATATGTCCCACTAAGAGTGTCTACTGTACTCGTCGCTTCAAAGTGCAAGAAATGTACGGATCCACTCAATCAATCATAGTAGCCAAAACTGCGTCAAGATGGCACTATATCTAATTGGTGCTCGACTTTAACCTGCTAACAAGTCACGTAACGGGAAACAAACTTGGCGATGTATCGCTTCATCATTTCTAATAAGAATTGTCAACGTAAATCATGATACATCTTTGTGCTTCCAAGGTGCAATGCTAAGCGGGAATGGTGAAAATCCCTCGAACATCTTCACGGTAATCCATAGAAGTCAAACGGGTCGCCTCTAAATATCTACTCTCGTTCGGAGTCGAACGTCCAACCTTCTCGCCACTAGAAATACACAATCGGGAAGACTCATCCTCTTTACTGAACTATTGCATAACAATACTTATCTTAAGCATCGGGTAAATGATCATCATAAAAGATATTGTGTACTTGATGGAAAGTTCAACAACAATACCAATAGGAGGCCAACAAAACACAACGACGTGTGATCCTCGAAATGGGATAAGCACTCTACGATAGTCGATCCCTTTGGAACAATCATAGGATCCAAGGAGCAAAAGAGAACAATGTAGAACCAAATATTCTAGAGTAGTATGAGTCGTCCCGACGTTCTTCCGATAATGATTCAAAAAAGTATGGAAGGAAATCATAAAATGAACGGGAACAAAACTTGTGTACCAAAGTACAATACCGTTGAGTGCTGTAAAACAAAGAGAATGTCGAAACTCATCCAAAATGACAATCCAAAGCGGATTCAATTCCTAGTCAATAAGCCCAAAGGAAGGACTGGATAGTTCCAAAAAGGAATGTCAGGTCTAGTTACCATAACCCTCAATAAGCCGGGATTCACAATACGTTGTAGAATGGAGGCATCATAAGAAGTCACAAGTAGTGAATACCATAAATAAACTAGAAGTCAAAACATGCCCAATAACATCAAGATGAAGCAATTGATAAAATTAAAGAATCGTCATACGAGTGACAGGCATGATTCTTATATACACAATTTCAAGTTTAAACCAATGACTTGATCAACTCTCACAGAGTGATCCAACTACTCGGTAAAAAGATGCCAAGGAGAAACTCCATAAGGGACGATTGATAATGACATGGTACAAGAGAAAACCAAGGTAGAAGTGATTATCTTCTACCAAAACACTGGTGGTACACTGATAGCCCCCAAGGAACTCCGAACTCCAAAATCATCTTCGGTGGTACAATTCCATAACTGCCTCAATCTTCAATGGGTCTATAGAGATCCCGATCCCTGAAGTGCGAATGAAAAGGTGGTTCTCGAGACGTCGTACTCCCGAATAGAAAGCACATCGATCCATGAAGTAGATAAAAAGGTTGTCAATCCTTGAGAGTGTTACTTGATCTTCATCATAGTTTGATCCAACTTGCGGTAGTTGGTGCACAACTGAAGCGATCCTCCTTTCTTCTTTGCATAAGAGACTATATAAGGGTAATTTTGGTATATCACATTGTTTCACTTAAAGTGAAATCAATTCTCACAAAATCCTATCAAAAGTGGTAGGATTTGATTTTGGGCTAAAACAATAATTAGTGAGAATTTGCTAGAATTTAAAATCAATTCTTTTGTCAAACCAAACACAAACTTTGCCACAAACAAAAATTACAAATCATTTCTTTTTTTATTTGTGGCAAACCAAACAGACTTCACAGAACAATTGGTGAAGACAATGTTCTTCTTGGGTCACCTCTTTCTTCCTCAAGTTAATTTGTATCACCCACAACACATTTTATATGTTAACATCAGTATATGCAAGTCCGAATAATGTAAACACAAAAACTATGAAAATATGATGAGAGAAAATATGGACTACCATTCTCTCAATCAATCATGTTTAGATATTTGAGAAAAAAAAAATGTATGAAAATAGTCCCATAAACTAACAATCCCAATTCAAACATGCTAAAAAAAAAAACTTGCAAACAAGAGAACATTTGGAATGCACATTGCAAACCAACTTCCAATCAGGCTGAAAGGAAAAAAATAAATAAATAAAAAAGCATACATTGGAAAAACATGGTGAGATACATCTCCAAGTAGAGTAAATAATATTGGTGGCAATGGTTGTACCATGTCACTATTTACAACCCCTCTAATAGAGTAAATATTGGGTATCACAGGGATACTATGTGGGATTTTATCCCCTTTCACATGATTTTCAATTTGCTGAGGTGAAAGTTCTTTTGCTGAGTTGGACCATGGAAATAGGGGGCCAGGTGTATTAATGTATGCTCCTTATTGATTTGTGATACCATGTAAGATTATGCAACTGTGATATTCAATATTTACACCTCTAATAGATTGTAAAGTTTTGCTTATGTGGAGAAAATTTTTCTCAGAAATAGGGTAGACAAAATGGACAAATAGTTTTTCCACAATCGCAGGCGGGGGAGGCATCCTCTGTAGGGGCTCAGTTTGTTACCAATTGAATTTGGGGATTTTTGTAAGATCTGTAGAACTAACGTTAAAGAGAGAAGAGAGAGAGTGTGGTGGGTCCAAACTTTTCATTTATTGTTAGTTAGTCCTTTTGTGCAATGTGATTTTGAATGTGGGTGTAGCATTTTTGTTCATGTAAGAGCATCTCCAAGGGAGCTAGGCATTTGAGCTAGGCAAAATATCAATTTGGCTAGTTGAATAGGAAAATGCTTAGCCAATATATGGAAGCCACTCCAACCACAATAGCCAAATGACTAGCCATTTATTTGTTTTGCCATTTTTTCATTCAATCAATGACTTGGCCCACATCCCAAACCCAATCAAATTGAAGCACATAGGCCAACCACCATGATCATTGGAGCCATTTTTTTAGCTCACCTCCATCATCCTAGGCATTTTGGCTCTCCAATTGGGAAAGAGCCATTTTAGCTCATGTGATGGCTCTTTGCATTGGAGACCAAATTTGAAGTTTTGACTAGGCATTTTGGTAGTTGAAAGTTTTGGCTAGGGTGATGGCTCCTCCCTTGGAGATGGCCTAAAGAACCCTACTTTTCCTCGTACCGGTTGGTCCCTAATAATCAATCAATAATGTCAGTGGGATCAAAGCCCTCCCCTAGTTACTAGTAATATTTCGTTGAGTTGATTAAATAGTAATCACACTGTTCTTCAGCTGGATTGGAGTGGATTGGATTGGATTGGAGAAGACAAAAAGAGCATGAAAATCCTCCGAGGGTTAATTAGGTGTAGTAAATTTGTTCGTTGTTTTCAAGAATTTGAGTATGTAGTCGTCAGTTTACCCACAAATGGAGGACTGTTTCTGCAGTCGGCATTGTCTGAAACCCACATACCCAATCTCCGCTCTTATTCTACAGGTGCCTCTTTTTCTTTTTTGTTATTCTCCTTCCAGTGATCAGATCCTCAATTCATTCTAAAAAAAAAACCCCTAGCTCTACTGATGTCCTCCGGTGGAAAGATGGTTGGTTTATATTTCCTTCTTAAGTTTTGCACTGCATCATTGTTTTTTCGTGAGGGTGATCATTTTACTAAGATGGCTCATAAGAACCATTACCCACTACAATTACCTCATTTATTTTGTACTTAATAATACTTATTATGATCAATCCAACTCTCTGCAAAATGGCAGAATTGCAACCTCAACTATCGACTGACCTAATCAGGATAATGGAACAAAGGCTGTCAGCTATAGAACACCGGAGTGCTTATCTTCAAGGTCTCATTGATCAGGTTATTCTGCCATTTTTATTTTTATTTTTATTTTTATTTTTATTTTTATTTTTTATGGACGCATCTCTTGAAAGTTGAAACCCTACATGTAATATTTACTTTTAGACGCACTAGTCTTTGGAAACTTCAATTTATCCTATTAGTTCAGTAGAGGAGCATGGGGCTGCACTGGGTCGGGTCGGTCCGGGTCCAAACCTCATCGGGTCAGGTCTGGGTCTCAAAACATGGAACCATTCATAATCGGGTCGGTTCTGGTTCTATAGAGACCCGACCCGACCCGACCCATGTGCAGCCCTAGTTTTGTCAACCCCAATTTATGTCCTAGTGTGGAAAACACCTTATCCAACTTAGAAGCTTTGCATAAGAAAGTAAGACTTGAAAACATAAAAATTGTATTAGAATGCATCTTTAAATTAGTTGATAATGAAGAGGATAACCTAATTACAAGTGCTGAGAGAATGCATTGTCGTTCCAAACACACCCGTATGTATCTAAACTCTGCGTATGTGGTGTATGTAGAAAAGTTACTTTCAGAAACTGTTCAACGCAAACCATAAAAGTCATCATAGAAGGGAGAGAATTATGTTTTTCACAGAACCAAATTCTTTGAGTTTTAAGAAGAAAAAAAATGCGTTGGGGAAGATGAAAATGGGAAGAGCTTCAGGACTAGATGGTATCCGTATGAGGTTTCAAAGTGTTTAGGGGATGATTGGGTATTCTGGCTCACAAAATTTGTTTAATAAGATTCATCAGTACAAAGAAAATGCCCGATGAATCGACAAAAAGTATTTCAGTACATGTCTTGATATATTATCTTATGCATGCGTTATGTGTTAATTTTTTTGTTGCTTAAACACAGCCAGAAGCCTCACCAGCAGAGTATTCAAGGGCCAATAAGGAGATTCGAAAACTCAAGTGTTCAATGGATCTCATACATGAGTTGAGGACCAAACAGAAGGTAGTAAAACGCTTTTGGCCTCAAGATAAACTTTTATGCCTATGTGCATTAGACATTTCTTGACTCCAAGTGTTGTAAAATATGGTTTTCTCTCATGTCCTTTAAAATTTTCCCTGCTTAGGAAAGGATCATCTAATATTTTAGGCTTCTTTATACTTTTGTAAGATTTATTAGCCATTGAAATGTAAATGAATTGTGTCCACAGAGCATGCCAGTGTGTGAAAGACTGAATGGACTCCACATTTCCCTCATGTGCTAATTGTCTTTTCTCCATTCGTGATTAAAGCTAGCAGTAGAAATCATGTCAGTCTTAAAGGACATTGAGTGGCACTTCTATGTGTTTAGTCTGTGGTAGCTGGAAGTTCTATTTTACTTTTTGACCATCTGTTATTCAGTGGCTGGTCACTATGATGTTTGTCAGTTCGTATTTGTATGTATATATTTGGATAGGAGATGGAGGGTTTGAAGTCACTCATGTCTGAATGTCCTGAAGATAAAGACATGCTGGACATGGCCTCTGAGGAATTGGGTCAGGCATTGGAAGAAGAGAAAAGATTGCAGAATCTGCTTCTGAAGTCATTGCTTCCTAAGGATGATGCTGACGAGCGGGACTGCATTTTGGAGGTGAGGGCAGGTACAGAATTTGTAAAATTGGCTCTAAAATGCTTCCTTACTTGGTACTATACATCTACTTTTTATTACAACCTTTTTGCATCAGGAACTGGAGGGGAAGAAGCTTCTTTGTTTGCAATGGACGTATTTAAAATGTAAGCTACTAGAAATTAATTTATCGCTTGGCTCATCTGATATTTTAACAGCATTTTTTAAAAATTGCATCAGGTATGATAGATACTCACTGAAGAAGGGTTGGAAGTTTGAGGTGGTAGATATAACAGAGTCTGATCTTAGAGGATACAAGGTTTGTCTTTATGAACTTCATGTTAGACAGACAGGTAGGCTTATTTGTGACTTGTGAGGTTGAGTTCGATTATTGATTTAGAGGAAGGACGCTGTTGGTTTGGTGTTGTACCTGGAAATATTTGACATTCAGCATAGCTTTATTTTTGGTTGAGCAACAAATTGTATGACCTGCTGTTTTCATGCCAGGAAGCTAGTGCAGCAATCTCAGGAGCTTGTGTATATGGGAAACTTAAATTCGAGAGTGGAATTCACAGAGTGCAGGTGCTATGACTCTCTACCTCATTTAACTATGGTTACATCCAGAACATGCTGTCGATTTTCTTTTTTCTTTTTTCCCTGCAGCGAGTTCCTGTTACGGAGAAGTCTGGACGTGTTCACACCAGTGCTGTGTCTGTTGCTATCCTCCCTCAGGCTGATGAGGTGCTGACCTATATCTATATGATTGATGTTTTATGACGCGTCTTTTAAGTCACTAACAACTCCAAAAGCTTAAGCTGTTTGTGAATGTGCCCGAAACTGTACATCAAGCTTGCAGAATGTCAATATGATACTGTAATTCAACAGATAGATATTTGCTTCAACTCTGAAGTCTGTTTGCTAGTAGAAAATATTGAGAGAGAGAGAGAGAAGAAAGTGTGGGTGGGGAGATGGATTGGCATTACGGTAAATAAAAGGAGGGGAAGACAGCTCCTATCCATAAATATGCCGTTTTTTTCCCTCGCACCATTGTGTCAAAATGTTCACCCCTTCCTACCAAACGTCGTCTTTTTATTTGATATAACCATTGCATGGCCCGTCTTAGACTTTCTTAAGACAGCTCCCATCCATAAATATGCCGTTTTATTCCCTCGCACCATTGTGTCAAAATGTTCACCCCTCCTACCAAACGTCTTTTTATTTGATATAACCATTGCATGGCTCGTCTTTGACTTTCTTAAATTCTGCTATCTTCAATTGAATGTAAAGGCACTGTTCGATCATATCTTAAGGCTGGTGCAGGTTGATGTTCAGTTGAGGAATGAAGACTTGAGAATTGATACGTATAGATCTGGTGGCTCAGGCGGTCAGCATGCGAATACTACTAACAGTGCTGTTAGAGTAACGCATGTTCCTTCTGGAATGACAGTTTCCATACAAGATGAACGATCCCAGCATATGGTAAAAGACTGTAAACTATTGATGATTGATTTTCTTTCTTATCACCTGCTCATTCTTAACAGTTTCGACATTTTGTGCTCTCCATGTTTGGCGGTGTCATATCTTGCTATGTGAACTCTGTTGTTACAAGTACAATGTCATCTTCGTTTAGATGTGAGGTTTCTTCACTTTCTTGGTGGATGAATGACGCCCTTTTATTGATATTTTGGTTGTATAATCTTAAAATTTGTTTTTGGGAGTCACTTCAAGGAACAGGTGAGATTTAGTTCCCCAATCAACGGATAAGCATCGTATTTATCTGATATTAACATGAGAAAGGTGAATCAGTATTTTAGTTAGCTTAGAAACTGAGAGAAAAAGTAGATTGTGTATATTTGCTCTTTCTGAAGCAACCGATGATTGCTACTATATCAAGTCTGAAGCCTGTGCTTATTGTTTCTTTTTTCTCTGTCTAGATGGACTTGTAACTTGGAGTTGTGAGATATTGTTGTTTCAGCATTTATTTATCTAGTTGACTGGGATTGGGGCCTAGGCGCATCCATTTCTTATGATGCCTGTGATATATAACCTATATACATTAATCTGTAGTGGTATTCTTCCTACTTTGTGCATTGTATTTACATCCCTTCCGGATCCTTGTGTTCTTCATCTTCTTATCTCTTTAATCCTTTGCTCTTTCTTGGTTTTCCAATAGAACAAGGCGAAAGCTCTTAAGGTATTGTGCGCGAAGCTATATGAAATTGAAAGATCTAGAATCCAAACAAGTAGATCAAAACTGCGTTTAGAGCAGGTATAAATGACTTTGAGAGGGAGTTTATCATTGAATCTATATAGTTATATAATGACTTTGGGAAACGGTATATTTATATATAGGTCCTGAAACTTGTATAGGTCGGTAGCGGGGACAGATCTGAGCGTATCCGTACATACAACTTTCCTCAAGGGCGTGTAACTGATCACCGTGTTGGAATCACTCACCATTCAATAACCGATGTGTTGCAGGGAGAGAATCTTGATTTATTCATAGAAGCTCTTCTTTTGCAGCAGGAAATGGATGCAATTGCATCTTTCAGCTCTACCCAATAATACCACTCCTGCTTAAAGGCTAAATATTGATGACAATTCAATTCTTATTTTTGTATTTGAGATATCTGAGAAAAATGTTTTGATGCCTTTCCTTTTTCTGCTCAATTCTCTGGAGAGTGAGATGCCCGGGGATCATTTTTGGCAGGCAGTTAAAAGGGTTTTTTTTTTTTTTTTTTCTTTCTTCAAACTTTAGAACTGTAATGATGTTACGCATGCATTAGTTAATTTGTCTCTGTTATGAACCAGCCTCTCATTTGTACTCAGGTGCCAAGTCAAGTGCCAAATCTAGTAGTAACAGATAAGCAGTGAGCTCGCATACTTTGTATGCATTGGTTTCCTTGTGGGTTCCATTAAAAACAAAATCATTATACGTACTTACAAATTGAAGAGAAAATCACTGCTTCACTCTGATGGAATCCCCCAGCCGGCCATCCCCTACTGGATTTTCTACAAAAATTGTTGTAGCAACTTAAACATCTTTCATTGACACCACACACACTTTTGACAACTTTCATGAAGGGCCTACGGTCATTAAAATTAGTTATTTTCCGTTTGGAATGACATTTGCATAATGCATTCTCGTCAATTACAATTACACTATCATTTTCATTTTTAACTTATTTACAAGCTGCATTCTAAATAGGGTTTTTGCATTCTTCAAAAAAACAAGTCTTGCTTGTTTCTGTTTTTAAGTTGGAGGAGGTGTTTCGCATATAGGGGACATGGGTTGTGGGGGTTGATGGAGTCAGTCATATACTCCTTCACCTTTATAACAAAGAACTATCATATCATTTTGTAATGTTTACATATTCATCTCTACTAATCTTTTTTCTCTCTATATCTAATGTACATAAAATAAAAAATAAAAAAATAAAAAAATAAAAAATAAAATTATACATGTCATGCGACAAAAAGTTACGTCCATACCAAAAAAAGCGTTAATCTTTTTTGTTTTAAATTTATTTGAAGTTATTTTTATTGTCAAAGCAGGATAAGATGTTATATGAGTGGAAAATTTAGGCCAACCACATCCGGAGATTTTGCCAAAACAATTTTGGGGAAAATATGTGACCATGATCATGATGGAAGTCCCAAAGATATGGTGCAAATCCAAGACTGTCTGGGCGGAAGAAGGAGAGACATATATGGTGAAACTGAAACATACATATATCTAACAAAAGGCTGCCTTAACACTAGGAAGCTTTAACATATCACATGTTTCACATCATGAATCTCTTACACTTAGGAAATGGATTAACAAAAAGTGGGGTCGGAGCAGATTTATTTCCCTTGCTGACTTATTCAATCGGAAGCGTTCAGCTAATTTTACTCCTTTGTACCGTCCGTTCAGGTGTGTTTCTTCTTTGTACCAATTAAAAAGGCTTTGAAAATGACTCCTTTTTTATTGATTGAAATTTTTTTTTTGGGGGGGGGGGGGGAATGAGATAAGAGGAATGGAGGTAAAATCCTACAATAAAGTCTTTTCTTTGCTTGCAAGATAGAAGAAAATGGGAATTCAGCCAATTAGAGACTTGATAAAGAACAAGTTGGTTGATTCATTTTCCAATTATTGGGCCAAATTAATGTCTTTGTGGCTAAATTGAATATGTTAGTTTCGGATCTAAAACCGACTGACTGGAATCCAATGCTAACATTATTATGAGAAATTATTAATGAGACTGGATCGGTGGCTTTGCAAGAAATAGTGATTTAGAGGGATTGTGTGTTCGGCTTTGTCCTTTTCTGATCATTTGGTTTCCAGTTTTGTTTCAACACTACTAATAACTTATATTATTGGTCTTGAGCCTTTTGTATTGTGTCTTCTTCTATTAGGTCTTTCTTTCGCAGTATATATATATATATATACTAGTCATACAACACGTGCGTTGCACGTGATTGGTGCACATTTATAAATATCTTTAACCTTGAGAATAGTTTGTGATGAGAACTTTATGACTAACAAATTTACAATGTTAATTTGACACTTTTGGTGTAGTGGTCTTATGTGAGGACTTAAGTTCCGGGGACCAGTGAAGGAGAGGGGGGCAGTGCTTGAACCTTAGTAAGGAGCTAGGCATATAGATTCTTTTTCAACCGGGCTAAAAGTGTGGCTCAAGTTAAGGATATGTTTGATAACCCAATTTAGTGTTGTAAAAGAAATATTTAGCCCTTATTATTTTCAGTGTGCCACTTAACACTAACTGGAATACCAAACAGATGGTTAAACTAAATTTAAGGGTGATTCTGTTCTTAATAAGAGGACATATATATTAAAGCAATTAAATGTCAAAGAACATGCAAAAATTTTGGGTTAAATTTAGTAATTAAAATTTTAGCACATAAAATTCAATACTTTTAAGTACTTAGTTTGTAGTTTTATCAAAGCAGTTAAATTTGGTTAGAACTCAAAAAATAAAAAATAAAAAATTTAAATTTTTTAGTCTAGAAGTAAAAAAAAATAAAAATAAAAATAAAAAAATAAAAAGATCATATAGAAGTACTTTAATTGTTGCTCCACAAAAATATTGTACGCACTATGCGGGCCCATTGCATAAACCATTTGATAGATCTAAATTTCTTAGTATCATAATCCACAATTCACCTACAAAATCAACCTATGTGGAGGTAGGTCATTCGGAGTCAAAGAATTCAAAAACTCTTCTTCATACATAATAGTTGCAAGTGTCATCAATTGTTTCATCAAAGCTTATGAATGTTTTGGCATCACCTAGAAAAAGACTAATCATTTTCTCATTCAATTTGTCCATATATTCATATTTTGGTCGCTAGTATTGCTCGATTTGTCATGTAGTCCGGTGATTTAAAGTTTTGATGCAGAGATGGGAAGGTGCAATCTATAATTTGTTGCTCTGAAAACACATCATTGAGTCATTGACGTATTCAATCACCATTTCATTTGGAATTACAATCACATCATCATCATTTGTTGGTTCATCGATCGTCATTTCCAATTCGTAGAAGCAACTGGCTAAATTGTGGACCAATTCCTACTCTCAGATTTTTTGTAAAGGTTAACATTTTCATTCTTGGCTAGGGATATGACTTTACCAGACTTGCGTTAACAGTTTGTTCTCTTGTAGCTCGAGGCACTACTGGTAATACTTAGGTGACAATCCCCTCCAAACACGATAACTTTTCCTCCAAAAGCTACTTGATTATCTAAGATGTCTTTCAATGTTCTATCAATTGTTTGAATAGCCCAACTTCTTGCCATTGGTGCGTCATCCCAAATAATTAAATTTGATTTTGATTCACATAATAACTTTGTTGTTCCACTTTGTTTTGGTATGTTGCACATATTGATCTCATTAGCACTGATGGGTATTTTAAAGCATGAATGTGCAGTTCATCCATCAGGCATCATCGCAGTAGCTACTCCTAATGTTGTTGTGGCAAGAGCTATCGTTTTTCGTGATCTTATGTTTGTAAGTAAGGCACAGTAAAGATATGTTTTACCAGCTCCTCTAGGATTATCAATAAAAAAAATACACCTCTTCCTTCAGTATTAACTCGGTGTAGTATCTCTGTGAATGCTATTTGTTGCTCTATATTTAAACTTGACTTTGAGTAATAATCTTCTGGATGAATATCAATTGACATTTCATCTCTGATTTCTCTTGGATAAGTTTGTTCAGAGTGAGAGTCATCATGCTATATACTTGGCAGGTCATAATTCTCAAGTAAAAGTTCAAACTTGTAAGGGTCTTCGAAATTTGCAACTTCATTGAATTATCATCACATCTAAAATCTTCAGACATTGCCTCAAAATGTTTATCCCATAATTTCCTTACATTAGTTGATTCACAATAAATGAATGTTGTTGTAAATAATCTGCAAAAGGCATGAGGCATTTGGAACATGGTTGCCTTATTTAAGCACTCTAAAATACTTTGATCAGATTCAAGTAAGCTTCTTTTGTGGATAATCTTTAAAAAATTGACAACTGATATCGTTAACTTTTAACAAATTCTCATATGATGTTGGTCCTCTGACTTGAAGTAATAGTACTCTCAAATAATCTCTCACCTTCCACCGGATTTGCTCTGTTTATTCAACCAATCATTTCCCCTTTCTTTCATTCATACCAATGTTTATTTTTAGTATCTCACGCGTAGTACTCTGGAAATCACTATACACAAGTGCTCCAGCCTTTTCACTCTTGAAACACATACTGAAATATTCTATAAGCATTGTTTTGGAATTCTTATCCCAATTGATAACAACTCTCAAGTTTTGATTATTCCACAAATAATATTATCTGTCAACTTTAAACCACAGTAATTCACTCATTTTTTAATAGCATTTTTGGGTTTTTTTTTGTTTTGGATTTAATGTATTTGTTTGAGATCTATGCATTGGAATTCAAAATTGTACCCAAAAAAAGTAATTTGGAACCTTGTTTTCAATTTTATATGTCAAATAGATAATGTTATTTGTGGACAGACGTATAATATTGAGTTAAACACCCATAATTTTATTTTATTTTTTTTGCCTTTTTGGGTGATTTTTTTTTTTTTTTTTGTATTTTATGCATTTCTTCGAGATCTACACAATGGGCTTGGAAATTTTATCAAAAAAGATACGTTCTGATTTTGAGATTTTATCTGTCTAATAGATAATATTATATTATCTGTCTCTAGACAGATAATATTATCTGTTTGTGTTAACGGCGATAACTTTCTCAATTCTTGGACTTTTTGGGTGATTTTTTTTTTTTTTTGATTTCTTGTATTTTTTTGAGATATATGCACTTATAGTGCCAATTTTACGAAACGAATATATATATATTTTTTATGTGAAAAAACACAGTTTTTCATATTTCTTTAATTTTTTTTATTTTTTTTCTCAGTGTTTCTTTGTCAGTATTGATCTCGTTTGATACATATCATTTTGCTGATTCCAAAATCAAATTTTACAAAAAACAGAGTTATAGAACAGAAGTTATGGCAATTTGAAGTTGTTTATGCATAAAAAGGACCTAATGAGTTAAAGAAAAGTAGCATGAGCTATTTTTAAATGGGGCCTTCGGCTATAGCACCCTTAAATAAAACACGTCCAAGCTAAAACTTTTCTTTTGTAAAATTGGCACCATAGATGCATAGATCTCAAATAACAAAAACATATTTCTTTTGAAAAATTGGGTGCATGGTGCATAGATCTCAAATAACAAAAACACATTTCTTTTGTAAAATTGGCACCTTAGGTGCATAGATCATATAAAAAAGAAAAAAAAAACATGAGATTAAAAATAAAATAAAATAACACACAAAAAGTCCAAAAAATGATAAAATTATTTATTTGCAGACAGAAAAAAACCCAAAATAAGGCTGCAAATTACATTTTTGATAAAGTTTCCAACTCTAATGATAGATCTCGAAAAAAAAAACATGAATTCAAAATAAAATAAAATAAAAATTACCCACAAAGCCCAAGAATTGATAAAGTTATCGTCGTTAATTCAAACAGATAATATTACTTGTTGAAGATATATTAAATCTCAAAATCAGGCTGTAACTTACTATTTTATTTATTTATTTATTTTTTTTTGTAAAATTTTCAAGTCCAATGCATAGATCTCGAGGAAATACATGAAATACGAAGAAAAAATATCATCCAAAAATGCCAAAAAAAAATGAGGAGATTTTGGTTATTTTCGTCAATATTATCTATCAGTCAACAGATAATATTGTCTATATTGATAGATAAAATCGAAAAATGAGATTCAAAATTACATTTTTTTTTTTGGGGGGAGGGGGGTACAATTTTCAAGTCTAATGCATAGATCTTAACCAAATGCATGAAATTAAATAAAATAAAATAAATAAAAAAAAGAGCCCAGAAACGCAAAAAAATAATAATAATAAATAAATAAAAAATGATTAAGTTATGGTGGTTTAAAGTTGACAATTAATATTGTGTTAGACATTTTTGCTTAGAAACAAATGACCTTTTACTAAATTACAAAAGTAGCGAAGGGCTGTTCGCCAAATTGAAAAAGTAGCGAGGGAGGGACTTATAAAAAATGGCCAAATCGTGTGAGTTTTTGGCTAATACACCTAATATTAAGGGATCTATCATCCAATATCCCTTTCTTAAATCCAATTAAAGTCTATATCTTTTAGGGCTCATTATTTCATCAAAGAGTGTACAATAATAATAATAATAATAATAATAATAGTAGTAGTAGTAGTAGTAGGAGGAGGAGGAGGATAGTTTTTTAGTTTTAGTTTAGTTGGAAACGTGTAATTCTTAAAAAAAAAAAAAAAATCAATAAGCAATTGAATATGAGTCCTATAGAATGTGACTTAGGAAAACCCATGATTTGATCTAGTTTCAGTAGCAATTGTTCTCATAATGTTAAAGGGAAAAAAAAAAAAAAAAAAGACACGAATTGTGCTCCACATGAAGAAGCGTTGGCAATTGGACTGATGATGTAAAAAAAAAAAAAGGTAAATAGACAACAAACGTGAGGCAATGCATGGTTCTTATCAATTTAGGAGTCCTAGTACAATCATAGCACACATTATATCTAACAAAAAAAGGCTACGATTGGACACACGCTTAAATTCCAGTTCACTCAACCCAATTCAATTTTTTGAGTACAGAGTCCTATATTTGTAAGGATTAATATTAGGAAGTATTGCCAATTCATGGGGTTCAAAGGAAAAAAAAACTTGCGGCAGTGTTGTGGGTTCCAGTTTTAGTTGGAGTCTTAAAATAAAAAATCTAGTGTAATCTCTAAAGCAACCAATTTAAAAAAAAAAAAAAAAAAAATGGAGTCCACAATATTAGAGCTACTTTTAGTTAAGAGTCCTAGAACTATAAGTTTACTTTTGTTTTTAGTTAATTAAGAGTCCTAAAATTAAATACAAGAAAGTGATGGTAACAATCATGAGTCAAAAAAGAAAGAGTTCACAAAAAATATATTGAAAAACAATGGGTTAGAGAGTCCAATAGTTCGTAATAAATAAGTACTAATAAAAAAGAAAATAGAACAAAGAAAACAAAAATATTAGGACTCTTATGGATAGACTAAAAAAAAGTGGCATACTAAACTTATTAAAACACTAAGAAAATCACTTAATTAAAAGTGTACTGATTGATGAAAGGCAAGGCATGGTTCTTATCAATTTAGGAGTCCTAGTACAATCATAGCACACATTATATCTAACAAAAAAAGCTACGATTGGACACACTACAAATAAAAAAGTGGTATACTAAACTTTTAAAACTCTAAAAAAAATAGTTACAAAAAAAAAAGTGGTATACTAAACTTTTAAAACTCTAAAAAAAATAGTTAAGTAAAAGTGCACCGATTGATAAAAGTGTAAAACACTTATACCCATTGGTACATTTATATATATTATAGATATAGATTATAGATATTCCATAGTTAGATTTTTGTTTGTGATTAGGATAGTTTTTTCCGACTGAAAAGGGGTTTTATACTGTGGGGGTGCGAAATCATATCATATAGTCTCTCATGTATGTAATGTCATATTGGTATGGATGAAAGTAGGAATATATACAGGGTGTTTAGGAGTGGATGGAAGAGAACAAGTTGATGGAGTTGGGGGTTGGCAGTGGTGGATGAAAGAGAGCCACATAGATGGGAGTTGGTGGCGGCCATGGTCGGAGGGAACAAGAGTGCAGATGATGCCCACAAACTCTCTTATATCATTCTGTTGGAGCCGGAGGATTTACATTTCATTGAATCCGGTAATCTTTTTTATCATATACTTTGTACACCCGTCTCATGAGCCCTGCCTTCAACTTTAATCTACATGCTGCCCCCATGATGATTGAAGATCACATTCACCGCCTGGTATACTCTTTATCTCTCTCACTCACACTCACACTCACACATTGCAAGATTTACTTCGGCACTTCAATAATTGCAGACTATACTTTTCTTTCCCACTGATTAAGCCATTTGCCTACTAGTTGTTCTATATACTATCTAAGATTAGAGGCCCTTTAAGATGCAGATGCAACAGATTCTTGTTACTTACTACAGCGATTAGCTTGATCTAAGTTTGCGTATTTAAGTAACTATTTTTAAAAAATGGTTTGATTATGAATATCTTGTTAGTTCAAGGTTTTTGACCGAGCTTTCTTCAGTCTTGACCCAAGTACATAGCTTGTTTGATAGAGAATTTCCCAAGTCCACTTATTTCCAATCACCGGGGGGTGAAACATGCATGTAAAAAAGACGCGAACTAGTATAGTATCATCATTGCATGTAAATCGTGCAACTGTGATCTTTTGTCGTTTTGGGATTTTAAACTCACATTTCCTTTGAACTTTGATTTTCTCGAATATTGCTCTGGATCTTTTTTTAACATCTTTGCTGCAGCAGCATGTTGGTGCAATTGGACATAAACTGATGAATCAATATGACTAATGACACTATCAATTGATTTCTGTTCTTCATCCAAGCTCAGCTCATGTTCCCCTGAGGAATACTGGGAATGAACCAAAAAAAAAAACAGTTCTGGTTCTGCATAGACTTTAGTGGATTTTATGCTGTCAATTGTATTCTGGTAAAACAGAGGTTGGCTGTGAAGTACATGTTGCACAGACTGACCTTCCATTTCCTATCTGCATGCATAATCTGAAAGATCTGCAGCTTCATTGTTGAACTGTGGTTCCTACCTATATTGTATCCTGGTGTTCACTTCAGTATTCGAACGTGAGTGCGTACTTCTACTTATGCAGGAGAGCACGGTTGATTGTCCCCTCGAACCAAACAGATTTACACGATGCTTTGCTGGAAATTATTAGCTTTAATAACTACTTGGATGATAAGTTGCACATTTATCTCAACGAAAAAAAAAAAAAAAAAGATTTTACTTTCCATTTTTGTGTAATCTTAACAACCAATGATTTTCTAAAGTAGTGTTTCTAAAACCTTCAATTAATATTAAGAAAGGAAAAGAAATGAAAAATATTCAGTAATCATGATACTACGATTTTGCCAAATTTTCCATATCTGGAGTGATGACAATTGATCTTTTAAATCCCACAAAATCCCACAAAATCCCAAACTAACAAGTTCACTTAACCACCACCACCCATCTACACTTCTCATTACATAGCAAAACCAAATTAGACTGGTGCCACACTGATGCTTTTACGGAGAGAGTAAGTGTGGGTGTAAGTGTTTGTGAGATTTGTTTGTGCCCCTAGCATTGTTGTACGGAGAAATAGCAAGCCATTGAGAGCTCTGTCTTGCTCTCTAAAAGTGGATTAAACAACATTCGCTGATTTACTAATGATAATTATCTTAAGATGAGAGCGTACATCCACAATTAACCAATTAAAAATAAAAAATAAAAAAAGAAGAGAGAGAGGAAGAGTAGCGAAGACATCTAAGATAAACCGTCAAACTGTTGTTTGATTATCTCATTGCCTTTCACCATCAATATCCTTTTTCATGTAAAAAATTATACTATACAGCTCCATGGCTACATGGGTTCAAGTCTTTTTAACTAAAGGCTGTTTAAAGAATAAAGAACAGAATCAGCATCCAATTGCCTTCTCTTATTTCTCCCTTTGTTTGAGCTCATGCCAATATTCAATAGAAAAATCATAAACTATCATACTACTTCTCGGCTGTACAGCTCCCACCAAAAGCTTTTCCGCAACCCAATTTCATACTGCGATCATCTTTGCAAAAGCGACGGCAATATATGTTTCATTTGCATTTAGCTCCCTGTATTCTCTCCCCTCTGTAAAAGAATGAAATAAATCTTGCTAACCAAATTAAGCTATAAGTGATTGCCCAATATATCAGGCAGCGTTATCTTCCCGGAGTTGTTGGGATCAAGCTTGTTGAACTGATTACATATCTGCAATATATCTTTCTCACTAATCTTTCCCATCTCTTTGAGCTTGTAGATGATAAACTCTGATTTACTGTGCAAAAGAATGAAAGAAACTAGTTGATGTGATTCTGGCACATTAAAGTGGGAACAGACTCTGAAATAGCTGCACTCAAGAGCTTAATCATATCCTGTTCACATGTTACACATTTTATGGGAAGCACGGAAAGTGAAAATCACAAAGTTCTTGTTCTTACACTTTCCTTTTCCTCGTACTTATTTACTTTATTACCAACTTTTCACACATATAACTTGTGAATGAGAGACGGTATAACTAAAGAGTGAATAAGAAATTTAAACTTCGGAAAATCAAGCACATCATAAAAATCTGTCTTAACATTTGACGGACGGACGGACGAACAAACAACAGAACATACATTAAGGACCAACCAATTGATTGGCTGCTAATATATTTCCTTTTTCGTCAAATCTTCAGTACTTTTTTGTAAGAAATTAACACATATTAAATGGTGCATAGAGGATATGTAATAAACAATACAAATATTGAAACTTTAACCTGATAAAAGTTAACTTCAAAGAAACAATTATTAGCTTACAATGATAGCACTGAGGCAAGATGAGTGATTTTTATTTGTTTATATTTAGAGAGACAGCTTGGCAAGAGTTCAATAATTGTGGATGCGAATATGAATGTAAAACAATATGGCTGAATCATTAGCAAAAGCAACTTATATTAAAAATTAATTCGGTGAGACCAAGACAACAAGCACGGCCAAGCATTAAATTGTTCATGCCAGAAGTGTAGTTCCTGCAACGTAGAAAAAGCAGGGAGATGTAGGGATGGGGTTAATCCTAGCTAAATGTGAATTTCTAACATCGAATTGGTTTCAGTTTGTAGTAGAAATATCTCCTATAGCACCAAGGGTTTTCCACTCTGCAGAACTTGGGGTGCAAAATCCTAAAATCTGTCTGATGTCCTAGAGTAAGTTCTCTCCACTGTGAACTTTTTTTTTTTTTTTTTCTGTTTTTTTGAAAAGAAAACAGAAAATAGAAAAGAAGCTTACAATTACAGCAATTGAATTGAATCCCTAAAAGCCACACCGAGCAACATGTTATTTGTTAAAAGCAAAACAAGATTTCAGTAATCAATATTTCAAGTCTACTAATATTCAAATGAAAGAGGATATCACTTTCCTTTTGTTACAGTTGTTATTGGATTCAAGAGGAGTTTTGGATTTTTGTTTTACTTCATCATGGTTCCTATGTCTGCAAAAACTGAGCATACAATTAAGGAGTCTATTGAGAAATAAAAACAGTAGGAGTAGTAAAAAAGATTACAGTGTATGCATATGAGAAATATCGAAATCATCAATAATAATAAAAGCAAGCAAAGCAAAGCAAAGCAAAAAGGTACCTAATGAAACCATTGTTATTGGTGTCGGCAGCAAGCAAGTCGTGGACGGTGATATCTCTATGCAAAACCCATTTGGTAATCCTGCGATGTCTCTTATCAATCCTAGCCTCAGCCAAGTAGAGAAAGGCCCTGGCCACTGTGAGTGTGGAGAAGAGAAGCCAAATTGATGCGAACAATCGGCCAGGGAGGGTGTTGAATGCCCTGTCACCGTACCCAACCGTAGTAACTGACATCACAGACAAGTAAATAGAATCAATCCAATCCAATTCCTCCACAAAATACAAGACCAGCGCCCCCATTCCTATAGACAACACAACAACTCCGAGAGCCAAACCAACCTTGAGTCTGATCCTCATCCTCCCTTTCTCAACATCAACGATGTACTTCTTGGTGGCAGAGAATGAATGGGGGGTCGAATGGGAAATCCCCGTCAAGATCATGTTTTCCTGCAAATCAAGAACGTAATTGACGACCCCACTGAGCAATACGTCGATGAATCCGAAACCCACCAACACAAAGAAGCAGGCGAAGAGCTTAGTGAAAGGGGTGAGAGGTGCGATGTCTCCGTAGCCAATGGTGCACATGGTTACGATGCAGAAGTAGAGGGCGTCCACAACAGGGTGGGTCTCCACTCCCGAGAAGTGATCTCGATTGAAGGAATAGATGGCCACGCCCAGTGAGAGATAGATTATGAGTAGAATAAAAGCCTGCCTGACTAGGGAACTGTTTTTTGATTCTTCTTCTTCGTCGGACGAGGAGGCTGCTTGTTGTTTAGGAGGAGGCTGCTTGAGGTCTTGCATGATGGCCATGGCAGGGGCTGTCTTGCATCTATGGATCTTCTTCTTCTTGTTGTTGTTGTTGTTGTTGTTGCGGGCATCATCATCATCAGGAGGAGGAGGAGGAGGAGGAGGAGGAGAAGTGTTGTGGTTGTCTTCTTCGACTATGATTTCCTCGAAAAACACATTGGGGGGGTAGCTGATGCTGCTGATCAGTGGGGGGAGAAATTGGAAATCATGTTCATGGTCCACAACCAAGAGGGATTCGAGCTTGGGGAGGGGGGGTCTTGTTTGGGAAGCCAGAAATGGTTCTGATGCCATTTTACCCCAAAAAAAAAAAAAAAAAAAACCCACAAAATTAAATTATTTTGTCCAGATCAGAATGGGTAAAGAAATTTTGAGAAGACAGAAAGAGAGGAGAGACACAACCTGTCATTGTGGTAGGCGTTAAAAAGGTGTGTACCACTACCACGGGTGTGATTAATCACCAACCAATATCTGTAGAAAACAAGAGGGGCCCCATTCAGAGGCAGATCCCTTGCTTCTTTTTCTTTTGTTTTTTTTCCTGTTCTTTTGTTTTTTCTTCAATTTTTTTGTTTTACTTCCTTCAAATAGGTCGGTGTGAGTAAATATTGAATGCAACCGAGATGCCACTAAATATAAGGTACTAATAAATTTTGATTGAATTGTAATATTACGCTTGCATTTGATAAAACTGAAAATTAAGTGCTGAAAATTAAATATTGAATTTTAAGTATTGAAAATTTAAGTAATTGAATTTGTAATACTGAAAACAGTGCTTCAACTATCGAAATAGAAAGCATTCAGTGATTATTTTCAGTAGAAATTTTTCACTTAAAGTTTTTAGTATTTTTTGGGTACTTTTTCAATAAAGTGGTACATTATCAAACGCATTGAAAAAGAATAAATGCTGAATCTTTTCATTTTCAGCACTTCATTGGGTTATCAAACGGAATATACCTTACATCTTATAAGGAATATTTTCTCCTGTCTCAAGGTGGGGTTGGGGATTTTGAGGGTTGACGTCAACATAGTTTGTGCGGCCATGCGCAAACATTGCACTCAAGTGGTTTCGATAAGAAATATTAGTTCGGATATAAGAAATATTTGTTCTCATTAAAATCACCCAAAACACATTTCTTATCACAAAATAAATGTCTCTTATTCAAAATCATTATATTGTAAAATATACCCAAGCCGCTAGAGTGTACCAAAGTATTTCCCCTAAAACTTTAGGGATTATTAAAAATCAGTCTAGTTTCAGAAGAAAAATTAAAGGACAGTCACCTACTTTTTCCAAATGAGAAGGAAATCAAGTTAAAACTAAAAATTTAAAAACACATCAACTTTTTGATTTTTTTAAAATAAAAAAATAAATAAATTACATTTACCCCCCTCTTCTTCCTCACCACCACCTCCACCAACAACCACCACCATGGCTGGCCACCACACCACACCACGACCACCACCACCACACCACGACCACCAGCCACCCCCACCACAACCTCTCTCTCTCTCTCTCTCTCTCTCTCTATATATATATATACATACACATGAGCATATATATATATCTTATATATGACCACCACCACCACCCCCAACCTCTCTTTATCTCTTCTCTCTTCTCACCATCACCACCACGGCCCTCCTCCATCATCCACCCCTGCCACAGTAGAAAAAAAAAAGTTGCAGATTGGAGCAACTCTCCAAACGACAGGAGCAACTCACCAAACTTATTGGGAGCAACTCACGAAACGGCAGGAGCAATTCACCAAACGGACAGAATAATGTTGCTCCTTACGTTTGGTGAGTTGCTCCCGATACGTTTGGTGAGTTGCTCCTTCTGTTTGAATAATTGCACCAAAAGCTTACACCTTTTTTTTTTGTAGTGGTAATGGTGGATGAGCGAGGTGGCCCGTGGTAGTGGTAGCTATGAGAAGAGTGAGAGAAGAGATCAAAGAGAGAGAAGATATAGAGAGGTTGGGGTGGTGGTGGTGGTGGTGGAGCAAGGTGTAGATTTTTGGTGCAATTGTCCAAACAGAAGGAGCAACTCAAAAAATATATCGGGAGCAACTCAGCAAACGTATGGAGCAACTTTACTCTTTCTGTTTGGTGAGTTGCTCCTTACGTTTGGTGAGTTGCTCCCAATAGGTTTGGTGAGTTGCTCCTACAGTTTGGACAATTGCTCCAACCTGCAATTTTTTATTTATTTATTTTTTTTTTTTTGCAGTGGCAGGGGTGGACGAGGGAGGAGGGTCGTGGTGGTGATGATGAGAAGAGAGAAGAGATAGAGAGAGGTTGGGGGTGGTGGTGGTGGTCATATATAAGATATATATATATATATATATGCTCATGTGTATGTATATATATATATAGAGAGAGAGAGAGAGGCTGTGATAGGGGTGGCTGGTGCTCGTGGTGTGGTGTGGTGGCCAGCCATGGTAGTGGTTGTTGGTGGAGGTGGTGGTGAGGAAAAAGAGGGGGTAAATGTAATTTATTTATTTTTTTATTTTAAAAAAATCAAAAAGTTGATGTCTTTTTAAATTTTTAGTTTAATTTGATTTCTTTTTCATTTTGAAAAAGTAGGTGACTGTCCTTTAATTTTTTAAATAAAAGTGACTGATTTTTAATAATCCCAAAACTTTAAAACTGTGGAGTGTACGCCTCATCCTTAATAATTGGGTGCTCACTGCTTCTCTAATCAGTAATCGCGATTTCCAATCTACACAAAATGATTTGACCAATGATGAGACATGCTGTTCACGAACCGAAGAAAGAGGAATTTTTTACCCAAACGATCACTGCATGACCAATACATACACAACCTATCACTGTTTCAATTTATTTTCCAAACCTGTCACTTTTTTTAAAGTCCCTATTTGAAGTAACAACTTCACCAAAAAACACTGTAGAAATCGCTAGTCCAACTCACGACTTCTGGGTGCAACAAGAAGTGAACTAGCGACTTCTATTAACATACACACTAGAATCTCTCACATAAAGAAAGTTAAAAGGAGAAAAGTCGGGAGTTGGATTAGTGACTTCTACATTTTATTTTTATTTTTTGGTGAAGTCGCTACTTGAACTAGTGACTTTAAAAAAAGTGATGGATTTAAGAAATAAGTTGAAACAGTGATGGTTGTGTATATATTGATCCCACAGTGATAATTTGGGTAAAAAATTCGAAGAAAGAGAGTACAGTACACGAATTAAAAATAGTAATGCTTCAGACACATAAAATATCTGCATAAAGTTAGTCACGAAAATTTATTGTGTCTATATGTATCTTCAGTGTGTTCTAAGATTTTCCTACCGAGTGATTTTCTTAAATTTTGGACAAAGAAGTGGGTTTTCGACCGGACCGGGCGGGGTAGATCGGGCTCTCCAACGCACTAGGTAGAGCAATGCACTATGCTTAAAAAGCTAGAAACCCGCCTCGCCGATCCGTGCGTGTATGGTTTGACCGCCCCTTCTGGATTTTTAAGCCTAGTGCGTCAATCAATGTGCTCTACCCAGTGTGTTGGAGAGTCCAACAGTATAAAAGTCATACAATTGCGCAATCACCTCGACCTTATTTATATTTATGAGTACAAAATACAAGGGTGCGTTTGATAAAACTGAAAATTAAGTACTGAAAATTAAGTGCTGAATTTTACGTATTGAAAATTTTAAGCGCTTGAAGTTTTGTTCCTTAAAACAATGATTCAACTATTGAAGTAGAATGCATTCAGTGATTATTTTCAGTAGAAATTTTTCACTTAAAGTTTTCAGTGGTTTTGGAGCTACTTTTTCAATTAAGTGGTGTGTTATCAAACACACTGAAAAAGAATAAATGCTGAATCTTTTCATTTTCAGCACTTAATGTGGTTATCAAACACACCCTAGCTATTGAACCTCAATGCTTTTTAATTTCCTGAACTACTTGGCTTTATAAGTCTAAAGTTAGTCGGTACTCTACATACAAAATATATTCTTTACTTATCTTGTTCCTTTCCCTCCTATGACGGACTTCTTCCTGATCAACCTCCAGAATCTAAAAATATAGAGACCCACTTGTGCTAATCCAGGTATATGTTTTTACAATTCAACATGTATACTTATATAGGTTACCTTGCAAAAGATGTCTTGACGTACAATTTCTTAACATTGCCGTTTCTTTTGAAATTGAATTAAGTAAAACGCAACATTTATATGTATACAACTTGATATTGAGGAGAAGAACATTATTGAAGTTGTTTTTTTTTTTTTTTTTATTTGTTGACTCAATTTGCATGTGGTGGATTGGCTTGTAAACGATTCTGCCACAACATTTAGGAGCTGCACGTACAGTTATTCAATGCTGCGGGTGAGCTGGCCAGGAGGGGACTTGAGCATTCCCAAAATTGCAGAGAGTGTGGTACAGGGATCTGACTTAATTTCTTCCACCACCCACTACCACTACTACCACAAGAAGCATTGTACGTACAACCGTTGCATTCCCAATTAAGTAGAGCGCCACTTCCTGATTCCCTACCCAACTACCAGCCTAAAGCATCTGACATTTCAGTAGGTCGGAAGGATTACTGAGCTGAAGCAGAAGTTTCGAGACCGAACTTGCTCTGCCTTTGAAATACTGACTTGACTGCCATTTTGTGGAGGCAACCAACACAGATCGAAGTGAGGTCCGTGTAATTTCGCCAAACCTCAGGGGAGGTCAGTGTAATTAACCCTTTATTAATTATTAACAGTGGAGTATTATGGAAAGTTGGTGCACGTGTTAGGCTTAGTTTGGCCCCCACGTGGCTTTTTAAAAGTAGCTTATGAAATTTATTGTTAAGTTGTTTGATAATTTTGTACAAGTGACACATTACTCTTCAAAAAAAATTATGAAACAAAAAAAACAACCAGAGCTTTTAAAAGCTCCCAAAAAAGACTCTAAGTTCAATTTTTGCAAAGCTCATAAACTAGTTACCAAATGAATTAACATGGAATTGTGCTTTAAAAAAGGAGAAGCACCAAAATGGGGGCCAAACTAAGCCTTAGCCCCATGCCGGCTTTTTTTGACTACTAATACGGCGTTGGGTTCCTTTTGTCTTGCTTGCTTGCTTAGCAAAAGGAGAAAGAACAAATTAATTAATGTCGTATAATGATAAGCTTGCTCTTGAAGGATCTATCAATCCATCTATCTTATGTCAAATGCAACAGACATAAACATATATATATATATATAGTATGTACGTACGTATGACGTAGCGCATGAAGGTTGTTCATTTTCATATCACAGTAAGTATTTTCAAACAATAATGTGGGGGAATGCATATCATACAGAGTACTTAAGAGAGGTACAATTAAGTGCAGTTTGAGAAGGAAGATCAGAGTTTAAATCCCACACACACTTTCGAGAGATCAAACATGCACGTAAAAAGATGCAAGAATTGACGCTTCTCAAACGTGTTTGGAGCTACTAGCTAGTTAGCTATGGCTATATGGCCTATACACTAGTGCTTTCTTCACTTCATTTATCCGTTTGCAGCTAGCTAGTAGTGTAAGGTCTTCTTCTGAAAGGTACTAACTACTTCACAATAACATCTATGAGATCTTCATTGTTTGCTGTGTATGCCGTTTGGATTTTTTAATGCCTGAACTCATAACATCTAATGCAAGTTGAAGATATATTATAGGATACCATAAATAATGTATCATCAATATTCCTACGCTTTCTTTAATTATATTTATCTTGATTCTATCTAGAGAATAGCATAGCAATTAAATGATACATATGGATTTCCCATTCTCTGAGATATAACAAACGCGTGAATATTGGCATTAATTTATATATATATATATATAGGTTTTCAGTTGATTCTACATTTCTTTATCACTGCTAGCTTCTGTTTTGGGGACAATGAGAGAGAAAGAACTAGCCCCTCCATGTGTGATTTCAATTGCTTCTTTGTTTGCGTCCCGTCCTTTGTCTATTTGAGTACGTAAGAGAATTCTTAATTTGGTATCTATATATGGGATATACAAGCATGAAGAAATCTTAGTCTTAAATTTGGTAGTTTGGTTGAGCGTTCGTTCAAATTAAAAAGCAGCACAGTGCATGAGGCTCCCGCCATTGTACGCGCGGGACAAATTTGGGTTGATATGATTGCCCCTTACCCCACATGCATCATAAGTTGAATTTGGTAATTTTATTTAAGTTTCCCATGGATTCTAGATCTTCGTCCAAATTTCGCAGTTTGTTTCCCTTGATTAGTATAATTTTTCGTTTTTTGTTCTTGGATTCACACCTAACCTTTGGATTTTCAACTTTTTGTCAGTTTGAGGCTTTATGATCTTTGACCGTCAATCTTTAGTTAGCACCTGGCAGTTTTTGTGTTCGAATTAGTACTATGGCAGAGGATAAAGATGGCTTGGATGGGAAGAAGAATACGCACAAGGCCAAGAGAAGTTACTTCATGAGTGGAGATGAGCATGACTCGAGGATTGGCAAGGAAGAGGAGAGCAGTACCAAAACAGTTCCCTTTCTGAAGCTGTTCTCATTTGCAGACTCATTTGATATTGTGTTGATTATTGTCGGTACAATTGCTGCAGTAGGAAAAGGGTTATGCATGCCCCTTATGACAATTCTTTTTGGAGACTTGGTTAATGCTTTTGGACAAACCCAAAATAACAACCAAGTGGTTCATGCAGTTTCTAGGGTAAGAACGTTGCATAAGCTTAGATTCTTAGAATATTTCATCTGTATGTAACAGGTGTGTATAGATTTTGTATCTCGATGCAATCCTGGTTGAGATTTGATCTTAATTTTAGTCCAACGCTACAAGTTGTCAAAATTGAGATATATGCATTTTGCGTAATGGTATGAAAAGAAGTTTTAACAGTTACCTGGTTGTGCTTTAGGTAGCGCTGAAAGTAATCTATTTGGCATTGGGGGTAGCTCCTGCAGCATTCCTTCGTAAGTACATCTCACTCTTGTAAATTTAGAAAACGGAGGAAAATTTTCATAGAACGGTTTTGAGCCACTGCCAAAGCAAGTTTTCATTTTTATTTTTTTGTGTTTAGAGGTGGCTTGCTGGATGGTCACAGGAGAAAGACAGGCTTCTCGAATAAGGAGTCTTTATTTGAAATCTATATTGAGACAAGATATTGCTTTCTTTGATAAGGAAACGAATGCAGGAGAAGTTGTCGGGAGGATGTCCGGTAACACTGTTCTTATACAAGACGCAATGGGTGAAAAGGTTACAATCCCCTTGCCTCCAAAGAGGCCACAATTTTTTTCTTCGATCTTATTCCGACAATCTAATTAAGTTTAAGGAGTGCATTTTTATATGTGTCCAACGATTCTTATTTTGTTGCAGGTTGGAAAATTTATACAGTTGGTGTCGACTTTTTTTGGCGGATTTGTAATAGCATTTGTTCAAGGATGGCTTCTTACGCTGGTCATGTTGTCGGCTATTCCTCCGCTTGTGATAGCTGGTGGACTCATGTCCCTTATTGTATCCAGTATGGCATCCTGTGGACAAAATGCTTACGCAAAAGCAGCAACTATAGTTGACCAGACCATTGGCTCAATTAGAACTGTATGTCGGTAGTCCAGTATCAAATCCAAGGCCATCAATGAATAGAACTTATCTTTTACTTGAGCATGTTTGGTTTTACTGTTTTGCTAAATATTTGGTGGAAAGAACGCTCACCTTTTTGCTCCTATATACATAGGTTGCATCATTTACTGGGGAGAAGCAGGCTGTAACTAGTTACCAGAAATCTCTGGTAAATGCTTACAAGTCAGGCATTTATGAAGGCTTCGCTGCAGGATTAGGTCTTGGAACAGCTCAATTTATAATGTTCTGTAGTTATGCTTTAGCTATATGGTTTGGTGCAAAGATGATATTGGAAAAAGGATATACAGGTGGTGAAGTGCTTAATGTACTTACTGCTGTATTGACTGGTTCCATGTGAGTAGCTCTTTTATTTTTGCTCTTTACTATATATCTTGCTAAAGGTATGTAGCATCTAATCAAATGGTTATGGTATATAGCATCTACTCAAGTAGTTATATCATACATATATGACATACGGCATAAGCAGGAAGAAACCTTATGATTGTGAGTGGGATGTTTCAGGTCTCTTGGGCAGGCATCTCCATGCATGAGTGCATTTGCAGCTGGTCAAGCTGCAGCATTCAAAATGCTTGAAACTATAAGTAGGAATCCGGTGATAGATGCATATGACGCTAAGGGGAAGATATTGGATGACATTCATGGAGATATAGAGTTAAGGGATGTCTATTTTAGTTACCCGGCCAGACCAAATGAACAAATATTCAGTGGATTCTCTCTTTTCATCCCTAGCGGCACAACTGCCGCTTTGGTAGGTCAGAGTGGAAGTGGGAAGTCAACAGTTATCAGTCTGATAGAGCGATTCTATGATCCACAATCTGGTGAACTTCTTATTGATGGAATTAATCTAAAAGAATTCCAGCTCAAATGGATTAGGGACAAAATCGCTCTTGTCAGCCAAGAACCCGCGTTGTTTGCATCCAGCATTAAGGATAATATTGCATATGGAAAAGATGATGCAACTATTGAAGAGATTAGAGAAGCAACCGAACTCGCAAATGCTGCTACATTTATTAATAAACTGCCTGAGGTTCGAACCTTTTGTCCATTCAATCATTGATCATCATGCACTTCCTTGAACAAATGAATGGTCAATTAACCTTCTAGTTCCAAAATTTGCATACAGGGGCTAGACACCATGGTCGGTAAGCACGGAGCACAGTTGTCTGGTGGTCAGAAGCAGCGGGTCGCAATTGCCAGAGCAATTTTGAAAGACCCACGTGTTCTACTTTTAGATGAAGCAACAAGTGCGCTTGATGTACAATCTGAGAGGATTGTGCAAGAAGCATTGGACAGAATTATGGTCAGTAGAACAACTGTAGTTGTTGCCCACCGTCTGAGCACAGTGAGGAATGCGCATATGATAGCAGTAATTCACCAGGGAAAGATGGTTGAAAAAGGTATTCTCTATATCTTTGATAATTATTTTACTTCTTCACATGTAGATAAAACATCACATGTTTTCAAGTTCTGAAATGATTCAAAGTAATCCCAAGTAGTTCCAATGAAAGATATGCTTCTTACACCACAGGGCACTACTCATTACGACATTACCCATTTAATTCCTTCAAGAAAAAGGAAAACCTTATTCATGAAATTTTCCTAACAACAGTTGCAATTTTTTTTTATCCGAATTGCGTATTTTTATAGAGACAATATATGTCAACTGCTCAGGCTCACATTCGGAACTACTCAAAGATCCTGACGGGGCATACTCTCAGCTTATGCGATTCCAAGAAGTGAATAAAGATTCAAAAGATGACGATGTAGGTGACCAAGACAAATCAAAAATTACCATGGTATATGATAGACAGTCAAGTCACTTAATGTCACTCTTGCGTTCCACAAGTGCGGGATCATCTAGCCACTCTCTGTCAGTCTCATTTGGTCTACCGACTATACACAATATCACTGAAACTGCATTAACAGAACTTGAATCCCCTCATCTAGCAAAGCAGTTAGAAGTGCCTTCAGAAGTCCCACTCCGCCGCCTTGCCTATCTCAACAAGCCCGAGGCTCTAGTGCTGGTAGTGGGAGCTATATGTGCTATCATCAATGGTGCAATATTTCCAGTGTCTGGTGTACTGCTGTCTAGCGTGATTAAAACCTTTTATGAGCCGCCGCATGGACTAAGGAAGGATTCAGAATTTTGGGCGTTGATGTTTGCAGTCTTTGGAATTGCATCATTATTGGCATATCCAGCACAGACATACTTTTTTGCTGTGGCTGGATGTAAGTTAATAAGGCGTATAAGATCAATGTGCTTTGAGAAAGTGGTTCATATGGAGGTTGGTTGGTTTGATGAGCCCCGGCACTCTAGTGGAGCAATTGGTGCTAGGCTTTCTGCAGATGCGGCTAGTGTACGTGCTTTAGTTGGAGATGCACTCGCTCAAGTTGTTCAGAATGCTGCATCAGCAGCTGCTGGTTTGGCCATTGCTTTTGAAACTAGTTGGCAGTTGGCTATTATTATCCTTGCTCTAGTACCACTGATAGGCGTTAATGGATATGTTCAAATGAAGTTCATGAAAGGGTTCAGTGCAGATGCAAAGGTTTGCTTTCAAACTCATTATCATGCACATTATGCTGGCAACATGCTAAGGTTTTACTATAGCTTAAGCGAGACAACCATAGACATAAATATA
The DNA here is from genome assembly GCA_033977485.1 of Hydrangea macrophylla. Taxonomy (NCBI): domain Eukaryota; kingdom Viridiplantae; phylum Streptophyta; class Magnoliopsida; order Cornales; family Hydrangeaceae; genus Hydrangea; species Hydrangea macrophylla. Next base: position 557,380 of record CM066986.1, on the reverse strand, counting down.
GCTGACGCTACTCATTGAAAACTTATAAGAAATATTGTCAGAGCATTCATTTCACAGAACACCATTTTGGTTAACCAAGGTTCTATTCATATATAAATAAACTTCTAAAGCCTTTTTAAGAATGTGTAATAGAATATGTAGAAATTTTTTATCTAAATGTTCGCAGATGATGTATGAGGAGGCAAGCCAGGTTGCAAACGATGCAGTAGGTAGCATAAGAACAGTTGCTTCCTTCTGTGCTGAAGATAAAGTGATGCAACTCTACAAAAAGAAATGTGAGGGCCCTATGAAGACAGGGATAAGGCAAGGTTTAATAAGTGGAATAGGTTTTGGGGTGTCTTCGGCTCTCTTATTTTGTTTCCATGCTACTAGTTTCTATGTGGGGGCCAAGCTCGTTGAGGATGGTAAAATAACTTTCTCAGATGTTTTTCGGGTAAGCATATAGTGGGATGTGAGGATCCAAATATATTTAAGACCTAGTATGCAACAAAAAAAAAATGATTCATTAATTCAGAGACGTCTAATGACCTTGCAGGTTTTCTTTGCCTTGACCATGGCAGCTCTTAGTGTTTCTCAATCAAGCTCTTTTGCCCCTAATTCAAGTAAAGCAAAGACTGCTACAGCTTCCATATTTTCCATTCTAGATGGCAAGTCAAAGATAGATCCTAGTGATGACTCTGGTCAGATATTAGACAGTGTGAAGGGTGAAATTGAGCTTCACCATATAAGCTTTCAGTACCCGACTAGGCCAGATGTTCAAATTTTACGAGACCTCAGCTTCGCCATCCATAGTGGCAGTGTAGGCTTTTATCATTTCATTTGTACATATCCCAATTTTTTTATTTTTTTATTTTTGGTCTTCTTTCTTTTCAGTAGAAAAAAGTGTTTGGTTGTCACCATACTGAAAGACACAAAATTTGTAATTGGTTTTGGTATAATGTTTCAGACGGTTGCTCTGGTAGGAGAAAGTGGAAGTGGGAAGTCAACGGTGATCTCATTACTACAAAGATTTTATGATCCAGATTCAGGTCATATAACGCTTGATGGAATTGAGATTCAAAAGTTCCAATTGAAGTGGTTGAGGCAGCAGATGGGCCTTGTGAGCCAAGAACCAGTCTTATTTAACAACACTATTCGTGCCAACATTGCATATGGAAAGGAGGAAAATGCAACCGAGGCAGAAACTTTAGCAGCATCAGAGTTAGCAAATGCTCACAATTTCATAAGTGGGTTGCAACAGGTTAGAACACCTCCGAATTGGTTGCATAGAATTTATTTCGTTGTCATCATTCACTTGTTATTTTATTTATTTACAAGAAGATGAGGCTAGTTAAGCCTACTTCGATCTGTCAGATGAATTTTATATAGTGTTTATATTCTACTTGTTGGGATGACGGAAAATGCAGGGGTATGATACTATAGTAGGAGAGCAAGGTGTTCAATTGTCTGGAGGACAGAAGCAACGGGTAGCCATTGCACGTGCCATAGTTAAATGCCCAAAGATTCTACTTCTTGACGAGGCTACGAGTGCACTAGATGCTGAATCGGAGAGAGTGGTTCAAGACGCATTGGAGCGAGTGATGTTAAATCGGACCACAGTGATGGTGGCCCATCGGCTGTCCACAATCAAGAATGCAGATGTAATTGCCGTGCTTAAAAATGGGGTCATTGTGGAGAGAGGGAAGCACGAGAGTTTGGTTAATATCAAAGATGGTTATTATGCCTCCTTGGTTGCACTTTACACGAGGACTTCATCCGAGTGAGTTTTTTTTTTTTTTTAAATAGCGCTGATTTCAATTGTTTTATAAGATTCTTCAGCAAAACGTTGTGATGTGTTATTTGGATCATCATGGATGTATTTACAAGGTTTTGACACCCATATGAAGTGCATTTCTAACGCTAATCATGCGTGAAAAGAGGGAAAATAAATACTACATGCTAGTACATTTTTATTTCTAGTGTTCCATAACCTCTTTATGCATCTTGAACATTTTTCCTCTTCCATAAATGAATGGGAGAATTTTCAATTTTTCATTAAATGCATGACAGGGCTCTACCTTCTATTTGAACAAGCCCAGATGATTTTGGATCTGCGGCAGCCAATGCGGGCAGCACCTACGTGACCACTTGCAGGACCTCACGAGGATCCGGACTCAGTTCAGATTCTCTTGCATCAAAATTATACACGGTGAAAACAGAGCATAGGTAGAGAATGGGCACCAAATTGACTACTTGAATGCACATAAATATATTTTTGGCATAGTGATAAGTTTTTGAATGTACTACTTGAAAATTCCTGACTCTGCCTATCAAAAAAAAAATTAAACCAAAAAATTCCTGACTGTGCCACCGAGTCACTATGAACCTGAATCTATACTTTTTCTTAATTTTGGAAATCCAATTTTATATGAATAAAGTATGTCACTAGTCCTATGTGTTTGTCAGTGCGACATGAATTATGAAAAAATTGTCTACGAAAAATTTAACTTTTTTTGCTTAGAACGTAAAATTTAACTTTGTAAATATAATGTTATTTTTTCCTTGTGGGTTTAAGAAGAAACTGTTTTTGCAACTCTTTAATAGATCCCTCAAATGTAAACATTAGTTAAAACATTTTCAACTACGGGCTTTGTCGGCCGTAGGCGAACTTGTGTTTTTAGTTTCTTTCTCATAATACTCTTTCTTAGGCTCGAAGATAATTGATAGTCACTTTTGAGTACAAATGTTATAAAACTTAAACAGCAATAATAACCACCACATACCATAATTTATCCAATGAGTAATGCTAGAGTCACATAAGAGTCACAAAGAGATGCTCACAAAAAAATGTGACATCCCATTTGGCACCCATGTGTTTGTGACTCTTTCGTGATCCAATTCAATTCACATACAAACCTATAATGCTTGAGTCATCCTAGAGTGTTTTTAGTTTTATTTGTCATCTACAATGGGCATTTTTGGCATTAAGTATTTATTAACGTCTTTCATCAGTAATTTCTGTAAGGGTGAGATGTTTCACTAACGGAAGGACGTGTGTTACCCAACCTCAAACCTCAAGGGAGGTCGGTGTAATTTTTCAAAATGTGAGGGAAGTCCGTGTAATTAGAGCATACCTCAGGGGAGGTCAATGTAATTTACCCAAAAAAAAAATCATTCAATCCCTTGTAAAATCCTCCAAACTTGGCTCCTTCCTGGCTTCCATTACACCCGGTTGGTACAGGCATATGCGGAATACAACAAATTTTATATCTGCATAATAAACTAAAATAAATTGAGAAAAACTTCTTTCGATAGTAAGATAACAGACTAGTCTTCCTCACTTTCATCACTGTAAGAGACCAGACTAGTCTTGGGTATATTGGACTCAACACCATCATCCTTAGTTGCTTTCACCGAGTCCACAGAATTTTCTGTAGAAACATTATGTGCTTTCACCAAATCCAAAGATTCTCCTGAATTTGTTGGATCCACCTTTGGTTTCTTCGCTTGTGGCTGGACTTTTATAATCATACTTGAAGGGCGTGGATTCTTCTTCCCGACTAATTTCTCGTCCTACAAAATGTAACAGCCTACATTACGAACCTCATGATTGTCGACCAACTATTTTACGTACATGTATCATCAACAGGATTTAGAAATATCTCTCTCTCCCCCCCATTTTGGATATGGATGATATCACCGATTGGATACGGGTCTAGAGAACCAAAGTTAATGGTGGATACACATATGGGGTGCGGGCAAATGGCAGGACCCTTTTTCTTCAACTGCCCCATTTAAACAACGGATATCGCTATGCCAAACCTGAACATTTCAACTGCTAGTTCTGGAAGAAAACTACTGGAAAACCCCAAGTTCTAAGCTTTTGCATCACCTAACAATTTCCAGACACATCATTACGTCCAGGTTAAATGGCACTGGAGATTCAATGGTATATGCCAACCTACAATGCAAGAAACCAGTAAATTCCTATTTCCTACTCATTTTCCTAGGCAGATCACCAGAACATGCTTGCCGTACAAGAACTATGATATGTGTTAATCACATGCCAAAGCAATGCAAACCGAGCCATGGGGAGCCATATGTGGAAGTGGAATTGTGAAGACTCGGTCAATCCAATTACTACTTCATTTAGTTGCATGCATGAGTTTGTTTTACATTTACCCATATTCCTAGTCAATAGTTGGAGTTGCTGACTAAGTGCATGGGGTTGTTTTCTTTATTCCTTGTTATTAGGCATGTAGGTATACATCAACTCTTCTGCTGTAGAGAGCAATTGTCTAGGTGGGTTATTTCTTTTCAATGTGGACATCAGACTCCCACAATATTAGACACTAGGATGGATTCTCTCTTCACTGGACTCTCGTCATAATGTCCAACAAATGGGCCCAGCTATTAATTTCTCAAATCCTTCAGGATATCCAACTGTAAAAACAAAAAATAAAGTTTAACAGTAATGTTGCAACTGAGATAAGACTCAAGTCAGAAGACCACATGGAAACAAATTTTCAGTGACAAAAAAGTCACCTTGTGGGACCAAGAAATCTATCAGCAGTTCCAGCACATTCTGAACTGGGAAGATATAATACGCAGGCAGAGCAAAACATATTTGCTAATCAAGCATCACTAGATTATCATATTACAACATCGTCCACTTCTTTTAGGGTCATGAATGCACACGAATGAGGAATACATGCCATTCATATATGGTATATGTAAATTGATAACAAACTAACCTGGAATCTCCTAACCGGGGGTGTTTCCTTGAGCTCATGAAGTATGGTAGACTGAGCCACCACCGCTGCCTGAAAAAGAAACCCCAATAGCAGAGTGAGATGGGTGAATCATCCTGCAATACGTGGCAGAATTCATAACTACATGCAAGACAGCTATTAGCAATATTTCTGTTTAAATCAACAAATTGTCAGATAATGCCTAATCAAAAGTACACTGAAGAATTCAATGCATCTCACAAGCTCTTCTTGACAGATACATATAAGGTTGGTCCCAAGGTATTTGCCAAACTTGACAGTTGAACCTGAGAAGCTCCATCCCTTCAGCCACTGATCTCTCCCGCCAAAAGTATCTTTTATAGACATAGTAATATCTATTGGTGGTGTTGAACTAAAGAACCGCTCCTGCCAACACACCAAAAATCATGTGTCCGTGTCCGACACTGACACACATTGGACACTCCTTGAGACATGCTGAAACATAGCTAAATCTGTGAGAGTGTCAGACTCTGACACATGGCGGACACTCCCCGAGACGTGTAGGATACACCAAAAATCTGTCGTTTTTATTAATTATTTTGTTCAGAAACGTGTAGGATACATGCCAGACACACAGATAATTAGATACCTAGTCTATGATTGTCGAAATTTTGGAAAGCAAAGTAGAAGTTGAAAGTGAATAGGGCCTCTTAATGACCAAGATACTTACAATTCTTTGGACTCAATAGGCATTTCGATAAGAAAAAAATAGATTATGAAATCAGTACAGGGTTTACGAACATTAAGTACCTTTTGATATTAACATTAACAAGACATTTAGTGTTACTATACATCATATGATTTTCTTATCACACGTGATTATAAGTACCTAAATACATGTTTAATCATTTTGATGTATCCTATACGTTTATCACTTTGCTGTATCCTTGCTGTGTGCGTGTCCTGAGTTCTTTTAGAATTTGTTGGGTCGTATCGTGTGATCATGTCGTATTGTGTAGTGTCCCCGTATCCATATTTGTGCATCTTAGCCAACAACTCTCTATCAAGAAGAATGTTCTCCTACAGTTTGGAAAAGTGATGCCAAGTTCCATCCATGGTTTGTTAACCTGAAAGAATATCCAACAAAAGTGTGCCAGACTATAAAGAAGCAGAAAGACCTAAGTTGCACGAAGCGGGAGCGGGGAAACGCCAAAACATAAGAGAGTCTGAGGTTTGGAGCGTTTAGGAAGCGTTTATATTAGTAATATACAATAATACATATATATATATATTCTTTATAATTATGTGTGGGAAAAAATTCAAGTATTTATGTCATATTTAAAAATTAGGATTTTTTGTGGCTCTTTTAGAATAATAATCATAAATTTGGGTTAAAATAGTAGATACATATTAGTTGAGGTGTTATTTGCAAATAATTATAAGCTTAGTTGTAGGAATCGCTCATCTTGTAGATGAACTTCACTGAGAATCGCGATTCTGCGATTCATAGAGAGGATCGTTTATGAATTGCGATTCTCTCTCAAGAGATTCGCAGTTCCCAGCGGACAAGAGTCGTTTGAAGCAATGACTACCAAAAAAAAGATAGATCTAGAACAGAAAAGGGAAAAAGGGAAGAAGATGAAGAAGGGGAAATAAAAAACCTAACCTCGCAGCTGCACCTCTACCTGCGCCGGCATCGGCGACGCGTCTGCTCTTCTTCTTCTTCTTCGTTGACATCTTCTCTCTCTCTCTCTCTCTCTCTCTCATATGTTGCGGCTGCTAATAAGAAAACCCTAGATCCTAATGTTTATCACAGTGTGAACATATTATATAGACACGATACAATTAAATAAAACACTAACCCTTTATGTTTATTAATATTATGAAAAGACCCCTTAAGTTTTTACAACTACTAAAAATTATTCACATTCTTATATTACTTATAATTATTTCCAAATAACACCTCAACTAATATGTATCTAAAATTTTAACCCAAATTTATGACTATTATTCTAAACGAGCCACAAAAAATCATAATTTTTAAATATGACATAAATACTCGAATTTTTTCCCACGCATAATTATAAAGAATGTATATATATATGTATAATTGTATATTACTAATATAAACGCTTCCTAAACACTCCAAACCTCATACTCTCTTATGTTTTGGTGTTTCCCCACTCCCGCTCCCGTCCCCGTCCCCGCTCCCGCTTCGTGCAACTTAGATTATAAGTAATATAAGAATGTGAATAAATTTTAATAGTTGTAAAAACTTAAGGGGTCTTTTCATAATATTAATAAACATAAAGGGTTAGTGTTTTATTTAATTGTATCGTGTCTATATAATATGTTCACACTGTGATAAACATTAGGATCTAGGGTTTACTTACTAGCAGCCGCAGCACATGAGAGAGAGAGAGACGCAAAGAGAGAAGAAGAAGAAGAATATGACAACGAAGAAGAAGAAGAAGAAGAAGAAGAAGAAGAAGAAGAGAAAACACGACGCCGACGCCGACGCCGACGCCGGCGCAGGTAGAGGTGCAGATGCGAGGTTAGGTTTATTTTTTCCCCTTCTTCATCTTCTTCCCTTTTTCCCTTTTCTATTCTAGATCTATCTTTTTTTCGGTAGTCATTGCTTCAAACGACTCTTGTCCACTAGGAACCGGAATCTCATGAGAGAGAATCGCGATTCATAAATGATCCTCTCTATGAATCGCAGAATCGCGATTCTCGGTGAAGTTCGTCTACAAGATGAGCGATTCCTGCAACTAAGAGAAAAACATTGTTTTCATCTTAAGTAAGATGCTATCAAACTGTTCAAGTACCTGCGTTAAGGAGAGAGAGAGAGAGAGAGAGAGAGAGAGAGAGAGAGAGATTGATAATTGGTTTTTATATGCATTTGAGCAAGAAGACTACATACACTTCAACGAATAATTATGGTTTTAATTAATTTGCAGTGGCATTTGCCTTGGACATATTCTACCATAAATATGCACGCATACATCTTTCTTTATACATACACCAAGCCACCACCATATTATATGAGTACATATCTGCTGCAAATAGTGAACAAAACCAGAAATATACAAAAACTTGTCAAGTGTTTTGCAATGTAACAACCTCAAGTTCATATTTATGAAAACCTTTACTAAGATACTCATCAAGGCCACAGCATGACAAAGAAGGCACTTTGCTATTTCAGTTTATTGGCAGTTCATAAATAATCCTCTTGCTTGAGTATCTGATAATGTAAACTTTTCCAGTGCCACCACAGAAAACAAGAATTTCAATCAATCACTGTGTAATTGCATAATTACATAGGTAAGAATAACACGCTAAAAATTTTATGCAGTATACATTAATTTAATAACAAACCTACACTACGAAATGATCAAACTTACTTGGAAACTCCGCAGCTGCTGGGCTTCTTCATCTGCCATTTGCCGTTCAAATTCTCTCCTTGACTAAATGAACAAGAAAAATATCAGAGAATGAAGGAGGAAATGTAAAGAAAAGAGTTGATATCTTTAGAGATGGAATACCAACAAGTTTTCAATTTTTTGAACTACCCCAAAACTAAATTTTTACTGCTTCGGTCAATTGATATCTCAGAAATTTATCTCACCATCTCTACTTTATCAAGAAACTCAGTCTCATCTTCATCCAATGCTTTGGGTGGTCCTGCAATTAGAGTAGTGATCAAAACTCCACTTTTCATATTTTTCAGAAACAACCAGCGCATAATCCAATATCTGGCTCATTATAAGAAATAAAGAAGTGCTACTCATCTACCCATCGGGACCGGGTAACGTTGCGATTTTCGGAATTCTGAAAACGGAACCTAATTTGTGTTTTTTTATAAAAACGAAAAATTGAAAACTGAAAACCTCATTTTGTTTTTGTTTTCTGGCCAACTTCATTGTTGTTGTTGTTGTTGTTGTTGTTGTTGTTGTTGTGTGTGTGTGTGTGTGTGTGTGTGTGTGTGAGAGAGACAGAGAGAGACAGAGAAGATTACCAAACACATTTTCAGTTTTTGTTTTCAAAAAAGAAAAAGAAAAAAGAAAAAGATAATTAAACATGCTTTCTCGGTTTTCAATTTCGAAAAAATAAATAAAAAAACAAACAAAATTGAAAACCACAACATTACCAAACAAGCCCCTAAGAAACTTGGCCTGAAAATAAGATACATTTAACAAGCAGCCCCACAAAGACTCAGCAAAAAAACCCAAAAACCAAAAAAACAAGCAGCACAAAGAACATGAGAAGATGGGAGAAAAAAAGAAGCTGCTTAAGTTACCAAAATGAATATAACAAAATGAAATAGAAAAAAGGGCTAAATAGTACTGCAAGTCCCTGTTATAAAGTGGTGTCATGTTAAGGTCCAGCAACTTACTATAATATATTAGTGTAAAGATTGGGACATTTTGGGACACAATCCAAGAAATGTGTCTACCTCTCTCACAGTGACAGGAGAGAGAGACACATTTCTTGGGTTGTCCCAAAAGTTGTGTCTTTGTGTGTGTCCCAAGTATTACCCAATATATTATGGGCACTTTCAACGAATTACTACTAAGCAATAGTTGGCTTTAGGACAAAAGAAATCCTAGCAAGAAATACTGTTCAGCACTTTTTTTTTTGGCTTGAAATGTTCAGCACTTACTATGCTTGAACCTTTCATTAAATTCCGCATCTTTCTTATCCTTGTTCTCCTTCAAAATCTGCATTCAAACAGTAGAAGTAAAAATATGAGAAAGAAAAATGATCAGAGCTCACATAATAAATACTAGAATATTTGCCGAAGAAAATATATGAAATATTTGAAAAAGAAAAACTAGCTTGTCTAAACACAATGATAAAGTTAGGTGCAAATGCAATATTTTAAGAACAAAGATTCATCTCTGTAAATTTTGCCTTGGTGTGTTATGTTACATGCCTGATTGTGCCAATATTTATTCAGCAGTAGGCAGTAGCAACATACACACACATATACATATATAGTCAGAGAGAGAGAGAGAGAGTGGAAACTTGGAAAGAGGAGGCGAACCTCAAAGAGAGGCCTATCTCGCTGGGCAGTGCCATCTTCAACTCGAGCACCGCGAGTTCTCCTAGCTTCAGCCAACTGCAAATGAAGATCCAAACCCACAACTACATCATTGATTCATCCAAACCCAATTTGGCAGCATATACATATACGTATACATATACTTGAATAAAGGGTTCAGAAAAAAGGGAAGACCTGTTCTTGGGAGACAAAATTCATCAACCTGAATGAGGAAGCAGAATCGTCATCGGCCATCGCAAAAAAAAAAAAAAAAAAAAAAAAAAAAAAACCCTTTTCCCACTCGATTCCCCAAAACTTTCGTAATCCACAGACACAAGGCGGAATCGCCGACACCGTCACCGTCGCCGGTTAATGTACTCCTATATCTTTACCTCCTCCTAACACTGATTGAGAGAACTGGACAGAGAAGAGAAGCTCATCATCGAGAGAAAGAGAAGTGAAAACATATGGTTATGTCCACTTCCTTTCGATTTTGGCCTACCTATTTATTATGTGGAAGAAAAATACAAAAAAATTACATTTAACTAATCTTAAGAAGGTTGTAATCACATGTCTTATAGGTAGCTTGGTAACCACAAAAAAAATGTTACAGTTAATACATCAATTTAGAGAATAAAAACTTCAAGAGTATTAGAATTAGACAATTGCAAAGTCATTTAATATTGCATTAAGTAATATATATATATATATATATTGAAAAAAAATTCATATATCAGACTCGATTCACGCATAGTCATTCCACATCGCTGCTGCTATATTATCCCTAGCAATTGCATCCTCGTCAACATTGTCTTGAGAATGAATTTCATCATGAGGTTCCATATTAATCTTTTGAATGGTAACGAACGCTTCTATAAGGTGGCAGAAGGCTACTCCTGAGCATGTACCCAGCATCGACAAGGTAATATTTACCTATGAAAATTGGGATTCGGCTTTGATATATTCCAGTGTTATTCAAATAAATACAATTATTATTAATTTATAAATACATTATCTTGAGGAATTTTCAAATTATCTTCTCTTGTGAGTGCATTTTTTATTATTCTTGAATCAGATGCAGTCCCTTACCGTCCAGGTAAGACGTACGTGAATCTCAAGTCAAATGAACAAGCAGCCAACACATTTTGTGTTGGAACCCTTCCTACCACGATATCTTGGTGCATCAGTGTTTGAAACATTTGCACTTACATGTGTTCCATCAAGTGCACCTAAGCAATCCTAGTATTTTTACATGTACCTTTAACATATTTATTAATAAGGATTTAAAAATAAATAAATAAATTATCTATTATAGTGTACTTGCTAGTTACGTTAAATTATGGATAGAATCTATTACTGTTGAGTATTTGTGGAGGGACTTCTGATCCATTAGGCTGTCTAAGATATTGATCTTCCAAGGATATGATAGCTCTCAAAATGCGGTGAAAATGTCGAGATGTAGTCTCAAAAGAACGTTTGAAGAAAAATGAAACAGCACGATTTCTTACATTATGACTTAATACGTAAACAAACTTTGCAAATTGCTCTTCAACATTTGCTCTTCGGATGTCAGTGAGATGACCAACAGTCCGAAGAATATTGCAAAAAGTTTCAAATGCCGCAGGCGTCATGCGTAAAATATCGCGACTTCTTTCATCAGTCCTAATATCGTGTATTAATTCAGCTCGTTGCCTTTCTCTCTTACTACCTCAAGGTTTGGACTAAGACTTAAGTTGCTCTCTTCCATAATATAGCATACAATATAAGCAACAAGTTGTGAAACCATTCGCCGCCTTCAATCCCACTCATCAAAAAATGCATCTGATTCTTCTATAGTATCCATCTATGCACAAGTTGGTGGTCAAAATCATGACCAAAATGTGACCAAGTTAAAAATATTTTAATATTCTTACAACTTAATAAATTGAGAGTATTTTTGCTCACCCATTTTTGGTCCACTCAGTAAAGTCCTGGGTGAACAATGGTGTGCGAAAAAAATGGATGAGCAAAAATGCTCTCTAATAAATTAGGGAGGAAAGTGACTTGCAATATCTAAAGTTTTTAATTTATTACAAATTCATATTCTTTTCATTCCATAGAACACCCAAATATATGAACTATTATACCATTTTGCATTAAAAATGCTTATTAACACCAATATTAATTCCATATGTTACCAACCACATTTGGGATATAAATTTGGGAAGCATATATAGCATTGCTTAGCAAGAGGACATTCAAGAATTATTATTGACAGGTAATTATGACTCTCCATTACTTTTTTTAGGGGGCAATTAGCAATTAAACCAAATTAAAAAAAGTATGGTGGTTTAAATATAACTAGCAAAAATATTTGGAACAAGGTTATTTTGACTATACTACCCCAATCATTCAACCAAAATTCACAAGAAAGAAGACGATCGTCAAAGCAAAGGAGCTCTTCAAAATTCAAAATCCTATAAGATTCTGCTAATCAGATCTTTGAGAAATTTTTCTTTGTTTCTTTCTATCTCACGAACTCGAGGCTCCTCCAGATTTCTGCTCGTAATCAACTGATTCCATCACAGAAAGCCCTAGACTTCGATTTTTTCTGTGAAAAAGCTTGTTCGAGCTTCAAACTCAGCAAATCATCAACATCACAAAAAATGGGAAGAAAAAGTAAGCAAATTCACTATACGACTTGATTATTGTTGGATATGAAACATTTGCATCCAATTCTTGATCTATATATAGTTTTTTGAAAATTTCGCTGAACACTAGTCTGAAATCTCCATGAACGATACATGAACTTGATTGAACAATTTTGTGGAAGTAATTGAGCATCTTGTGAAAATTGATTCAACCCTAAATGTGTGTTTGTGTACAACAGATTACTATATTTCCCTAAATTATTGTCCAATATGTGACTTATTAGTTTACATTTCACTAGATATACACTTTTGAAAATTTTAATTTTTTTTTGGTGAAACTGTACATTAGCCTAAAAAACATAGGTTAGTATGTGTTGTATACATTAGTATACACGTGCTTCCATGAAAATCAAAATGATAGTCTAATTTTGTTGTTGCTCGAGATTTGTATGCATAATGTTGTGAAATTTCACAAGTTCATATCTACAACAAGAGATGTATAATCATGTTCAGATTACGACTTTTAGAGATGAAATTTATATAGCTAAAAGTAGAGTTGGAGTGTGTTATATAATTTAATATGCATCTGTTTCATGATAAGGCTACAAATAGTAGTGCGATTTTATTAGGCTTATTTTAGGTGTGCAGAAAATCTTGTGAAATTTTACAAGCAATCATCAGTGACAATATGTGTGATTGTGTTCAGATTACGAGATGGTATGTCATTAAAAAAAAATTAACTTTAGATATGTCCAGGAAATTTTTAAAGCAGAAAGTATATGGTAATGTGTAATGTATACTTTACCATGCATGCCTTTGTATGTAAAATGCTTTGTTCTGTGCAATTTTAGGCCTATTTAGGTGTGTATATGTAATCTTGCAAAATTTCACAAGTTTAGTTCTCTCACAAAGATATGTGTGATCATGCCAGGTTTAGGGAATAGTATGACACTAAAAAACTTGTTCGAGTGATGTTTGTGACATATATGAAACTAGAAGTACATGGTAGTTTTGTGTTTGAATACTTTTGTATGCAAATTCCAACGACAAAGGAGGGTTCTTTTCAACATAGGGAGCGAAAATAGGAGAAAAACAAATCAGCTCTTGTGGGTTATGAGTTTTTAAATAGATGGGTTTATTAAAAACAAATTGTATGGCCCAGAATTTTGGATCCAAGAAATACCTAGGCCATGATATGTTTGTGCGGACATAAATTGGAATTTTAGATGGATGCTTTTGGATTTGTTTTATGGTCGAAGGTGATGGATATGACTTGTAATATTTTTTTTAGCGAAAAGTAGGTAGAAGTAGTGCAATTTTAGGGGTGTTCTAGTTGCGTGTAGATAATTCCTGTGAAATTTCACAAGTTTACTTGTGATTAGTTCATATCACGATATGGTATGCATATGTTTTCATGAAAAGTCTACAAATAGTAAATTTAGGCTTGTTTTCATAAAAAAAAAATAATATAATGCTAACAATATATAGTAGTGCAATTTTAAGCTTGTGTTTAGATATGTGTAGAAAATCTTGTGAAATTTCATAAGTAATGATCTCTGGCAATGTGGGTGATTGTGTTCAAATAACGAGATGGTATAACATTAAAAGAAAAAAAAAATCTTGTTCTCCAGATGTCCGTGAAATTTCTAAAGCGCAAAGTACATGGTAATAAAAAGGGCAGCCCAGTGTACGAGCTCCCGCCATTGCGCGAAGTACATGGTAACGTGGATTGTATATTTTACAATGTCATCAATTTCATGAAAAGACTAGAATAGAAATACTTGTGAAGTTTCACAAGTTCAGTACTGTGACAGCATCTCGATGATCATGTGCTACAATAAAATCGATATCTTTTATTCAATTATGCACATAGTATTAACATAACACTTTTGGAATATTGTAGCTCCTGTAAGAAGACAACTACGTTATGATGTACCAGCAGTTGGACCTGTTGCACAGTACCGATGAGCTAAAATGGATGCCATCACAAAACCTATTTGGCAATTTTTTGGTGCAAATATGACTGCAGAGTTATTGTCTACCAAATGATGAAGAAAGTATTCTCCAATGAGGAGCTAATGAAAGAATGTGATACAAAAAAATCGTGCAGAAATGATTTCAAATTTACTCAACACACCTTGACCTGGTTGCTTCAGCACATTGCAAGATTTTTTTCAAGAGAAGAAATCTAGCAGCAACATTTAAGTAGCCAAAATTTCTCGCAAATTTCACAAGAAAGTAGTTTTGTATGGATCACTTGAATTACTTGAATTCAAACAATGTTCTGGATATATGGAATAATATTAACGTACCATTGAATGTAATTTTTATACAGCTACTTGGGGTTGAATGTTTTGAAACTATGGTGCATAATAGATCAATATCAGTTTTGACCAATAATATAGTAACTACTTTCTCCACTTATTTATGCTTGTTAGTTACATGGAGTAATTTCCTGAGAAATTTCACAAAAATTTTACTTTGTCTTAAAATGTGGCATTTTTGCGAAATCTAGTGCACCTCTTTGGGCTTGAATGCATGTTTTGAAACTATTGTACATGCATCGATTAACATCAGGTTTAATCAAAATAATATGTTGAACATTCTCCTTTATGCCCTGTTACTTTATCACTGGCAAAAATATCATGAAAAATTACGCAAGAACATTCCTGTCAAGTTGAAGGCACGTGGCGTGTTTTGCAAAATCTGATGCAGTTATGTATGTGGTTGATATTTTCAAACCTACTCAACATCTATAGATTGACATATAATTTGATCAATCTATAAGTTTTTGATCAATAAATTAATGGTTTTGAAACATAATCAGAATAGCAAACAAACAAATAATAGGCTATTTTTACTGCTCCAATGCATTTTAATTCCAACAAACTCAAAATCATGAGAAATTTCACCCAAAAAAAAAACTGAAAGTAAAAAACTGAAGGAAACGAATTACCAAATTTATGAACCACTTAAAAGTATTGAATCCTTCCTTAAAAAAAGTATTGAATCCAATATTTACAATCTTAAACATAAAAGAAACTAATTGCCAAATATGTCTTCACTTGGCTATAAGCTCTTTAAACTTCTTTCTACTGTGTCTCACGAACAACTCCTTATCCATCATCCCTATATCCATCAGAGTGTATAATATTGCAAAATCACTAACACAGGAAGGAAATATCAAAATCATAATATATAACTAAAAAATGAATATTGACTATCACATTAAGAAATTTTAGAGTACGTTCACAGAGAATAAACTCGTGAAATTTCGATCTCAAAACATTCATAAAAATAGATTGTACATCCAATGGATTATAGAACATTGATACCTACAAAGAACAATGAGCTTTCGAACTTTACAAGATATGACTTGTCACCTTCGTTCAGTGTGGAAAGTACATAAAATGCAATCATCATATACAACTAGAAAATTGAATTTTGACTAGCAAATTCAAGAATACCATAAAGTACGTTCACAAAGACTAAGTTCCTGAAATTCCTCAAAACATTCATAGAAACAAATTGTGCATCCAACAAATTCTAGTACATTGATACCTACAAAGAACAATGGGCCTACGAACACATTGTTCAAAGACATCATATACCATCTTCAATCAGTGTGCAAAACTTACAAAAAAGGAAAATCATCTATGATTTCAGAGACTGTAATTGGTGAAATTTCTCAAACATTCATAAAAATTTCTCAAACATTCAGAAATGAAAAACTTATCAAAGTACGATTTTTATAAGAAAAGTTAATCAAAACATGTCTGATTAGGAAAATTATCGAATGAATAAAAAAATTCTATGAACACTGAATCAATACTGTTCAAAACATACAAAATTAAAACAGCAAAATTGAAAACACAAGGCTGAGCAAACCAAAACCAAATGCAACATTCGAGTTTGCATAAAAAGTTTAGATTTATACTCACATTTTTCAAATTTCACAGTGTTTGAAAACTCAAAAGAAAAGTAGAGGGAATACAGTTGAGGCAATTTGAGTTGTAGATGTATGGAGCAAGTTCTAACCATAAGTGAAATTCCATAACAATTTTGTGAAATTGCAAATAAATTTTTTTTTTTGCGAAAATTCACATAACTAATTTTGTGAAAATTCACGAATCATTTGATTAACCATATCCAAACAGTCCAAACAAGTGTTACAACCAACATAGCAATTCTGCAGATTATATTGTGTATGTATTTATATATATATATATATGTATATAGATCTTTATAAATATATAGAGAGAGATCACAAAAGAGGCTTCCAATTTTGGGTCCATAGTAGTTATTACCTTCTGGAATGGTTGCCTAGATTTAATTGCATAAAAAAGAAACACTACTTAAAAAAGATTTGACAACCCGAGTAGGATCAAAGGGTAGGCATTTTGCAAGTTGGGGAATGAGAAGACATGGATCTTTGTGCTTCATCATCGTTGCTAGCGGAATCCTCCGATCTCCTCATCTCTGACACTGCTTCGTCAGCGGTGGTATCCTCCAATCTCCTCCATCTCTGCGACAACATCGTTTTTGCCGGTGGAATCTCCGATCTCCTCCATCTCTGAAAACGCTTCATCGTCGCCGGCATATCCTCCGATATCTTTCATCTTAAAGTGTTAAGGGTATAAATGTCCAAATATCTTGTAAATAACTGTTACCCAGGACTGTTGGTTGCAAATTCCTTAGATTAGGGAGCTTTTAAAACACAAGAATCCTCCGTGTCCATTAACCAATTCATTTCTATAAATGAGGATTTAATGCTAAATTTCTTTCTTTTTTTTTTTCCTTTTCTTTTTTGCTAAGAACTCTCCATTACTTAACCTAGTGAGAAATACAACTAACTACAAAATAACCTCATCCATGCACATTGTTTATTTTATTTGGTCAAAGCAATTGAACAAAGAAAAGACAAAGGGATAAAACCTAGGCAATCACTATAGGGTAAGTTCTGGAAAGAATCATAACTACACAAAAACCAACTACATAAAAAAAATCTCACGATTCTCATCTTATGCATATAATAGTGAGAAAACTTATAATAATCAAAGCACAATATGCCATTTTCAACAAAAATGTGTACCTTTTTTGACGAGCAAGATGCTTGTTGTTGACGAGCAAGGCAGTTGTGCAGAGATGGCACAACGTGAAGATAATAAATACTCCTACGTTTTGCTAGGGCTGTTGGGTATGTTTGGAATATGAAACAATATTCAGGGATATAATGGTCTTTGCAAAAATATTTTATTATCAATCTCTTCTCTTCTCTCCTTGATCTCTCCAATTTGGAGAGAACCAAATTTGGGCTCTTTTTCTCCTCCCTTTCTCTCCGGTTCTCTCCATTAACGCTCTCTTCTCTCCCAACTTAACTATCCAAACGAGAGAACTGGAGAGAAAGTGGTTTCTTCCTCTTCTCTTCTCTCCAGTTCTCTCAATCCAAAAATAGTGTAAGTCACCCTAGATGAAAGAGGATTAAATATTCATATTAGTATGCATTAATTGTCATAGTTAGGGCTTGTTTGTTTAGCGGATAAAATAGGGGGATTGGACTAAAATAGTCCAATCCTAGTTTATGTTGTGTTTGGTTGGACTCTTAAGGGATTTTTTAACCCAAGGGATTGAAGAGTGTGGTTAAAAATAATGCCCCCCCCCCCCCCCCAGGGGGGGATAAAACAATATCTGGTAGGGGGTAGTATTAAAAACACGCGGATAAACTATTAGTGGGATTGTGGGGGGTAAAAAGACTACACTACCCCTGAGATATATATACTCCTCTTCTCCTTGCAATCTCAAGATCCTCATTTTTCTCACGTTCATCATGAGAGCACAAGAGGAGGCAACGAAGAGGCGACAAAACAAACGACGGTGAAATCGTCACCGGCTGCAACAAGCGACGCCGACGAAAGATCTCACTAACATCACTGTCACCATGTGACGCCGGCGAGAAGGAGATGATACCAGGTTCCTTCTTTTTCAATTTTTGAAGTGGGGTTTTGCTTAAATGTTTTAGTAAAATGCTAGATCTATGGTCTCTTCCTTAATCTATGCTAGATCTACACTTATTTGGACTGTATGCCATTTTTCTGAAACTAGGGTTGTCATAATATAGGGTTTTCATGTTACTAGGGTTTGTATTTTGTAGATCTACTATATTCTTGCTTCAACACTCTGCTTTCTATTTTGTTTATGCTCTGTTCTTCTATGTATGTTGATTGATTCAATTGTTTTACAGTTTTAATTTGATCTCTTCATTTTTCTATTCATTTTTCTTGTAACTTCAGATTCATTCTCATCTCCTACCCAAAAATCCATTCTCAAAATTATACGTAAAATAATGCATTTTTATTGGATCTATAACCACTAGAACTGTTATAATATGGGTTATTGGGCACCCATGTGGGTAACCCATACCCATGTGGCAGTTGCCACATTGATGAAACTGCTAAGAGCAGTTTGTATACACTGAAAACTGCCAAGGGCAGTTATAAAACGTGGGCACATGTTTATATATATATATGTGCTGTGTTTATTTTAAAGATATACAAGATTAAAAAAAAAAAACAGTGTGTACTCCATATAGAATGCTGAAATTCTAGAGAGAGAGAGAGAGAGAGACATTTGGGTATGTGATTTTGTGTCTCCGGTTCTTGTAATCGGATACCGATCGTCGTAATCATTAAAGCAAACGATTGAAGGGTTGTTGATAGGCAAATTGTTCGAGCCAAGAAGCGTGTAATTCCAATCGTGGTAGAATTCTGGAGAATTTTGTCATACCCGCTTCTGCGGTATTTATTTATATCATTTTAGCATGCTTGCGGGTGTGTTAATTAGCATGTGTGAAGTGAGTGATGACTCACTAGCTGTTGGAGGGTGTCTTTTGAGAACCCAGTATTGGCCTTAAAGGCAGTTCGGAAGGTGTCAAGAGAGGACACGGGAACATGGAAAGGCATGTTGCATTAGCATAGCTAAATGACATTTATGTGATTTAAATGTTATTTGACTTACTGGCATTTTGATGAATAGTAAATTTACCTGCGTAGAGTAAATTCTGATAATCTTGATACTATTAGATATCATTTTGAGAACTGTGGTGAGAGCGTGAGTGTCACGTTATATAAAAGGTAGGATGTGTAGAGATTCCACAGAATTTGGTTTTCGGACATAAATTTTGGATCCAAACGAGACTTAAATCGAAAACTTTTGTGATTTATAATTTTCACTCGTAAAGGCATAAAATGGACGTGTGCAACATTTCAGGAATTTATTAGAGGTTTGAGAAACCCGCGGGGAGGTAAACACGATTTTCAAATAGATTGTCTATATATAGATGAGGGTGAGTTTGCATTAGTTGCAAACTCATATAATATCTTGGGAGAGGAGAGAGAAAAGGGAGATTTAGTTCTCCGAGCTTTGCGACGACGATCGGCAACCTTTCGTCCGACTGAACTTCACCAAAATTCGTATTTGAACTCCCCAAGGTAAGGGCTACGTTTTGATAGTCTTTAGGCCATGTTTGGCTAAGTTTTTATAAATTTCTAAATCTAGGAATTTGGGGAAAACACGTGTAAACTTGTAGGTTTCGCGTAGGATCGGAGATTTGGCGTTTAATCGGGCTTGTAGTCGTTCCCTCAAAGTTATACGACGATAGCTCGAGGTATGAATTTCTAGCCTATGTTATATAGGTGAAATACATGTTTTATATTTCGATGACGAAATTGTGATCCGGGCAAAATCCATGTATTAATCTTAGGCCCGTTAATTATGCACGCGCTCAAATGTGAAAAGCATGTTAAGTTTTACGCGAGCACGTATATGTGTTAAATGAGGATGTTTATGTGCCTATGTGGGTTAAAGGGGGATTTGTGCTAATTCACCGTGAGGCGTCCTCTCGAAGGGGGAGGATTAGCAGTGACGACGGTCACTTGCCGATAAAGGCATTACGTGACATGTCGAAGGGGCATGGGTCATGGTTGAGTCGAAAGACTTTGGATCGGTGAAGGTGCACTTATTCCCTAGAGACCAATAGTTATGTGTTATGATGAGATTAAAGCATGATTTGTCATATATGCATATGTTAGAAATTGTGCACTCAGCATATAGCTGAGCAATGGAGATTTACTCCATTGCAGGTATGAAGAAAGGAAAGATGGGATGCGAGGAATGGGGCCGTTGGGGATCAATCGGAGGAATTGGTGTATAGAACATTTTTGTAACCGAATTATAGAAGCTCTGTATTATTTTTGGATTGATGTAATATTCTTTTGAAAACCTTTTTAAGTTGGTTGGAAGCGACTCGGAATCTTGAGTTCGCGTCTTGATGTTTAACAGGTTGAATTTCATGTTTTATAAATTGTTGAAGCACTTATGAGACTTTGATCTAAACGAACCCTCAACTTAATTAGTTAACGTTTTCCAAACTTAGGCAAGTTGTTATACTTGTCCTTATAACATTGGTAAGGTTTGATAAGAATTGGAACATGTTTGAAGGGTTGCAACGTGTCACGCCCCGGAGCAGCATAAATAGAGAAAAATAAATTTCCTTTATGGGTCCATAAGGAATGACAGGTGAAAGTCACTAATAATCCACACCACGCAGTACTAGTCCAAAAGAAAAGCAACAGTAATCAACTGAAAATAGCACAAAGTGCTAACTATTACAAACTATCAGAGTATGGTCCACAGGATCACAACAGGTCTGAAGACAACAAATGCCCAAGTACCCATTAACAAAAGATTTACAGAACAACTGAAATAAATCTAATTATAACATCTTCAGTCTTCAACTGGCATAAGGATAATCCTTCCTGGCGTAACCATCATCGGTGGGGCCTTCCTCTGGATAACACTCATCAGTGTACTGGTCATCACCTGTAAAACAAGGGGCAGGATATTCTGGACGGGAAATGTCCAGGCAATAAAAGGCCGTCAGCTTACTGAGAGCTGAGTGAGCATAAACTAACGAGGTACCAGTTATCTGAAGTAAACACAAGCTTATAAAAACACGAGTTAACATCTTATTATAAAAAAAAAACATTATCTTGTTCCTCTATTCATTCTCGTAAACCGACCCTTATCGTCTTGTTACTCAAATACCGAACTCAACATATTCTGATCTTCATGAATAGACTCAATCGTTTAACTCTAGGGATACACCCTTATTCTGTCCATCGCTTTTAAGAGCAATGGTCCTGCTCACCGCATGTCATGGACTTCACGTCAGTCTGTCCCCAGCTTTTAAGAACAATGGTCCTGTTCACCGCATTTCAGGGATATAACGTTTCGAACAAGGCATATCAATCTATTGCCACGACTTAACGTTATCTACTAGTGATCCCAGCTCACCGCTTTTAAGAACCATGGTCCGGTTCACCGCTTTTAAGAGCATATCATAGATCATCCAGTCTATCTTAAGACTTCTTGGTCCAGCTCACCGCTTTTAAGAACCATGGTCCGGTTCACCGCTTTTAAGAGCATATCATGACCAATCATCCATCCACGTACCATTCCCGGAACTTACCAAACCTACTTACGTTCCATTCTACATCGACACATGACAATTCCCAATGTGGCCTGACTACTCGGATTAAAAGAAACGGATATCGAACTTATATCAGAAACAACACGTCAACCCACGACTTCATATTACTTTTTATTCTTTATCCATAAATCTTTGGTGTCACATTACTCCTGTCTACCCCATAGTCGCATAATGGAAATTTCGAATTGGAAATCGAACAACTAAACCTCTTATATAATAAATAGGCAAAGGAAACCATGTACTGATCATGTCAATCGATTGGAACAGATGTTCAATCGATTGGAACAAAAATTATGTCAATCGATTGAGAAACATGTCAATCGATTGGAACTATGTCAATCGATTGAAATCCTATTCAATCGATTGGGATGCAACTGATGTCAATCGATTGAGATTTATGTCAATCGATTGGAACTACGTCTTCTCCAGCAGATTGTAAAAACAGCATATATAACCGTGCACTACATGCATGTAACCCATCTAAACATCATAATAGCTTATATAAACTTCATATAAAGGGACCAAGTGAGTTAGAACTCACCTAGGGTGCGTTTGGGTGTGTTTAAGTTTGAAAACTTCAACCCCTCTCTCTTTCTCCTCTTCTCTGTCTCTGTCTTCCCTCTCTGTCTCCTCCTTTCTTCTTTCTTCTTCTTTCTGTCTTCTTTCTTCTTTCTTCTTCCAGCTGCCGAAGGAGTGAGTGTGTGTGAGGGTGTGTATATATGTATAGATATAGATATATGTATGTATAACTCAAGAGGTATGTATATTTCTCTCCCAAGGTCTGAAAAACAGCCCCAAGGCCACTAAATGAAACATATATATAGACATAAGGGAGTGCCACGCGTTTAAAGCTGAAGGAAAGAAGAAAACATTTCTCAGCTTATGTCAATCGATTGAGACACCAGTCAATCGATTGGCAACAGATATTTGTAGTCAATCGATTGGAAACAATGTCAATCGATTGAGATGAATAGCAATCGATTGGAAAGTTTGACACGTCATCACTTTTAGTCAGTAGAATGTAAATCGATTGGGATAACTTATCAATCGATTGGTATCAAAAAGTGTCAATCGATTGGGAATATGTCAATCGATTGAGATGAATAGCAATCGATTGGAAAGTTTGACACGTCATCACTTTTAGTCGGTAGAATGTAAATCGATTGGGATAACTTATCAATCGATTGGTATCAAAAAGTGTCAATCGATTGGGAATATGTCAATCGATTGGTATCAAAATTCACCAAAAGGAAGAGAAAGTTTATACGAGTATAGAAATGAAATACCGGGTCTTATTAAAATACCAAAATACAGGGTATTACATCATCCACCACTCAACAAAAGATTTCGTCCTCGAAATCAAAAGCAACAAGGTTTAAAATAAAAACGAAAACTTCTCGCGCATCTCTGACTCTAGTTCCCACGAAGCTTCTCCTTCATCATGATGCTTCCACTGAATCTTGACTAACGGAATCTCTTTGTTCCTGAGTTTCTTGATTCCTCGATCCATAATACGAACAGGTCCTTCATTGAACGTAACGTCGCTGTTGACTTCGATATCCTCAAAGTTGATCTCGTGCGCTGGGTTGTGAACACACTTCCTCAGCATACTGATGTGAAAAACGTTGTGCACTCCTGACATCTTTGGTGGCAACGCAAGGCGATAAGCAACTTTTCCAACACGCTCCAGAATCTCGAATGGTCCGATGAAACGTGGCGATAACTTGCCCCTTTTCTGACCAAATCTGACGATTCCTCGAACAGGTGAAACCTTGAGTAATACGTGATCTCCAATGGCAAACTCCAAGTCTTTGCGTCGCTTGTCAGCATAACTCTTGTATCTGGTCTGGGCTGTCTTCATCTTCTCACGTACGACTTGAATCTTCTCACTGGTTTCCCGTACCATCTCTGGCCCAAGAAGTTGACTATCTCCGACTTCGGTCCAACATAGCGGCGATCGGCAAGGTCTTCCGTACAAAGCTTCAAACGGCGCCATATCTATGCTCGAATGATAACTATTATTATAGGCGAACTCAATCAGAGGTAAGTGCATCTCCCAAGAACTCTCAAAATCAATGACACAAGCGCGTAACATATCTTCCATCACTTGATTAACTCGTTCCGTCTGTCCATCTGTCTGTGGATGAAAAGCTGAACTCAAGTTCAATGTCGTTCCCATCGCTGTCTGGAGACTCTTCCAAAATTCTGCAGTAAAGCGCGAATCTCTGTCTGACACAATAGATACAGGCACTCCATGTAATCGTACAACATGTTGTAGATACATTCGGCTCAAACGTTCTACTGAGTACGTCATGCTATAGGCAATAAAATGTGCCGTCTTAGTAAGTCGATCCACGATTACCCATATAGCATCGTGATTCTGCTGTGACTTCGGCAATCCTACCACGAAATCCATGGTTATGTGTTCCCATTTCCATTGAGGAATAGGTAACGGTTGTATAAGTCCAGGTGGTCTCTGATGATCTGCCTTTACTTGTTTACAAGTAAGACACTGAGCTACATACTCTGCCACTTCTCGCTTCATTCCTTCCCACCAAAAATTTCTCTTCAAGTCCTTGTACATCTTCGTACTTCCGGGGTGAATAGTCATTCGTGACTTATGTGCTTCATCTAATATTTCCTTCCGGAGATTTTCTTCATTAGGTACACAGAGTCTACCCTTACATCGTAAGGTTCCATCTGTACTTATACTCCAGACTTCTGGTTCCTTGGCTGACATCTTGGTGAACCATAACTTCAAATCCTCTGTTGTCTGTTGAGCCTCTTTGATACGACTGATCAAAGTCGGTTGTACCATAAGACATCCAAAATGTTGTCCTTTCATTGGCTCCACTGGCTGAAGATCAAATTCGGCTAAAACTTCTAATGCTCTCCATTCTATAATTAGTAATGCAGCGATCACTAATCGAGGTTTACGGCTCAAAGCGTCTGCTACTACATTTGCTTTGCCGGGATGGTATTGCAAAGAAAAGTCATAGTCTTTGAGTAACTCCATCCATCTCCGTTGTCGCATGTTCAACTCCTTTTGAGAGAACAAATACTTCAAGCTCTTATGATCAGAAAACAGATCAAACTTTTCTCCGTAGAGATAGTGTCTCCAAATTTTCAATGCAAACACTATTGCTGCTAATTCCAGATCATGCGTAGGATAATTTTTCTCATGTACCTTTAGTTGTCTCGATCCATATGCGATAACATTTCCATCTTGCATAAGCACACATCCAAGTCCTTGGTACGATGCATCACTGTAGATCACATACTTTTCTCCACTCTTAGGTAATGCGAGTACTGGTGCAGAAGTCAATCTTTCTTTTAACTCCTGAAATGCACCCTCATGCTTGTCTGTCCATTCATACTTCGTCTCCTTCCTTGTTAAATTCGTCAATGGTCCTGCTAACTTGGAAAATCCTTCGACAAATCTTCGGTAATATCCCGCTAAACCCAGAAAACTTCTGACTTCGGTTGTATTCGTCGGTCTGTTCCAGCTTAAGACTGTATCAATCTTACATGAGTCTACCGAAATACCTTCCTGAGATATAACGTGTCCCAAGAATTTGACTTCTTGTAGCCAAAACTCACACTTGCTGAACTTTGCATACAACTTGCTATCTCGAAGTGTTTGCAAGGCAACTTGTAAATGCTCCTTGTGATCCTCTTCTGTCTTTGAGTAGATCAGTATATCATCAATGAACACAATAATGAATTTATCCAGATGTAGTTTGAATACTCTATTCATCAAGTCCATAAATACTGCTGGCGCATTCGTCAATCCAAAAGGCATAACTAGAAACTCGTAATGCCCGTATCTTGTCCTGAATGCAGTCTTCGATACATCCTCTGGTCGAACTAACAACTGGTGGTATCCTGAACGCAGATCGATCTTAGAAAAGATCCTAGATCCTTGTAACTGGTCGAATAGATCATCTATCCGAGGTAACGGATATCTATTCTTAATCGTAACCTTGTTCAACTCCCTGTAGTCTATACAGAGTCGAAATGTTCCGTCCTTCTTCTTTACAAACAGAACTGGTGCTCCCCAAGGCGACGTGCTTGGTCGAACAAATCCTAGATCCTCGAGTTCTTGAACTTGCTTCTTCAATTCCAACATCTCGGTTGGTGCCATCCTATATGGAGTCTTAGAAATAGGCAATGTACCAGGTACTAATTCCACGCAGAAGTCTATTTCTCTTTTCGGTGGAAGTCCTTTAATATCCTGAAATACATCCTGAAAGTCTCGTGCAATAGGAATTTGATCCATCTTAAGCTCCGTACTCGTACTAATGATCGTAGCCAAATTACTCGTAAGGAACAGGTCGCTTGTCGGTTGACACTGAAATCTGATCGTCGGCTTTCCTTGTATTGGAAATACAATCGTCCTAGTAGGGCAATCCAAATTGGCACTGTACTTAGTTAACCAATCCATCCCTAGGATAACATCGAATTCTGACATCGACAGAACTACCAAGTCTGCTGGAAGATTCCTATCTCCCAAAGTCAAAGGGCAATCTCTACACACCTTACTCAACTTAACTGTCACTCCTAATGGTGACACAGCATTCAGTGTTGACTCAAGTGTCTGGGGTTCTAAACCCAACTGACGCACAATCTTAACAGCAATAAAAGAACGTGCGGCTCCAGTATCAAATAAAGCTTTAACTGGACTATGAAAGAGTACAAGTGTACCTTCCAAATGTTGCTGCTCATCAGCATTAAAGCCTGCTTCTTCTGGAATAATAGCGTTCATCCTTGTTTGATCTGGAGGTCCTTGAATTCCTTGCACTGGTGCCCCATAGTATCCTCCTCGTGGCGCACGACAATCCTTGCTCAAGTGTCCTGGTTTATTGCAGTTGCGACATACGATATCTGGCCTGCGATTAGGTCTGAAGACGGTGCAGTTCCTTGCAATATGTCCGGGCTTTCCACAGTTAAAACATCCTCCACTATTGCTGGGTGGGGCTGTTAGTAATGCCTGTGGCTGTAGTTCTCGTTGTTGATTCTGCTGGGGCCGATTATAACTCTGCTGTGGTTTCCTGGTTCCTTCCCAGATTCTCTTGTTTCCTTGAAAATTTTCCTGAGGTCTCCATCCTTGGGTATTTCTTGGTGGTCGATTAGGAAAATTTCTCTGTTGAAACCCTCGTGACGACTGAGGTCGATTTGTCTGTGATTGCTGTACTGGATTAGCATCCTTTTCTAATCCTGTAGCAAATCTAACAATTTCCTCATACGACTGGTTCAGATGACCAACCATCATATGTCTAAGGTGGGGGTTCAGTCCTTGGTGAAATCTCTTCACCTTCTTCTGCGGCGTGTCTATCATGTGCTGAGCAAATCTGGATAGACGCTCGAACTGTGTTGTGTATTCTCGTACATTCCATCCTCCTTGGATCAAATTGAGAAAGTTCTTTTCCTGTTGATCTCTCTCATCTTCTGGAAAATACTTATCCAAAAATCTGCCTTTGAATGTCTCCCACGACATAGCTCTAGCGGCATCGATCCCAATAGTGGCTTGTTCAGCTTCCCACCAATCTGCGGCGGCATAGGTGAGCTGAAACGTAGCAAGGCGACGTTTCTCTTGTTCGTTGCATTCCAATGCTCCAAATATTAACTCCATCTCTCTTATCCATTGCTCTGCTTTCCATGGTTCTGTTAGTCCATCAAACTTTTCGGGATGTAACCCACGAAAATTTGCTAACAGCTTATCTCCAGTCTGTCTTGGTGGCGGGGGTACAAGAGGTCTCTGGTGGGTGGAATGATTATATGTATCCCCCACATGCTCCATCCACTGCATAAATGCTTCAAAAATTCCCATTGGATCCATCCCTTCCGGTATAGGTGCTCCATTACGTGCTTGGTGATTTCTCAAGGGTCCTACCATGATGATAACGAGTATCGCCTACAATTGACATATTGATCAGCTGAAAATCTTCTCGTAGAAACGAACTCAAGATAGAACAAGAACAGTAAAACTAACCATTCTACTAAACAACACATCACAACACAACAACCAAAAATATAACAAAAGTACTGCTCGTATATATATATATATATCAAAAGATGTACCGTATAGTACACACTAGTCAAACTGTGTACCATATGGGACAAGAGTTATAACAACTAAAGTCAGCTAATACTATACAAAGCTATGGTCAAATAGCTATCTCTCAAGCTCCCAAAAATCTAGTGGACAACATGTCCTAATATAAACTAACAAAATCTACACCCTGCTGATCCTGACTCAAAAGTCGTCAGCATCTGATCCTGCTGGTGGTGCCTCGTCCTCTGGGTCTATATCCATCTCCTCGAGTGGATCATCCTCAACTGGTGCGACAAGATCTCCGACTACTACTCCTATATCCCAATCCTCTATCATCTCTGCATCATCGTCCTCCATCACGTCTACTATCGCCTGGTTAGCGACATCAACAGCTACTGCAGCAAAACCGTCAGCTATGTCAAGAGCTCCTGCTATAGCCACCTCTCCCATAACAAAATCTGCTGGCTGTGCTATCATCTGAGCTATCCATCCTACTGCCATATCGGCCATGGCTGCCATATGCATAATCGGTCCGGCTGGTATCTGAAGCACAACGGGTATCTCTGGCACAACTATCTCCTCGGGGTCATCCTCCTCATCTACTACTACGTCTGCCTCAATAGCCTCTGGGTCTGGTACGGGATCCTCCGGCTCAAACTCTGGCTCCTCGGGGTCATCCTCAGGGTCATCATCATCTGCATGCTCATCCTCTACTGGGCCCTCATCATCTATCGGATCCTCCTCTCCATCTCCATCCATGTCCTCATCGGGATGCTCATCCTCAGGCTCTAGATCCTCCTCATCCTCAATCGGCTCAGGCTCTGGCTCTGGCTCTGGGACGGGTACTGGTGATGGTGGGGCTGCTGGAGCTGCTGCTGGTGCAACTACGGGCTCTGGTGGACCGGCTACAATGGCTCTCAACTCAATCTCATCCATCTCTGGTTTACTCAAAACTAGTCGCAACATCTCCTGGCAAATGTCTCTGCCAACTCTCGCTAAGTGGTAAGCATCCATGCGCATCTGGGTCGGGTGAGTACTCCTGGTCACATAAAGTGCTCTCCACATGTCCTCCTCTAAATGTCGACTAGCTATCTGGCACACACGCTCACGATAAAACTCTGGGTCAGCTGGCTCCACGGTATCTCCATGGATAATATGACCTCCATAAGCATCGGTAACAAACTGATGAAACTCCGGATCCATGCTATCCTGCAAAGGAAACTATCTATCGTCAGGAAGACGAACTTATCTTATACTCATATCTCATCTCAAAGAATCTTAACATACTAGGACCAGATGGTGTGGAAATACTTAGTGAACAAAAGTATCACAACCTAGAGTACCGAACGCAGGCTCTAATACCAAAAACCCTGTCACGCCCCGGAGCAGCATAAATAGAGAAAAATAAATTTCCTTTATGGGTCCATAAGGAATGACAGGTGAAAGTCACTAATAATCCACACCACGCAGTACTAGTCCAAAAGAAAAGCAACAGTAATCAACTGAAAATAGCACAAAGTGCTAACTATTACAAACTATCAGAGTATGGTCCACAGGATCACAACAGGTCTGAAGACAACAAATGCCCAAGTACCCGTTAACAAAAGATTTACAGAACAACTGAAATAAATCTAATTATAACATCTTCAGTCTTCAACTGGCATAAGGATAATCCTTCCTGGCGTAACCATCATCGGTGGGGCCTTCCTCTGGATAACACTCATCAGTGTACTGGTCATCACCTGTAAAACAAGGGGCAGGATATTCTGGACGGGAAATGTCCAGGCAATAAAAGGCCGTCAGCTTACTGAGAGCTGAGTGAGCATAAACTAACGAGGTACCAGTTATCTGAAGTAAACACAAGCTTATAAAAACACGAGTTAACATCTTATTATAAAAAAAAAACATTATCTTGTTCCTCTATTCATTCTCGTAAACCGACCCTTATCGTCTTGTTACTCAAATACCGAACTCAACATATTCTGATCTTCATGAACAGACTCAATCGTTTAACTCTAGGGATACACCCTTATTCTGTCCATCGCTTTTAAGAGCAATGGTCCTGCTCACCGCATGTCATGGACTTCACGTCAGTCTGTCCCCAGCTTTTAAGAACAATGGTCCTGTTCACCGCATTTCAGGGATATAACGTTTCGAACAAGGCATATCAATCTATTGCCACGACTTAACGTTATCTACTAGTGATCCCAGCTCACCGCTTTTAAGAACCATGGTCCGGTTCACCGCTTTTAAGAGCATATCATAGATCATCCAGTCTATCTTAAGACTTCTTGGTCCAGCTCACCGCTTTTAAGAACCATGGTCCGGTTCACCGCTTTTAAGAGCATATCATGACCAATCATCCATCCACGTACCATTCCCGGAACTTACCAAACCTACTTACGTTCCATTCTACATCGACACATGACAATTCCCAATGTGGCCTGACTACTCGGATTAAAAGAAACGGATATCGAACTTATATTAGAAACAACACGTCAACCCACGACTTCATATTACTTTTTATTCTTTATCCATAAATCTTTGGTGTCACATTACTCCTGTCTACCCCATAGTCGCATAATGGAAATTCCGAATTGGAAATCGAACAACTAAACCTCTTATATAATAAATAGGCAAAGGAAACCATGTACTGATCATGTCAATCGATTGGAACAGATGTTCAATCGATTGGAACAAAAATTATGTCAATCGATTGAGAAACATGTCAATCGATTGGAACTATGTCAATCGATTGAAATCCTATTCAATCGATTGGGATGCAACTGATGTCAATCGATTGAGATTTATGTCAATCGATTGGAACTACGTCTTCTCCAGCAGATTGTAAAAACAGCATATATAACTGTGCACTACATGCATGTAACCCATCTAAACATCATAATAGCTTATATAAACTTCATATAAAGGGACCAAGTGAGTTAGAACTCACCTAGGGTGCGTTTGGGTGTGTTTAAGTTTGAAAACTTCAACCCCTCTCTCTTTCTCCTCTTCTCTGTCTCTGTCTTCCCTCTCTGTCTCCTCCTTTCTTCTTTCTTCTTCTTTCTGTCTTCTTTCTTCTTTCTTCTTCCAGCTGCCGAAGGAGTGAGTGTGTGTGAGGGTGTGTATATATGTATAGATATAGATATATGTATGTATAACTCAAGAGGTATGTATATTTCTCTCCCAAGGTCTGAAAAACAGCCCCAAGGCCACTAAATGAAACATATATATAGACATAAGGGAGTGCCACGCGTTTAAAGCTGAAGGAAAGAAGAAAACATTTCTCAGCTTATGTCAATCGATTGAGACACCAGTCAATCGATTGGCAACAGATATTTGTAGTCAATCGATTGAGATGAATAGCAATCGATTGGAAAGTTTTACACGTCATCACTTTTAGTCAGTAGAATGTAAATCGATTGGGATAACTTATCAATCGATTGGTATAAAAAAGTGTCAATCGATTGGGAATATGTCAATCGATTGAGATGAATAGCAATCGATTGGAAAGTTTGACACGTCATCACTTTTAGTCGGTAGAATGTAAATCGATTGGGATAACTTATCAATCGATTGGTATCAAAAAGTGTCAATCGATTGGGAATATGTCAATCGATTGGTATCAAAATTCACCAAAAGGAAGAGAAAGTTTATACGAGTATAGAAATGAAATACCGGGTCTTATTAAAATACCAAAATACAGGGTATTACACAACGGGTGAAGGTTGGGTGATGCCTTAGCAAAATTCTGCAGTTTTGAGCAGGATTCTGCTAAAGGGTCATTCGACCGGTCGAAGGGGGTCGTTCGACCGGTCGAAATATCCCCTGCAAGAATTCTTTAACTCCTTCTCCCAATGTTCGGAACAACTTCTAACTAGGCATGGGGGTACCTTTGGGGACCCTTTGACCTATGAAAATGTTACTTTTGAAAACGAAACTCGTTAAGGCGTGTTTGGACACGTGTTTAATATAACCTTTGAAAAACTAATTGGAAGTTGGTTATTTTGGAGCAAAAACTTTTATTAAGGTTATTTTGGGAACTTTAATCATCGTTGGTAAGCCTTGATGGCGTGCCACGTAACCTAGATTCATATGTATGGATCCGGGGCGTGACATCTAGTGGTATCAAAGCAATAGGTAACAAAACTTTGGGAACGTTCGACGTCAAGTGGAGTGTTGAGTGAATTGACACATATTCTAGAATGCATCCACGTATTGTAGAGATGTTTGATGCATATGGTATGTTGTTATACATACATGATTATGTTATTGGCATACATGCATAGTATTTATGCACTCGTGAATCGGTGGAATCATGCGGACGTGGAACCGTGTGGTGAGATGAAGTTTTCGGTGGGTTATCATAGACCTTGGGGGGTGATACGAGGGAGAGATGATATCTCGATCGTGGCGAACAGTTGAATTTTCAAATGAAAATGAAATGATTTTTGGATCGAATCGGTAATTATTCAAAGTGATAGTAATAAGTGCTTTTGAGGGCTTTAACTGAGAACGGAGGTAGAGTAATGAATGTCAGGGAAGATTTCCTTATAGTTGAGAATGAAAGGTGATTGTTCGTAGTCGAGTTTTGGAAATGGAGATTGATTGATAAGAGTTCCGTCTCAAATATGGGCTAAACGTCGTGACGTTAGAGAATAGAGATGGACAGTTGGGGTTTATGACAGAAAGATAGTCCAGCGGAGTGTATTGCTCATGTATGGGGTAGGTGAGGAATCTCTCACCTTTTATTACGGTGTTACCCTATGATGTTAACCTACGGTGTGATTGTACGGGTTATCTTATAGTTTTCTCTTATACGGTGTGTATTGGGTAGTTGAAGAATCTTTTGACTTGTGGTACGGTATATGGGATGATTGGATGGTTGAGGAATCTCTCAACCTATCGAATGGTAAGTATTATAGTTGTTGAAGAATCTTTCAACGTATGGTATGGAGTTTGAGATGTTGGATGGTTGAGGAATCTCTCAACCTATCTTACGGTATGTATTGGGGGTTGAGGAATATCTCAACGTATTGTGAGTGTCATGGTTGTTGAGAAATCTCTCAACTGAACCTGGGTTCGAGTGGTCGTGGTACCATAAGTGGATTTGGACACGGTATGAGGATTAGTAACGGAAGCTACCGGATTGATTGGGTAAGTGGGAAGAGATATTTAAGGATTAACCTAAGACAAGGGGTTGAGAATAGAGATGATAGAGTATACTTTGATGGTTTGACGGTTTGAAACTACAGTTGATAGAAGTTTAATGGACGACATATTTCGGGAGTGATTGCTTAGATTTGATGATCAAGTGCGTGTGAATTTAACGATAAGGACGACATAGGTCGGAGGAGAAATAGTAGAACTTCTTGATGGAGATTAAAGGAATGGATTTGAATATGATTAAGAGTTTCTTGGTGTTTTGAGGTATGGTTTGTCAAAGGAAGTAGAACAAAGGATGTACCACTATAGGACATAAGGCGAAGGACAAGCGTAAATGATTGAACGTGATATGAGAGTCAGAGGAATCGAGTTGATATTTGGATATCATCAATATAAGAGGACCTTTATAGAGAACCTTGTAGAGAAGGTTGTTATTACAAGGGGTTGTAATGAGGATAAACCTGAACCTGAGACCAACGGTTGTGTGATTTGATGAGTTTAGATGTTTTCGAGCACTTGCGGGCGGTTCTAAAGTGGTTGGGTAGTAGCCCCAAATGCCTTGTGAGGTTGGGGACTTTTAAAGATGTTAAATGGAGTAAAATATGGTCTAGGGGGTACTTGGACCGGTCGAAAGGGGCAGTTCGACCGGTCGAACACCCCTCTGATCCAAACAGTGTTTTCGAAAACATTTTTCGCCGACTTTTACGGAAACAGGCATAACTCTTTGTAGAAAATTCAGAATCGCGCGCCGTTTCTTGCGTTGGAATCGGGACTCAAAGAGCTATCTTTTGGTGTAAAATTTAACTATAAGTTATAAATGACCATTTTGCCCTTGGGCTATTTTTTTTCACAGAAAAGTTCTTTTAAGAGGTCTAATCCATGCTCTCTTTGCTAATTATTGTATTTCAAACAAAGTGAAAGATCTTTTAATGATTGTAAAGCATCGTTGAGTTTTTAAAGTGAGTGGTTATCAACGGGAGGTTGGAGTATGAGAAGTATTACGATACTGAATAAGAGCAGCTGTGGAAATGGATAGAGTAAAGAGACTTTGGGTAAGTCAGATCACAAGAGTGAAAATGTAAATTGGGAAGATGAAGCTTCAATGGGTAAGTGAACAAGAACGGTGGAAGTGGGATGAAGACTTGGGAGTACGTTGAGTACATTATCAGATATGATAATAGAACTGTAAATCGGTTAGAGGGCAATGCTGGATGCAACGGAATGCTATCTCAGTTGTCCTGGGATCCAACGAAGTTGGAGAGTTTTGAGAATGTCAGATTTCATCCCAAGGAAAATTTTAAAGTGTTTAAAATGTTTTAAAAAAAAAAAAAAAAATCAAACTTTTGTTTGAGCAAGAAAATTTTATTATATACTTGTAATAAGGTATCAAGTAAACTTTGGAGGACGAGTATCGTGGAAAGATATAGCATGTTAAATGCTTGGGACACAATAGTGTGGGTCAAATGAATGAGTTCTACACGAGCAGGTCATAAAGTTGGAAATTCTAAAGTAATGGATTAGTAAATGTTGTACACTTGGACTTAGTAAGCTGGAGGTAGTACCACTAATCGAGTTGACTTGAGTATTGCTCTAAAGGGAACTTGATCTTGTTTTAAGTATTTGAATAACCCGAGGTTATGAATGGTTTGAGGTTTTGAACGTTTAGAAACTTGATGAGATTCGTAAAGTGTGAAGCACTTAAAGACAATAGTTATCAATGGGTGATCTTGAGTATGGACACGAAAGGTATGTGAATTGGGAGTTGATAGGGAATTTATTGAACATGGTGAGACTATAGTACTTCATTGGGAAGATTAAATTACTGAGTTGTCTTCAGATGAATATAAGAATAGTATGAATACTTGAAAAACAGGTTCTTCGAGAATAATGAATTTGGGATCAGAATAACAAAGATAAAGGATTAGAGAAATCTGAATTGGAGTTAAGTCAGGTTGACTGGAGTTATGAAATATTAAATTATTAAATAAGGTATGAAGCCTTGAGATGTTATACAAGGAATATATGTTCAGTGTAAAGGGCTGTCAGAAATTCAGTAAGAGTTGAGATACATGAGTACGATTGGTATGGGCTTGTGTAAAGGTGAAAGTGATATATCATAAACTTATGGGGTTGTGATCTTCAACAGAAAAGTAATTAACTCAGGGTGTGTATACATTGTATGAATAGAATAGATTGTGAAGGGTCAAAGATTTGGGACAGGAACAAGGTATGGTCTGAGTATGGGAATGCGTCATGATGGACGTTGTGGTACAGGTATGATTGACTAAGTCAATTTGGCTTAACCACGTTATTGGTTACGATGAACATTGGGGTTATTATATTGGAAAAGTATTATGCAAAATTTTAAAATGATTTGTTTTAAAAACAAAAAGGAAGAATATGTATTTGACTTTGTTAAAAGTTTTAAAATGAAGGTGTAAATTGAAATCTTCTACGTTAGTCGACGGCAGTTCGAGTACAGAAACTGAGAGATAAATGACAAGTGTGTTGACCTCACCGAGAGTGGTTCGGGATAGTAGGTAACTTCGAACAAGTAAAACGTTGTAAAATTTTCAATTGAGAATCTGAATGGTGTCTTACAAATCATGTACGATTGGACTTAAATTACGAGATTGGATTAAACCGAACTGGAATTTGATAAGGAATGAGAGCTGTTTGAAAACGTGTTATCGTTCTACGGGTATTCCACGATTAACAGGATAAGAGATAGAATTCATGGTATATGAAATAGTTGATTGAGGTATTGACTTACCGACAGTCTATGAATGTATGATAGTACTCAGTTTTGATTTCTTCGAGATGAAGAATTGTGTATGGTTGTTAACCAGTTGAGACATGTTGGAAACGACAGTTAGTCGAAAAGAAAGATGTGTGAAAATGAGGTGAGTTATTGATTTTGTTTTGGCTATTGTGATGAACTTTAAGGTTTCGAAAAGATGTGACAAGTACAATGAAGGTATGTATGGGTTGACGTGTGATGTCGTGATATGATTTAATGTCAAGATTGACTATTGATTATGTTTTACTCAAGCATTGATGTTCTTATGTATCGAGATGTTTTTGTGTTGTTAGTATTCGAAGAGAATCTTCAATCGGGTTGAGACGAGGGCTTCAAGGATTTATTTTCCTTAAGGGCCTGAGGATTTATTTTCCTCGTAAGATTGTAATATCTTGGAGGGGATGTGTAGTTGGTAATGAGACCAATGTCGGAAGTACTTGTGAGAAGTCTTCTGGCTTGATGAGATGGCATAAGTTTGGGGACAAACTTCTTTTAAGGGGGAGAGGATGTCATACCCGCTTCTGCGGTATTTATTTATATCATTTTAGCATGCTTGCGGGTGTGTTAATTAGCATGTGTGAAGTGAGTGATGACTCACTAGCTGTTGGAGGGTGTCTTTTGAGAACCCAGTATTGGCCTTAAAGGCAGTTCGGAAGGTGTCAAGAGATGACACGGGAACATGGAAAGGCATGTTGCATTAGCATAGCTAAATGACATTTATGTGATTTAAATGTTATTTGACTTACTGGCATTTTGATGAATAGTAAATTTACCTGCGTAGAGTAAATTCTGATAATCTTGATACTATTAGATATCATTTTGAGAACTGTGGTGAGAGCGTGAGTGTCACGTTATATAAAAGGTAGGATGTGTAGAGATTCCACAGAATTTGGTTTTCGGACATAAATTTTGGATCCAAACGAGACTTAAATCGAAAACTTTTGTGATTTATAATTTTCACTCGTAAAGGCATAAAATGGACGTGTGCAACATTTCAGGAATTTATTAGAGGTTTGAGAAACCCGCGGGGAGGTAAACACGATTTTCAAATAGATTGTCTATATATAGATGAGGGTGAGTTTGCATTAGTTGCAAACTCATATAATATCTTGGGAGAGGAGAGAGAAAAGGGAGATTTAGTTCTCCGAGCTTTGCGACGACGATCGGCAACCTTTCGTCCGACTGAACTTCACCAAAATTCGTATTTGAACTCCCCAAGGTAAGGGCTACGTTTTGATAGTCTTTAGGCCATGTTTGGCTAAGTTTTTATAAATTTCTAAATCTAGGAATTTGGGGAAAACACGTGTAAACTTGTAGGTTTCGCGTAGGATCGGAGATTTGGCGTTTAATCGGGCTTGTAGTCGTTCCCTCAAAGTTATACGACGATAGCTCGAGGTATGAATTTCTAGCCTATGTTATATAGGTGAAATACATGTTTTATATTTCGATGATGAAATTGTGATCCGGGCAAAATCCATGTATTAATCTTAGGCCCGTTAATTATGCACGCGCTCAAATGTGAAAAGCATGTTAAGTTTTACGCGAGCACATATATGTGTTAAATGAGGATGTTTATGTGCCTATGTGGGTTAAAGGGGGATTTGTGCTAATTCACCGTGAGGCGTCCTCTCGAAGGGGGAGGATTAGCAGTGACGACGGTCACTTGCCGATAAAGGCATTACGTGACATGTCGAAGGGGCATGGGTCATGGTTGAGTCGAAAGACTTTGGATCGGTGAAGGTGCACTTATTCCCTAGAGACCAATAGTTATGTGTTATGATGAGATTAAAGCATGATTTGTCATATATGCATATGTTAGAAATTGTGCACTCAGCATATAGCTGAGCAATGGAGATTTACTCCATTGCAGGTATGAAGAAAGGAAAGATGGGATGCGAGGAATGAGGCCGTTGGGGATCAATCGGAGGAATTGGTGTATAGAACATTTTTGTAACCGAATTATAGAAGCTCTGTATTATTTTTGGATTGATGTAATATTCTTTTGAAAACCTTTTTAAGTTGGTTGGAAGCGACTCGGAATCTTGAGTTCGCGTCTTGATGTTTAACAGGTTGAATTTCATGTTTTATAAATTGTTGAAGCACTTATGAGACTTTGATCTAAACGAACCCTCAACTTAATTAGTTAACGTTTTCCAAACTTAGGCAAGTTGTTATACTTGTCCTTATAACATTGGTAAGGTTTGATAAGAATTGGAACATGTTTGAAGGGTTGCAACGGGTGAAGGTTGGGTGATGCCTTAGCAAAATTCTGCAGTTTTGGGCAGGATTCTGCTAAAGGGTCATTCGACCGGTCGAAGGGGGTCGTTCGACCGGTCGAAATACCCCCTGCAAGAATTCTTTAACTCCTTCTCCCAATGTTCGGAACAACTTCTAACTAGGCATGGGGGTACCTTTGGGGACCCTTTGACCTATGAAAATGTTACTTTTGAAAACGAAACTCGTTAAGGCGTGTTTGGACACGTGTTTAATATAACCTTTGAAAAACTAATTGGAAGTTGGTTATTTTGGAGCAAAAACTTTTATTAAGGTTATTTTGGGAACTTTAATCATCGTTGGTAAGCCTTGATGGCGTGCCACGTAACCTAGATTCATATGTATGGATCCGGGGCGTGACAAATTTGATTGAGTATTTCAATCACATAAGTTCCGCTATTCCGGGTTCGTATTCGGTAAATTTTCTTACATTGGTATCAGAGCCATTAATGGTTGGTTTTCATGTGTTTATGACTCTTGAAAGACAAGTTTTTTTTTTTTTCATATACAGATTATAATGTATATGTTATCATGTTGAAAAAAAATTTTCATGGTAAACCCATAAGTGGTTAGAGAGAGAAAAAAACAAAAAAAAAAGGAATTAAAGTTTAAACCATGATTGTGAATACTTGTGTTTTTTTTTTTCCAAAATTATTTTTTCTCTCATATTATGGACCCACGAAATTTTTTTTCCATGAAAGTCTTCCAGTGTATGTGTACACACGAACACACACATATGTGTGTATAATGTGATTATATATTGTTGCACTTATGTTGCATCGGGTACTAAATTGATATTTTTTGTAAGGTACTATCACCTTTCTAAGACAATTAAAAAAAAAAAGAAGGGACCACTTGGTTTGTAAACATGTAACTGTGCATCAGTTTGCACACATATATACATGCATGTTTGCTGATGCTATTTGAAGCACTTTTAGGTGATAATATGTGACAATATTAGGCATACATCAAATCACTAAATATTTTTTTTTCAATCACTTGAATATGGCTGCTTCCAAGAGCATAATTGCGGACCTCAATCAGGGTGAGAAACTGAATGAAAAGAACTATGATGTTTGGCATCGTAAGATTCAGTATCTCCTTGAGGACCAAGAGTTGATTGAGACTATAACACAATCAATGACTGAGCCTGAGCAGGGAACCACAGCACAACACAGGCGTGATAATGAAGCTTATCTAGCTTGGAAGAAAAAAGACCGTGTTGCTCGCATCCTGTTGTTGAGCAGCATGAGGAATGATATCATGCTGCGTTTTAAGAAGAATCGGTCAGCTATGGCAATCTGGGATGCTGTCAAGTTTCAGTATGGTGGAACTTCAACAACTAGGCTCCGCCAGCTCACTCTGAAGTTCGATGGCTATAGGAAACGCCATGATCATACTATGAGGCAACATCTCACAGTCATGTCAAACATGATAAGTGAACTGAGAGCTGCAGGCCATGAGTTGACAGATGAGCAGCAGGTGCAGGCTTTCATTCGTTCTTTGCCCCAAGCATGGGAACACATGCGTGTGAATCTCACCCACAATGATAACATCAAGACTTTTGATGAAGTTGCGCGTCATGTGGAACTCGAGGAGGATCGCTTGTTGGCTGAAAAACCTCCTGGAGAAGCATATCTAGCAGAGTCTAGCTCGCGCAAGGCTTCTGGCTGGAAGAGCAAGAGAGCTAAAGGTGGGGCACCTGGACATGGCAAGAAAGGTGGACCTCCTAACAAGAAGGCTAAAAATGCCCAACGCAAAAGGAGAAAGCGTGGAGGTAAGAAGGACAAGGCGCAAATGAATTGCTACAACTGTGGTCAGTTGGGTCACTTCGCTCGTGAATGCACTGAGCCGAAGACTCAGCAGCAACAGACCACATAACGAGGGACAGAACAGCTTATGTGGAGTTTCGTCGAATACCCGCTGGGAGTAGACAAATCTACATGAGGAACAACTCGAGTGCAGATGTTCTAGGAATCGGTAACTGCAAACTTGTATTGCGAGGTGGACGCACTTTATATCTCCATGACGTTTTGTATGCACCCGACGTCCGGCGAAGTCTTGTGTCTGTTTTAGCTCTTCTATGTTTAGGTTTTAAGTTTGAGTTTGTTGATGGTTGTGTTATGTTGTCTTTGGGAACTACTCTTTATGGATCAGGTTTCTTGTTGGGTGGTTTTATGGTGCTAGACACTATTTCTATCTCTTGTAATGTTAATAGTTGTTTTGCTTATTATACCTCTTCTAGCAATGATGTGAATGTCAATTCATCAACATGGCATGCTAGATTAGGTCACATAGGGCAAGACAGATTAAATAGACTTGCTCGAGAAGGCCTCTTTGGCCCAATCACAAAGATTGACTTGCCTATTTATGCATTGTTTAATGGGTAAAACAACTAGAAAACCATTTGGCAAAGCCATTAGAGCTACCACACCTCTGCAACTTATTCATTCGGATATCTGTGGCCCAATGAATGTAAGGGCAAGGCATGGCGCCTCATATTTCATCACTTTCATAGATGACTTTACCCAGTATGGTCATGTCTATTTGCTCTCCCATAAATCCGAAGCATTGGATTATTTTGAACAATTTTCGAGATTGGTTGAGAATCAATTAGAGAAGAGTATTAAGGCTCTTAGGACAGATCGTGGACGTGAGTATCTATCCGAACAGTTTAAAGAACTATGTGATGAAAAGGGGATATCTAGACAGTTAACTATTCCAAGAACTCCACAGCAAAACGGTGTTGCGGGAAGAAGGAATAGAACGCTTCTAGAGATGGTTAGGTCAATGATGGCGCATGCAAATTTACCTATTTCCCATTGGGGAGATGTATTATTGACTGCAGCCTATATTCTTAACCGCGTGCCCTCCAAGTCTGTTCCTTCCACCCTTTATGAACTATGGTCAGGAAGAAAGCCAGATTAGAGCAATTTGCGACCATGGGGTTCAGCAGCTTATGTTCACAATTCTTCTCACAAGTTTGGGAAGTTAGGCCCAAGAGGAAGAAAATGTATTTTCATTAGATACTCAGAACATTCCAAGGGCCATGTATTTATTGGTGAGGAAGCTGATGGAAGTATAACAGAAATTGAGTCACGAGATACTACTTTCTTAGAAGAAGACTTTCCAAGTAGAGGTGAAGTTACAAAAGATTTCCAATTATATGAATTGGAGGATCCACAACTTGTCGCAACCAGCCAGATAGTTGAGGAACAAGAAGTAATTCTTGAGCCTCCTAGGGCAAGTGAGAGCGACATGCCCATTAAAGTAACTTCAGAAGAGC
The DNA here is from genome assembly GCA_033977485.1 of Hydrangea macrophylla. Taxonomy (NCBI): domain Eukaryota; kingdom Viridiplantae; phylum Streptophyta; class Magnoliopsida; order Cornales; family Hydrangeaceae; genus Hydrangea; species Hydrangea macrophylla. The sequence continues at coordinate 515,869 of CM066986.1, read as the reverse complement.
ATGTTCAAGAAGAATCTCAATCGCGAAAAAGCACTCGTGGAAAGATCCCTCGTCGCCGTTTTGGGATTGAGGGAGAAGCTTTTATGGTTGGTCTTGAAGATGATGAAGAGCCCAAAACCATTCAAGAGGCTCTCTCATGCCCCTCTGCTGAGAAATGGTCTAAAGCAATGCAAGAGGAGATGGAGTCTATGAAGGCAAACCATGTTTGGGACTTGGTTGACCTTCCACCTGGCCGTCAAATAATTGGGAACAAATGGGTTCTCAAAATTAAACGCAAGGCAGATGGATCTATTGAAAGGTACAAAGTTTGACTAGTGGCTAAGGGTTATACCCAAAAGGAAGGAATTGATTATGAGGAAACGTTTTCTCCAGTTGTTAGGTTTGCCTCAATACGACTTATTCTAGCCATTGTTGCACACATGGATTTGGTTCTCTACCAAATGGATGTGAAAATCGCTTTTCTTAATGGAGAACTAGATGAAGAGATCTATATGGATCAACCTGTTGGCTTTGTAGATAAAGGCCAAGAGAGCAAAGTGTGCAAGCTCCAACGGTCTATCTATGGCTTAAAACAGGCGTCTAGGCAATGGAATCTCAGATTTTATAAAGCTGTCTTGGCAGACGGGTTTATAATGATGGAAGAAGATCATTGCGTTTACCTAAAACGGTTTAAAGGTAGTATTGTGATCCTGTCTTTGTATGTTGATGACATACTTCTGGCTGGGAATGACAAGGGGTTAATCAATGCCACCAAGGAGTGGTTATCCTTCAATTTTAAAATGAAGGATATGGGTGAGGCTAGTTATGTGCTTGGTGTCAAGATAACAAGGGATAGATCTAAAAGATTTCTTGGTTTGTCTCAAGAGACTTACATCAAGAAGATGCTTGAAAGATACCATATGCACAATTGTAAATCCATAGATACTCCTACAGAGAGAAATTCAAGTTTGAGCCTTGATATGGGTCCAAAGACTCCGCAAGAGATAGAAAAAATGTCAAGAGTTCCTTATTCAAGCGCAGTCAGAAGCCTAATGTACGCTATGATGTGTACACGGCCTGACATATGCCATGCAGTTGGATATGTAAGTCGTTATCAGGCAAATCCAGGATTGGCACATTGGAAAGCAGTTAAGAGAATATTCAAGTATCTCAGAGGAACGATGGATTATATGCTATGTTACCAGGATAAGGATTTGCGTCTCGTAGGATACAGTGATGCTGATTGGGGAGGTGACCTAGATGAGCGCAAATCGACATCAGGATATGTTTTTCTACTTAACAATGGCGCCATATCTTGGAGTAGTAAAAAGCAATCCTGTATAGCCTTATCGACTATGGAGGCTGAGTACGTAGCATGTTCTTCTACTGTACAAGAAGGTGTTTGGTTGAAGCGGTTCTTGGAGCATTTAGAGATTGTCGCAGTAGCATCAAATCCTGTGATGATTTATTGTGACAGTATGGCTGCACTAGCTTATGCTAAAGACCCAAAGTATCATGGAAAAACCAAACACATCCACATTAGGTACCATTTTGTTAGAGACAGTGTAGCAAAGAAGGAGGTGGTCTTGGAACACATATCTACGAGTCGGATGGTTGCGGATCCTTTGACCAAACCTATTTCCAGGGATTTATTTGTGTCACACGTTAGATCCCTAGGACTGCGTAGAATGTAATTGTGGATATTTATGTATTCACTCGACCATTATGTAAATATACATTACTGATAGTTTTAGTTTAATGCTATTGTATTTGGTTAGTTCCATTTACTTATCTGTGGTATAATGTATTATTTACAGCTAACACAATTTAACAAGTGTGTCAATAGGCTAAGATTGGCTTACTCACGCAAGCAATCGCCTCTGGCGCTATTGGAGTGAGCAGAGATGAGACAATGTTGAATTTTGTTGCTGAGAAAGCGAACTTAATTCAAACCCTTATTGTGTCGCCTTGGTGAAAACCAAGATGAGGTTTATTATATTCAAAGAACTAACATGAATGTTTTCCCCACCATTCATGAAGCCTATATGTAAAGCCGGGTGTGAGACCTTTGTTTGGCGCTGTTGATAGTGAGCAGATAAAGGACTCAAGTTAGATGCTCTCGAAGCAACTGAACCTAGATCTGTACAGTGTTTAGAGTGAAGACATACGCTTTGTGAAACAAAGTTTCTCCACTGTAGCATGCATTTCATACTGCATGTGCTGAACGACTAATTAGGAAGTGGGTGAATAGATCCCTGCTTCCTCATTGCGTGAGTCCTAGAGATTGTGAATATAGTCTCAACTATACCCTTTGTGATTTTTTTAACTATGTCATGAAGTGAAAAGTTAACTTTAGCTACTCTAGTATGTTGCCTATGGTTATGAATGATTCAACCTAAAGGAACAATACTGAGAAAGCATTTGACTTAGATCAGAATGGCATTAGGGTGAAAGGAAGACAAATTTGGAATTACATCACTCACTTGTATCCATTGGCTAGCCAGTTATGTCGTTGTCTAGAGACTTGACATAACTATGGATACATGTGAAGTTAGAAGGGTTAAGTATGTTCTCTTGAGGGATTGAGAAATATTTAACATGGTGTAATCAAATTAGTCTGGGGTATGTCAATACACAATGATTACATATGGATGTATTTTTTTTTGGGTTGATGTCTCCATCCTAGCTTTAGCGGGTTTCTAGTTTGGAGCTCCCAAGTACAAGTGTGTCGACGGTCGCACGACCCATTTGTCTGTATGAATAAAACTCAAGGTTTAGCAATATGGAGAACTTGACAATACCCATCATGTGTGAGTGGGAGATGTTATAATATGGGTTATTGGGCACCCATGTGGGTAACCCATACCCATGTGGCAGTTGCCACATTAATGAAACTGCTAAGAGCAGTTTGTATACACTGAAAACTGCCAAGGGCAGTTATAAAATGTGGGCACATGTTTATATATATATATATATATGTGCTGTGTTTATTTTAAAGATATACAAGATTAAAAAAAAAACAGTGTGTACTCCATATAGAATGCTGAAATTCTAGAGAGAGAGAGACATTTGGGCATGTGATTTTGTGTCTCCGGTTCTTGTAATCGGATACCGATCGTCGTAATCATTAAAGCAAACGATTGAAGGGTTGTTGATAGGCAAATTGTTCGAGCCAAGAAGCGTGTAATTCCAATCATGGTAGAATTCTGGAGAATTTGATTGAGTATTTCAATCACGTAAGTTCCGCTATTCCGGGTTCGTATTCGGTAAATTTTCTTACAAGAACATTACGAAATTTTGAAGATGATATGGATCTAACTCCCCCTTCAACAATTCCTTTCTATTAAGAACCTGAGGTAACCAATCTTCAAGAGACTTGGTTGTTGTTGAGTAAAGGTAGTGGCAGAAGTTATTTGGAAATTTTGAAGATGCTATGGATCTAACTCCCCCTTATTATTGGTTGAACTTGTCTTTTTATTTTTCTCTATTTATTTTGGTTGTGACTTGTGAACTTGATTGTGATAACCTTCTTTTCATATTTATGAGTCAAATCTCATTAGCAACAGGTCTTGAAGTTATTTGGAAATTGACTCAAAATATTTCTCATCATTTGGTGGATGGGTAACAAAATATTGCAAAATTTTGGACAGTAATTTTACTAGGGTTGGCCATAATTATTTTTAGAAAAAATAAAAATAAAAATTTGATAGGTTCATCTGACTGAAATGTACACTACTCACAGAAGATTACAAAAGACTTCCCTATGATGACTATAGAGGGATTGATTATTTCATATTTGATTTGCTTAGAGTTATAAAGGCATGTGGGTGCATCAATATGCCATAAATGATAAGGGGCATTTTTGGTTAAATATGCTGAAGTTAACCTTCTTTTTTCAACTCATTAGCTAAAGCTAAGTCAAGAACATACTGCTTGTGTTTTTGAAGAAAATAAGATAGTACTTTGTTCCTTGCTTGAAATTATGATTATCTTCAATTTATGTCTGGTTTGGCATATAGAATTGATGGAAATTGAGTCAGAATTTTTTTACTCTTCTTTCTTGGGTACATGATATTTGCTTGTGAGTCCTAAATGCTAGAATTACCTTCGGTAAAACCATAAAATCATCTACATTGTTCGTTCATTTGCCTTTTTTGTAAAGGGTTTTGCTTATTCAAAATTCCGCAGCCTCTTTCTTTTTCTTTTGTATCTGCATGTTACCCAGAAACTTAGCCAGTACCTGCATTTTATTATAAAAGGTTTGAAGTTGGAAAGGAGTCTCAAAAATCTGGAAACTGCATGGTCAATTGCAACAAAGCAACCTGGTGGTTCAATGGAGAAAGCAACCTGGCTTTTTATTTTTTGGGTCTGGGGAAGACTGATTTTTGTTGAACCTGGATGTGAGCTCTTTTTCATACTGCAGGGAAGCTGAATTCTAACTACTATGAGCATGCATTATCCAAGCTGAATTTTAACAACTATGATGATTTGGTTCTTTGGGTTGATTATTTTTCAACATTTTCATCCTTTAATGATTCAACCTTTGAGATCAGAGGTGTTAGTGTAAGACTGATCCAGGTGTAGTGGTGCTGTTCAAACACTATAGGACATTAATTTTTTTTTGGTAATCAGGGGTGTATGTTAGAACATATTATTGACATTGTTATTATGTAATTTTTAGTTTTTTTTTAAATATTTTTTGTGCTCAAAAAGTAGGGGACATGTATTTTGTAGTTAATGTTACGAAAAAAGTATAGGACATGTATATTGTGAAAGGTGTTTTGGTATATTCATGACAATTTGGTGATTTTTTTAGCAAAAGGGGCATTTATGGAAAGTTACGGATTAATCCAGGCTTGTACCATGGTCATCTAAACACAGTATTGGACTAATTGCATTTTATCCCCAGTATAATCCAGCACGAACCAAATACAGTATACAAATAATACTGCACTACTTTATCCTGTGGTTAGTTATTCCAGGATAACTAACTACACTTTTATACTATACCCCTTTATCCTATCCGGCAACCAAACGAGGCCTTAGTGTATAAAAATGGATTAAGGGAAGGCTTGGACTCACCCGTGAAAAGTGTTCAGAGAAGGCTACAGTTGGAAAAGTCCCTAGTGAGGTGGGACAGGTAATGACGTGGGACCCAGTGAAGGGCCCAGACAAAATAATTTGCATTTAAATGAATAGATGCATTTTATGTGATTAATTGGATATATGCGTTATTAGCTTTCATATCATATTGTTTAAAAATGTTAGCTTTTAAAACCAGTTTGGACGCTCGTATAAGGGTATAAATGAAAAAGTGCATAATTAGTAGGTGCAATAGTAACTTCACAAATATTTGGGGCCATGTGTAGGACCCATACGGGACTTAGACAAACACCCATTTAGTAATTGGGTAGTTAATGGAATGTTTGGGGGATTTCATAATAAGAACTTAAGAGTTTTCGAGGTATAAATGAAAGAAAGGGAAAATCCATGACACATCATTTGCATGTGATGCTTATGTGTCATGTAAGGGAGGGAAGTTTCATAATTTACAGAAATCTTGAGAAAATAGAGAGAAGAAGAGAGAGAGAAGGAATAACACGGGTAGACGACGTCGTTAATTCACCGTTCCGTCGTCGTTCGTTGTCCAACTCGCGAACCGAAGCCATATTTGGACTCGTGGAGGTGAGACAGTTCTTTCTATACCTTTTATTTACGTTTTAATTGTCGTATTCGGACTCGTGGAGGTGAGCTTAGATTTGATATAATTCTTCATTTCTTAGCCAAATTGGGGTAGAAATCATATAAGGAGAGTTTTCTAACTAAAAAGTGGTTGTGCTTTAATGTGTTGGTAAATGATATATAGAATTGGTAAATTCATGTTTAGAGGCTATGAATATGCTAGAATTGTGATTAGCATGTAAAATGTGAAATTGCCTTGCTTATGTACTATGTGATTATGTGGTGTTCCAAGGATGTCGGGGAAATGATTCATTATTAGGAGTAATAAGGTTGGTGAAGGAGAAGAATCTGTTGAAACGGAAGTCCAAGGAATATAAGTGACCACAGGGAAATGGGAAGGTCTTTGGGTCTGAATGAATCATTGAACCGGTGGTACGAAGATCATGGATATGAATTATGTGGTTATTTGTAGCATTGCACATGTTAAGCATTCAATCATGTTTAGATTACTCACTAAGCGTAATGCTTAAGAAAACCATTTTCCTTTTCTGTTGTGGTACATAAGAACCACCGCAGGTTCAGAACAGGACTTGGGAAGGATGAGACGTGAGCATGGGGTTAGAAGCAGGGCTTGGGACTTGCTTGTTATGTTTATAAACTTGTTTAAGCATGTATTTGTTGTTTTGGGAATTTCTGGAGCTTGTATTGTAATTTGGTTGTTTTGAAGTTAAACTAGAAAGCTTATGTAAATTTTTATGTTTTGGTTGGTTGTGCAGAAGTTGTTAAGTTGGACCATTCCGGCAAGTTCGGGTATGTGTTGCAATTGTTTTGGGACAAGTTCTAGTTGTAATAGAGTTATTTGCAAGTTTTTGAACCTCTTTCCGGTAAATTTGTAATGTTTGACTGTGCACGGCAATGTTTGATGGTTTGATGGTTTGATATGAGCCAAATATGGGTTTTACATGTTTGGTTAATGTTTGGGAACGCTTAGATATGTTTTGGTAATGTTTAAGTGTGTTTGAAAATGGTTTAAAATGTTTCCTTAAAGTTCCGTGAGGATTGGTTCGAGTGTGGGATATTTTGGAATGGTTAAAATAGAGTTTTTAGCAGCAGAAATGCATTTTACATAACTCAAATCGGATCCGGTTTAAAGGGCGGATCGATCCGAGTTAAAGGGCGAATTGATCCGGACTTCTGGAAGGACATTCTGCAGGAAGAGTGCTAAATCGGATCGATCCGGCTTAAAAGGTAGATTGATCTGTGTACAAATCTGCTGCACGTCGACTTTTACGGAAACGTGCATAACTATTTCTAGAAACCTCGGATTCGCGCACCATTTTTTGCGTTAGAACCGGGACTCAAAGATCTATCTTGTGATATAAAAATTTACAATCTTTTTTAAATGACCATTTTGGATTTGGGGCTGTTTTGTCACAACAAGACCTTTTATGTTATTCAAATTATGGTTTTTCCTAGTAATTAACATGTTTTCTTGCTTATTCGTATATCCTGGGCGCTTGTAGCGTTGTTACAAGTGTTCTAATCCGCAGGGGGCCGGGTTGGGGTATGAGACCATGTGCCGCCCACGTGAGACCTTTTTGTCCATTGTTTAGATGGAATGTGTAGATTGCAACTCAGTAGATAATTCAGGGTCCAGCTAGTCGATATCCCATGCTATGCACAGGCTGTATTGTGGTTAGCTTAATTTGGAAAGAATTTGTTGTAAAATGATGTTGCATCTTAGTTTAGTAGTTTAATTGTTTTTGTAGTCATGAGATGCATCACTGTGCTTCTAAACTTATGCTTAAATAAATGTTGATTTTGAACCATTTCATATCTATTGTACAACAAAACAAAACAACAGAATGGAAAAAGAAGAAAGGGAAAACTGAAAAGGAAGACTAGAAATGCAGATCTTTGAACTCCAATATAAGAAGGTAAGTGAATTTCAAGATGCAGATCTTTCATTTTTGTTTGCAAAACTGCGCAGCATGATCCGTCAATTTAAGGAACCCTTTAGTTATAATTATTTATTACTCCATGGAAGATCTTTAGTTTCGAAGCTACAATTCCCTGTTCTCCTATCCATGTCTCCATGTTGCTGCTTTTTCTTCTTGGTTACCTTTGAGTCCCAAATTGGTCAAAAGTCATGTAAGGTATTTTCAAATAATTTTTTTTTACTCTTTGCACAAATAAGACAATGTCAAAAGGGCGTACATAGAAATGCATTTTTTTGTTGGTCAGGAAGTTATTGTGAGCCGATTTTTTTCGAAATTGCAATAATCGCAAAGAAAATAAATACTTGTATATTTGGGGCATGATATACGAACATCATGAGCAATATAAACAATAGCATTACTCTAAATGCATATATAAACATACTTCCACATGCAGTATAACCCAATTTAGGATACAAATTTAGAATACTCTTTTTTTTTTTTACTTCTCTCACAGCCTCAATGTTTGGAGTTTGTAACTGAACAGATATACTAATGCATATTTGAGCTTTATGCAACATATGAAAGTTTATATACACATATTGCCTTTAATATAGAGTTATTCATATATGTGCATATACATGAGATATTGGGCAGCCCTTCACTTCCTCGAACCGTGCTATGCATGCGTTGCACACTACAATAATATAACTCCTCTCGACAACTCTTACCTACTGATTCACCAGTTTGGGAAGATCCGACATTGAACTTGCAGTCCTTGTGTTCCTACCTCAATTGTTGCTGCTTCAAAGTAATATTTGAATCACAAAATTAAATTAAAAAGCAGTGTTAAGAGGTAACACCTCCAAGGTTTAAAAGGAAAAAATCAATAAAAATTAGAGACATCCCAAAATCATGTTATACAAGAGTCAGCATATGCAGATACCTTGATCTAGGACTCTCATCCCCTTTTCCGTAGCTAGATGTCAGTGCATTAAAATTTCATTAGCTAATCCCAGATAGCCCCTTTTTCATTTTCCTACTAAAAAAACTCATGTTACAATGAACACTACTGAAGATAAGTTCCTAAAAAGCATTTTGTTGGACACGTTTAGGGTACTCATTATGGTCACAACGTGTAAAAGCTATTCAATTAAATATAGTAGTCTTCTCCTCCTTTTCTTTGTAAAAAAAGAGTTCTTGGAGTTGGGGTTGTGCCAATAAACCCAAATGCATACCAAAATATTTGTAAAATACAACAGAGCAACCTAAGACATTATTTTGGATAAATCGTCGACATCTTGAAAGAATAGCTACATATAATAATATTCAGATTCAACATTAAATCAGCAAGGCTTAAATCCAACATCCATATTCTGCAATGGAAAGTAGTTTGGAAGATGATAGAAAAGAGGCAATAATAAAAACACATTTCACTTGAAAAAGCCAGAATACACATAAAAGAGACGTGTATTTAATTCTTTCAAAGAGGGTAAAAAGCAAATTATGTGAGAGTAAGATGTGAATAAAGGAAGGTGAGCATTGTTTTGATAGAAAATAAAAAGAAAAAAGCAATGAAGGCATTAAGAGGAGAATCATTGACCTCGGATAATTCTTGACCTATAGTTCCCTCACACGCCCACTGATTAAGGGAATTCTTCCCTCATTCTTGGTTGATATAGCATTCTATAGGTAGCCTGTTGTAGGTACCATATGTATCTTGTGTGTTGTTAAAAAGAATTAGTTCAGTAAGTTGAGTAGTAGTTGTCAGGACGATTTGTCCATATCCACATCTAGAGAGGCTGCAAGAAAGTTTAGGGAACTCAATTGTAAGTTTGGAACTTTTTATTATGAGAATCATAGTGTTATGGCTAAAACCATCAGACCAAGAAACACGGGTGTGGATACTGTCACGCCCCAGAATGACAAAAATAGAGAAAAATAAATTTCCTTTTTGGGTCCATAGGGAATGACGAGTGAATGTCACTAATTGTCCACACCACACAGTACTAGTCCAACTAATAAACAGGAACAGTAAACAACTTAATACATAATAACGATTCTATCAATTATAATATCAGAGTGATCCTCAAGATCACAACAGGTCTGGAGACAACATATGCCCAAGTACCCGTTAAACTAAACAAGTTCAACAGAAATAACTAAAATATAAACTAGGTAACACTTCTTCATCTCTAGCTGGCGTAAGGGTAGTCGTCAGCATAGTAATCTTCTCCGGTATAATCGTCGTTAATATGGCCACCCTCTGCATAATCCAACTCTGGGTAGTAGCCATCATTGTAAGCTCCATCACCTGCATTAATGGGGATAAGATAGTCTGGATGGGGAATGTCCAGGCATAAACGCCGTCAGCTTACTTCAGCTGAGTAAATAAAAACTCCCACAATATCATAGGTATAAAGTCCTTACCAGTTATGCACAATATAAGTAGTACTGATACTAATAATATCTCCTCCTCTTTTATTTAGACACATCATTAACCGATTCTCATTATCTTCCAATTTTAAAACTGACTGTACCAATCCGGACTGACTATACCGAATTGATTATATCATCACGACATACTAGTGCTCTTGTTCACCGCTTTTAAGAACTCTTACTGTTCACCGCTTTTAAGAAATCTTGCGAATATTGTACATCGTTCCAATATAACAACTAGTCTATGAACGTACCCATACTCTTGTTCACCACTTTTAAGAACTCTTGTTGTTCACCGCTTTTAAGAACACTTACGAGTACGGTACATACATAGCTCTGGCAGATACAAACTATGGGCATGCCACTACTCTTGTTCACCGCTTTTAAGAACTCTTACTATTCACCACTTTTAAGAACACTTACGAGTACTATGCACCCATAGCTCCCACAATCCTGGTCAAATCCTTCTTACTCACTCATCGGATTTAATCTGAGCGAATCATCAGCTCGACTAAACATAACCTTGAAAGTAACTAATACCCCACTGACTCAGTCACCAGACTATCCAATGTAACCCACCATTATATCTCAAACCTTATCTTGTTATCGCGTCGTATCATTTCTACCATTCCGAACCCTACTACGTTACTCACCATATTATCTCAATCTCATTATCGTATCCCATTACCTCTGTAATCCATAATAACGCATAATAGGGACAGGGAACATCAATTAAACAACTAAGTGTTATGAATTATAAACTAAAGGAAACATCAAAGTTCTATTTGGTTCGATCGATTGAAGTGATTTCATTCGCTTGAAGAAAGTGAAGTTCGATCGATTGAAGTATTCTTGATCGATTGAAGTCAAGGTGGTCTCGATCGATTGAAGCCATTTCGATCTATTGACACTCAGTGTATTCGATCGATTGAACCTATTTCAATCGCTCGAAAGTCGTCTTCTCCAGATTCTAGCAGTGAACGTCTAAAACCTATTAGGGCAAGTTTGGGTCCTTATTAAACTTCCAAAATATGTAAAAATATTACACTAATGCTACCAAGTGAGTTTAGAACTCACCGAACGTCGTGAGGGCATGTTTGGCAACTTCCAAAGCTTCAATGGCTTCCAATGGTGATCCTCTCTCTCTCTCTCTCTCTCCTCTGTCTTGTCTCCTTCCCTTTCTTTTCTTTACCTCATTTTGGCTCTCTCTTTCTCCCGAACAGAATATATATATAAGTGTATGGGTGTGTATATATATATATATATATGAGTTCTCTAAAGGCATAAGGCAAGTATGATGTGGTTACATAGTTAGGTATCACATATTCCCATAAATAAAAAATAAAAAGGCAAATTACACTAATACAACCTCAAGTATCACAAGATTTTTTTTGCAGACATCCTTTCGATTAGGTTGTCATCCAAAAAAAAAAAAAACCAACACTTTGTATCATGTTACCAACACATGATGTAAAAGTGTTAACTTTATTCTTGATTACCTAAAAAAAAGTGTTAACAACATGACATTTTCACCTATCTTTTGAGCCATAGAAATTTAAGAATAAAATGGGCGCAAATTTTGCGTATAATAAATGGCAATTGTGCGTGCAACAAAATATAATTCTGTCTTTAAATTTCTAATGGTTGAAAGGAGGGATTGATAAATATCATACTATTATTAATATGTTTGTATCATATTCTGTTTTTTTTTTTTTGGGAAGGAAATTAACGAAACGGGTGTTAGCGAAAAAATTAAATAGTTGGGGGTCAGTATGTGAAGTTATTTAGTCTAGGGGTATTTGAAAAAGAAATATAGTTGAAGGTTTGTTACTTTAATTTACCCAAAAAAAAAAAAAAAAAGAAAAAGAAAAAAGAACAGGTATCAACAACCAATTGGAAGTTGTAGCGGAGCCAGCAATGCAAAGAGTGACGCAGTATCCACACGGGAACGCCGAAAATTGTAATCGGATTACTTGCGAAAACACAAACTTGTAATCCGATCTTCTAATTAGTACTGTACAGTACTTGTTTTGATTTGATTTTATTTTTCCTCTTTATTATTAATAATCAAATTCCATCCTTTGACTTGACGAGACGACTCTGTTTTCAATTTTTCCGTTTTCAAAATTTTTTTTTCCATGTACAATTACTTTAGGAACCCTAGATCTGAACGCTTTATTTTTTCCAATGATTTTTGTAATTTTTTCTTGTGAAATAAAATTCTGAATCTGGTGGTGGTGCTCCAATGTCTTCATATGTCTTCTTCTTCCACTGACGCAGTTCTTCTTAGAAAGGTGAAGTCTTTGATGATTCTTTTTTCGTGGTGGGGCCTGGGGGAGGGGAGGGGTTTTTGAAGTCTCTGATTTCTTCACCGATCCAAGGAAGGAGGCATAAAAAGTTTTATGTTTCGGATCTAGCTAGCTTCCTTTCTTGTACTTTGGGGGTTTTGGCTTTCAGGGTTTGATTTTTGTCTCCTCTGCCTCTTGAGTAACAATTCAATCTGCATATATATATATATATATAAAGTTTTCAAGAAGATATAGATAGATAGATAGATTTAAGATTAAGATTTAAGAACCACCCCTCCCCCTTCTCCAACAAGAAGTCCGTGTGAATTTGGATGGCTAACCAACAACCACCACCACCACCACCACAACCTTCGATTGGATACTCTGTGACCATCACCCCATCAAACCCAGATGCCTCATCTCCAACCCCAGAAACAAAGTTCATCACTTCTTCTTTTCCGTTGTCATCATCATCATCACCTGGGATCAGATTTCCACCGCCAAATCCAATAGTACAAGTACAACACCACCCAGACCAAATTCTTTCACCTTCTATAATTAAGACCCCAAGTCCAAGGTTAGCATCACCATTGAATGGGATTAGAGGAGGAGGAGGAGGAGGAGGTGCAGGCGGCAGCGGCGGTCCTGTTCCTCATTTGAGCACTCCACCTGGCCCTCCTGTGTTTTCTTCCCCACTCCAACCTGCTGCTGTTCCTTTTCGTACTTCACCGGCAACTCCTCAGCCCCTTGCATTTTCTTCATTGCCCACTTCTTCATCTCCCCATTTCTCAAATGGCTCTGTTGAGTTGTTGCAGAATCAACTTTCTGATCCTTCTTCACTGGACTGGCTGCCTGCTGGGGAATCACCACATGTCTTATTCTCAGCTCATAAGGTAATATATATATATATATATATGTATATTCTCGCTTTCTCTTCTATATCTATATACATATACATATCTTCCTCGTTAATTTGGTTTGTATCCTTAACTTTTGATGCATCATTGTTCTTGGGAGACATTTTTGTTGTCACTTCTTTCATCGTGTGTCTGAAAATAGACAAGGAAACTAGCTGATCTGATGGCTTAAATAGTTTTGAGTATTTTCCTCTTTCATGGCATCCATATTTTTTGTAAGCCTTGCGTATTTTGTCATATTTATTTTCTTTCTGGAAATTCTCACTTGTTGGTGACTTTGCTTGCCTTGTTAGACTAAGAAGATAGACCATACTAAGCCACCTACACCAACCTCTTTTCAGTCCTAACAAATAGTTGTGTTGTTACTTTGTATATGTAGTTAATTTATTTATTTAATCTGTTGCAATATGCTTGAACTCCTTCTCTTTCCCCTTTATCGCTAGGTACTGAAACAGAAGAAACTAGCCAACATACCCAGTTTGGGGTTTGGGGCATTGGTTTCTCCTGGTAGGGAGATCTCACCAGGCCCTCAAATAGTACAACGTGAGCCCCATCGCTGCCAAAACTGTGGAGCTTATGCCAATCTCTATTGCAATATCTTACTTGGCTCAGGACAATGGCAGTGTGTGATATGTAGGGACCTAAATGGAAGTGATGGTGAATACATAGCCCCTAGCAAGGAAGATCTTCGTAATCTTCCAGAATTGTCATCTCCTTTGGTTGATTATGTACAAACTGGAAATAAGAGACCTGGTTTTATTCCAGTCTCTGATTCAAGAATGTCAGCACCAGTTGTTCTTGTAATAGATGACTGTTTAGATGAACCACACCTTCAGCATTTGCAGAGCTCCTTGCATGCATTTGTAGATTCACTCCCACCGACTACAAGAGTTGGAATTATATTGTATGGTCGAACAGTATCAGTTTATGATTTTTCTGAGGAATCAGTTGCATCTGCTGATGTGCTACCTGGTAATAAATCACCCACACAGGATTCTGTGAAAGCGTTGATTTATGGGACCGGCATTTACTTGTCACCAATTCATGCTTCACTACCTGTGGCACATTCCATATTTTCATCTTTGAGACCGTACAAACTGAGTACTCCCGAAGCTTCAAGAGACCGTTGCCTGGGTACTGCAGTGGAGGTTGCTCTGGCAATAATTCAAGGGCCATCATCGGCTGAAATGTCGCGAGGCATAGTTAAAAGGTCTGGAGGAAATAGCAGAATAATTGTGTGCGCTGGAGGACCAAATACCTATGGTCCTGGATCAGTTCCTCATTCTTTTAGTCATCCAAACTATCCTCATATGGAGAAAACAGCATTGAAGTGGATGGAGAATCTTGGTCGTCAGGCCCATAGACACAATACGGTGGTTGATATTCTGTGTGCTGGAACGTGTCCTGTAAGAGTTCCTGTCTTACAACCTCTTGCAAAAACTTCTGGAGGTGCTCTGATTCTCCATGATGACTTTGGAGAGGCCTTTGGCGTGAACTTGCAAAGGGCATCTTCCAGGGCAGCAGGTTCCCATGGTTTCTTGGAAGTGCGTTGTTCTGATAATATTTTCATCTCCCAAGTTGTAGGCCCTGGTGAGGATGCTCTTACTGACAGCCACGAAACTTTTACAAATGACAACTCTCTTGCTATTCAGATGCTAAGTGTTGAAGAAACACAGAGCTTTTCCGTCTCCATGGAAATGAAAGGAGATATCAAGAATGATCATGTATTTTTCCAGTTTATGTTCCAATATGCAAATGTCTATCAAGCTGACGTATCTAGAGTGATTACTGTCAGATTGCCCGCTGTGGAGAGTGTGTCAGCATATCTTGAAAGTGTTCAAGATGAAGTGGCTGCTGTTCTTATTGCCAAGAGGACCCTTTTGCGAGCCAAAAGCTTTTCTGATGCAATTGACATACGAGCAACTGCCGATGAAAGAGTCAAAGATATTGCTTCTAAATTCGGGTCCCAAATGCCAAAGTCGAAACTTTATCAATTTCCCAAGGAGCTCTCCTTATTGCCGGAGCTCTTGTTCCATCTTAGAAGGGGCCCACTTTTGGGAAGTATTGTCGGTCATGAAGATGAGAGATCCGTACTGCGGAACTTGTTTCTAAATGCATCCTTTGATCTTTCGCTTCGCATGGTGGCACCTCGGTGTCTAATGCATCGGGAAGGTGGCACTTTTGAGGAACTACCAGCTCATGACCTTGCTATGCAGTCGGATACAGCAGTTGTTCTCGACCATGGCACAGATGTCTTCATTTGGCTGGTATGCTTCTCGGCTTACCTTACTTTCTTGCTGCTATTGTGCAATGATGTGTTGGGCAATGGTGCTGCAAATCTGTTTTACTTTCATTTGCTTTCTGTTTTCTCAAGTGGTTTTGTTTTCCTCAAAAGGTTTTGCAGTTTTAAATACTCAGGGTTTGTGTGATACTCTATCTTCCCTTCAGCTTTTGCTTTCTACTCCTACACTTTGTGATTAGAAAGGAAAGTAAAACATAGTAGGTGGAGTGCAAGAACCAGCCCTTGGAATGGAAGTACGGAAACCTAGCCTGCATAACCTTGTTTTTGTGGATTAAAGACACACAAGAAAAAATAAAAATGGCCTTGTCCTTGTGAATCCAGGAGAGAAAAGTGAAACAAAAATGGCCTCCTTTTGGCAGCCTATCTGACGGTGCTAAATTTTGGGAGCATGTACATAGGCACAAACACATATGTAACGGAAGATGTAAACTTTGCTGTTTGGTCGAGCAAAAGATTATTACTTTTTTGGAAGCAAAAATGCATCTTCTACAAACTGGCGCCTCTACCACCACCGTCATTACTGCTGCATCATGTCTATCTGATGGCGCTGCCTTGAGACCGCCCCACCAGTTGCACCACTGTAGACGTTATTATCCAACCATATATCCTGCCTGCTATTGATAGTAGGTAGTCTGTGTTTTCCTCCTGTACTGAATAATGACACTCTTCGTATCAGGATTAGGTAGTGGATCTATCATCTTCGTAAGCTGTTGAAACCGGAAGGCATGCAAGAGCTTCTCTTACCATCAGAATAGTCATTAGTTCAAATCTCTGAGTTTAAATGTTCCTAATCTTGGATATATACGTATACCCTCGATTCGTAGAATTTTTAGTATGAGTTGCTGTGTTTAAATTTGTCTTTCAGTTGGTTTGGCCATTGTAATATTTTTATGACCAGGGTAGGTGTCCCACCTCCACTGCTTTTACCATTCACCACCACAGTCTTTCTCCTTTGCGGTTTCCTTAAAGACTTCAGCCATGGCCACCATCATCACTTCAATTTCAACACTACCATCACTGCCATGGCTGCAGCTCGTATCATTTCCATTATTGCAACTTTCTTTTTTCTGTTTTAGTATTCATGGGAGGATCATTACTTTATATATTTGCCATCTTGCTTAGCAAAGGTGGAACGAAAATGGTGCGATAGCATGATGTTTTTAAAATCTCCCAACTGTTTCCTTTTTCTCTCATCCGTTCCTGTTAGCTTTTAAAAATGTTTTTTCTGTTCATTGGCGGCTTTCAGGGCGCTGAACTTGCTTCTCAGGAAGGAAAAAGTGCAGCGGCTTTGGCAGCTTGCAGGACATTGGCCGATGAGCTCACTGAAATGCGGTTTCCAGCTCCTCGAATCCTTGCATTCAAAGTTTGTTCCTTCTACTCTTCTGTTATTTAAATCAGCTAACTGTTTCCTTTCATAAGTCCCCAAAATGTTATAAAGGGAATCTTACGAGCTGGTTTGGTGACAGGAGGGGAGCTCTCAGGCTCGATATTTTGTATCTCGGCTGATACCAGCACACAAGGATCCTCCATATGAGCAGGTAAGTGGCAAAGGGTTGCAATGCTCATATGCCACATTTTATTAACAGTGTAATTTGGTATCATGCGGTTGTGATCAAGGGACACATGAATTTGGTTTGACCGGAGTCCAGAAACATATAATTACTTTTGGAGAGAACAGGAGTGGCGCAGCATATTTACGAATTTGAGAATGCAAAATTATCCTGCTACTTAGTGATGCAAAAAGGATAATATTATGATATGTGATTGCAGGAGGCAAGATTCCCACAGCTTCGGTCTTTAACTGTGGAGCAGAGAACAAAGCTGAAAAGCAGTTTTATTCACTTTGATGATCCCAGCTTCTGCGAGTGGATGCGTAGCTTGAGAGTATTGCCACCTGAACCAAGCTGATGAGCAGAACTGGTGGGGTTTTTTTGCTGTTAAAAATGTTCCTCCTCCACACAAAGGGGGTCTTTGGGAGTTACATCCAATGATGCCAGTTAACGCCCCAACCTTCTCCTGTTTCTCAGTTTTTCTCTTCAACAATTTTTTTTTACATTGGAGATGCGTTTGCTTTTGGTATTAAATGGGAGTCATTCCTTTCTTTTTTGTTTATCAAATGAATTTTTTTTTTCCTTCTTTTGTTTCTAATGACTAGTAATAAATAGTGATATATTAAGGCAGAGAGAAATAAAAATCTCCTTTTCTTGTTTTACATTGGTGCCCCCCCCCCCCCCCCCCCCCCCCCGCCCCGCAATCTTAACTTCTTAACTTCGGTAGTAGCAAACTAGCAGAATTTGTTTTTGTAGATGGGGATAATTACTGAGCCCAGTGCTGACTACATAATTTTGGTAACAACCAAGAGTAGTGCTCTCTGATGAAAAGTATTAATTACATAGCACGATCGCAGTGGAAATTCAGCGATTGACGGTAGCTCTTGTTCAAAATTGCAGTCACAGGCTGGATGTACATTGGTAAGGATGGGTCGGAGCCTGAACCAAAATTATCCGGCTTGGTTCTGGTTGGCCGGGTTCTGAACTCTCCCTCTCTCTCAAACTTGCTTGATTTCTTGTAACTGAATTTTATTTTACCTTTTTGCTGAATGTATAACTGAATTTTCTTGATTTCATTAGTAAATTACCTATAAGTCAACTGAGTAATTTAAAATAAAAATAAAATAACGTTTTGACTTTAAATTTAAAAATAAACTTCTGACTCGTCAAAACTTTTCTACCCATACAATGACTTGACTACAGTCAAACGAATCCTTATTTGTTATCCTGTGCATTGCACTGGTTTTGCATCTAGTAGGAGTAATAAACTTTAATTTAAGGTCTTTTATTTATAAGTCAGAATTTTGTAAAAAAATTGGCCGAAGGTCCTTTGAGTAAACAGTATTGATATGAAAGGTCCCTTTTAAGTTTTTTGTACTAAAATACCATAACTCCCCAACTTTAGGGATTAGTTCTCATATCTTCTCACTCATTTCGCAAATCATCTCTCTCCATTCTTGTTTCATCTATGATTCATCAACTGAGCAATCTACTATTTTCGTGTTTTTTCAAGTTCAATCTTGTTTGTGTGGATTGCTAGAAACTCAAAAGGATCTCGACTTCGATCCTTGTTCTCCCTTATTCGCTTTGCAATAAAAATGACTCTGTATGCTGGAAGAATAGCAAAAAACTGTATCAGTGATATTTGTTAGGGTGTGTAAATTTCAAAAGAAAACTATCAACCATTTAAGTTGAAATCTGTTAGGGCTTGTAATTTTCACAAAACTTGCAACCGTTTGATTTTTTGACAACTTCGCATAATGCTCGAGAAATATATAAATTTCTCAGAAATATCTATTTTGCTAGTTTTGAGAAATTTCTCAAAACTTGCAAAATATATATTTTTGCAGAAAATACAAATTTATCAAACATTCTCGAACCCAAAATCACTTTTTCGCTCAAGATCAATTTCAACCACAAAAAACCTTAAGCTTCCATGGTAATATGGTTCCGGGTGGTGGTTCCAGCGAACTACATGATATTCCTTTACAGCCCGTTTGGTTCATGGATTCTTAGGGTGGATTTTGATTCCACCCTAAGATTACTAGTAATGTTAAAATTTATCCTTGTTTAGTTCATGGATTATTGATTGAATTGTGGGTCCCATTGGATTTAGAATCCACCCAAAGGTGGTAAATAGGGTGGATTCTAAATCTTAGCTTGGAGGTGGTATTCTCAAAGATTACTGGGGTTTTGATTTTCTAATTTCATACTACCTAAATTAGCCCTTATATTTGTGGAAGGTATAAGTTGACATTATTCCTATTATGGATAACCTTCAAGGGTAGTTAATGTATTAAACATTATTCCTATTTCATTTTCCTTGACTCAACCAAACACTGGATTCTAAATCCACATAGGATTCCGCTCGTGAACCAAACACTTTGCAAGGATTTAGATTCCTAGTAAATTAATTACTAGTATTATGATTCCTGGCAATCATAATCCACCTAAAATAATCCATGAACCAAACGGGCCGTTATAGTTTTTGACAACTGGGATCTTGACGAATCGTATATAGGGTATTGTTTTATCTTTTGCCTTGTCTCATAACTCCTTTATTACCTCAAACTCCCTTGCTGCATCTTCCTACTTCCATGCTACATTTTCCCATCAATGCTACAAAAAATTAGTAATGGGGGTTAGAAACAGGACCGGGTTCAATTCAAGTCTCAAATTTTAATAAAACACAAACAATAATGTTAGGTATACACACTTTTTGACACACTATGCTTTAAATGCATGTACCTTGTGCTGTTTGAATTTTTTACACTTTTCTGTGCATCACTTACACAACACAACACAGGGTACATGCATTTAAAGCTGTGTGTCACAAAGTGTGTAGAAAAGTGAGTGAGTGTAGTAGTGCTCAAACACAAATGAGACCTTCAAAAAAATATTTAGCTGTCAACTAAATGTATCATTTATCATCGTTAGAATTGTCTATCAAATCTCTGCTCTACTTCATCTAATGCTCTTAAACAAATCAACTCATATTCTATATTGGCTAAATATTGAATGCAACTGTTGCATAATCTTACATGGTATCACAAATCAATAAGGAGTATGCATTAATTCATCTTGCCCCCTATTTCTATGGTCCAACTCAGCAAAAAACTGATCCAACTCAGGAAATTTTAAATCTTATGAGAGGGGATAAATCCCACATGGTATCTCTGTGATACCCAATATTTACTCGTCTATATCCTCTAACGTTGATTTTAAATATCTCAAATCATTAAAATCTATTTTTAGAAAGGTATGAATTGATTTTTCAAGCCATGAATCTTTAAGTGTTTCGACGATGGCATACACTAAGATAGTATTGCACGGGCAAAATCTTTTTCTCGTAAGGTTTCTGGGAAGGTTCTAGGACGGACCGTCCGTAAACGGACGTCGCTTTTAGCAACGAAAAATTCGTCGCTAAAGGTGAACTATACCTTTAGCGAAGGTGTTGTTCACCTCAGAGACGAATTTTTCGTCGCTAAAGCGAGGTCCATAAACAGACGTTCTTCTCAGAGCATGCTCGTGTATATTGTAACAACCTGCATTTCACTCAACTTTAATTTCGCATTTTCATATTTCATCTGTATTCGTTGTGTTGTTTTAAATTGCAGTCCTTATGTTTAAATCTTATTGCTGGTTTTATTTCATATAGAAATTCTTGTTGGGGTCAAAACTGCAATTTTATAAATTTAGTAATATTTGTTATTTGATTTCAAATCTGTACTTTCAAACGGGAGAAATATTTTATTTTGGCTCAAACAGTATTTCTATAAAACCGAAAAATTATTTCTTACATTAAAATGAATTTTCTGTATTTTTTTGGTGAGCACCGCGCCACGAAAATACCAGTTTATGTTCGGAAAATGTCCGCGCCGCGTTGGGATTCCACAGATTTTGGAATTAACGTAAAGCAAGACATGACACTTTATTTCCATTTAAGGCAACTAATCATTAGTTAGTCCTTGTTTGGGTAATGTTTTGGTGTATGAGTTATTGTTGTGCCACAAGTTGTTTTCCCAAACATACTAAGTAATTCCTGGGCAACTTGATAGAGCCTTGTTTGGCTGTGTTTATATGATGCGTGTTGGTTTGTGCCTATAAGCTACAATTCCCAAACATCTTATTTTTGCCCCCTAGGAGCCTATACTTGGCTCTTGGTTAACTGTTAGGTTATATAATCTGTATATACGTATGAATATGTGCTATGTATTTCTATATATTAATAATTTGATAACTAATTCAATTGTTGAGTGAAGTTCACTATACTTGGTCCCCAAGTTGTAGAAATTGTGGCCTATTTAACTTTCATCTAATTCTCCATTACATACACATTCTGGGTTTACCAACAAAGGAAAGATAGAGAGAGTTTCAGAGTTCATTTTTATTGAAAATTTTAGAGAGTGAGGAAGAACTTCAATTACCATAGCTAAGCTTGCTATTTGGATTTCTTATCTTGACTCTTTCTTAAACATATACTCCAATCCTTTATCATAATGAGTATTCTAAACTCACTCAGTATGTAATCCATATTCTATTTTTGCTTTACATATGTGAAAGTGTGAAACTCCATTGGTGATTTCATCAATGGAGGTTCAAAGCTTGAAACATGGATTTTTCAACCTTAATCAAAACGAGTTTTTAGAGATGATTTTGAAAGATTATAGTTCATAGAAGTTGAAATTAAGATATTAGAGCCTTATTCGTTTGTATCGCGACGTATATTAAAAACAAAGTTTTGACGTCTCTCGATTTTTTTTGTAAAATTCGAGAGCTACGTTTTGATTCATGTCAAATTGATTCTAGATTCAAAATCTTTGCAGAAAAATGAAGAAATCCACATATTATATGTCATATATACTTTCAGAATTGAAAATGGGTCAAATTGAACTTTAAAATGAAACAGGGCATTCTCCACGAAGAAGATGAAGTCTCTGCCTGAACACGCGCGCGCGATCGCCCGAGCGACCCCTCGCGCGAGCGGCCCACGCGGGCGATCCTTGCAGATTTTGAGAGTTGGAAAACTTTCATAAGAAAAACAAAAATTAGGCATATTGCACGAGCGGCCCGCGTGCACGACCTGGCAGTTTTTAGTTTTTGTCTGCTTTCTGTTAAGGGGCTGTTTGGATTAACTGTTAAAGGCAACATAAGGTTCTATTTGGGAATTTGACTAAATCAAGATCCTATTTGTTATGTTTGGTTTATGAAAGCAATAAACTACGACTTATTTATCCTCGAACGTACGTTGTTCTTGTTACTAGTTGTTTATATTTCTGTTTATAGTTATATGTCATTCATGTGGAGTCAGTTGTACATGCATGGTGAGTGGTGGTCAGTGTAGAAAAGAGTACGTGGTTGAGATTGTGTTTTGGACACTCCCTGGTAATCGTGTACCAAAGTGTGATGTTTGAGATCGCGGCCAGAATGTCTTTTAAATGCGACGGTGACAAAATTGGATGCTCCCTGACGCCCATGGTAGCGTTAAAGAGTGTGGCCCGACTTGGACATTCCCTGGCACCCATGGTAGTGCTAAAGTGTGGCCTACTGGACACTCCCTGACATGCGTGGTATGGTCAAAGTGTGAGGCATTGGACACTCCCTGGTATCCCGTACTAAAGTGTGAGGCAAACTGGACACTCCCTGGTACCCCTGTACTAAAGTGTGGTCATCTTAGTGTTTCAAAGATACTAGAGTGGGAGAGTTGGGTGTTGTGTTGTCGAGAGAAAAGAGTTAGTGAGATGAGAATGGTTGCACTGTTCTCACGCATGGTCACACGTTTTGTATGAATTGAAGATTTTAATATTATCCTTATTGTTTTATAAATTGAATTCATTTCTATGGTTTACCTGTTGATTTATGAAACTGTAAAATAGAAAATAGTAAGTGAGTATGTTTTACATTCGAGTACATGTTTTTACTACTCACCAGCTTCATAAAGCTGACGGCGTCAATGCGCCCTGGATATTCGTGTCTAGGTTTTTCAGGTTATAATCAAGCTGGCCGGCCTGTATGATTATGCGAACTGAGAACAACTACCAAAAGAGGAATTTATTATTTTATGTTTTAAGTTATGAACATGATTTGTAATAAGGATGACTGTAATAGATAATAGATATTATTTTTGTTCCAAGGCGGTTTGTGCCTTCAGGTGATCACGTACTGTAATAATTATTAATTTGGTAAAATTTTGTAAGCCTTGATTGTTCTACTCTGATTCATATTATTATATTATACGATGTTTGGGACGGAAACGATCCTTCAAACTGTCGCGACCTACGGGTCCATAAATGAAATTAAACGCTTTCCATATTTATGCTACGTCGGGGCGTGACAGGATTTAGTGGTATCAGAGCCAGGCTATCTCAGAACAGTTTAGCCAGGTTAGGGTTTACCAGTATAGACCCGATTCTACATTCTGCTAGCTTAAGCTTTGCACACCCTATGATATGACAGGAGGACAAACCTGAAACCCAAACGCCTAAGATTATTTCTTGTAAGATTAGTCCTGACATAAGTTAGTACCTTTTTGTCAGGTATGGATCCAGCTCAACCATTCTTTGTACCAGATTTGTTCGGGGGACATTGGGTCACCCAGGGTGCTATAGTGCCAGCCTTAGCAACACTTTATCACGTCGCTATCGAGCAGCGAGCGGCTGTGACAGTAGAGCTAGAGCTTTGGCATCAGATTCATGTGATAGGACTGGTTGATTTACCTCGCATTCGCTTGGAGATTCTATATCTTATTGTGGCCCGCTTCTAGTACTGTTAGAGATGGTTCGCTTGGTTAATAGCGATGCCTTCTACTTACCCCTTGAGGTTCTGATCGTGCATGCTCATCTTGCACAGTTAGATATGCCTCTACCAGTTATCTTTGCAGAGGAGCCAGCGGTTCATGTTGCCGAGGATGATGATGATGACGAGTTTCATTTGGTTCCAGTAGGTTGGGATGATGATGATGATGATGATGATGAGGACGGTATGGGTCTGGAGGACTTTGCTGTAATACCCGTAAATTTCGGTTATTAATAAATGGGCCCCGTATTTTTAATTCGTTATTTCTAAGTGTCTACATGAATAATACGTATTATTTTATTAGTAACTTAGACTGTAAATTTCGACTCGGACTGACATATCACGCGGACCCATAAAATCTGCAATTACCTGGACTGTCTTGCACATTAGTATACATACCCAATTAACTTAAACCCACCATCCAAACACCTCCCAAGAACCCATCTAAAACCATCTAGTCCCACAGATTTACAATCTGCATATAACTGCGTGGAGATGTGTGTGTGTGCACATGCTTAGGCATGTAAGTATGGATAGTTTTGTGTACATAATTGGACCATTGAGAGTAGAGAGAGAAACGAGCAGACTGAGCAAAGCCCCCACGCCGGCTCCTTTTCTCCCAGGCACAGTCACCTCAATCAATTCCTCAGCAGATTTGGAGCAGATGATTATATATGTGTGTATGTATATGTGACTGTGTACATAAATAGGCTCTAGAGTTTGAGAGGGAGTACCACCAAGAGTCGAGAGTGAGAGAACACACTCACTGCCCTCTGCCTTACCCTCCCTCTATACACATACACACACACACACACACACACACACACACGAAGAAGCAGAAGGAGAAGAGAGACTGGGAAGATAGAGAGAGGGGACTCGCCGGAGACGAGAGAGAAAGAGAGAGACTCGAGACTTGGTAACACTTTCCCCCTCCCCCTCATTTTAATTCCTATACATGTTATACACCACACACACACACACACACACACACACACACACACACACACACACACCCCCTTTTTAAGGTGACCTAAGCAAAGCCTTAAGCTCTGAAATTTATAGAGCCGCCATTAGAGCTTCTCACCGGAGCTTCATTTGTTTCAAACATGATCAAATCCCATTTTTATTACACCAAACTGACCCTTATAGTCCCAGGAAGACCCCCTAAGAACAGTTTTTAATTTAGGAGATGTTTGGCTAGGCATGCAAGGCATTATTCTCTTAGAACCTCAAAAGAATAATCCGTTAGTGGGAACCCGAAACGAGTAAACCCGTGTCCCAGCTTCTAGTATGTGATAGAGGGTCCCAAACCAAACCCATTGGCGTTGGTTTCATCAATTTTTATGGAGAGGTGAGTGAGATATGAGGAGGGAAAGATTTTCCGGCGTCAGGCTCGCCGGCGGCGGCGGGTTGGTTTGGAAGAAGAAGAAGAAATCCGTTGGGTTTCGGGTTATATCGTTTACCCGTTTTAAATTAAGTTGGGTTGGGTCATGGGTTCGGGTATGGGTTATTATGTATGTATAAGTGGGTAGTGGATCCGGGTCATATTAATTAATATGGGCCGGATCGGATCTTTTAAGTTGGACCAATCTTTGAGTATATATGGGTAACCCGTGGGTCTGGGCTGAATATGGGTTTAACCCGCGGGTTTATGTTTAAATTAAAATTTGTTAAAATCTCTAATTTGATTATTTTATATTAATAACTATACAATTAATCCGGATTTGTAATTTAATAATCTGTTCTAAGATTAGTTAATATTTTAATTATTCTGTTAACTAAGGATTAGCATATATATGCATATATATATATATATATATAAGTATTGTTTAGTATATGTATATATTAATAAATAGAATAAATATTATAAAGGATTTTAAATAAGTTAAATTATTTTAAATGGTTTTAAATGCCAAAAATGATATTTTGATATTCTGAAATATTATTTTAGAAAATACTCCCATATTTTATTTACATACTGTATATAGTATATGTGATTCTTATTATTTATTTAATGCAAATAAATAATGAGAAATTATCTTAAATTAAAATGAATAGGTAATAAATACCTAATGACCATTTTAATATATGGAACATTATGTTAAATTTTCCTAAGGCCTAAATGCCTTTATATTATAAATAATTATTTATAAAACAAAAACTTTAGTATTTCTAATAAATTGTTAATTATTATTAAAAGCCCGGTTCGGTTGTATTTAAATTATTTAAATACCAAACGAATTCCGAAAATTATGAGAAAAATAACACTAGCCTATTTTAAGGCCTAATATTTAATAAAAATAATTATAAGGGTCAAATGTCTTCCTAATATATATATATATATATTATAATTAGGGTGTTTCTAAGATTATAATTAGACGAATTAAACTTCAGAAATTCATAATAAATAAACCGTAGCTCAGAAAAATACGCGGTCAGTTCCTAGAGTCTTAGAATAATATCTAGAACATCTCCTTAAAGTTTGGTGACCTTTCGACATAGTGAAGAATATAGCTTATCTTTAAGGCCTACACTGGTATAGAAAAACCCAGCCTTTTATGCGACGGACTCCGATTTGAGTCTAGTCAATGGTGTTAGACTCAGAATGATGTGTAGATCATCATATTGAGGTTTAGGAACCCACCCGACACAATTACCATTTTGCCCTTGAGTTTAGTGCGCATATTAATCAACATTCTATGAATTTATATACTTTGTAGGAACCGCAGTTACACTTTCGCAGCCGCATCGAGGTGAGTCGTCCTAACTCACTTGGTATATTATAGAATTATTCTATGTGTATTATGTAAATACCCAGTGTGCCCTGTGTAGACGTAGCTGTTAAGTATTAAATATGTGAATGTTGAGATTTCTACTTATCTGATGAAGGCATGTTTAGCAAACTATACTCCATGCTTAGTTAATAATCGTGGTTATTCCCGCTTATCATATTTTACGATTATACCATCATATGAACATTCATATAAACATAGTCGAGTCATGATGTCAATGTTGACGTCCGCATGGTTAGTCAAGGAGATTAACCCAGTCATATTGTTATACATGTTGAGTGGACCGCAATGGTCCGAATGGTACAGTCAATCAAAGGGAACAACGATAAAATGCTATAGGGCCCTGTTAGGCGACGATAGCCAAAGTTTCCCTTGAAATCATTGAAGTTATGTATGAGTTGATGGTTGATAAGCTATAGGGCCATGCTAGGCGACGATAGCAAAGTATCCATCTGAACTCGAATACAATAGTTACCTTTTTATGCTATGGGGCCCTGCTAGGCGACGATAGCGCTATAACTATTCTATTCTCCCGGCAAGGTCACGAGGACCTAAGAGCCCAATGATTACACTCTTTTTAAAACCAAAACTGCTATAGGGCCCTGCTAGGCGACGATAGCAACGTAATCATTCTACTCTAAGCTAACGGCGTTACACTGGTAATGTAACAAGTCACATGAGTCAGCATCAGTGGTTGAGTAAAGTCGAAAATATCGATATTGCATTGTGTCATCATGCTTCCATGTCATATGCTCATTTATTATTTACTTTCAAGATATTCGTTGTACTTGTATATCCTTAATTGTATTAGGAGTGATCGGTTAAGATGAACTCACTTAGCTTCAAAGCTAACGGCTCTTTCCTCTGCCCTGAACATATTACATCTAGGTTATAATGAGGAGAATTATCAAGGTAACCCTGAAGATGAATATCACTATCCTCAAGATGGGAACTATCAAGAAGGTGATCCTGAGGCAGACTATCAAGAAGAGTATGATAACGAAGGTTACGGGTTTGCCAGCTAGAAGAAGGACTCTGGCCTACTTTCGTATTAAGACTTCCTTTATGTTATAAATAGCTATCTTTTGTTATGTAATAATTTAAATGGCGTTGATCGCCCAAACTTATATTTTGTGGTTTTCATTTGGAACTTCTGTAATAGCCTAAGTAGCAAACACTCTAAGTTCCCCCATGAATACCATTAGACGCTTTTGCAATTCCTTACTCTGATATATAATTATGTTAATATGTTGCGCGGACAGGTCAGTTTTATGTAACTCGTCATTCCCTACGGGTCCAGAAAGGAAATTTTAAATTTTCCTTATTTTTGGCTACTCCGGGGCGTGACATTTGCTGCTGACCTCGACGAGGAGCTGGCACTTGAGCTAGTCTTACCCGAGGAGATGTCAGTTAAGGCAGGTGCCCCGGAGCCTGCTTCATCGTTGACTTCTCAGAGCTATGATTTTGATAGGGTGGGCCCCTTTTATGTCCAACGATTTCTCCCAGTTGACTCGTTGGATTTGCTCATAGCCGCCTACGGAGTCGATTGATGATTTAGGTATAACCTTGTACATATTAACTATATGACTAGTAGCTCTATCTCTTTTTGCAACTGTATTTATATGCATTCTCGTATAGGGTAATGACCCCATTTTTGGCATTAACTCTTACATGGATGATGTATGTCCTAACCCATACATATAGGGTAGCCATTGGACTGATCATACACGCTTTTTGTATCTACTTGATGAGAAGTCATATATATATATAATGTTATTTTGTTACTGTTATTGTTTAAAATGATTTTTATAACTGCTTCAAATCGTTCTTTCATTCATGGTTTTCATTCATTTATCATTGGCATGCATTTAGAATGGCTGGGAGACCAAGGAGGAACAAAAATTTGATTGTGGAGGCACCTTTGGCTGCTGATCCCACAGGAATGTTTGAAGCTTTTGTCAGACGCTTGGAGATGATCAGTAATTCGAACAAAAACCGACAAGACCGTCAAACTGGGGATAAGATGCTAGAAAGATTCCCTGCACTAAGGCCCGAACAGTTTGCGGATACTGCAGAGCCTTGGAAAGCCGAACAATGGTTAAGGCAAATGGACCGTATGTTCGAAGTGGTTCAGTGCAATGAAATGGATAAGAGAAGGTTAGCTACCTTCCAATTAACCGATGCCGCCGCAGACTGGTGGGACTCGATAATAGCCACTATTGGGAACAATACTGCTATGGGAATAACTTGGACTGCATTCAAGGGGAGATTTCTAGAGAAATATTTCCCATTTACTGAGAGACATAGAAGGGAGAAAGAGTTCATGGATTTGACCCAGGGGACTAAATCGGTACAAGAGTACTCCACTCAGTTCGAAAGACTATCTCGGTTCGCTCCCCACCTGGTTGATACAGAAGAAAAGAAGATACGTAAATATAACCAAGGGTTGACACCACAAATTCGCCGCCTGACTCTCGGTCACCTAGACAAGTCTTTCGAGGGACTCGTTGGCTTGGCCACTGATCTAGAAGAACATGCTCCGGTGAACGGTAAGCAATTTGATTTTCGGCCACCTCAGAGGGGTAATTTTGGGAATAAGCAGCCAATGTATCGTACCCAAGGGTAGAAGAGGAATTTCGATGGAACCAAGAAACCCCAAACAAATACCTATCTAGCTTAGCCCCGAGTGGGAGAAGGTAGTAGTGTTGGGAAATGCTTTAACTGTGGCAATCCCGGTCATTTGGCTCGAGACTGTAAGGCACCGAGGCATGTTACTCAGCAAGGCATAGTCTGCTACAAGTGTGACGAACTAGGTCACATCAGCAAGTTGTGCACTACCCCTAAGCAGGTGACTTATGGTCAACAGGGTCAGACTCGCTTGAATGCTGTTATTCCTGATTCCGCTAGATATGATGAGATTGTGTATAAAGAAGGGAATTATGAAGAAGCTCAACCTGATCAGCAAGTGGTGAAAGGTACATTAACTCTGTTTAACTCCCATGTTAAAGTTTTATTTGATACTGGTGCTGCATTATCATTCATATCTGTTAAGACTATTCGGAGATTGGGTATTTTACCTCACCGCTTAGAGAAAACCTTGAAGGCTACCTCACCATTAGGAGCCACAGTCAAGTTAGGACACGTGTGCAAGGATTGTCCCTTATGGCTAGGAGACCGTGAAATCCCTGCAAGGCTAATTGTCCTATCGATGAAGGAGCTTGACATAATCCTAGGAATGGATTGGCTCTCTCAGAACCAAGCGACATTGGATTGTGCGAGAAAGAGAATTACAGTCTCTAACAATGGGAATCAACCCTTTGATTTCCAATGTAACCCTCTGGGAGATATGTTCCTCACAAGGTGCTTAGCGAACATCGAAGTCGTCAGTACAGAGTTGACAGCATCATCTATACCTGTAGTCAAGGACTTCGAGGAAGTATTTCAAGACATTTCTGGTCTACCGCCTGAGAGAAGCATAGAGTTCTGCATTGAGCTTATACCAGGTACAACCTTGATCACCAAGGTTCCCTACAGAATGGCCCCCGTTGAACTGTCGGAATTGAAGGAACAAGTTCAAGAGCTTGAGAATCTGGATTTTGTACGTCTAAGTACATCGCATTAGGGAGCACCAGTGTTTTTCGTAAAGAAGAAGGACGGAACACTTCGACTGTGTATCGATTACAAAGAATTGAACCTGGTAACTATCAATAATAAGTATCCCTTGCCTCGGATCGACGATTTGTTTGATCAACTACAGGGAGCTACAACATTCTCCAAGATAGACCTACGGTTAGGACATCATCAGTTGAGGGTACGAAAGGAAGATATACTTAAGACTGGCTTCAGAACCCGA
This sequence comes from Hydrangea macrophylla, assembly GCA_033977485.1. NCBI lineage: Eukaryota > Viridiplantae > Streptophyta > Magnoliopsida > Cornales > Hydrangeaceae > Hydrangea > Hydrangea macrophylla. The sequence goes on along the minus strand of CM066986.1, from coordinate 485,335 downwards.
TATGGTCACTACGAGTTTTTAGTGATGCTGTTTGGAGTGACGAATGCTCCGACAGTGTTTATGGATTTGATGAACATAGTGTTCAAGCCTTATTTGGATAAGTTTGTCATCGTCTTCATAGATGATATTTTGATCTATTCTAAGTGAGCAGAAGAACACAAACAACACTTACGGATTACAATGAAAATGCTCAAGGACCACCACTTGTATGCCAAGTTCAGTAAGTGTGAGTTCTGGTTATAAGAAGTGAAATTTTTGGGACACAAGGTGTCATTTCAAGGGATTTCTGTGGATTCATCCAAGACAGATGCTGTGTCAAACTGGGTAAGGTCAACCAGCCCTACGGAGGTTAGGAGTTTCCTTGGACTCGCAGGTTATTACCGGAGATTTGTCGAGGGATTCTCTAAGGTAGCCGCACGTTGACGGGACTGACTAAGAAAGCTCAGAAGTTTGACTGGACAGAGAAGCATGAACGTGCGTTCCTTGAATTGAAAGAGAGACTCACCACCGCACCAGTACTAGCTATACCCAAGCCTAATGAGAAGTTCACTATCTTCAGTGACGCGTCTTATCAAGGATTAGGGTGTGTACTTATGCAAGAGGGTAGAGTTATCGCCTATGGATCTCGACAGTTAAAACCGAATGAATTGAACTACCACACTCATGATTTGGAATTGGCTGCAGTAGTATTTGCACTCAAGATCTGGAGACATTATCTCTACGGTGAGAAGTTTGAATTGTTCTCCGATCACAAGAGCCTGAAATATTTGTTCAGACAGAAAGAGTTAAACATGAGACAGCGCAGATGGATAGAGCTGATTAAAGATTACGACTTCACGTTAGAATACCACCCTGGTAAAGCTAATGTGGTCGCTGATGCTTTAAGTTGGCAAACTCGTGGAACAATCACCTCCTTAATGATTAGAGAATGGCAAGCATTGGAGACGTTGGTGGAGTTCGATGTGCAGAGTGCTGAAGAAGGAGAAGGGTAACTTTTTGGATGTCTTAGCCTACAGCATACTCTTATTGACCGCATCATTGAGGCACAGAAAGAGGATGAGAAATTTCAGACATGGTTTACGAAGATGTCAGAAAAGGATCCGACAGAATGGAAAGTGTGGAGTGATGGAGGATACAGATGTAGGGACAGACTATGTGTACCAGACTGTGGAGATCTAAGAAAGGATATTCTGGAAGCAGGACATAAGTCAAGATATACAGTTCACCCAGGAGGGACAAAAATGTATAAGGATTTGAAGAAAAATTTATGGTGGGAAGGTATGAAGAAGGACGTGGCCAAATTCGTATCCAAATGTTTGACGTGTCAACAAGTCAAAGCCAAACATCAGAGACCTTTGTGATTGTTGCAACCCTTACCTGTTCCAGGTTGGAAGTGGGAGCACATAACCATGGATTTTGTAGTAGGATTGCCTCGATCTCAGCACACTGCATTGCTTACAGTATGACATACCCGGTGGAAAAGATGAGCCGGATGTACATACAACAAGTGGTGCGACTTCACGGTGCACCTGTGTCGATTGTGTCAGACCGCGATGCCCGTTTTACTTCTGGATTTTGGGAAAGTTTACATGAAGCCATGGGAACCTCACTCAAGATGAGTATTGCTTTTCACCCTCAGACAGATGCGCAAATTGAGCGTGTTAATCAGATCATGGAGGATATGCTTAGGGCTTGAGTTATCAATTTTGAAAAATCTTGGGAAACACACTTGCCTTTGGTCTAATTTGCCTATAACAATAGTTATCACACGAGTATTGGGATGGCTCCGTTCGAAGCATTGTACGGACGACCATGCCATTCTCCGTTGTGTTGGGCAGAGGTTAGAGACACAGAGTTTTTGGGACCAGATTTGGTTATAGAAACCAACGAGAAAATCTTTTTGGTCAAGGAAAGGATTAGAACCGCTTAAAGCAGGTATAAGAGCTATGCCGATCGACGCCGAAAAGATTTGGAATTCAGTGTTGGAGATTATGTGCTTCTTAAGGTTTCACCAACCCGAGGAGTGGTACGTTTTGGTCTATAGAGATGGAAATTAGCCCCACGATTCATCGGATTGTTCGAGATTCTAGATCACGTTGGGAAAGTGGCTTATCGACTCGCACTGCCACCAAAGATGTCTGGGGTTCACAATGTATTCCATGTAAGTATGCTGAGAAAGTACATACGAGACCCCTTGCATGTGGTTAGTTATGACGATATTGAGACGAGTCACAACATTTCCTATAAGGAGAGGCCCATGAAGATTCTAGATCAGAGTATCAAGAAGCTGAGGAATAAGGACAATCCGTTGGTGAAGGTTCAGTGGAATCACCATGACGAGAATGAAGCCTCATGGGAAGTTGAAGCTAATATGAGGAAGAAGTACCCGGAGTTGTTTCAGGACTAGTTAGTCTTGATTTTGGGAGCGAAATCCTGTTTAAGGGAGGAAGGATGTAACAACCTGCATTTCATTCAACTTTAATTTCGCATTTTCATATTTCATCTGTATTCGTGGTGTTGTTTTAAATTGCAGTCCTTGTGTTTAAATTTTATTGCTGGTTTTATTTCATATAAAAATTCTTATTGGGGTCAAAACTGTAATTTTATAAATTTAGTGATATCTGTGATTTGATTTCAAATCTGTACTTTCAAAACGGGAGAAACATTTTCTTTTGGCTCAAACAGTATTTTTTATAAAATCGGAAAATTATTTCTTACATTAAATGAATTATTTCACCACAAAAATACCAGTTTATGTTCGGAAACTATCTGCGCCACGTTGGGATTCCACAGATTTTGGAATTAACATAAAGCAAGACATGACACTTACTTTATTTCCATTTAAGGCAACTAATCATTAGTTAGTCCTTGTTTGGATAATGTTTTGGTGTATAAGTTATTGTTGTGCAACAAGTTGTTTTCCCAAACATACTAAGTAATTCCTGGGCAACTTGATAGAGCCTTGTTTGGCTGTGTTTATATGATGTGTGTTGGTTTGTGCCTATAAGCTATAATTCCCAAACATCTTATTTTTGCCCCCTAGGAGCCTATACTTGGCTCTTGGTTAACTGTTAGGTTATATAATCTGTATATACGTATGAATATGTGCTGTGTATTTCTATGTATTAGTAATTTGAGAACTAATTCAATTGTTGAGTGAAGTTCACTATACTTGGTCCCCAAGTTGTAGAAATTGTGGCCTATTTAAGGCTCATCTCATTCTCTATTACATACACATTCTGGGTTTACCAACAAAGGAAAGACAGAGAGAGTTTGAGAGATCATTTTTATTGAAAATTTTAGAGAGAGAGGAAGAACTTCAATTACCATAGCCAAGCTTGCTATTTGGATTTCTTATCTTGACTCTTTCTCAAACAGATACTCCAATCCTTTATCACAATGAGTATTTTAAACTCACTCAGCATGTAACCCATATTCTATTTTTGCTTTACATATGTGAAAGTGTGAAACTCCATTGGTGATTTCATCAATGGAGGTTCAAAGCTTGAAACATGGATTTTTCAACCTTAATCAAAACGAGTTTTTAGAGATGATTTTGAAAGATTATAGTTCATAGAAGCTGTAGTTAAGATATTAGAGCCTTATTCGTTCGTATCGCGACGTATATTAAAAATGAAGTTTTTGACGTCTCTCGATTTTTTTTGTAAAATTCGAGAGCTACGTTTTGATTCATGTCAAATTGATTGTAGATTCGAAATCCTTGCATAAAAATGAAGAAATCCACCTATTATATGTCATATATACTTTTAGAATTGAAAATGAGTCAAATTGGACTTTAAAACTGAAACAGGGCATTCTCCACGAAGAAGATAAAGTCTCTGCCTGAACTTGCGCGCGCGATCGCAGGAACGACCCCTCGCGCGAGCTGCCCGCACACGCGATCCTTGCAGATTTTGACAGTTGGAAAACTTTTATAAGAAAAACGAAAATTGGGCATATCGCGCGAGCGACCCCTCGCCCAAGCGGCCCGCGTGCGCGACCTGGCAGTTTTTAGTTTTTGTTTGCTTTCTGTTAAGGGACTGTTTGGATTAACTGTTAAAGGCTATTAAGGTTCTGTTTGGGAATTTTACTAAATCAGGATCCTATTGTTATGTTTGGTTTATGAAAGCGATAAACTATGACTTATTTATCCTCGTACACACGTTGTTTGTTTTACTGGTTGTTTATATTCCTGTTTATAATTACATGTCATTCATGTGGAGTCAGTTGTACATGCATGGTGAGTGGTGGTCAGTGTGGAAAAGAGTACGTGGTTGAGATTGTGTTTTGGACACTCCCTGGTAATCGTGTACCAAAGTGTGATATTTGAGATTGCGGCTAGAGTGTCTTTGAAATGCGACGGTGACAAAACTGGACACTCCCTGACGCCTATGGTAGCGTTAAAGTGTGTGACGCCGACTTGGACATTCCCTGGCACCCATAGTAGTGCTAAAGTGTGGCCTACTGGACACTCCCTGACATGCATGGTATGGTCAAAGTGTGAGGCATTGGACACTCCCTGGTACCCTGTATTAAAGTGTGAGGCAAATTGGACACTCCCTGGTACCCCTGCACTAAAGTGTGGTCATCTTAGTGTTTCAAAGATACTAGAGTGGGAGAGTTGGGTGTTGTTTTGTCGAGAGAAAAGAGTTGGTGAGTTGAGAATGGTTGCACTGTTCTCACGCATGGTCACACGTTTTGTATGAATTGAAGATTTTAATATTATCCTTATTGTTTTATAAATTGAATTCATTTCTATGGTTAACCTGTTGATTTATGAAACTGTAAAATGGAAAATAGTAAGTGAGTATGTTTTACATTCAAGTACATGTTTTTAATACTCACCAGCTTCGTAAAGCTGACAGCGTCGATGCGCCCTGGACATTCGTGTCTAGGTTTTTCAGGTTATAATAAAGCTGGCCGGCCCGTATGATTATGCGAACTGAGAACGACTGCCAGAAGATTTACTATTTTATGTTTTAAGTTATGAACTGGATTTGTAATAAGGATGACTGTAATAGATAATAGATATTATTTTTGTTCCAAGGCGGTTTGTGCCTTCAGGTGATCACGTATTGTAATAATTATTAATTTGGTAAAATTTTGTAAGCCTTGATTGTTCTACTCTGATTCATATTATTATATTGTACGACGTTTGGGACGGAAACGATCCTTCAAACTGTCGCGACCTACGGGTCCATAAAGGAAATTAAACGCTTTCCATATTTATGCTACGTCAGGGTGTGACATATATATATATATGTATATATATATACTAGTAATAACCCGTGCACATGGGCACGAAGCGGAAAAAAAATGAAAAAGAAGAGGAAAACATGCAATACTTAAAAAATGCAATGTCCTTTGTGTGAAATTGTCCCTTCATCTTTTTCAATGTCTTCATTCAATGCGATCTGAATTTTAAAATTGAATAGCATGTGAAAACCTCTTGCATGAAAAGAACATTAATTAATAGGACAAATAATTCCCATAAATCTATAGATGATAGTACAAGCAGTGTACTGCGAAAAAAGAAGTGAAGAGCTGCCCAGACACACCCTGGAAAGAAAAATAAAATCCCCTCTAACTTATCTTATGGCGTTGTTTGGTTAATTGATTTAGTGATCAGAAAGAAAAGGTAAAAACATAATTGAATCCTTTTACTTGTTTGCTTAGTAAGGACAAAAATTGGGAAGGAAAAAGAAAATATGGTAAAAATGTAAATTAAAAATCTTAAATTCTCAAAAGAACTAAAGTTTCCACATGGAACTTCCCGAAAGAACCAAGTTTCTTTCATCGTTCTCAGAGTAAAAAAGCAAGACATACATTGCCCACTCAGATAGTAACAATATGCAGCTAGGCCATTTAATTAAGGGGGATGCCAGAAAAAAAGTATGCTACGTACAATGCTCCATCAGATAGTAATAACATGCAGCTAGGCCATTTAAGGAGGATGCCAGAAAAAATTATGCTATCACGTTCTTAATGAAAAGTTTAAAAAATAAAAAAAAAAATGAAGAAAAGAGAGGGAGAGAAATAGAGAGAAACAATAGAAGATCAAAAATTGCCTCTCAATTTGACATTTTAGTGAAGATCATATATGCACCAAAACTCTTAAGCACACCCCCATGAATAGAATACCCAAAATCACAACACAAAGCCAAACACCACTGCATGTGGTAAGACCGACAACGCATTTAGAAATCACAAAAAGCAGAGTCCAAATCCAAATTCTGAATTTAAGGGGAAAAATAAAGGGGCTAAAAACAATGAGTTTAAGATATCAAAAACAAAGTCCAAATTTAGTCTCAAAGATATGTTCCTTGTTAACAGAATATTAATGCCTGCAGCGTTCTCATTATCTCATCAACGCTCCCCCCACCAATTGTGAGATTGTTGAAACCATATCAGTCTGTGCATAGATCAATGGTTGCCTTCCCTCCAACCTACTTCAAAAATAAATTACTTGACAATAGTTAAAACAGAGGAAAAAAATACACATACATCAAAAGGAAACAAAAATAATATGAATAAGTAACACGTCAAATTAGTAAACTAAAATTGAGTGCCTAAATGAAGTAAGAGTTGTGTCTAATCTCCTTTTTTAGTGTACTAATGATGAACAAATAGGTCGAAATAATAATAGCAAAGTAAGATTATCTCAAAATTTATATGTAAATGGCCCTCAATTCTTACGTCATGTTCCAAAATGGTACTACCCATGTCATAAAAAAAGCAGGACAAACCATCGTAGAGGCATGGTTTGTTATTATTATTTCTAAGAGAGAGATATGGTTTGCTAAAGAGAGGTATGTTAAACACTTGTATTATGATTTGAAGCTGTCTATGTATGGTTGCAATCTTCAACTTTAACTGGACACACACAACCATGCCACGGTATGACATTTTTATTTTTGGCCTTTTCAGTGATTGTTAGACCCATGGCATACTTCTTATCTCGCATTTGTCCTTGAAACTAAATATTGAAGATCGCAAACCTGATCACTCTATGACAGTTTTCAATATTGATCTATTAAATCAATAAGTTAAAGATAGAATGTTGTACCCCGAAAAAAAAAATAAAAAAAAATAAAAATAAAAAAGAAGAAGAAGAAGAAGAAGAAGAAAGCATAGAAAAACATGACTAACAAAAACCGGTATACCTGTTCAACTTCCATAGGATGGTGTGGAAGAATTCAACCTGAAGCTGGTATGTCTCATCAGGTTAGAGAGTTCTTGGAGTCCATTGACTTAAATTACACACCCTTCATCAAAATCAACCACACCCCCCCCCCCCCACAAATTACTAAAATTTAGAAAGCAAGACTTGTATGTATACAAACATACATACGATTTTCTCAGGGACAAAACAAAGGGAAAAGGAAACAAAGTTGTGAAAAATAAAGCTAAGGACTGACCTTAACAATTAAAAGAAACATCAACGCGTAAAACCTAAGTGTACGTGTTGAGAAATCTTTACATGGTCGTATTCGTACCTTATCAATTATGATAACAATACTAAGTCAAAATTTTAGAAATCAAATAAAAGGCACGAAGTTCAGCCCTGAACTGAATGAAAATCCTGTAGTAGAAGTTGGCCCAAGTGGCCTTTGCAAAAAGAAAGAACAAATCTGGATGAACCCGAGTGACTTATTTCAGGTGAACAGTGCTATAGATCTTTTCTCTGCCGGTAACTGGCACGTCTTCCAGGCGGCACTGGAGTGTGCATTAAATGGTACTATTTTGTTTGTCCTTCAAATTCTTAATTAATTTTTTCGAATCTGTGAATAGCACAAAATGTGCTTACAATGGTGGTGTTTAAATAATGACTTGCAGATATTGAGAGATAAATTTTCCAGGGCATGGTACTGTTTAGAGAAGGAAAATAGATTTCCAAATCCTAAATGCCTTTGACAACCACTAATTAAAAAACCAAAATCCTCCCAAACAGCCCTGTATGGTACCTAAATGCCTTTGACAACCCCTAAGTTTGTTCCCTTGATTGTTATTATGATTGTTAATAGGCATTGGATTTTGTGTTCTTTTTGGGTTTTTTATTTTTCTGATAGGTGGTTATGTTTTCCTATTTTCGTACTGCATTGTAGCTATTTGCTATTTTGTCTTCATGTGAGAAGTGGCTAGCAGGTTTTTAGGTTTTGTTGCGTTGCGGTTATATTATGATAGTAGAGGCTATCAAGGGTCCATCTCAATGAGCTTGAAATTTTTTAGCATTTCTTTTTCCTTCTTTCGAGTTCGGATGTCATTTAAATAGGGAGGAGAACACTAAAAAAAACAAAAACAAAAACAAAAACAAAAAAACCACAAGAATATTCACCTTCCCCCAAATCTGATTTTTCTCCTCCTCTCTCTCTTTGAAACTGATATATATACAGATTAAATTTATTTTTTTTTTATTTTTTTTTGCAGAAAAAATCAGCCCTGTTAGCAGGGATGAGGGTTTGTGTCATAGAGGTAAATAAGAGACTCTTCACAATCATCGAGTCTATTTTTTCCACCCATTGAGTCTATTTTTTTTTCTAGGTTGTGAAGATCACAAATAAAGAATAGAAAAACATGACTGATAAACAAAGAGGTATTCTTTACTTCATAGTTCATGCCCAAAATGAGGCATCGTTTCGATCACCTTACCCAACACCGCCGAGGTTTGACTTCCTTTGGTTATTTTTTTTTTTGTTCATATTTATCTTACTATTTGGTTCCCAAGAAATTGCAATGAAACAAATCAGAAAATGAGTGAACTGTCATTAGCCTTAGTTTTCACAAACATTCAACCTGGATCAATTCAACATGCTACCACAACACTTTAGGTTCACCCTTTCAAAGTGTGAAAGGGGAGGTATTTAGTTGCATAATAGTTATATATTCTAACTCTACAAGGAAGAATTTGGACCTTGTAAAGTTTGTTCTTTGCTTCTTTCCTCAAAATCATTGTATTAAAATCAATACTTGATACTAAAGACTTATCCTTGCTTGATATCTAAGGAAGAATTTGTGAATTATTGATATGAAGATTGTTAAAATGTGGCTAATCCTCTAAAATTGCTATATTAATATCATACATTCAAGTCAAAACAAAATCCACCTCACATAATATTGACAAGGTCAATTTATTGTATTGGTAAGCCAATATAAGTAGCTCCTCTGTTTTTGTTTTTTATTTTTTATTTTTACATTTTTCCTTCTATATTATTCATACCTTTGCTGGAAAGAATATTAAATGAATTTGCACTCTATAGAGCATTCGTTTGTGTTAAGTTACCAACTACTCCAAAAGCTTAAGCTTTTAGAGAATGGGCCCAACAATGTATATCAAGCTTCAACACCCTCCCTCACATGCAACCCCGACTTGCACGTGGAGAGCAAACAAACCCAACTCCATCATAGTGGAGACAAATAACAAAGTGCAAATATGCACAACAAAGGGGAGATGGAGAGTCGAACCCAGGACCTCCCACAAACAAGGCTCTGATACCATGTTGAATTGGAGCATCCAACCCAAAACCAATTGGCAATGGGTGGAGTAGCCCCTTGAACTTATATATTGAGTAGCTAGGCTATAAGTCCCCGATGTGGGACAGAAAATCTCAACACACCCCCGCACGTGTGGCATGACTGAGAGCCAAACACATGGATTACTGAGATAAGGTGACGTGGAGCACATGTGGACAAATTGGGCCCAACAATAACCTGCTCTGATGCCATGTTAAATTGGAGCATCCAACCCAGAACCAATTGGCAATGGGTGGAGTGGCTCCTGGAACTTATATATTGAGTAGCTAGGTTATAAGTCCCCGATGTGGGACAGACAATCTCAACAGTTTTGTCATACCCGCTCCTGCGGTATTTATTTATATCATTTTAGCATGTTTACGGTTATGTTAATTAACATGTGTAAAGTGAGTGATGACTCACTAGTTGTTGGAGGGTGTCTTTTGAGAACCCAGTATTGGCCTTAAAGGCAGTTCAGAAGGTGTCAAGAGAGGACACGGGAACATGGAAAGGCATGTTGCATTGGCATAGCTAAATGACATTTATGTGATTTAAATGTTATTGACTTATTTGGTATTTTCATGAATAGTAATTATACCTGTGTAGTATAATTTCTGATAGTTTTGATCTAGTTTTAGATCATTTGAACACTGTGGTGAGAACGTGAGTGATACATTGCTTAAAAGGTAGGTTGTGTAGAGATTTCACAGAAAATAGTTTTCAGAACGTAATTACGGCGGCAAACGGGACTTAATCAAAAACTTCCGAAATTTATAGTTTTCACTCGTAAAGTTATAAAATGGACGTGTAAGACGTTTCGAGGAATAATTAGAAGTTTTGAGAACTCACGGGGAGGTAAACGTAATTTCTGAGAATTTTGTCTATATATAGAAGTTCCAAGATATTTCTTCATTACAACTTTTCTAATTTCAAAATCAAAAGGGAGATTTGGGGGTTTTGGGAGCTTAGAGCTTGCAGACGCAAATCGACGAACTTCTGCCCGTTTGTTTTCAACCAAAATTCGTATTTGAACTCCCCAAGGTAAGGGCTACGTTTTGATAGTCTTTAGGCCATGTTTGGCTAAGTTTTTATAAATTTCTAAATCTAGGAATTTGGGGAAAACACGTGTAAACTTGTAGGTTTTGCGTAGGATCGGAGATTTGGTGTTTAATCGGGCTTCTAGTCGTTTCCTCAAAGTTATACGACGATAGCTCGAGGTATGAATTTCTGGCCTATGTTATATAGGTAAAATACATGTTTTATATTTCGATGATGAAATTGTGATCCGGGCAAAATCCATGTGTTAATCTTAGGCCCGTTAATTATGCACGCGCTTAGATGTGAAAAGCATGTTAAATTTTACGCGAGCACGTATATGTGTTAAATGAGTATGTTTATGTGCCTATGTGGGTTAAAGGGGGATTTGTGCTAATTCACCGTGAGGCGTCCTCTCGAAGGGGGAGGATTAGCAGTGACGACGGTCACTTGCCGATAAAGGCATTACGTGACATGTCGAAGGGGCATGGGTCATGGTTGAGTCGAAAGACTTTGGATCGGTGAAGGTGCACTTATTCCCTAGAGACCAATAGTTATGTGTTATGATGAGATTAAAGCATGATTTGTCATACATGCATATGTTAGAAATTGTGCACTCAGCATATAGCTGAGCAATGGAGATTTACTCCATTGCAGGTATGAAGAAAGGAAAGATGGAATGCGAGGAATGAGGCCGTTGGGGATCAATCGGAGGAATTGGTGTATAGAACATTTTTGTAACCGAATTATAGAAGCTCTGTATTATTTTTGGATTGATGTAATATTCTTTTAAAAACCTTTTTAAGTTGGTTGGAAGCGACTTGGAATCTTGAGTTCGCGTCTTGATGTTTAACAGGTTGAATTTCATGTTTTATAAATTGTTGAAGCACTTATGAGACTTTGATCTAAACGAACCCTCAACTTAATTAGTTAACGTTTTCCAAACTTAGGCAAGTTGTTATACTTGTCCTTATAACATTGGTAAGGTTTGATAAGAATTGGAACATGTTTGAAGGGTTGCAACGGGTGAAGGTTGGGTGATGCCTTAGCAAAATTCTGCAGTTTTGGGCAGGATTCTGATAAAGGGTCATTCGACCGGTCGAAGGGGGTCGTTCAACCGGTCGAAATACCCCCTGCAAGAATTCTTTAACTCCTTCTCCCAATGTTTGGAACAACTTCTAACTAGGCATGGGGGTACCTTTGGGAACCCTTTGACCTATGAAACCGTCACTTTTGAAAACGAAACTCGTTAAGGCGTGTTTGGACACGTGTTTAATATAACCTATGAAAAACTATTTGGAAGTTGGTTATTTTGGAGTAAAACTTTTATTAAGGTTATTTTGGGAACTTTAATCATCGTTGGTAAGCCTTGATGGCGTGCCACGTAACCTAGATTCATATGTATGGATCCGGGGCGTGACATCTAGTGGTATCAGAGCAATAGGTAACAAAACTTTGGGAACGTTCGACGTCGAGTGGAGTGTTGAGTGAATTGACACATATTCTAGAATGCATCCACATATTGTAGAGATGTTTGATGCATGTGGTGTGTTGTTATACATACAATTATGTTATTGTCATACATGCATAGTGCTTATGCATCTGTGAATTGGTGGAATCATATGGACGTAGAACTATGTGATGAAATGAAGGAAACCATGAGCTATCATAGGCTTGGTGTGGTGAGAGATAGATGATATCTTGGTGGTGATGAACCATTGAATTTCTAAATGGAAATAAAATAATTTTTGATCGAATTGGTGGATGTTTTCAACGATATTGACAAGTGTCCTTTGGGAGATCTAACCGAGAATGGAGTTTGAGTAGTGAGCGTCAGGAGAAAGATTTCCTTATAGTTCACATAGAGAATGAAAAAGTGGTTGTTTGTAGTTGAGTCTTGGGATTGAGATTGATTGGTAAGAATTTTACTTCAGACATGGGTTAGATATCGTGACATCAGAGAATAGAGAGGTATAGTTGGGGTCTATGACAGAAAGAGGGTCCAGTAACATGTATCACTCGTGTTTGGGATGGGTGAGGAATCTCTCACCTTATCTTACAGTGTTAACCTACGGTGTGATTGTACGAGTTATCTTATGGTTTTCTCTTATAGGGTGTGTATTGGGTAGTTGAAGAATCTTTTGACTTGTAGTACGGTATATGGGATGATTGGATGGTTGAGGAATCTCTTAACCTATCGAATGGTAAGTATTAAAATTGTTGAAGAATCTTTCAACGTATGGTATGTAGTTTGAGATGTTGGACGGTTGAGGAATCTCTCAACCTATCTTACGGTATGTATTGGGGGTTGAGGAATATCTCAATGTATTGTGAGTATCATGGTTGTTGAGGAATCTCTCAGCTGAACCTGGGTTCGAGTGGTCGTGGTAGCATAAGTGGATTTGGACACGGTATGAGGATTAGTAACGGAAGTTACCGGATTAATTGGGTAAGTGGGAAGTGATATTTAAGGATTAACCTAAGACGAGGGGTTAAGAATGGGAATGATAGAGTATGCTTTGACGGTTTAAAACTACAGTTGATAGAAGTTTAATGGACGACATACTTCAAGAGTGATTGCTTAGGCTTGATGATTACGTGCGTATGAATGTAACGATAAGGACGACATAGGTCGGAGGAGAAATAGTAGAACTTCTTGATAGAGATCAAAGGCATGGAAATGAATAGGAATAAGAATTCCTTGGTGTGGAGATGGGTTGTCCAAGGAAATAGAATAAAGGAAGGGAGAACATGAGACTAAGGGAAAAATGCAAGTACGAATGATTGAACGTGATAGGAGAGTCAGAGGAATCGAGTTGATATTTGGATATCATAGATATAAGAGGATCTTATTAGAGAATCTTGTAGTGGAGGTTGTTATTATAAGGGGTTGTAATAAGGATGAACTTAAACCTGAGTTCAACGGTTGTGTGATTCGATGAGTTTTGATGTTTTCGAGCACTTACGGGTGGTTCTAAAGTGGTTGGGGAGTAGCCCCAATAGGCTTTGTGAGTTTGGGGACTTCTAAGGGTGTTAAATGAAGAAAAATATGGTCCAGGGGGCACTGGACCGGTCGAAAGGGGTAGTTCGACCGGTCGAACACCCCTCTGATCCAAACAGTGTTTTCGAAAACATTTTTCGTCGACTTTTACGAAAACAGGCATAACTCTTTGTAGAAAATTCGGATTTGCGCGCCGTTTCTTGCGTTAGAACCGGGACTCAAAGATCTATCTTTTGGTGTAAAATTTTACAATACTTTATAAATGACCATTTTGCCCTTGGACTGTTTTGTCACAGAAAAGTTCTTTTAAGAGGTCTAATTGATGCTTTCTTTGCTAATTTTTGTATTTCAAACAAAGTGAAAGATCTTTTAAAGATTGTAAAACATTGTTAAGTGTTAGAAGTGAGTGGTTATCAATGGGAGATTGGAGTATGACAAGTATTACGATACCGAACAAGAGTAGCTGTGGAAAGGGACAGAGTAAAGAGACTTTGGGTAAGTCAGATTCACAAGAGTGAAAGTATAGATTGGGAAGATGAATCTCTTATGAGAAAGTGAACAAGAACGGTAGAAGTGGGATGAAGACTTGGGAGTACATTGAGTACATTATCAGATATGATAGAAAGAATATAAAATGGGCAGAGGATAATGGTAAATGTAGTGAACTGCTATCTCGGTCGTCCTAGATTCCAACAAGGTTGGAGAATTTTGAGAATGTCAGATTTCATCCCAAGGAAATTTTAAAGTGTTTAAAATGTTTTAAAAATCAAACTTTTGTTTGAGTAAGAAAATTTTGTAAATACTTGTAATAAGGTATCAAGTAGACTTTGGAGGACGAGTATCATGGAAGGATATGGTATGCTTAGTGCTTGGGACACAACAGTGTTGGTCAAATGAATGAGTTCTACATGAGCAGGTCATAAAGTTGGAAAGTCTAAAGTGATGGATTAGTAAAATGTTGTACACTTGGACTTAGTGAGTTGGATGAAGTGCTACTAACAAATTGACTTGAGTATTGCTCAAAAGGGAACTTGATCTTGTTTTAAGTATTTGAATAACCTGAGGTTATGAATGATTCAAAGTTTTGAACGTTTAGGAACTTGATGAGATTCGTAAAGTGTGAAGCACTTAAAGACAATAGTTATAAATGGGTTATCTTGAGTATGGACATGAAAGGTATGTGAATTGGGAGTTGATAAGGAATTTATTGAACATAGTGAGACTATGGTACTTGATTGGGAAGATCGAATTACTGAGTTGTCTTCGGATGGTTACAGGAATAGTATGAATACTCGAACAACAGGTTTTTCGAGAACAATGAAGTTGAGATCAGAATAGCAAAGATAAAGGATTAGAGAATCTGAATTGGAGTTAAGTCAGGTTGACTGGAGTTATCAAATATTAAATCGTTAAATAAGGTATGAAGCCTTGAGATGTTATACAAGGAATATATGTTCAGTGTAAAGGGCTGTCAGAAATTCAGTAAGAGTTGGATACATGAGTACGATTGGTATGGGCTTGTGTAAAGGTGAAAGTGATATATCATAAACTTATGGGGTTGTGATATTCAACAGAAAAGTAATTGACTCAGGGTGTGTGTACACTATATGAATAGAATATATTGTGAAGGGTTAAAGATTTGGGACAGGAACAAGGTATGGTTTGAGTATGGGAATGCATCATGATGGACGTTGTGGTACATGTATGATTGACTAAGTCAATTTGGGTTAACCACGTTATTGGTTACGATGAACATTGGGGTTATTATGTTGGGGAAGTATTATGCAAAATTTTAAAATGATTTGTTTTAAAAATAAAAAGGAGAATATGTATTGACTTTGTTAAAAGTTTTAAATTGAAGGTGTAAATTGTAATCTCTTATGCTAATCGACGATAGTTCGAGTACAGAAACTGAGAGATAAATGACAAGTGTGTTGACCTCACCGAGAGTGGTTCGGGATAGTAGCTAACTTCGAACAAGTAAAACGTTGTAAAATTTTCAATTGAGAATCTGAAAGGTGTCTTACAAATCATGTACGATTGGACTTAAAATACGAGATTGGATTAAACCGAACTGGAATTTGATAAGGAATGAGAGTTGTTTGAAAACGTGTTATCGTTCTATGGGTATTCCACGATTAACAGGATAAGAGATGGAATTCATGGTATATGAAATAGTTGATTGAGATATTAACTTACCGACAGTGTATAAATGTATGATAGTACTCAATTTTGATTACTTCGAGGTGAAGAATTGTGTATGGTTGTTAACCAGTTGAAACATGTTGGAAACGACGGCTAGTCGAAAAGAAAGATGAGTTATTGATTTTGTTTTGGCTATTGGGATGAACTTTAAAGTTCGAGAAAGATATGACAAGTACAATGAAGGTATGTGTGGGTTGACGTGTGACGTTGTGATATGATTTAATGTCAAGATTGACTATTGATTATGTTTTACTCAAGCATTGATGTTCTTATGTATCGAGATGTTTCTGTGTTGTTAGTATTCGAAGAGAATCTTCAATCGGGTTGAGACGAGGGCTTCAAGGATTTATTTTCCTTAAGAGTCTGAGGATTTATTTTCCTCGTAAGATTGTAATATCTTGGAGGGGATGTGTAGTTGGTAATGAGACCAATGTCGGAAGTACTTATGAGAAGTCTTGTGGCTTGATGAGATGGCATAAGTTTGGGGACAAACTTCTTTTAAGGGGGAGAGGATATCATACCTGCTCCTGCGGTATTTATTTATATCATTTTAGCATGTTTACGGTTATGTTAATTAACATGTGTAAAGTGAGTGATGACTCACTAGTTGTTGGAGGGTGTCTTTTGAGAACCCAGTATTGGCCTTAAAGGCAGTTCAGAAGGTGTCAAGAGAGGACACGGGAACATGGAAAGGCATGTTGCATTGGCATAGCTAAATGACATTTATGTGATTTAAATGTTATTGACTTATTTGGTATTTTCATGAATAGTAATTATACCTGTGTAGTATAATTTCTGATAGTTTTGATCTAGTTTTAGATCATTTGAACACTGTGGTGAGAATGTGAGTGATACATTGCTTAAAAGTTAGGTTGTGTAGAGATTTCACAGAAAATAGTTTTCGGAACGTAATTACGGCGGCAAACGGGACTTAATCAAAAACTTCCGAAATTTATAGTTTTCACTCGTAAAGTTATAAAATGGACGTGTAAGACGTTTCGAGGAATAATTAGAAGTTTTGAGAACTCACGGGGAGGTAAACATAATTTCCGAGAATTTTGTCTATATATAGAAGTTCCAAGATATTTCTTCATTACAACTTTTCTAATTTCAAAATCAAAAGGGAGATTTGGGGGTTTTGGGAGCTTAGAGCTTGCAGACGCAAATCGACGAACTTCTGCCCGTTTGTTTTCAACCAAAATTCATATTTGAACTCCCCAAGGTAAGGGCTACGTTTTGATAGTCTTTAGGCCATGTTTGGCTAAGTTTTTATAAATTTCTAAATCTAGGAATTTGGGGAAAACACGTGTAAACTTGTAGGTTTTGCGTAGGATCGGAGATTTGGTGTTTAATCGGGCTTCTAGTCGTTTCCTCAAAGTTATACGACGATAGCTCGAGGTATGAATTTCTGGCCTATGTTATATAGGTAAAATACATGTTTTATATTTCGATGATGAAATTGTGATCCGGGCAAAATCCATGTGTTAATCTTAGGCCCGTTAATTATGCACGCGCTTAGATGTGAAAAGCATGTTAAATTTTACGCGAGCACGTATATGTGTTAAATGAGTATGTTTATGTGCCTATGTGGGTTAAAGGGGGATTTGTGCTAATTCACCGTGAGGCGTCCTCTCGAAGGGGGAGGATTAGCAGTGACGACGGTCACTTGCCGATAAAGGCATTACGTGACATGTCGAAGGGGCATGGGTCATGGTTGAGTCGAAAGACTTTGGATCGGTGAAGGTGCACTTATTCCCTAGAGACCAATAGTTATGTGTTATGATGAGATTAAAGCATGATTTGTCATACATGCATATGTTAGAAATTGTGCACTCAGCATATAGCTGAGCAATGGAGATTTACTCCATTGCAGGTATGAAGAAAGGAAAGATGGAATGCGAGGAATGAGGCCGTTGGGGATCAATCGGAGGAATTGGTGTATAGAACATTTTTGTAACCGAATTATAGAAGCTCTGTATTATTTTTGGATTGATGTAATATTCTTTTAAAAACCTTTTTAAGTTGGTTGGAAGCGACTTGGAATCTTGAGTTCGCATCTTGATGTTTAACAGGTTGAATTTCATGTTTTATAAATTGTTGAAGCACTTATGAGACTTTGATCTAAACGAACCCTCAACTTAATTAGTTAACGTTTTCCAAACTTAGGCAAGTTGTTATACTTGTCCTTATAACATTGGTAAGGTTTGATAAGAATTGGAACATGTTTGAAGGGTTGCAACGGGTGAAGGTTGGGTGATGCCTTAGCAAAATTCTGCAGTTTTGGGCAGGATTCTGCTAAAGGGTCATTCGACCGGTCGAAGGGGGTCGTTCGACTGGTCGAAATACCCCCTGCAAGAATTCTTTAACTCCTTCTCCCAATGTTCGGAACAACTTCTAACTAGGCATGGGGGTACCTTTGGGAACCCTTTGACCTATGAAACCGTCACTTTTGAAAACGAAACTCGTTAAGGCGTGTTTGGACACGTGTTTAATATAACCTATGAAAAACTATTTGGAAGTTGGTTATTTTGGAGTAAAACTTTTATTAAGGTTATTTTGGGAACTTTAATCATCGTTGGTAAGCCTTGATGGCGTGCCACGTAACCTAGATTCATATGTATGGATCCGGGGCGTGACAAGTTTGTCTCATGTTTTGACCTTTTTACAGCAAAGTTACAAATTTGACAGATTTTCAAAATAAGATACTGTAAAAATCTAGGAGAAATAAGTCACTCGGGTTCGTCCAGATTTGTTCTTTGTTTTTGCAAAGGCCACTTGGGCCAACTTCCACTGCAGGATTTTCATTTCAATTCAGGACTGAACTTCGTGCCTTTTATTTGATTTCTAAAATTTTGAAATAGTACTGTTATCATAATTGATAAGGTACGAATACGACCATGTAAAGATTTCTCAATACACTTTGGTTTTACGCATTGATGTTTCTTTTAATTGTTAAGGTCAGTCCTTAGCTTTATTTTTCACAACTTTGTTTCCTTTTCCCTTTGTTTTGTGCCTGAGAAAATCATATGTATGTTTGTATACATACAAATCTTGCTTTCTAAATTTTAGTAATTTGGTGGGGAAGGGGGGGGGTTGTTGATTTTGATGAAAGGTGTGTAATTTAAGTCATTGGACTCCAAGAACTCTCTACCCTAATGAGACATACCAGCTTCAGGTTGAATTCTTCCACACCATCCTATGGAAGTTGAACATGTATACCGGTTTTTGTTAGTCATGTTTTTTTATGCTTTCTTCTTCTTCTTCTTCTTCTTCTTCTTTTTTCCCGGGTACAACATTCTATCTTTAACATACTGATTTAATAGATCAATATTGAAACTGTCATAGAGTGATCAGGTTTGCAATCTTCAATATTTAGTTTCAAGGACAAATACTAGATAAGAAGTATGCCACGGGTCTAACAATCAATATGGAATCTGAAAAGGCCAAAAAAAAAAAAAGACATGTCATACCGTGGCATGGTTGTGTGTGTCCAGTTGAAGTTGAAGATTGCAACCATACATAGATAGCTTCAAATCATAATACAAGTGTTTAACATACCTCTCTTTAGCAAACCATACCTCTCTCTTAGAAATAATAATAACAAACCATGCCTCTACGATGGCTTGTCCTGTTTTTATTATGACATGGGTAGTACCATTTTGGAACATGACATAAGAATTGAGGGCCATTTACATATAAATTTTGAGATAATCTTACTTTGCTATTATTATTTCGAGCTATTTGTTCATCATTAGTACACTAGAAGAGGAGATTAGACACAACTCTTACTTTATTTAGGCACTCCATTTTAGTTTACTGACTTGATGTGTTACTTATTCATATTATTTTTGTTTCCTTTTGATATATGTGTATTTTTTTCCCCTGTTTTAACTATTGTCAAGTAATTTGTTTTTGAAGTAGGTTGGAGGGAAGGCAACCATTGATCTATGCACAAACTGGTATGGTTTTTCAACAATCTCGCAATTGGTGGGGGGAGCGTTGATGAGATAATGAGAACACTGCAGGCATTAATATTCTGTTAACAAGGAACATATCTTTGAGCCTAACTCTCGACTCTGTTTTTTGATATCTTAAACTCATTGTTTTTAGCCCCCTGGCTTGGACTATGTTTTTTGTGATTTCCAAATGCTTTGTCCGCCTAACCACTCCACATGCAGTGGTATTTGGTACCACAACCACTACCACAACATGTGACACAACTGTTAAAGAATTTGGGAACCAAATTTGGGATTCAAATTTGGGAAGCATGGCATTACTCTTTGATAATTTAACAAATTTTTTCCGAGATTATGATATTTCAACATTTTTTAAAATAAATAAAATGATAAAGAATTATTTCTCTGAAATGATATCCATGAGATATAAGTTTTGAAATCCTTAAGCAAAACAAACTAGTAAGTTATAAATCCCATTTGACTTGCATTGCTTTATAATGATTAGACATGATAACGCTTAAAAAGAAGTTAACTTCTTCTTATTATTATTATTATTATTATTATTTTTATTATTATTATTATTATTATTATTATTACTGTTTTTTTTTTTAAGGAAATAGAAGTTAACTCTTCAGAAGAAGCAAGTACTCTTGGATTGAGATTAATAGAGACATCAAGAAAGTAAAAGAAATTGCTTAGATGATACAAACTTCCCTACAAAATTTATCGAACTTGGCTCTTGGAAGATTAAATACCTCAGATCTAAAGCACTAAATAGTGTTTTTATAATTGCTAGGAATTCGAATTTGTGTGTATATATATATATTAGAAATTGGCTAGGCACAAAGTCCTTGAGTGATTTGGCAATTGCCTTTAGCTCATTTGTTATTAATACTCCTGGCTTTAGATTTCTATTTTCATTTCTTATTTGTTTTAGTGTTTTCTAATTTGGTGGTGATTGATTGCTTATTGGCTTTGTGTTGTGATTTTGGGTCTTCAATTCATGGGAGTATGCTTAAGAGTTTTGGTGCGTATATGATCTTCACTAAAATGTCAAATTGAGAGGCGATTTTTGATCTTCTATTATTTCTCTCTATTTCTCTCCCTCTCTCTTCTTCATTTTTTTTTATTTTTTATTTTTTAAACTTTTCGTTAAGAACGTGATAGCATAATTTTTTCTGGCATCCTCCTTAAATGACCTAGCTGCATATTATTACTATCTGATTGAGCATTGAACGTTGCATACTTTTTTTTTTTCTGGCATCCCCCTTAATTAAATGGCCTAGCTGCATATTGTTACTATCTGAGTGGGCATTGTAAGTCTTGCTTTTTTACTCTGAGGATGATGAAAGAAACTTGGTTCTTTCAGGAAGTTCCATGTGGAAACTTTAGTTCGTTTGAGAATTTGAGATTTTTAATTTACATTTTTACCATATTTTCTTTTTCCTTCCCAAATTTTGCCCTTACTAACCAAACAAATAAGGATTCAATTATGTTTGTACCTTTTCTTTCTGATCACTAAATCAATTAACCAAGCAGAGCCATAAGTTAAGTTAGAGGGGATTTTATTTTTCTTTCCAGGGTGTGTTTGGGCAACTCTCCACTTCTTTCTTCGCAATACACTGCTTGCACTATCATCTATAGATTTACGGGAAGTATTTGTCATGTTAATTAATGTTCTTTTCATGCAAGAGGTTTTGACCTGCTATTCAATTTTAAAATTCAGATCGCGTTGAATGAAGACATTAAACAAGATGAAGGGATAATTTTACACAAAGGACATTGCATTTTTTAAGTATTGCATTTTTTCCTCTTCTTTTTCATTTTTTTTCCGGTTCGTGCCCATGGGCATGGGTTATTACTAGTATATATATATATACACACACAGGGTATTTGAATTTCGTGAATAATCAATGTTATTTGATAATTGTGATGAGGTTGACTGGAGGTCCACCGAAAGTGTCAAGTGAGACACGAGGATTTGGTAATTCATGATGCATTGGCATGATTAAATGACATTTATGTGATTTAAATGTTATTTGAATAATCTGGTATTTTTGTGAATATTAACTTTACCTGTGTAGAGTAAATTTCTGGTAGTTATGATCTTGTTTTAGATCATGTTGAATACTGTGGTGAGAACGTGAGTATTACGTTGCAAAAAGTAGGTGGTATAGGGATTCCACGGAGATTAGTTTTTTTTTTTTTGAATCTTTATTTTGGACCCAAATGGAACTTAGTCGAAAACTTTTATAAATTATAGTTTTCACTTGTAGAAGAAGGAAATGGACATTTAGGACGTTTCGGGAGATAATTAGAAGTTTTGAAAATTCGTGGAGAGGTAAACATAATTTTTGAAAGTGTTGCCTATAAATAGAAAACTTGAGTTTTGTCATATTTATCCAAAGCCTAAAATATCTTGAGAGAGAGAGAGAGAAAGGAGATTTTGATTGCCACGAGCTTCACGTCACCGATCGACGGACTTTTGATCGTCAGTTTTTCTCCAGAGCTTCACGTCGCCGATCGACGGACTTTTGATCGTCAGTTTTTCTCCAGATTTCATATTTGGACTCCTCGAGGTAAGAGCTACATTTTGATGTCTCTTAGACTTCGTTTGGCGACTTTTTATAAAAATCTAATTTCTAGAATTTTGGGGAAACCCAGTAAAACTTGTAGGAATCGCGTATAATCTGAGAGAATTCACACGAGGTATGAAGTTCTAACCTATGTTATATAGAAAATATACATGTTTTGGTTTTGACGACGAAATTGATATCCGGGCAAAATCCATGCGTTAATCTTAGGCCCGTTAATTATTCACGCGCTTAAATGTGAAAAGCATGTCTACTTTTACGCGAGCACGTTGAGTTGATTATGTGGGTCAAAGGGGGGACTTGTACAATTTCATGCCGGAATAAGCTTCTCGACGTTTGAGAATTTAGTAGTAACGGCTACTGTGCATGGTTGATAGACTTGGACTTGCCATGGCACTTGGGGATGCAATGGTTGATAGACTTGGACTTGCCATTGGTAACGTGGTTTAAGACTTGGATTTGCCACTATCGGATGAATGCGTATTTTTCTCCCTAGAGACTATTTTGTTATGAATTGTGAGATTAAAGCATGTTTTGTCATATATGTATATGTTAGAGCTTGTGCACTCAGCATATAGCTGAGCAGTGGAGCTTTACTTCATTACAGGTGAAAAGAAGAAAGGCAAGAAAAAGTGCGAGGAGTGAGGCCAAGGAATGTCGAAGATTATTACCTTGTTTATACTTTTGTTTTCTTTCCGAACTTGTAATAAGAACTTTGAATTCGTAACATGTTGTGATAGAATCTTGGAATAGTTCTGTAGCATTGTAATCTCTCATAAGAACTTATGTAATCCATGTTTTAAAGTTGGAATTTAGTGATGTTAATGTTGGTGTTTGGTTTGGAGAGCTATGGATTGAGATTGCTGCAGATTGGGCAAATCTGAGGGAGATCAGTCGACTGTTTTACAAAGTTATTCTTTCAGTTTTCACAGACTTCAGTCGGCTAAATGAGAGGTATCAGTCGACTGATTTCTACATGAAAACATGGCATTTTTGTATGCATAGTTCACAGTCGACTGGACAAGGGTCGGTTGACTGAGAAATTGAGGCCCCAGTCGACTAAGTCCTCGACACAGTCGACTAGACAGGGTTGTTGAACTTTTCTTACTTTCTACTTTTAATCTCCAGTCGACTGGATCCCCGCCACAGTCGACTGGACCGCTGGTTTTCAAACTAGATTCTTTTGGAAGTGTTTCAATGGGGCAAAAATTTTTATAACTCTGATTTTAATGAATCTTATTTATATTTTCCACTACCATTTTACTTTAAGGGAATTGGATGAGCCTTGGTGGCATGCCACGTGTCCTTTTTCGCGCGTAGCGGGATGGGTCGTGATAGATGAACACTCCTAGCAAAGTTAAAATTTTGGAATTTTCGGAATATTTTCGAAAATGTTTTGGAAAATACAATTTCAGAATATTTTCGGGAATTTTTCGGAATTCTAAAAACAATTCCGATTCCGATCCGATTTTTTTCGGATTTTTCGGAATTTTTGGAATTTGGATTGCATATTTAGTTGCCAAAATCGGAATTTTTCGAGTCGGAATCGGAATTTCCGTTCCAAATGACACCCCTAGTTTGGCCCCCATTTTGGTGCTTCTCCTTTTTTAAAGCACAATTTCATGTTAATTCATTTAGTAACTAGTTTATGAGCTTTGGAAATATTGAACTTGGGGCTTTTTTGGAGAAGCTTTTAAAAGCTCTAGAATGGAGCTTTTAAAAGCCCAAGGTTGCTTTTTGGTTTCATGATGTTTTTTTGAAAAGTTGTGTGTCATTTGTACAAAATTATCAACCAACTTAATAATAAATTTTATAAGCTACTTTTAAAAACCACTTGGGGACCAAACTAAGCCTAATTATGGTGGATATAAACACACCACTTTTTTTGTGTGCAAAATATTCAACATAAAATTTCCCCCCAATCCTTCTCTTACAGTGGCAAATCTTCCACAATTTTTCAGTCGAGAAAGGGAACAAACTGTTAGTTTTGCCGGAGTTCATCAGCGAAGTGTCGGATTTTTCCAACAAGTGTCGACGTATCAAGTTGAGGGGGAAAATTGGAATCAATGTCACCTCTTTTATATCCTAATGCTCCAAAATTTCATTCAATTATATCTTTAGCATCAGGATTGAGCTTGTTCAGGCGATTACAATGGGACTGACTCTATGAAGCACTGATTCCGTCGGATCTCCAAAATTTGTGAATATATCAAATAATCAAGAGAACAACAAAGGAAAAAGAGAAAAGAGAGTTCGAGTTTCTTATAACACCAAATCTGAATGAATGAATACAATAGAAAAAGGAAGAGACAATAATAGTATATCTAGGTATACAGTATTACCCTAATATAAAGTAAAAGACTAAACTACCCTAAAGCTAATTAAAATTAATTCTAATAGGTAACTCTAATAAAATTCACACATCTCTATGAAGCACTGATTCCGTCGGAGTGTGTATTGGAATTTGTTGTGGGTACTGAAAGTCATCACAGAGAGAGAGAAAGAGAGAGAGAGAGAGAGAGAGAGAGAGAGAGAGGAGAGATGATTAGCTGGTAGTGTGGATTCACATTTGTTGTGGCAACTGAAACTGAGAGAGAAAGAGGAAGAGAGAGAGAGAGAGAGAGAGAGAGAGAGAGCTGAGACATCGAATCAGCTGAAAGAAGGGCTGGAGAGTCCGTCACAAAAACGACGTCATTCGGCTAAAAGAAGAGCTAGAGAGTCTGTCGCAAAAAGGGCGTTGTTTTGAAGTTAAGTTAAGCAGGCAGCTCAAGCACGCAGCTCATCGTGGCTTATTATATATAGTAGGATATATATATATATATGCCTTTCATTTCATGAATTTTCATCTTGCGTTGAATGAATTTCCATCAGTAATATGTTCAACCTTTTTTTTTTTACCAAGTTATACAACATTCAACAAACCTCTCATGTACACTATGTTTGGGAGTTTAAAAAATGAGAGAAAATGAGAGAAAGTACCTCACTTTCTTTCGCTTTCTCTCGTTAGGAGTTTAAGGAGAGAATGGGAGGGAAAACTAATCCCCACTTTTCCCTTTCTCTCCAAATTGGAAAGAAAATAAGAGAAAAGAAAATGGGGTTTAATGAATTTTTCTTAATACCCACAATACCATTTATTTAATTCTTAATTAATTTTAATTTCATCTAAGTCCTACGCTCCTAATATACTATATACGTGTATTCTCTCTCCTAACAAAACAAAAAGCTCACGTAACAAGTAAATCTGGATGCTAGTTGGTATGAATAAAAAATGACAAGAAGAGATGTTAGAGGCTTCATTAGTTCAAGTCATTAATTGGTAGAATGATAACTTTTTTTTCTTTTCTCTTCTTTTCTTCTCAACTCCCAAACAAGTGGATAAACTCCCAAACAAAATGAAAGAAACTACCATCCTTTCTTTTCTCTTCTTTTCTTTTCTCTCATCACATACGACTTTCTCTTCTCTTCTTTTCTTTTCTCCCCTAAACTCCCAAACATAGTGGTAGTCAGTCCCTCTAGAATGATTAAATGGTTTGAATCACTCCTCCAGAGGAATGGGTAATTGAAAATTCTCATCCTCAAAATATAATAAAAAAATTTTAACCATAAGAGGTTTTGCAAGATGAGAATGGAAATGTGATCTTACGATGTCCATCTAGAAGGTCTGTTGATTATATATCTTCTACGACCAGCAGTTCCTCTAGATTAATTAGAAGAACTCATAGTCTTAGAAGAAGGCCGGTGAAAGAACCAATAATTGAATCAAAGGAACCAAGTATTAAAGGTGTGGAGAAAAATGATTCTCAAGTTCCTAGAGTTGTTTATAGAAAAGATTTTGAGGATTATGATAGTTCTTACTCACTCAGTGTTATTTCAGATTTTGAAATAAATAGAGATCTTTTAAATAAAGACTTTTTAAAACTAGAGAATTGGAAAAACAGATTATTCCTAAAAACCTTCTCTGAAGAAGAACATAATAACTTCAAGGAACAATTTTTAGCATACTTGAAAATTATAAAAAAAACATGTTCCTTACTTCAAATGGTTAAAATGGCACCTGTCTAAAAGTGTTAATGTAAACACTGATCCAATCCTAAGAAAATGGGGACTATGTCCATAAGGCGAAATACATGAGAGTATGCATCCTCCCAATGCTAAGATCTATGTTAGATTTCGTGATACTAATGAAAGAGTTAAAGCTTCCCCTGTAAAACAGGATTTGTCTCCGATATCCCCTAGAATGGCTACGAATGCTTTAAAGGAAGACAATAGCAACCTCACAGAACAAATGAACTTCGCCAACAATTGCTTACAATCTTTAGGAAGGTAAGGTAATAGGATAGAAGAAAATGTCAGCCTTATTAAACGTCAATTAGCCATGGATAAAGTTGAACTGACAAATCTCCCCTCTGCTTTACCCAAGGCCAAGAAAGTAGTACAAAAAGAATTTCAGAAACCTTTGGTTCAACCTTTGGTCACTAATACAGATTTTTTTAGAGGCTTTAAAAGCCAAGTGGAAATCTGTTGATAATACTCCTGTGGCTAAATCTACTGAAGAACCTACTCCGGTTAAACCTGAAACCAAAACTGAGACTTCATCCTCTGGAACTAAAGATGATGAGAAAATTAATGTTAACACTATATCTCAGCAAGAAGAGGAAGAAGAATTAGTCTCTGACACCGAAGATATTCAAGTTCTTGAAAGTCAGTTTATTAACTCTACGGTTAAAACCCCGAATTATTATCCTAGACCCTCCCCTATTGATATTCAATACGAGGAAAGACATGTGATAAACCCAATGCAATATAATGGTAATTCCATTTATGAATGGAATATTGACGGGTTATCTGACCACCAAATTCTTAATATATTACAGCATATGATTATGGCTGCTAGTGCAATAAGGGTTAGAATCAATGATCCTGATCCAGAGGTTACAGTTTTAGGAATTCTAGTTTCTGGATTCACAGGACAACTTAATGGTTGGTGGAATCAATTTCTGACGCAAGCTCAGAAAGATGAAATCACAAATGTTGTTAAACCAGAGGAAAATGGAAATCCCATTTTAAATAGAAATGGGAATTCTATCCCTGATGCAATTATTTCTCTTGTTACTGCAATAACTTTTCATTTTTTAGGAGATGTCTCCCAAATCATAGAAAGAGGAAAAGATTTATTAATTAATCTTAAATGTCCTACCTTAGCCTATTTTAAATGGTACAAAGATGTTTTCCTTTCCAGATTAATGCTTAGAAATGATGCTAATGAAGAATTTTGGAAAGAAAGATTTATTGCAGGGCTACCTACTCTTTTTGCTGAAAAGATTAGGACAAGGATTAGGCAGAAAAATAATAACCTACTCCCTTACCATTTATATACATATGGAGAACTGATTAGTGAAATCTGTTCTGAAGGTTTAGCTCTTTGTAATGACATAAAATTTAAAAGACAAATGAAAAAAGAGCGAAACACATGTAATAAGGAGTTAGGAGATTTTCTAAACAGCTAGGCTACGACATGGGAAATCCTGATAGGAAACCAAGAAAACCTTTTAAGAAAAGATTTTCAAAACCTAAAACGGCCACTAAACGGTATTCCAAACCAAAAGGGAAACCCCAGCCAAAGCCAAAAGGAAAGCCAAAACCTAAAAAGAAGGCTTTGGTCCCTATTTGTTTTAAATGTGGAAAACCAGGTCACTACAAGAGTCAATGTAAGCTAAAACAAAAAATAAATGCTTTAGACATTGATGATGAGTTTAAAAGACAACTCATTTCAATAATGCTTTTAGATGAAGAAGAAGAAAAAGCATTGGAAGAAATCTATGGTATAGAAAATTACTCAGATTTTGAAAATGAAGAAGTCATAGAAGGAATTAATGAAGAATCAGAACAAGAGGTTGAAGGATGTTCTGACCATTACAAAGAAAGAATTGATTTCTATGAGTCTATTTTAAAAATGAACGGCTTAAGTATAAATACTATATCTGTTGAAGAAACTCTGGTTTTACAGATTATTGATAAGATTTCTGATCCTGAAGAAAAGAAAAAAGTTATCATACAATACATGAAAATTCAGGAAGGAGAAACTTCTCAAGAAAATCAAATGGTTAAGCAAAAAGAAAGACAAAATGAAATTCATAATTTCAAAGATGTAGTAACAAGGGTTACTTCAAAGGCTCATAAGTCAAAGAGTAGTCTTCCTTCTTTAAAAGATTTGCAGGAAGAGATAAATGATTTAAAAATTTCTATTCGTGATTTAAAATTAAGAACAGAAACTGTTGAACAAGAAAATTTTATTCCTGAAGAAGAATTTAATCCTCTTGATAAAGGTAAAAGGGTCATGGAAGAGGATGACAATAATTTTGAAAATTTTGTGGAAGAAACAGGAATATTTTCTGTAGAAAAAATCATTTATCAAAAATGGTACATTCAAGTTTCTCTTGTCATAGGAGAAAATTTTATTTTAGACACCATTGCCCTTGTAGATTCTGGAGCAGATATGAATTGTATTAAGGAATGATTAATCCCCTTTAAATACTTTGAAAAAACTACACAGAAGCTCACTGCTGCTAATGGAAGTAGACTCGATATCCAATACAAGATGCCTAAAGCATATGTTTGCAATAAAGGAATTTGTATTCCTACTACTTTCATTCTGGTCAAATCCCGTAATCAACCAGCTATTTTGGGAACACCATTTTTGTCTCTTATAAGACCCTGTACTGTTACAAAAAATAGTTTGTTAACTAAATTAATGGTGATGAAGTTCTGTTCAAATTCATACATCAACCTATGGAAACAGAAATTCATACTCTTAAAGAAAAATATTGTTTTTAAAGAAAAACAGATTTGTTTGATAAAAGAAGAGTTGTATTACAAAAGGATTGATGAACAACTCTCACAAATTGTTTTAAAAACAAAGATTGAAAAATCCAAAAAATGTTAGAAGATAATATATGTTCTGAACATCCTAATGCTTTCTGGCATAGGAAGAAACATAATGGCTCATTACCATATGAAAATGACTTTAATGAGAAAAAGATTTCAACCAAAGCACGTCCTATTCAGATGAGTAAAGATTTAATGGAATTTTGCAAAAAAGAAATACAAGGTTTATTGGACAAAAACCTTATCAGAAAAAGTAAATCCCCATGGAGTTGCTATGCTTTTTATGTCAACAAAAATGCAGAAATTGAGAGAGGTGCTCCTAGACTTGTTATAAACTATAAACCTCTTAATATTGCTCTCAAATGGATTCAGTATCCTATTCAATAAAAAGGATTTACTAAACCGACTTTGCCAGGCATCAGTATTCTCAAAATTTGATATGAAATCAGGATACTGGCAAATTCAGGTGGCGGAGGAAGATAGGTATAAAACTGCTTTTAATGTTCCATTTGGACATTATGAGTGGAACGTTATGCCCTTTGGCCTCAAGAATGCCCCTTCAGAGTATCAAAATATTATGAATGATATTTTTAATCCTTACTCTGAATTTTGTATTGTTTACATTGATGATGTGTTAATCTACTCGTCATCAATAGAAAAGCATTGGAAACACCTGGATATATTTTATAAAATAATCCAGAAAAATGGCCTTGTTGTTTCAGCCAAGAAAATAAAACTATTTCAAACTAAATTCAGATTTCTTGGTCATAACATTGACAGAGGAACAATAGTTCCAATTGACAAAGCCATTGTTTTTGCTGAAAAATTTCCCGATGAAATTAAAGACAAAACTCAACTTCAAAGGTTTTTGGGAAGTTTAAATTATATTGCTGATTATTATAAAAATCTTTATAAGGATTCTGCAATCTTATATGAAAGATTGAAAAAAGTTCCTCCACCATGGACTTTTAAGCATACTGAAGCAGTTAAAAGGATAAAGACAAAAGTTAAAGTTTTACCATGTTTATGCCTTCCTATCCCAAATGCTTTTAAAATAGTTGAAACTGATGCTTCAGACTTAGGATATTGTGGGATTCTATAGCAAAGAGTTAATACCTCTGAGCAGCTAGTCCACTCTACTTCTGGATCTTGGAAACCAGCTCGAAAGAACTATTCTACCATAAAAAAAAAAAGGAAATCTTAGCCATTGTTCTTTGCGTTACCAAATTTGAAGGAGATCTACTCAACCAAGAATTTCTCATAAGAGTTGATTGTCAAGCGGCTAAGGATGTTTTAATCAAAGATGTTAAAAACATCACCTCAAAACAAATCTCTGCAAGATGGCAAGGAATCTTGTTTGCTTTTGATTTTAAAATTGAATACATAACAGGAAGTTCAAATTCTCTCCCTGCTTCCTTCCTCGTGAATTTTTGCAGACAAGCCATGAGACCTAGCTTCAGAGGATATTCTTCTGAAGAAAGAGGTGGTCGTAGGCGCCCCACCTATAATTTTCATAATTCTGGAAATAAAGGTAAAGATAAAGTTCCAGGTTATACCGCCCCAGAAAGGATTATATCTGTCACGCCCCGGAGTAGCCAAAAATAGGAAAATTTTAAAATTTCCTTTCTGGACCCGTAGGGAATGACGAGTTACATAAAAACTGACCTGTCCGTGCAACATTCTAATATAGATATATAAATCAGAGTAAGGAATTACGAAAGCGTCTAATGGTATTCATGAGGGAACTTAAAGTGTTTGCTACTTAGGCTATTACAGAAGTTCCAAATAAAAACCACAAAAGATAAGTTTGGGAGATCAACGCCACTTAAATTATTACATAACAAAAGATAGTTATTTAAAACGTAAAGGAAGTCTTAATACGAAAGTAGGCTAGAGTCTTCCTTCTAGCTGGCAAACCCATAACCTTCGTTATCATACTCTTCCTGATAGTCTGCCTCAGGATCACCTTCCTGATAGTTCCCATCTGGAGGATAGTGATATTCATCTTCAGGGTTACCTTGATAGTCCTCCTCATTATAACCTAGACGTAAAATGTCCAGGGCAGGGAAGGAGCCGTTAGCTTTTGAAGCTAAGTGAAATCGTCTTAACCGATGACTCCTAATACATTTAAGGATATACAGGTACAATAATATCTTGAAACAACATTAATGAGCATATGACGTGGTAGTATGACGACACAATGCAGTATCGATATATTTGACTTTTACTCAACCCTGGACACCACAACTGACTCATGTGACTTGTTACATTACCAGTGTAACGCCGTTAGCTTAAAGTAGAATGATTACGTTGCTATCGTCGCCTAGCAGGGCCCTATAGCAGTTTTGATTTTAAAAAGAGTGTAATCATTGAACTCTTAGGTCCTCGTGACCTTGCCGGGAGAATATAATAGTTACAGCGATATCGTCGCCTGGAATGGCCCTATAGCATTTAAAAAGTAACTATTGTATTATGATGGATACTTTGTTATCGTCGCCTAGCATGGCCCTATAGCGTATCAACCATCAACTCATACATAACTTCAATGATTTCAATGGAAACTCTGGCTATCGTCGCCTAGCAGGGCCCTATAGCAGTTTCATCGTTGTTCCCATTTACTTGACCGTACCACTCGGACCACTGCGGTCCACTCAATGTGCATAACAATATGACTGGGTTAGTCCCCGTGACTAACCATGCAGACGTCAACATTGACATCATGACTCGACTATATTCATATGACTGTTCATGTGATTGTATAAACGTGAAAACATGATAAGCAGGAATATCAACGAATATTAACTAAGCATGAAGTATAGCTAACTAACATGCGTTCATTATATACGAAACAATCTCAACATTTACATAATTCGTACTTATCAGCTTCGTCCACGCAGGACGTACTGGGTATACATATAATTCACAAGAATAATTCTATATTATACCGAGTGAGTTAGGATGACTCACCTCGAAGCGGGTGTGTAAAAACAAGCGTAGCGGTGGTTCCTACAAAGCATATGAATTCGTAGAACGTTGATTAATAAGCGTACTAGAATTAAGGGCATAATGGTAATTGTGCCGGATGGGTTCCTAAACTTCAACATGATGATCTGGACATCATTCTGAGTCTAACGCCATTGACTAGACTCAAATCGGAGTCCGTCGCATAAAAGGCTAGGTTTTCTGTATCAGTGTGGGCCCTAAAGATAAGGTGTATTTTTTACCGTGTCGAAAGGTCACCAAACTTTAAGCGAATATTCTAGATGTTATTCTAAGACTCTAGGAACTGACCGCGTATTTTTCTGAGCTACGGTTTATTTATTATGAACTATTGAAGTTCTAAACGTCTAATAATAGACTGCGAGGTCCCATAATTATAAAATATAATTTAGGAAGACATTTGGTCTTTATAAATATTTTTATTAAATACTAGGCCTTGAAAAAGGTTAGTAGTATTTTTCTCAAAATTTTCGGAGTTCGTTTGGTATTTAAATAAATTAAATACAACCAAACGGGTCTTTTGTAATACATAAAGAAATATTAAAATATCACTATTTGGATTTTATAAGTGATAATTTATAAGATAAAAGCATTAGGGAAAATTAATATAATTTTCCTGTATTTTAAAATAGCCATTAGGTATTTATTACCTAATTATTTTAAATTTAGATCTAACACTTATTATTTATTTAACTATTAAATAATAAGTACACTATATAAGAATAATCCATAAATTCAGAATATAGGTATATTATTTATTAAAATAATAATTCAGAATATATAAACTTTACTTATAGTATTTTAAAACTAATTTTAGGGAATTTAAAACTATTAAAATCCATATACAACTATTTATCAAAATAGCCCACCATTTATTGTTTATTTTAAAAATAGTAGATAATCATAATTATTTACCCAAAATAATAATTTCAGAATACATACATATTAAATTAAAATATTCTGGATTTTATAATAATATTAAAACTAATTTTATATATTTAAAACAATTAAACATATAATACTTATTAATTAAACAAAATAATAATAATAATAATAAACAGACCCGTGGGTCTACCCAAATCCGACCCGATCCCAATGGGTTACCCAAATACAGACTCAACAGAGTCCATGATCAAAAACTCGCGGGTCCAACCCGAACCCGAACCTGAACCCAGCTAATACGGGTAGTTCGTATTTACTAACAATTAAACTATACCCATTTACCCAATTAGGACTAAACCCGAGCAGAAGTTGAACCAAACCCGGATCCACTTCTACTCACAAACGTACCCGCCCAGTCACGACCCGAACCCGACCCATCAAATCTGGTTGGATCTTAAGCCAAATGACGTCGTTTGGTTAAGTGATTTTCGGGTCATTTTAAATGACCCGACCCGTTAAAAATTAAAACGATATAACCCTAAATCAAAACGGGTTTGTACTACGGTTTAAGCTTGGGGTACAAGAAATTAAAGCGCTAGGGTTTGGGTTTTCTTCTCCGGCATCTAGCCCGCTGCCGGCGACGCCCGATTTGGCCGGAAAACTTCCAACGGCCATATCTCCCTCATTTCTCCATGTAAATGGGTGAATCCAACAGGAAAATGACCGAAATCAAGTCCCCCATAACATACCAGGAGCTCGTGGGCTAGTTCATTCATTTTAGGGTCCTATTAGTGGGTTATTCTTTCTCGGTTTTTGGAGAATAACTCCATGCATGGCCGGCTAAACGTGCCCTAATTTAAAAACTGCTCCTATGTGATCTATCTGGGACCATAAGGGTCTGTTTGGTACCCAAAAAATGGGTTTTTGTTATTCTTTCAAGATCAAGCTCCGGTGGGGAGCTTTAATGGCGATTTTGGGGCAATAAGAGCCTTAGGCTCTGTTTGGTTTGTGCGTGAGGGGTCTGTGTGTGAGTGTGAAGGGGTGTGAGTGTACAAAAATGAACCAGAGAGTGGGGGTTTACCTATAGGAGCCTCGGGTCTTCTCTCTTTCTTATCTCCGGCGAGCTCTCTCTCTAACCCTCAACTCTCTGTGCTATCTCTCTTTCAACTCTCCACTCTCCTATATACTCACACTTATACATATGCACATATTCTTGAAATCTGTTTGATAGAGATGGATGGGATTGAGAGAAATTGATGTGAATGGCATCCTAGGGAAGGTGGCCGACGGTTGGTGTGTGTGTGGGGTAAGATCCGGCGGGCAATGGGGAGGTGTTTGGGTAAAGCTTATACCCAATGGTTTTGGGATAGTTGGGTAGTACAATGCCATTTAGGTAAGATTCTCACTTACCAAACATGTATAGTTGAGTCGTCGCTTAGGACTACGTGCAATATAGTCCAATATAAATGCAGAATTTACGGGTTAACGTGCAAGTCAGTCCGGGTCCGTAACTTACAGTCTAAGAAATTAATATTATAAATACGCACGCGTATATGTTCGGGTTCTGGGATTTTGAAATCAACATACTGGACATTACGAGCAAAAGAAAATATAGGGACCGATTTTATTAACGGAAATTTACGGGTATTACAATATCCTATTCAGAACCTCATGACAAAGTTAAACTTTGGCCAATACTTGTTTTAAACAACAATGAAGAAGCAGTTAAACTACCTAAAGACATTGTTGGTCATTACTTTGACATTCCTAATGGATGGTTTTATCCTAAGACAACCAATGAAAATTCAAGGGAATACTATGAAAATATACTCATTGAAACTGGTTCGGTTAAAATCTAACATAACTTTACAGGAGGCCATCAGCCAGCCTTCTAAAAAATGTTTATTGCCAAAGTTCTCTCCTCGTATGAATGGGGTTTAGACTTAATAAAAGAAAGGAAATTTTTAAAGAAGTCTCCTGGAGATCATTTGTCCTATAATTATTATGACTACCAGAAAGCCTGGGACAAGGCCCTCTTACTCCAGAATCATGTGTTTAAACACACATGGTATTTCCAGTTCAATAAAGATTTTAATTTCGATCTTCCCCAATGGTTTTATTCATGGATCTTTTAAACATGCCCAGGACTTGAAATTCTTCCCCAGCCAGTTGCCTGTTGCTTCCAGATCTATAAAAACAAAAACCTACCAGGAAGAAGTGATAATCCACTCTTTTATTTCTTTCTTGACTTTTCCATTCCCTGGATCTTAAAGTGGGAATTTATTTTAAAAAATTCTCCTTCTCATGTTTGGACCCTTTGCAGAAAGTTCCAAGTTTGGTGGTGGGCTAGGTATAACAACCCAGACCTCACTCCTGCTCGAATGGAAAAATTATTAGACATTGAACTTCCATCCCCCTCAGTCAAGTCCAGTATTTCCTCTCCTGATATTTCAGAGATTAAATCTTAAATAAAATTAGATTTAAAATCTAAATTTCCAGAGATCTCACCTACAGAGCTTAAAGCTTTGGTTAAAGAAGAATTATGTAAAAGGTTAAATTTCAATTCAGACAGTGATAATGAAACTGTTCCTCTCTCTGACTCCTCAATGCCAGATGGCCAGGGAGATCCTTATGCTCATGAATATGAACAAAGTAATGATGATTATGGTTTTGAGACTCAGTTCAACCATTAATCATCATAAGAAGACAAGATACTTTTATAAAGTATAAAGCAGATCTTATCTTTTAATAAAGAGATTTTATCTTTTAAAAAGTAATGGCTCAGATTCAACCATGTCAAAAGCAACTTTTGAAAAGAAGATTCCCAAACAAAAGTTACTATAGGCGAATCTATACTTTTCCAAAAGTCGTAAAGTGCACAGTGGCCGACAACTTTTATAAAGTTACTTTTGAAGATCATTTCTCAGTCGGACTCGTGTAAAGTATGGATAAGACCGAATCTTATCTACGTCAGCTGTCCTTCCCTTGCATGCCTATAAATAGAAGACCTCTTCTCATTTGCAAGGCATCTGATTTTGGAATCCTCTATCTCTCTTTTGTAACATTTCTCTTCTGTAAAATATTTAGTGTGCTTATTTTCAAGAGTGTTTTTGTAACAAGAAAGCTAAAAGCTCCTATAGCTGAAGCTGCTCATATTACTTTGTAAGTTGTTTCTAATACAATTTTGTTGGCTTACGTTTATGTCTTATCGTATCTTCTTACTTGATCTTGTACACATTAAGATTAAAATTTGAAACTATTATCGTAATATTCTTTTAGAATTTAATGAGTTTATGAGTCCTGAAAATAGCCTTAATATCCATATCAGGCTTTCAAGATTAAATCAAGAATTGAAAGTTTAAATCAACAATTGAGAATTCTTGCTGCTTAATGTGTGATCGTTTAAGTTATAGACATTCACTCCGTAATCTCAACGAGTTAAAAGAAAGTTACGAATCTGCCCTTTCCAATCCATACGCTATTGCCAATCATCATCCAAATACATTAAAACGCATGCAAAAAGCTCTTAATAGAGTAAATCTTGAGATTAATCTCATTAAACTGAAACTGTTTATTCTGGCATGTTAGTCCCTCGAGAATTGGACATCCTTAGCCGCTTGACAATCTACTCTTATGAGAAATTCTTGGTTGAGTAGATCTCCTTCAAATTTGGCAATGCAAAGAATGGCTAAGATTTCCTTTTTTTATAGTAGAATAGTTCTTTTTGTGAATATATCAAATAAAGATAACAAAAAAGAGAAAAGAGAGAAGAAAGCTAGAGCTTCTCATAACCCCAAACTGAATGAATGAATACAATACAAAAGGAAAGAGAGAATAATAGTATATCTAGGAATACCCTAATATAAAGTAAAAGACTAAACTACCCTAAAGCTAAATATAAATAAAACTAATTATAATAGCTAACTCTAATATCCCCCCTCAAACTCACGATGCTGCAGCTAGAAGCATAGAGAGTTTGCCAACTAAAAAACGAAAACGCTGAATCGGATGAGACTTTGTAAACAAATCAGCAATCTGCGCTGAAGAAGAAACAAAAGGCAAAGTGATAGCTCCATGCTTAAGATGATGACGAGTAATGTGACAATCAATCTCTATATGCTTGGTCCTCTCATGGAAAACTGAATTGTGAGCAATCTGAATAGCACTCTTATTATCACAATACATAGGTGAAGGGCGAGGAAGAGAGACACCCATATCTGTAAGTAGCCGGCGTAACCAAATAACCTCACGGGTGGTCGAAGCCATAGCACGATACTCAGCTTCTGTAGAAGACACAGCAACAACATCTTGCTTCTTACTCTTCCAAGAAATGAGAGAATCACCCAAAAATATACAAAATCCAGTAACAGACTTGCGATCTGTAGGATCACCGGCCCAATCAGCATCAGAGTATGCACGCAGCTCCAATGAAGAAGATGACGAAAGTAAAAGACTTTGAAACCGAGTGCCCCTCAAGTACCTCAAAATACGATGAACTGCAGCCCAATGAACTGTAGTAGGGGAAGTAACAAACTGACTAACAACATGAACAGCATGAGCAATATCTGGACGAGTAACGGTAAGATAAACCAAGCTACCAACAATAGTGCGATATAATGTAGGATCAGGCAAAGGAACGCCATCAGAAGGGGAAAGACGAACATTAAGCTCCAAAGGGGTATCAACAATCTTATTATCAGTGAGGCGAGCACGCTCAAGAATGTCACCTGTATACTTAGACTGAGAAAGAAGATAACCTTTTGGAGAACAGGCTACTTCAATCCCCAAAAAATAACGTAGTGGACCTAAGTCCTTCATTTCAAAACAACGAGCTAATTCAGACTTCAACACTGCAATCCCATCAATATCATCACCAGTAATAATCATATCATCAACATACAAAGAAAGCATAATACGACCAGCAGTGGTACACCTAATAAAGAGAGCTGAATCATACTCACTCGGGGAAAACCCAAATGAGGTAATCACTGTGGAAAACTTCTCAAACCAAGCTCGAGGGGCTTGTTTAAGACCATATAAGGCTTTTTTAAGCCTGCAAACTTCACTAGGACCATGAGGAACACCCGGAGGAGGAACCATATAAACCTCCTCTTGGAGGTCTCCATTCAAGAAATCATTTTTAACATCCATCTGAGTTATATGCCACTGACGAATAGAAGCAACTGCAATAAGAGTACGAACAGTAGTCATTTTAGCAACAGGAGCAAAAGTCTCCTCGTAATCCATACCATACTGCTGGGAAAAACCCTTGGCAACCAATCTTGCTTTGTACCGCTCAACAGACCCATCTGACTTGGTTTTGATTTTATAAACCCAACGAGAACCAATAGCGCTCTTACCAGAAGGTAAGGGAACCAAACTCCAAGTGTCTGTCTTATACAATGCTGAGAGTTCCTCTGCCATAGCCTGTTGCCAAAGAGGATCAAGAGCTGCCTCTTTATATGACAGAGGCTCAGAGAGATCATGAACTGAAGCTAAAAATGAAGCAAAAGAATCCGTATAACAAGAATAAACAAAATCAGGTGATTGAGTGGACTTACGAGTGCGAGCAGGATAGCGAGTAGGTTCCACAGTCTCAGTAGGTGCTTGGGTGGCCTCTGGAAGGGAGGTAGCATCAAGCGGCAAGGTACCAGTATCACCAGAAGTAGAACCATGAGGTGAGACAATATCAGTGGTGCATGGGGCTTGAGAGGGCACACTATCAATATCATCAGAGAATGGGTCAAGATGGATGAGATCAGATTTAGTCAACTCATGATGATTATCAGGAATAGAAAAGAAAGGTATGTGCTCGAGAAACACAACATGACGAGATACATATAGTTTCTTAGTAACTGGGTCAAAGCAACGATATCCCTTCTGACCCTCACCATAACCTAGAAAAACACAAATAGCAGACTTAGGTGACAATTTGGTACGCTCTACATGAGGTCGAAGGACAAAACAAGTACAACCAAACACCTTTAAGGAAGAATAATCAGGAGCATGCCCATACAATTTTTCAAAAGGTGACAGACCTGAGCAGTGAGATGACGGAATTTTATTAATTAGATTGACAGCAGTAAGGACAGCCTCTCCCCAAAAATCACTAGGGACATATGCAGATAATAAAAGAGAGCGAGCAGTTTCAACAATATGCCGATGTTTCCTTTCAGCAACACCATTTTGCTCAGGAGTGTCTGTACAAGAGGACTGGTGAATAGTTCCATCTAAAGCAAGCAACTCACGAAATTTATGATAGGTATACTCTCCACCTAAATCACATCTAAAACATTTGATGACAGCAGAATGTTGAGTTTTAACAAAAGCACGAAAGGTATTGTAAATATCAAAGAAGTCTGAACGGCGTTTCATAAGATAAACCCAACAGTAACGAGTGCAATCATCAATAAATGATACATAATATCGAGACCCCCCTCTTGTAGTAATAGGAGAGGGTCCCCACACATCAGAATGAACTAAATCAAATGGTGCAAGAGAATAAGAAATACTTCTATTAAATGGTAAAGCGGAAAATTTTGCCAGTTTACAACCACTACAATCAGAAATGTCATGAGTTTTTAAATCTCCTAATTTTCCTGTAGAAGCTAAATATTTTAAACGAGAGGCTGAAACATGACCAAGGCGAGAATGCCATAAATAAAAACTAGACGAAGATGAACTCAAACGAAAGGATGACAAATCAACACTAGAAGCTGCAACCACTGGTACATTGAGCTTGTCCAAGATGTATAATCCCCCTTGCCTACGGCCTGTCCCAATCAGCGTCTGAGACTGCGGATCCTGCACGTGACAAAAAGTAGAAGAAAAAGAGACTAAGTAACCTGCATCACAAAGCTGACCAACAGAAACAAGATTCATAGTAAGTTTGGGAATGTGGTAAACACTAGAGAGAGATACATGAGGTGTGACAACAGACCCAACACCTGTTAATGGCATGGGAGTACCATCAGCAGTCATAACAGGCAAAGAGGAAACAGGACATAAGGAAGCAAAAGACGACAAATCAGGTGACATATGATTAGAAGCTCCAGAGTCTAAGACCCAAATACCTGAGGACATACCTGAAGACATACCGGAAGACATACCTAGTGAAGAGGTGGCCATAGCATGTGGCTGTGTGGCAAGGAACTTCTGAAATTGCTCAGCAAGGGAGGCCATAGATGGAGTGGATGGTGAAGGGGAACCGGGTCCAAATGAGTCTGATGGTGGTACAACTGCTGCAGTGTTAGGCTGTGGAGGCCTATACGAACGCTGCTGAGATTGGTTGTCAGATTTCCAATGAGAAGGCTGAGGTTGCTGTTGTTGTGGTGGTCGACTATTGGAAGGCTGGTTGCTGCTATTGGGCTGGTTTGCACGACCCAACCTAGGACACTGAGCCTTCCAATGACCCTTCTCCTTACAGTAGCTGCATACATCACTACCAACTCTCGAGTAAGGCTTATTCTGATTGTTTGACGGTGGTCGAAAAGGGGCTGCTAAAACAGATAAAGTAGAGTCAGGGAGAATTCCCTTTCCAGATTGAGTCTTGAGACGTATTTCCTCAGCTACTAACTCATGGACAACAGAATCAACTGACGGAAGTGGGCTACGATGGAGAATGGACCCACGAAGGCCCTCAAAATCACCACGTAGAGCCATCAAAAACTGAACCAGACGTTGTTCCTCCCTACTAGCGATATATGGTGCAAACGCCCGTAATTCAGGCGACTCCATGAGAGCCAACTGATCCCAAAGATCTGTCATTGTAGAATAGAACTCCTGAATACTCAAATTTTTTTGTTCAAGGGCACGAATATCACTCTCTAATTGGTACCTATTTGCAAAATTGGACTGTGTAAACAGTTTAGCCAAATGATCCCACACCTCCTTTGCATATTCAAACTTTGCCAATTGTATACCTATTGAGGGAGCAACGGAGTTGTTGATCCAAGTAATGATTTTCGAATTGTTTGTTTCCCAAACATCTAACAATTCTGCAAATTTATCAGCCTGTTCATTCATAGGTTTACTAAAATCCCCATTGATATAACCCCACATCTTCTTCCCCTTTAGAAAATTCTTCATCACATAATTCCAATATGCAAAATTCTTGCCATCGAGTTTAACACTAATCGCTTGGAGCGAATCATCGCGTTCAGCAGCCATTACGAAAACGAAACAATTAAATAACACAAAGCAAACGAACCAAAATCAGACAACAGATCCAAAAACGAACGCGAATCAGTGCGAGATCCAAAAAAAAAAACGAATCTGAATCAGCGAGAAATCCAAAAACGAACCAGAATCATCCGAAAAAAAAATTTTCGGGGCTCCGCCCCGAACCCCGGCAGGGGCACGCTGCCCCCTGCAACCCCCAGCCAACTCACCGCAGAGTTGGATCTGCGAAAAACGTGGATGAGATTCGAACCTGCTTTGATACCATGTGAATATATCAAATAAAGATAACAAAAAAGAGAAAAGAGAGAAGAAAGCTAGAGCTTCTCATAACCCCAAACTGAATGAATGAATACAATACAAAAGGAAAGAGAGAATAATAGTATATCTAGGAATACCCTAATATAAAGTAAAAGACTAAACTACCCTAAAGCTAAATATAAATAAAACTAATTATAATAGCTAACTCTAATACTTTTGAGCTGGTTTCCAAGATCCAGAAGTAAAGCGGACCAGCTGCTCAGAGTTATTAACTCATCATCAAAGGT
The DNA here is from genome assembly GCA_033977485.1 of Hydrangea macrophylla. Classification (NCBI taxonomy): domain Eukaryota; kingdom Viridiplantae; phylum Streptophyta; class Magnoliopsida; order Cornales; family Hydrangeaceae; genus Hydrangea; species Hydrangea macrophylla. The sequence continues at coordinate 443,541 of CM066986.1, read as the reverse complement.
TTTCATTATGGTACTGAAGTATGAATAGTGGGGTTTAATGAATTTTTCTTAATACCCACAATACCATTTATTTAATTCTTAATTAATTTTAATTTCATCTAAGTCCTACGCTCCTAATATACTATATACGTGTATTCTCTCTCCTAACAAAACAAAAAGCTCACGTAACAAGTAAATCTGGATGCTAGTTGGTATGAATAAAAAATGACAAGAAGAGATGTTAGAGGCTTCATTAGTTCAAGTCATTAATTGGTAGAATGATAACTTTTTTTTTCTTTTTCTTTTCTCTTCTTTTCTTCTCCACTCCCAAACAAGAGGAAAAAACACTAATTTTCTCTTCTCTCCTAAACTCCCAAACAAAATGAAAGAAACTACCGTCCTTTCTCTTCTTTTCTTTTCTCCCTTAAACTCCGAAACATAGCGGTAGTCAATCCCTCTAGCTACTCTAGGAGTAATGCATGCTAGAGTCACAAAAGCCCTACGCCGTGGATTGGATAATCTGTCTCAAATTGCATTTAGCCCTATTATTTATTGTCCATATGGATATATATGCAACTAGATTATGGATATGGAGATTGAAGATGATAAACTCTACTTTTACACTATGTTTGGATTGAGAGAACTGGAGAGAAGAGAAGAGGAAGAGAACCACTTTCTCTCCAGTTCTCTCGTTTTGATAGTTAAGTTGGGAGAGAAGAGAACGTTAATGGAGAGAACTGGAGAAAAAGGGAGGAGAAAAAGAGCCCAAATTTGGTTCTCTCCAAATTGGAGAGATTGAAGAGAGGAGAGAAGAAAAGAGAAGAGAAGAGAAGAGATTGATAATAAAATATTTTTACAAAGACTATTACATCCCTGAATGTTTTTTTATATTTCAAACATACCAGTTTAGTTTAATTTATATGACAGGATAAAATAGTAAATTGATTCTGAAATCTTTCTCTTCTCTTCTCTTATGAGAGTTAAATATATACAAGAGAATGTTATGTTTCTCTTCTCTTCTCTTCCTCTCTCTATCCAAATAAGTTAAGCATAGCCATACTTTCTCTTCTCTTACTCTTCTCTTTGCTTCTCTCCGGTTCTCTCAATCCCAACAAAGTGTTAGTGAATACACTCATAGAAAGAGATAATTCTTTTACCATTTTCATACTTTGAAACTTTGTAAACATGCATGTGTATGTAGCATATTATTTATTAAGCACACTAGATTTGGGATCCCTGCACGAGCATGTTATTGATTTGTGTTGGCTACGAATATCCTCTTCTTCGGAAATCCTCTGCTGTATAATGTCTTTCTAATGATGCCAGGTTGTTGATTCTTTTTCCATCTGTCTTTCATTTTCATCGTGAGATTAGGTTGTTGTCAGTGGCGAAATGATTTGAGTATTACGATATTTCTGGCTGATATATCCTGCGGCCTTGGACAATGTCTATTTGGGAGATTATGATTATGCAAGTAAGTCTGGAACATCTGATCTTCACAAGTCATCTAGTATTTCATTTCGCTGGCTTGGAGAACATTTTTTTGTGGCGTGTGTGTGGTTACGCAGAGCTAAAAATATGGATTGTGTTCTCTTGATTTCAAACAGAGATAGTGCTTGTGGTTGTTATTGTAGTAAAAGAGGGTTGTTTTTGCCCCTCCTTTTGATGCTGTTATCTTGTTACCCTACGTACTAGTATATTATAGATGCCAATTTTCACCTTTTTTTTTTTTTTAATCCTTTTGCAATGTCAATATGCAGGCTTTCTTAGATGCAGAAATTAAGAAGATGAAAATTAAGAACTGCTACTTCCCACTTTTTTGTATCTCCTGGTGTCATGAAAAGGGGAAAAAAAGGACCATACAGAGGGGTTTGCTACAAATCAGAATTACACAGCAATAACTCCCAACCCTACTTGCACACCATCAGGAGGTGTGTTTTCGAATCGTTTTGGCAACATTTTGTGTATCCGGACTTTGTTTGTTCCCTGGGAATGATTTATTCTTCTTGGAAGATTACTACAATAATTCCCTGAAGCTGCCGGAACCGTCACTTCGTTTCTTCTTCTTCTTCTTCTTCTTTCTTTTCTCTTTTGCCTGAGGAAAAGATTCCTGCAGAGAAGGATATGTAATTTATAAAAAAATGTCAATTCACCGAGGTAAATAGGTAGAAAGATACGGAGAAGTCACACCACAAACAGAATAAGATCTAAGCCATAGATGTATATGTAGAGTGAACTTCGCATCTGGTATGATGACTGATATTGTTTCAGCAATGTGCTCCCTTATTCATGTTTACAAGTCACTTGTTCTTATCTTATAGGTCTATACATGCCGTGAAGGCATTATATACTAAATAGTTGCAAACCTGATCATTTTACCCGACATGAGATAAATGATAATCTTGCTGGTAGTAAGTTTCATCTCATGCCTTATAGCTAGCTAATCATCTTTTAAAGCCAAGCATTCAGTTTTCTTTCTCGGTGTAGTCCAAATGTTGGATATGTAGCGACCTGGCAATTTTATTAGGATGCAACCTATTGCTTTGCTTCCCTCACGATAACTTTTGTTGAGGATTTTCCATGTCGCAGTGTCCGTGTGGTGCCGTATCTCTGTCTGTATCCTTGCTACATAGACTACTACTGTTAGTATTAGTATAAATTTACAAGTTTATAGTTATTACGACTATCAAAGTTTATTTGATGTTTTAGGAGTTTATATTGATGTTGTTATGACCTGATTGGTTTGTTTAAGAATTGTATTCGTCACCTAGTCCATCTTGTTCCTTGTCCTGAATTAAGATCTCAGTGGGATTGGTATATCCTACTCTAAGAGTCATATTTTAAATGACTCAAATAAATGTCTAATTACAATGGTTATTGGCTCTTTTAATGAAATTGCAGGATCACCACAGCTGTGGTTCCTTGTGACCTGAAACTGCACCTCAAACATGTCGTTTGTCAGCAAATTGTGGATGAACATACCACTTTGACATTTGTGGTTTACATTTTTTGACATATAGTATGAAATTGACATGTGTATTGATTTCTAGTGGCACCAATTTACTCAATGGACCAGAGACCTTGCCCACTTCCTAGGAGGTGTTGAAGTCCTGTGGGATTATTCTTGATCTGAGGTCTATACCTAACATTATCAATGCTCTATCTAGCTCTCTATCCATAGATGATTTGTTTATTTTCTTTTCAAAATACAACGTTGTACTCTAGGGTCATGGTTGAGTACATGTTATTTGTTAAAGGGTATATGTGTAAATATAGAATATATGTGGTTGTCCCACATCGATTAAGGTGTAAACAGTCTAGGTTAGACTAAGCCTATATAAAGGCTTCTTATATTCATTTTTATTATGTTGAATATACGAAATATTCCCATCATCTTTTATCTTTAGATTATTCTTTATTCGTGTATTGTAAAGATCTATTCATATTCTTTGGAAATGTTGCATCCATTTTGTAAATTATGTCTAGCACGTTGTCATCAATCATCAAATCAAGAGCAAAGGGCATTTAGAATTTCATCTCTGATTCTTGAGATTGACGATAACCTTTCTTTTCGTTTCTGAGCATAACTCTATAGTCGGCAAATTATAGTTATTTGAATAAGGGATGTAAGATGTTGAAATATTTTAGGTTGCTTGCGTTACAAAATCAGGAGAATCTGAGTTGGAAGTGCCTATTGCGATTCGTCCAACTAGTGAAACTGTCATGTATCCCTATTATTGTATGTGGATAAGGGGACATCGTGACTTGCCTCTGAAGCTTAACCAGTGGTGCAATGTTGTTTGAATGGAGTTCAGCAATCCTACTCCATTTATCAGGTAAGCTCTTAAATGGATATTTTATTATCTAGTTAGCACTCTACCTTAACTCCTCTGGGGATCATTAGAGTTTTACAGCTCCAGTCTGTGGGTGAAGTTGTAGTGAATCGAAAATCTTTTAATTGTTGATTGATACCAGAAAAATGAAGGCTGGTAGTGTTCTTGGCTGTGATGTTCTTTTGCAGCATATTGTAATGGATTTTATTTTTTATTTTTTAAGTGCTTGATATCCATGATAATGTTTTTTGTCTAGGAGTTTGCTTTAGATCCTTGTTTTGTCGGATTCCCGATCAATTAGTTCCGTTTTATTTTTATGTATTTTTGGACATCGTTTTTTGAAGAGTTGATAATTTCCTTAGATTAGTTTACTGTTTCTATTTATTGTAGTGTTTTTCATGTAAAATGTCTGGATTCTAATTTTGGACTTACTAATATCAAACAGTATAGTCTTTGGAGTAGTGTTCGTAATATTTTGGGGATAACTTTCAGTTACCAACTTTTCAGAGTCTGGTTAGGTGATATTTTGTCAATGCTGACATTCTTTATGATCACAGGAGTCGCGAGTTTCTTTGGCAGGAAGGGCATACTGCCTTTGCAACAAAGTTGGAGGCAGATGCTGAGGTATCAAACTTTTAATTTACTCAATTATTGTCTTTTGAGCACTGTGGAGTTTATTCTTGTTTTTCTTTCCACTCTTTTGAAGTGTAAGATCAGAATATTGTCAGTGTTCTAAAAATCCTCCTAGGCCTCCGCCTAGGCCCTAGGCCTTGTCCAACCGCTTGGATTTTCACCTAATCCTTGCAAAAATCCCACAGGGATTTAGGCCTGGTCTAGGCCCAGCCTAGGCCTCCTAGGCCGGCCCAGGAGGCCGTCTAGGCCTAGGCGGCCCAGGAGGCCTAGGGGTGGAATTGTCATTTTCTTCAAATAATAACAAGGACAAAACCCTAATAATCCCCTAAGCCACCACACCACAGTCGTTCATTCAATTGACTACCAAGATTAAGAGAGAGAGAGAGAGAGAGAGAAGACGACTCACGAGAACTTCATGAAGTCGATTTTGTATCTGATGAGGGTACAGAAGAAGAGGGTGATGAGGAGTATGAGTTTGAGTCTGATGGACAGAGAGTGTTGGAGCAATATGGAGAAGAAGAGTTGGAAGCTTAGTTTGTTGGTTAAATTACATTGTTGATATTTGATAATGTGACTTTTTTTTTTTTTTTTCTTTCCAGATTGGTCTATTAGAATTGTTTCTGTATTATTAATTTTACTTTAAAATACTAGGCCTCCGCCTAGGCCCCCCCTCGTGGCCCGCCTACCGCCTAGGGATTTTTAGAACACTGAATGTTGTACACTTGTATCTGATCTGAAAGAGACTAATAAGCATGTGGAACTAATGGAAGCTAAATCCAGTCTTCTGTTATATTGGAATTTTTTACATGATCACTTATCTTTTCTCCCATTCTCCACGATACCAGCTTTTGAGTCATGATGCAAAATGCACTTCATACTAAGGGTTGAGTTTGAGTATTCATATATTCACATTGAAGATCATGATTAGTTATTTCCAAAATATTGATCACCATTTTGTCTCCTGATTTGTTATTCATATCAATTAATATTAGAGTTTGATGCTTTAGATTCCACATAGTCCTTGGTAGGGGTGTAGATGAGTTGAGCCGCTCAACAAGGGCTCGCGGCTTGGCTCAATAAAGGCTTTGCTCGGCTCAAAAGAGCTCATGAACACGTTTAATTAAGCTCGTTAATAGACTTGATAAATAGCTTGTATACTTACTTTTTTATATGTGTTTATTATAAAACTATATAATTTTAGAGAAAATATGACAACCTCATAAATGGACTTGATAAAGGACTGATTTATTATTAAACTATGTAGTTTTAAAGGGCACGCAAAAAAGCTCGCGATCACTTGAAAGCTCGGCTCATTTAAGCTCGTGAGCAAGCTCGTGAACACATGAGCTCAGCTCGGCTCGGCTCGTATACACCCCTAGTCCTTGGTTTTGATTATTGATGGTATTTGCCTGATTATGTTTCTGTGACTGCCTGAAACCAAATCAGTTATTTTCTTCTTTTTCTTCTAGTTATTTTTACCTTGTAAATGCTTTGTTAGGCATTTTCTAACAAAATAAAGGGTGAGAAAGGTTGTAAATGTTCATACAAAGGTTGGACTCCTGGAAATGTGCTTTGTTTATGAACTTGTTGATACAACAATTTTGATGAATGTAGATGTCCAATAAGTACAGCCGTGACACATAAGTCTTGTTTCTGGTTGCAAATCCTTCTATGACTAATGACTATTGAATCTTAGTTTTTTGGTTGAAACTATTTTCTAATTTTCATAGTATATATTGTTGACGAAATAAAACTGGTGTCTTCTATATGTAAAGTAAGTCATTGTGTCTACGGATCCGTTTCAGGTTCTCGGAATATTGGAGCTGTGTAGATGCATGTATGAAGAATTCTTGGCTATTCCTGTTATAAAGGGAAAGAAAAGTGAACTTGAGAAGTTTGCGGGGGACTTTATACAACCAGTGTTGAGGTACTTAATATATACTAGCCTACAATCCTTCCTCTACTCTTTATTCAACAAAATTTTTCATTCACTTTGTGAACTCTGTTACTGCATGCATACTTATAATTTTGCCAGGCTTACATTCCGAACACTGGACGTGGTATCCAAGGGGCTACTTCTCATTGTTTGGGTGAAAATTTTGTGCAAATGTTTGAGATAAACTTTGAAAATGAGATGGTAGAAAAGGCTATGGTCTGGCAGAACTCTTGGGCATACAGTACTAGAACGGTAAACTACACCTTTGCATTTTTTTGTTTTCTTTTTTGAGATATAGAATTGCATTTTACTGCAGTTAGTTTCCATTTAGTAACGTTAAGACATAGTTTACTAGAATTTTTTCCCTTCGAATTTTGGTTATGATGAATGTATGCGTCAAAAATAAATCATCAATCTTGAGTTGTATCATTGAAATTCATAAGGTTACTGTGTCTTACATTGACGTATGCTGAATCTCATTTGTCTGCTTTGAAAAGTCTGAATATCATAGGGCTCATAGGTAACTCTTGTTTCCGCAGTGTACAATTATGCTTGACAAGGTGCTAGCCTTTTGTTGTTCAAATATTAGTTAGGCTTTTCTATGATTGTGCCTGTTTTCATATTGGTAGTTGTTGGAAAACATTATGCTTTGCCTTTGGGCCTCACTTTGGAATTATTTTTTATTGGAGAATGAGGCTTACAGCCCAAGATTGTGTTTTTGTATTCAATATATGAAACAGATTTTAGGTGGACTGAGTTGAAGAAAATAGAACTCTGGATACGTGTCAAAAAAAGAAAATAGAACTCTGGAGCTTCTGGTGCAACCAGGACACTCTTTGTTCTTCCTTTGTATACTTATTTTGTTCAACTTTTGTGTTAGTCTTGGTTAATTTGGTGTATCGACGTCAGGTTGGCATTTTCAACTCTCTCTTGCCCTTTTCTTTGTTGGCAGATTGGAGTGATGGTGATGGTTCATGGGGATGATAAAGGCTTAGTGCTGCCCCCCAAAGTGGCAGCTATCCAAGTTATTGTGATTCCTGTGCCATACAAGGATGCTGATACTCTAGCCATCTTTGATGCACGGCAGCATGTGCTGCCACTGTGAACATTTTGATTGAATCAGGTTTTCGTGCTGAGGCAGACTTCAGAGATGATTATTCCTGGTTGGAAGTATTCGCATTGGGAAATGAAAGGTGTTCCTCTGAGGATTGAAATAGGACCAAAAGACCTGGCTAACAATCAGGTGAACCAAATTAATTATGTTTTCTAGCTTTATGCCCTGTCCTTTGGTTGCTTCTACTTGTATTTGAGTGGTACTATTTTTTGATCTCTTCATAGGTTTGTGCTGTTCACCGAGATAATTCAGCTAAACTTGATATTCCCATGGCCAGTTTAGTTGAAAGAGTAAAAGCCATGCTGGCTAATATTCAACAAAACTTGTTTGATGTCGCGAAACAAAAACGAGATGCCTGCATTCTGGTTATAAAAACCTGGAATGAATTCATGGAAGCGTTGAGCCAAAAGAAACTGGTCTTGGCTCCTTGGTGTGATGAGGAGGTATGATATTTATTTTACCAGATGAATGTCTGTATAAATTGTTTCTATTTAAAGTATTACTTCTTGGTAACGAGACTCACAGTTTCACAGTGCTCTGTCTTTATCAAGATCGTATATATTACGTTATGAAATTCCAGTTTTCATTTATTTTGGTCCTGCTATCAGTCTTACTTCTGTGCATTAAACTTGCTAAACCGTTAATGCTAGCTCAGCTTGTTGAATGAGTCAAGATCTTTCACTTATATACCCCTATCTACAACATGCATTAAAGCTCGACTATAATTCAGTTGAAGTCTCTCTCTCTGTGTGTGTGTGTGTGTGTGTGTGTGTGTGTGTGTGTGTGTGTGTTTCCGTGTGTCTATAATTAAGAAATATCTGGGTCCACTGGAGGACCTAACTAATCTTACCAGATGCATGCTGTCCTCCCAATCCACATCTTTCAAGCTTGAATCCTTGGGATTGCAATTTGCGCCTGTAGATACCTTCTGGCCTCTCTTTTTTCTTTCTATTCAGCTCGTGGTTAGTCTGACGAAACTTCCTACAAACATTCTTGTCTAGCATTTCTGTGTTGTGTGCTCTGGTTTGATTGCACCTGTTAATTTCAAAAGATATCAGTCAAAATGTTATGTACTCATGATTAGCTTATAAGTCTCAAGCCTTCATTTGGAAAGCCACTGTTTCCCATGTATTTTTTGTTTTTTGTTTTTCTTCCTTTTTGGGAGGAGTTACGACAATTTCTGTGATATAATGATCCAGGAAGTCGAGAAAGATGTGGAGACACGGACAAAAGGAGAGGCAGGAGCAGCCAAAACCCTTTGCTCTCCATTTGACCAGCCACCATAAGACGAAGGTGGGGTTTTCTGTTTTAGGTCAAAGTTGTTCTGGTTATTGTTGTCACCACTTCCATGATATTCTGCCATTAATGTCAATTCGATGCTAATCAGAGTTGCTGTGAAGCTGGCAGGCCTCAATGAACTGGTTAAATATCTTGGTCTTACTAATAGAAAAATGAATTACAATAAGCACATGAAACGCACACTATGCGTGTATCTCTGATGGCTACTTGCTTATAATGTTTTTCCCGTTATTTAACACTTTTTTGGCATTTATTGCATAATGCTTCGGATTGCACCATTACACTGTTTTAGGGACTTGGGACAAAAATTCAACCATTTTATTGGTCAAAAGGGGGAAACCTAATCCAGGGACCAAATGAAGGGCGGATTCGTGCTAGGCTTTCATTTTACTTTGTACTTTTTAAAAGGCCTAATTGGGTACATGGACATGGACAATTGGGTACATGTGTTTTCAATTGGGTACATGGACAATTTTTTTTTGCAATTGGGTACATGAACTACCAAATGCGTTGCAATTGGCTCAAAACAATAACGCCGTCCATATAAAACTAACGGACACCTCATGTGCCACGCACGTGAGCTCGTCTTCTTATATAACTGAGAGTGTGCTTCAGGCAGAGGGTAAATGGCGCCAAAATCAGAGTGAGCTGTGAGCCTTTTGGCGCCAATTGCTGAGGAAGGGACCACATCGCAGTTTACACCAAGGAAGAACCACATCGATATGCAGAACCCAAGTACGGTTTAGTACTCGTGTGATAAAGTTAGTAGGGTTTTTTTTTTTTTTTTTTTTTTTCATGTTGTCATAGTGAATCGAAGCTTCCATTTGTGGGTTTCAACTGTTTGTTGTCAAAATTGTAATGGGACTTCGTTTTATCGTTTAAATACTCTGTTATTTATTGCAGAATGGGTACCCTTTTCACTTTGAAATTGTATCATGGAGGTCCTTTTAATGGGCACCCAAATATTCAGTATGTTAATGGAATTGAGTCACTGTTTGACGAATGCGATGTAGATATGATGTCAACCTTGTAGTATCGTTTTTGCCTTCCAATATGGTGCTTCTCATCTGAGGGATTATTTCTTTGCTTCGACCACACATTGGTGGGTCAACCCACTCAAAAAAACCCACAATATTCATCATTCCGCAATCAAGAATGAAGTTATATACAATTGAATTTAACTACAAAATATACTTACAATGTATACTACATTGTAGTTAGGACAACCAATAAACCTTCTTCTTGGGTTCTTCATGCTGCATGATGTCCACATTGGTGCTAATGTACGACATCTACAATCCTTTCTTTCTCCTTTGCTGCAACTCCACGCATCAGATTCCATGGACATAGATCCTTCCCTTCCATTCGAAATTGTTGATTCATCTGGTTTAATGAGAGGTGCGACCCTAATCCGATGACAATAGTTGAGGCTTGGGGATTGTAGGGTTCATGTACGCAAGCCCTAATTCATCTAGTATGAAACGAGGAGCTCATGTGCGTGTGATGACTTGTGGATTTCAATCTTAGGTTACGATTTGGGGATTCAATGATATAGCATTTGGGTATAAGAAGACGAGCTCACTTGGGTATAAGAAGACGAGCTCACGTGCATGGCACATGAGTTGTCCGTTGGTTTTTTATGGACAGCGTTATCGTTTTGAGCCAATTGCAAAAAAAAATTGTTCATGTACCCAATTGAAAACATGGGTATAGTTCGAGGGTGTTTGTGCAATTAGGCCTTTTTAAAAAAGAAAAATGAATTATACACGATTTTTTAGGTTTTTATGAAAAATGAAACACATCATGAAAGACGATTTCTCTTTGTAGATGGTAATCTGTTAACTCGATAATTCTTAGGAATGGTGCCAAAAAGCGCGTAGTCTCTCTTTGTTTTTAGAAAGAAATCTGATATCCCATTTTTCGCTTTTTTCTGAATTGGGGATTGACATTTTATCAACCACTATACCGGCACATGTAATTAGCTACACATTAGTACAACTTTAATGTTTTATGGCCAGATTAACTCTCTCTCTCTCTCCTTTTACAGGTACTGGATGCTTTGTCTCAGGCAAACCGGCAAAGAAGTGGACTTACTGGGGGCGAAGTTACTAATTTCCCAACGAACTTCATACCCAAAAGACTATTACAATTAGCAAAACAAGAAGTTTAGTTGAGCATATACATGTGTGTGTATATATATCTATAATATCTATAAGTGCACCGATGGCCATAAGTGTTTTACACTTTTATCAATCGGTGCACTTTTACTTTAACTCATTTTTGTTAAAGTTTTAATAAGTTTAGTATGCTAATTTATTTTTTTTGACCATTTTTTTTGGGATGTCCATATTGATATATGTTATATATACATACATTGTTTAAGATTAGGAAATACAACTTCTATTCCTAATGTGTACATATATTGATTGTTTCCAAAAAACAAAAAAACCTTATTACTTTCCTTTTTTTTTTTTTTCCCTCCGTGATATCATGTTTATGTTTGTAACGATTTACTCTTTTAGAGACATGCCGGCCACATTGATATATATGTTATATATACATACATTGTTTAAGACAAAGATTCTCTAAAGAGGGCGTTCTCTCTTTATTAAAGAGAGGGCCTATGTTTTGATCGTTGGATCGTGTTTAAAAATTGTGTAATGACAAAATTGTCATTAATAAAAACACGATCTGACGGCCAAAACAGAGGCCCTCTCTTTAAGAAAAAAAGGGCGCTCTCTTTAGAGCCTGACTGTTGTTTAAGATTAGAATACAACTTAGGAAATACAACTTCTATTCCTAATGTGTACATATATTGATTGCTTTCAAGAAAACAAAAAAACCTTATCACTTTCCTTCTTCTTTTTTTTTTTCCCTCCGTGATATCATGTTTATGTTTGTAATGATTTACTCTTTTAGAGACATGCCGTCCACATTGATATATATGTTATATATACATACATTGTTTAAGACAAAGATTCTCTAAAGAGGGCGTTCTCTCTTTATTAAAGAGAGGGCCTATGTTTTGATCGTTGGATCGTGTTTAAAAATTGTGTAATGACAAAATTGTCATTAATAAAAACACGATCTGACGGCCAAAACAGAGGCCCTCTCTTTAAGAAAAAAAGGGCGCTCTCTTTAGAGCTTGACTGTTGTTTAAGATTAGAATACAACTTAGGAAATACAACTTCTATTCCTAATGTGTACATATATTGATTGCTTTCAAGAAAACAAAAAAACCTTATCACTTTCCTTCTTCTTCTTTTTTTCCCTCCGTGATATCATGTTTATGTTTGTAATGATTTACTCTTTTAGAGACATTGGTATTGGTTTACATATATTTGTATATATATATATATATATATATGGACTAGGAATCTAACTAAACTAACTCTTATAGGACTTAGTTAAATTCACGTTAATATTGGGTGTTTTTTTTTTTCCTTCTTTCTTACTTTTAATTTCTTAGATAGTATATGTTGATTAGGGAGAAATTTTTGGGTACCACGTGGCATGTCACTTGGTATTCCGTACTCAATAGTAACGTGCCACACGAACAATGAAATTCACCACAAAAAATTTAATTTATTTTTCTTTCTTACTTTTAATTTCTTAGATAGTAGATGTAGATTAGTGAGAAAGTTTTGGGTACCCCTAGGGTACCACGTGGCATGTCACTTAGTACTCCGTACCCAATAGTAGCACGCCACATGAACAATGGAATCCACCAAAAAAAATTAAATTTTTTTTTTCTTTCTTACTTTTAATTTCTTAGATAGTAGATGTAGATTAGGGAGAAATTTTTGGGTACTCCTAAGGTACCACGTGGCATGTCACTTGGTACTCCGTACCCAATAGTAGCGCGCCACACGAACAATAGAATCCACTACAAAAAATTTAAATGGCCTAACAATCCTGTGTGGCGCTACCTCATTGGGTGTGGGGCACCACATAGGCGCTACTTTGAGGGTACACAAAAACTTCTCGTAGATTAGGACTCTAACCATTCATATCTCTATATTCGAATTGTTTCCTTTTAACTTTTTTTTTTTTGTAATTCCTTATATCTTATTGGTGGACTGTAATTAAGGATTACGTAATAATATTGAGGAGTCTACCTAAACTAAAACTAAGAGGTCAGCGGTTATTTAAAAAAAGAAAAAGAAAAAGGGGTCATCATCTACTGGACAAACATTGTGATCCCTAATCAAGAGTAGTAAATCGATAATGTAATAAAGAGAGATACGTAGAGAAAAAAAGAAGAAGAAAAAAGATGTAAGAGTCAACCGATAATGGTACGTAAATATGAACATTCATATTTGTAGAGATATTGGTTCTTGATAAATTTTTCCAAGTCTTTTCATTTTATTTTGCGGAAAGTGTTTTCTTTTTTCTTTTTCTCTTTTCATGTTTCTTCTTAATCATGTGTACATTTCTTTGTTATTGTTATTGTTTTTGTTTTTTTGGTTTTTTAAACTCTTAATATAGAGTTTATTGAAATATTATGTCTTTAAGTTCTATTTGATATCTTACTGGTTTTCATGTTTTATTGCTATGATTGTTTCATGATTTAGGCCTGTTTGGCAACAACTTCTACTTTCGTCATATAATTTTTTGTTGTTTTTGTTGAAGAATAATGCTATGCTTCTCTAATTTTGAATCCTAAAATGGTTTTCAAGTATTTTGTCACACCGATCATTAATCTGCCAATTTTTACTTAATACATTTTCTTGACATTCCACTAACTTTTTTTTTTTTACCGTACACAGTTTATTAGCATTCCATTGCTCTTTTAATTGGTACAAATCAAATGAATCTGTTAACTATAACCACATTTCTTTTTTTCTTTTTTAAGCATCACTTCTATGTTGGATTGTCCAGTCCTATTACATTATACAACTATCTTCAAGACTTGGAGTCCTATTATTAAGTAGTACTTTACTGGAATAGTTCTATAATTTTCACGACTTCAATCAAATCCTACTTAGACTGATTTTTATCCTAATATTATAAAGCACTATTTTTAAGGACTTGATTAGTTTTTCTTTTATTAAAGTATCAAACCTGCAAGACTCCATTAGTTAACCTCCTTAATATCTTGGAGAAGAAAAATCCAAGTATGTACGTGGTGGTCAAACTATGTGATTGGTTTTGTTGCTGTTCTTTAAATTTTTTTTTCCTAATCTCTTTGTCTTACCAAAATTTTTAGAAATTTTAGAATGTGTTTGTTGTCACTAATGGTATTGGTAGATACAATATCAGATTTCTTAGGACATATGAGAAACAAGTTATTCCCGGATTTTAAGTATATTGGAAAAAAAAAAAATTAACCACTGCTCTTATATATATTAATATATATGGTGAGGTGGTTTACTAGCAATTTGTACAGACCTACAAGGTGTGTCATTTTATTTTACATTTACTTCAAATAGAGTATAGAAAAATTTTATCTAGAACTCTCAATTATAATAACACAATTGTCTACAACTTTTTGAGCATCTGGATGGTAGTTTTCTTTCACTGTATATCATAAAAGAATGTGGTTAATTTGGATTCTGTCAAATTTTTGTCATTTATGTGTCAATTTACACTTTTTTTGTCAATTGAAAAAAAAAATCTAATTTATGATGTTTTATATTATAGAGCCTAATATTCGACATAGTATATTTACAAGAGAATGTAAAATCCATGTTTTGTGAGTTGCATATGATTTTATGATGAGTTGCTCCTATGTTAATTGTGCAAATTGCAGAATGTTGGGAGCAAGTATGCATAACGTGTGGAGCAACTAAGCACAATGTTAGGCGCAACTCACACAACACTAATTTTAATTATTCTTATCTGCACATTCATAATTTTAAAAATTAAACAATCAAAAGTTGATATTTTTCCAATTTTTAATTAGGATGTATTTTTAATTTTGTTCCATTTTAAATTGATATATATTTAGTTAACAAAAAAGTGGAGACGGGCAAGCAAATTGACACAGAAAGTTGACTGAATCCTAATTAATCTAAAAGAGTGTGAATACATCATTTACAAATAAGATAATGTAATTAAGATGCTAAGTAATTAGGAAAGGTAAAATACACTAAAATTGTTGAGAAATTAACATATTGATTTAAGACAATAAATTAACTTATCAGAGTACTTTATTGAAATACTTTAACAACATTTAAAATTTAAACTATTTGATATCAGGATTTTTTTTTTGCCGATGATCTGCTTTGGTTGCAATTCTGTAACTACATTTAAATAGTCAACAATGATTAGCATTTAGAACATCATATTAATTTTATTTTTATATATTGATTATATTTAGATGACAATATTCAATGAAAGAAGTTAAGAAAAATAATGGGTTAGAGAAAAAGAATTTTAGAATAACCATCATTTTTCAAACATCAACAAATACTTCTATCTTATAGAAAATTCTAGAATTTCTTTTAGTTATTGAGTAATATAAATATATGGATTAAAAAATTGAAGAAAACGAATTTCAAGAAAATGAAAAATCAAAATTTTCGTACGTAGTACACAACAAAATGCTATACAAGATTTATGTGAAACTCGCATCATTTGTGCTTTATCGAAAATCAGATTTAAAATCAAATGAATAAATTGAAAAAAAAAAAAAAAAAAACTAGAACATAACTTTTCAAAAACAATTAATCCTTTACAATATCATTATTTTAACTTGATGGTTTGTTATGATAATTATATGAAGTTAATAAAAAAGCTGAATATGTTATATAGTAAGGATTTGAGTGTACATTATTAGTATTATTCTTGAATATTTTCATGTGCATCGCACGTGTTCCCAAAGTAGACGTGTGTGTAGATATACACAAATAGATACAAAATCATGAAGGGTCAACATTATTTTGCTGAAGTTAATTATGTTAGCATATGGGTTGCTTGCAACAGTTGTTACACCCGTTCCAGAATTTCATGGTTTTAAAGCATGCATAAATTGAGATTGTGGAATTATTAATGTTATTAATAATTTGATTGAGTTGAGTTGACGTGAGTCAACGGTGAGGTGTCTAGTGGAGACACGAGGAATTGGTAACACCTGTTGCATTGGCATGATTAAATGACATTTATATGACTTAAATGTTATTTGACTTTATCTGGTATTTTGTGAATAGTAAATTTTACCTGTGTTTGGTAAATTGTAGTAATCTTTGATATTGTTATATATTGATTTGAGAACTGTGGTGAGAACGTGAGTGTCACGCTAATTAAAAAGGTAGGTTGTGTAGAGATTCCACAGAATTTAGTTTTCAGACGTTATTTTGGACCCAAACGAAACTTAGTCGGAAACTTTTGAAATTTATAATTTTCACTCGTAAAGGCATAAAATGGACGTGTGCGACGTTTCAAGGACTAATTAGAAGTTTGAGGAACTCGTGGGGAGGTAAATGTAATTTCCCGGAAGTTTGCCTATATATATAGATTGAGATGAGATGTCAATCTCATTCAAAACCCCTAAATATCTAGAGAGAGAGGAGAGAGAAAGGAGATTGGTTCTTCGGGCTTTGCGACGCCGTTTGACGACTTTCCGTCCGTCAGTTTTTCTCCAGATTTCAGATTTGAACTCGTGGAGGTAAGACCTACGTTTTGGTACTACTTAGGTCATGTTTGGCCAAGTTTTTGTAAAATCTTAATTTTGGACTTTTGGGAAAAATCAGGTAAAACTTATAGGAATCGTACCAAATTCGAAATCCAGCGATTATTTAGCCTCCTAGTCAATCCTTCAAAGTTTGAAGAGATTCGCACGAGGTATGAATTCTAGATCTATGAAATATATGGAATTTCATGTTTTGGACATCACTTTTGATATTCTTGGATCCGGGCAAAATTCATGTATTAGCTAGGCCCGTTAATTATGCAAGTGAAATTATGATAAAAGCACGTATAACTGTTTATGTGAGCATGTTATGTGTCTACTTGGGTCAAAGGGGAGTTTGGTGCAAATTCATTCGGAGTAAGCTCCTCGAATCTTGAGGATTGTGATCTTGTTGAAATTGGAATTTGTGGTGGTGTCTGGATTGGAGGTGGGCCCAACCAGTACACGGTACCTGGTATGGAGGAAGGCCCAACCAGTGTACGAGATGCGTGGGAGAGGTGGGCCTCCTACGGCATCGACCGGATGAATGCGTACCACTCACCCCAGAGACTATTTCTATGTGTTTAGATGCTTAAACCATGAACTGTCATATAAGCATACATTTAGAATTGTACGCTCAGCATATAGCTGAGCAGTGGAGATGTACTCCATTGCAGGTAAAAAGAAAGACAAGAAGAAGTGTGCGGAGTGAGGCCGATGAACGCCGGGGAATCGCCTTTGTAAATGTTTTGTTTTTAAATCCTAAAACTTGTATAAGGATTTGAGTATTGTAGTATGTTGTAATAGAAACATGTATTAGCTTCTATAGTATTGTAATCGTGTAATTGAACATCTGTAGTTATGTTTTAATGCGTTAAATCAGTTATGATTGTACCACGGTGGGTGTTGAGAGGTATGAGTTGTGAATATTTCAATACAGGGCTGTTAGCAGGGGAGCAGTCGACTGAACCCCCTGATCAGTCGACTGGATCTCGTGTATTTGGGATACTGTGAGTAAATATCAGAGAAGCAGTCGACTGAACCCCTTGGGCAGTCGACTGAACACTGTAGAATTTTAGCTACTGATCCAAATAGTAACCAATGCAGTCGACTGGGTTCCCTGATCAGTCGACTGAACCCCTGATGAGCAATGTTAAATTTTAGTTCTGCATAACACAGTCGACTGGGGTTCTCTGAGCAGTCGACTGGACCCCTTTGCAATATGATGTATTTTTGGTTCTGCTTAACACAGTCGACGGAGCAGTCGACTGGTTTCTCGAAGCAGTCGACTGGGAAGTCGACTGGACCTCTGTTGTGGATTTAGGGTTTTAGTTTCTGTCAGACACAGTCGACGGAGAAGTCGACTGGACCCTAGTGCAGTCGACGGGGCAGTCGACTGAACCTCTGTTTTCAAAACTATTTCTTTTGAATGTGTTCTCAATGGCCAAAACTTTTTATAACTCAAATTTCAATGTATTTTACAACTCAGAGGGGAATGTTTCCTAAGTTTTAAATTACCAGGGTTGTTTTATAGAAGTTATTTCCGCTGCGTATTGTTAGATGATGTTTGGATGAGCCTTGGTGGCGTGCCACGTGTCCTATTTCCACGCGTAGTGGGATGGGTCGTGACATTTATTGGTATCAGAGCTAGAGGTAACAAAACTTTAGGAACGTTCGACGACGAGTGGAGTGTTGAGTGAATTGCCACATGTTTTCAATTGCATTCATGCATCTTAGAGATGTTTGATGCATATGGATGTTGTTTTACATACATACTATTGTTATTGTTGTACATGCATAGTGTTTATGCATTGAGAACTACAGGACTATAATCATGAGTGACGAAGAGCGA
Source organism: Hydrangea macrophylla (assembly GCA_033977485.1). NCBI lineage: Eukaryota > Viridiplantae > Streptophyta > Magnoliopsida > Cornales > Hydrangeaceae > Hydrangea > Hydrangea macrophylla. Next base: position 425,283 of record CM066986.1, on the reverse strand, counting down.
GAATTATCGCCACATACTCGCCGAATGAATGAAATGGCAGAGATGATGGGGAACATGGGAGAGATGATACGAAATATAGCGGACAGATTACCTCCAACACCTCCATTGGAGCCAGAACCGATAGTTGTAGTACATGCGCCTGAAAATAGGGGTATGAGGTCAATATCAGAACAGTTTGCTCGGAAGAAACCGATGGAATTTCATGGGACACCCAACCCAACGCTCGCAGAACATTGGATCATGGATATGGAGAGAATTTTCCGATCGATTCCGATGACCGATAAGGAGAAAATTGAGAATGCCAGTGATGTGCTGAAGGGTGAAGCCCAGAACTGGTGGGTGAATGTACTAGATCAAGGGGCACCGATTACTTGGGAAGGGTTCAAGGCGGAATTCATTCGCCGGTTCTTTCCGCGAGCCGCCTACAATGCAAAGAAGAGAGAATTTGATAACTTGAGGCAGGGAGATATGACTGTAACCGAATATACTTCCAAGTATAATGCGTTGTTGAGATTTGGTAAAGGTTCTGTGCCAGGAGAAGAAGAAAGGGCAAGGAAATTTGAAGAAGGCTTAAGGGAAAATATCCGGTTGAGGGTAGAAACTTACGAACACTCGACTGTTGCAGCAGTACAGCAGACGGCGCTAGTAGCCGAAAGTGGAATAGAGAGATCGAGACAAAATCACCAAGGAAAGCGAAGTCATGAGGGTGGTGACCGAAGTCAGGGTGGATCTTTTAAGAGGCCGTTTTCACGAAGCTCTAGTTCGGGTTTTAATGATTCTAAGAGAATACCCAGTAACATACCGTTGTGTTCACTTTGCAACCGACCACACACCGGTCGATGTTTTCTGACCAACTTTCAGAACAGATCTACAGGGGGAAACAGTGTGAGTTCTGCGACTTATTCGCAACTCAAGTGTTTTGACTGTGGTACCTTGGGACACCGAGCGAAGGATTGCCCAAAGAAGCGTTCTCAACAAGGGGCAAGTTCTATGGCTTCTAGTGGTTCGAAGCCTAAGCAGTTTAGTGACGGGGGACAAAGGACAGAGCAACGTCAGGGAAGATCATTTCAGATGAACCCTGGAGACGTGGCTGCTACTGATACAGTGGTCTCAGGTATGGTGCTTGTATGTTCACACTTAGCACGCATACTCGTTGATTCGGGATCTACGCATTCGTTTGTATCTTATAACTTTGTGGAACATTTAACTGTTAAGCCCGCGCCGCTAGGATATGATTTATCCATTGCCGTGCCACTTAGTATGTCAGTAGTGACATCTACTATATATAAGAACTGTGAAATCAAACTAGGCGAGAAGTTGATGACTGTAGACCTTATACCGATTGTAATGAACCATTTCGATGTGATATTGGGGATGGATTGGTTAGCCCTTAACCAAGCTACGATAGATTGTGAACGGAAAGAGGTTAATTTTCGATCACCAGTATATGGGAACTTTTGTTTTCAAGGAAGTGGGGTTACACCGCCGCCGTACTTGATTTCAGCTATCCGAGCAGGAAAATTATTGAAAAAGGGATGTCAAGGATTCCTATGTTCAGTGACTGATGTCTCAGCGACCGAATTAAAAGTAGAAGACATTCCGATAGTACGAGAATATCCAGATGTATTTCCTGATGAGTTACCAGATGTTCTTATTGAGAGAGAGGTCGAGTTCACTATTGAGATTATCCCAGACTCAAGGCCGGTATCCAAAGCACCGTATAGAATGGCACCAGTAGAATTGAAGGAACTGAAGGTTCAACTACAAGAGTTACTTGATAAAGGTTTCATTCGACCAAGTGTATCACCGTGGGGAGCTCCAGTATTGTTTGTGAAAAAGAAAGATGGCTCCATGCGTATGTGTGTTGATTACCGGGAACTGAACAAATTGACAATCAAGAACAAGTATCCACTACCGAGAATTGATGACTTATTTGATCAACTTCGTGGGGCACAAGTATTCTCCAAGATAGACCTAAGATCGGGTTATCATCAGTTGAAAGTGAAGGTCGAAGATGTTGAGAAAACAGCTTTTAGAACGCGTTATGGACATTATGAGTTCTTAGTTATGCCATTTGGGGTTACTAATGCACCAGCTGCGTTCATGGATCTTATGAACCGAGTCTTTAAGGACTATTTGGATGATTTTGTGATAGTGTTCATCGACGATATCCTTATCTATTCACCTAGTGAGATAGAACACGAGAACCACTTGAGGTTGATACTTCAGAGATTACGAGAGAAACAATTGTTTGGGAAATTCAAGAAATGTGAATTTTGGTTACCTAGCATTACTTTTCTTGGTCATGTGATTGACAAGAATGGAGTATCGGTTGATCCTCACAAAATAGAAGCTGTATTAAATTGGCAAAGACCGACTTCCGTATCCGAAATTCGAAGTTTCTTAGGACTAGCGGGATATTACCGCCGTTTTATTGAGCATTTCTCGAAGATTTCATTGCCTATGACAAAGTTAATGAGGAAGGGAGTTACTTTTGAATGGAGTCAGGAATGTGAAGACAGTTTCCAGGAATTGAAAGCACGACTAACGAGGGCACCTATTCTGACAATACCATCCGGAACCGAGGGATTTGTGATCTATAGTGATGCTTCACACAAAGGGTTGGGATGCGTGTTGATGCAAGGGGGTAAAGTGATCGCTTATGCATCTAGACAGTTGAAGACACATGAGATTAATTATCCGACTCATGATCTGGAATTAGCTGCAGTAATTCATGCCTTGAAGATTTGGAGACATTATTTGTACGGAGAAAAGTGTGAGATATTCACGGATCATAGGAGTTTGAAATATATTTTCACCCAACGGGACTTGAATATGAGACAGCGAAGATGGTTGGAATTAATGAAGGATTACGATCTTTCGATTGAGTATCATCCGGGGAAGGCGAATGTAGTGGCCGACGCATTAAGCCGGAAGACGCCGAGGAATTTAGCCGACGAGCTAACGCAACAAAAGGAACTAGTAAAGGAAATGGAACGTTTGGACTTGGATGTGATACCAAAGGTTAGTGGTGGCTTAATGATGGCGATTGTAGCACACCCAGATATTATTGATGAGATCAAGAGGGAACAATTTAACGATGTTTATTTGTGTAAAATGAGAGATGAGATATCTTTGGGAAAGCGACCTGGTTTTGTATTAGATCAAGGAACGTTGAAACTGGGAAACCGATTATGTATACCGAATGTGAAAGACTTGAAAGAGAGAATTCTAGAAGAAGCTCATAGTACGAGATATTCAGTGCACCCGGGGAGTAATAAGATGTACAGAAACTTGAGAGAAAACTTTTGGTGGAAGGGTATGAAGCGTGAAGTTGCCAAGTTTGTATCCGAATGTTCGGCATGTCAACAAGTCAAGGCAGAGAGACAAGTACCCGCGGGGTTACTACAACCTTTGCCAGTGTCGGAATGGAAATGGGACGAGATTACGATGGACTTTGTTTCAGGATTTCCACGATCATGTAATAAGAATGATAAGATTTGGGTTATAGTTGATCGGTTAACAAAGTCAGCTCATTTTCTACCGATCAAGACGACTAAACCGTCCAAGTTAGCAGAATTGTATGCGAAAGAAATTGTAAGACTACATGGAGTCCCAGCTGTGATTGTGTCAGATCGTGATAGTAGTTTTATGTCAAGATTTTGGGGAAGTTTGCAAGAAGCTATGGGTACGAAATTAAGTTTCAGTACTGCATTTCATCCTCAGACCGATGGGCAGTCAGAACGCATGATTCAGACGTTAGAGGATATGTTGAGACTTTGTGTATTAGATTTTGGGAACGATTGGGAGCACCACTTGCCGTTGATTGAATTTGCTTATAATAACGGATTTCAGTCAAGTATCGGGATGGCACCGTATGAAGCTTTGTATGGGCGTAAATGTCGATCACCAGTTTGTTGGACCGAGGTTGGAGAAAGAAAGTTATTAGGACCCGAGTTAATACAGGTGACTACTGAAAAGGTGAAGTTGATTCAAGAGCGACTCAAAGTAGCTCAGAGCCGATATAAGAGTTATGCGGATTCTAAACGACGATCGATGAATTTTGAAGTGGGAGATTTCGTATACTTGCGAGTATCGCCTTCAAAAGGCATTGTACGATTTGGGAAGAGGGGAAAGCTCAATCCGAGATTCATAGGACCTTTTGAGATCCTAGAGAGGGTTGGTCCAGTGGCTTATCGACTGGCCTTGTCATCAGAGTTGGAACATGTGCACAATGTGTTTCACGTGTCTATGTTGAGACGTTGTATGACTGACACGAGTAAGATCATTGTACCTGAAACGTTGCAAATTCAGGGGGACTTGACTTATGTGGAACAACCAGTGGAGATTCTAGACCGCAAAGAACAAGTGTTGAGAACCAAGACTATTCCAATGGTGAAAGTGCTATGGCGTAGTCATACGTTGGAAGAGGCTACATGGGAAAGTGAGGAAGACATGCGGAATGAGTATCCGTACTTGTTCGACGCTTGAGGTAAAGTTTGGGGACAAACTTCCTTTTTGGAGGGGAGAGTTGTCACACCCGTTCCAGAATTTCATGGTTTTAAAACATGCATAAATTGAGATTGTGGAATTATTAATGTTATTAATAATTTGATTGAGTTGAGTTGACGTGAGTCAACGGTGAGGTGTCTAGTGGAGACACGAGGAATTGGTAACACCTGTTGCATTGGCATGATTAAATGACATTTATATGACTTAAATGTTATTTGACTTTATCTGGTATTTTGTGAATAGTAAATTTTACCTTTGTTTGGTAAATTGTAGTAATCTTTGATATTGTTATATATTGATTTGAGAACTGTGGTGAGAACGTGAGTGTCACGCTAATTAAAAAGGTAGGTTGTGTAGAGATTCCACAGAATTTAGTTTTCAGACGTTATTTTGGACCCAAACGAAACTTAGTCGGAAACTTTTGAAATTTATAATTTTCACTCGTAAAGGCATAAAATGGACGTGTGCGACGTTTCAAGGACTAATTAGAAGTTTGAGGAACTCGTGGGGAGGTAAATGTAATTTCCCGGAAGTTTGCCTATATATATAGATTGAGATGAGATGTCAATCTCATTCAAAACCCCTAAATATCTAGAGAGAGAGGAGAGAGAAAGGAGATTGGTTCTTCGGGCTTTGCGACGCCGTTTGACGACTTTCCGTCCGTCAGTTTTTCTCCAGATTTCAGATTTGAACTCGTGGAGGTAAGACCTACGTTTTGGTACTACTTAGGTCATGTTTGGCCAAGTTTTTGTAAAATCTTAATTTTGGACTTTTGGGAAAAATCAGGTAAAACTTATAGGAATCGTACCAAATTCGAAATCCAGCGATTATTTAGCCTCCTAGTCAATCCTTCAAAGTTTGAAGAGATTCGCACGAGGTATGAATTCTAGATCTATGAAATATATGGAATTTCATGTTTTGGACATCACTTTTGATATTCTTGGATCCGGGCAAAATTCATGTATTAGCTAGGCCCGTTAATTATGCAAGTGAAATTATGATAAAAGCACGTATAACTGTTTATGTGAGCATGTTATGTGTCTACTTGGGTCAAAGGGGAGTTTGGTGCAAATTCATTCGGAGTAAGCTCCTCGAATCTTGAGGATTGTGATCTTGTTGAAATTGGAATTTGTGGTGGTGTCTGGATTGGAGGTGGGCCCAACCAGTACACGGTACCTGGTATGGAGGAAGGCCCAACCAGTGTACGAGATGCGTGGGAGAGGTGGGCCTCCTACGGCATCGACCGGATGAATGCGTACCACTCACCCCAGAGACTATTTCTATGTGTTTAGATGCTTAAACCATGAACTGTCATATAAGCATACATTTAGAATTGTACGCTCAGCATATAGCTGAGCAGTGGAGATGTACTCCATTGCAGGTAAAAAGAAAGACAAGAAGAAGTGTGCGGAGTGAGGCCGATGAACGCCGGGGAATCGCCTTTGTAAATGTTTTGTTTTTAAATCCTAAAACTTGTATAAGGATTTGAGTATTGTAGTATGTTGTAATAGAAACATGTATTAGCTTCTATAGTATTGTAATCGTGTAATTGAACATCTGTAGTTATGTTTTAATGCGTTAAATCAGTTATGATTGTACCACGGTGGGTGTTGAGAGGTATGAGTTGTGAATATTTCAATACAGGGCTGTTAGCAGGGGAGCAGTCGACTGAACCCCCTGATCAGTCGACTGGATCTCGTGTATTTGGGATACTGTGAGTGAATATCAGAGAAGCAGTCGACTGAACCCCTTGGGCAGTCGACTGAACACTGTAGAATTTTAGCTACTGATCCAAATAGTAACCAATGCAGTCGACTGGGTTCCCTGATCAGTCGACTGAACCCCTGATGAGCAATGTTAAATTTTAGTTCTGCATAACACAGTCGACTGGGGTTCTCTGAGCAGTCGACTGGACCCCTTTGCAATATGATGTATTTTTGGTTCTGCTTAACACAGTCGACGGAGCAGTCGACTGGTTTCTCGAAGCAGTCGACTGGGAAGTCGACTGGACCTCTGTTGTGGATTTAGGGTTTTAGTTTCTGTCAGACACAGTCGACGGAGAAGTCGACTGGACCCTAGTGCAGTCGACGGGGCAGTCGACTGAACCTCTGTTTTCAAAACTATTTCTTTTGAATGTGTTCTCAATGGCCAAAACTTTTTATAACTCAAATTTCAATGTATTTTACAACTCAGAGGGGAATGTTTCCTAAGTTTTAAATTACCAGGGTTGTTTTATAGAAGTTATTTCCGCTGCGTATTGTTAGATGATGTTTGGATGAGCCTTGGTGGCGTGCCACGTGTCCTATTTCCACGCGTAGTGGGATGGGTCGTGACATTTATTGGTATCAGAGCTAGAGGTAACAAAACTTTGGGAACGTTCGACGACGAGTGGAGTGTTGAGTGAATTGCCACATGTTTTCAATTGCATTCATGCATCTTAGAGATGTTTGATGCATATGGATGTTGTTTTACATACATACTATTGTTATTGTTGTACATGCATAGTGTTTATGCATTGAGAACTACAGGACTATAATCATGAGTGACGAAGAGCGAGAATTATCGCCACATACTCGCCGAATGAATGAAATGGCAGAGATGATGGGGAACATGGGAGAGATGATACGAAATATAGCGGACAGATTACCTCCAACACCTCCATTGGAGCCAGAACCGATAGTTGTAGTACATGCGCCTGAAAATAGGGGTATGAGGTCAATATCAGAACAGTTTGCTCGGAAGAAACCGATGGAATTTCATGGGACACCCAACCCAACGCTCGCAGAACATTGGATCATGGATATGGAGAGAATTTTCCGATCGATTCCGATGACCGATAAGGAGAAAATTGAGAATGCCAGTGATGTGCTGAAGGGTGAAGCCCAGAACTGGTGGGTGAATGTACTAGATCAAGGGGCACCGATTACTTGGGAAGGGTTCAAGGCGGAATTCATTCGCCGGTTCTTTCCGCGAGCCGCCTACAATGCAAAGAAGAGAGAATTTGATAACTTGAGGCAGGGAGATATGACTGTAACCGAATATACTTCCAAGTATAATGCGTTGTTGAGATTTGGTAAAGGTTCTGTGCCAGGAGAAGAAGAAAGGGCAAGGAAATTTGAAGAAGGCTTAAGGGAAAATATCCGGTTGAGGGTAGAAACTTACGAACACTCGACTGTTGCAGCAGTACAGCAGACGGCGCTAGTAGCCGAAAGTGGAATAGAGAGATCGAGACAAAATCACCAAGGAAAGCGAAGTCATGAGGGTGGTGACCGAAGTCAGGGTGGATCTTTTAAGAGGCCGTTTTCACGAAGCTCTAGTTCGGGTTTTAATGATTCTAAGAGAATACCCAGTAACATACCGTTGTGTTCACTTTGCAACCGACCACACACCGGTCGATGTTTTCTGACCAACTTTCAGAACAGATCTACAGGGGGAAACAGTGTGAGTTCTGCGACTTATTCGCAACTCAAGTGTTTTGACTGTGGTACCTTGGGACACCGAGCGAAGGATTGCCCAAAGAAGCGTTCTCAACAAGGGGCAAGTTCTATGGCTTCTAGTGGTTCGAAGCCTAAGCAGTTTAGTGACGGGGGACAAAGGACAGAGCAACGTCAGGGAAGATCATTTCAGATGAACCCTGGAGACGTGGCTGCTACTGATACAGTGGTCTCAGGTATGGTGCTTGTATGTTCGCACTTAGCACGCATACTCGTTGATTCGGGATCTACGCATTCGTTTGTATCTTATAACTTTGTGGAACATTTAACTGTTAAGCCCGCGCCGCTAGGATATGATTTATCCATTGCCGTGCCACTTAGTATGTCAGTAGTGACATCTACTATATATAAGAACTGTGAAATCAAACTAGGCGAGAAGTTGATGACTGTAGACCTTATACCGATTGTAATGAACCATTTCGATGTGATATTGGGGATGGATTGGTTAGCCCTTAACCAAGCTACGATAGATTGTGAACGGAAAGAGGTTAATTTTCGATCACCAGTATATGGGAACTTTTGTTTTCAAGGAAGTGGGGTTACACCGCCGCCGTACTTGATTTCAGCTATCCGAGCAGGAAAATTATTGAAAAAGGGATGTCAAGGATTCCTATGTTCAGTGACTGATGTCTCAGCGACCGAATTAAAAGTAGAAGACATTCCGATAGTACGAGAATATCCAGATGTATTTCCTGATGAGTTACCAGATGTTCTTATTGAGAGAGAGGTCGAGTTCACTATTGAGATTATCCCAGACTCAAGGCCGGTATCCAAAGCACCGTATAGAATGGCACCAGTAGAATTGAAGGAACTGAAGGTTCAACTACAAGAGTTACTTGATAAAGGTTTCATTCGACCAAGTGTATCACCGTGGGGAGCTCCAGTATTGTTTGTGAAAAAGAAAGATGGCTCCATGCGTATGTGTGTTGATTACCGGGAACTGAACAAATTGACAATCAAGAACAAGTATCCACTACCGAGAATTGATGACTTATTTGATCAACTTCGTGGGGCACAAGTATTCTCCAAGATAGACCTAAGATCGGGTTATCATCAGTTGAAAGTGAAGGTCGAAGATGTTGAGAAAACAGCTTTTAGAACGCGTTATGGACATTATGAGTTCTTAGTTATGCCATTTGGGGTTACTAATGCACCAGCTGCGTTCATGGATCTTATGAACCGAGTCTTTAAGGACTATTTGGATGATTTTGTGATAGTGTTCATCGACGATATCCTTATCTATTCACCTAGTGAGATAGAACACGAGAACCACTTGAGGTTGATACTTCAGAGATTACGAGAGAAACAATTGTTTGGGAAATTCAAGAAATGTGAATTTTGGTTACCTAGCTTTACTTTTCTTGGTCATGTGATTGACAAGAATGGAGTATCGGTTGATCCTCACAAAATAGAAGCTGTATTAAATTGGCAAAGACCGACTTCCGTATCCGAAATTCGAAGTTTCTTAGGACTAGCGGGATATTACCGCCGTTTTATTGAGCATTTCTCGAAGATTTCATTGCCTATGACAAAGTTAATGAGGAAGGGAGTTACTTTTGAATGGAGTCAGGAATGTGAAGACAGTTTCCAGGAATTGAAAGCACGACTAACGAGGGCACCTATTCTGACAATACCATCCGGAACCGAGGGATTTGTGATCTATAGTGATGCTTCACACAAAGGGTTGGGATGCGTGTTGATGCAAGGGGGTAAAGTGATCGCTTATGCATCTAGACAGTTGAAGACACATGAGATTAATTATCCGACTCATGATCTGGAATTAGCTGCAGTAATTCATGCCTTGAAGATTTGGAGACATTATTTGTACGGAGAAAAGTGTGAGATATTCACGGATCATAGGAGTTTGAAATATATTTTCACCCAACGGGACTTGAATATGAGACAGCGAAGATGGTTGGAATTAATGAAGGATTACGATCTTTCGATTGAGTATCATCCGGGGAAGGCGAATGTAGTGGCCGACGCATTAAGCCGGAAGACGCCGAGGAATTTAGCCGACGAGCTAACGCAACAAAAGGAACTAGTAAAGGAAATGGAACGTTTGGACTTGGATGTGATACCAAAGGTTAGTGGTGGCTTAATGATGGCGATTGTAGCACACCCAGATATTATTGATGAGATCAAGAGGGAACAATTTAACGATGTTTATTTGTGTAAAATGAGAGATGAGATATCTTTGGGAAAGCGACCTGGTTTTGTATTAGATCAAGGAACGTTGAAACTGGGAAACCGATTATGTATACCGAATGTGAAAGACTTGAAAGAGAGAATTCTAGAAGAAGCTCATAGTACGAGATATTCAGTGCACCCGGGGAGTAATAAGATGTACAGAAACTTGAGAGAAAACTTTTGGTGGAAGGGTATGAAGCGTGAAGTTGCCAAGTTTGTATCCGAATGTTCGGCATGTCAACAAGTCAAGGCAGAGAGACAAGTACCCGCGGGGTTACTACAACCTTTGCCAGTGTCGGAATGGAAATGGGACGAGATTACGATGGACTTTGTTTCAGGATTTCCACGATCATGTAATAAGAATGATAAGATTTGGGTTATAGTTGATCGGTTAACAAAGTCAGCTCATTTTCTACCGATCAAGACGACTAAACCGTCCAAGTTAGCAGAATTGTATGCGAAAGAAATTGTAAGACTACATGGAGTCCCAGCTGTGATTGTGTCAGATCGTGATAGTAGTTTTATGTCAAGATTTTGGGGAAGTTTGCAAGAAGCTATGGGTACGAAATTAAGTTTCAGTACTGCATTTCATCCTCAGACCGATGGGCAGTCAGAACGCATGATTCAGACGTTAGAGGATATGTTGAGACTTTGTGTATTAGATTTTGGGAACGATTGGGAGCACCACTTGCCGTTGATTGAATTTGCTTATAATAACGGATTTCAGTCAAGTATCGGGATGGCACCGTATGAAGCTTTGTATGGGCGTAAATGTCGATCACCAGTTTGTTGGACCGAGGTTGGAGAAAGAAAGTTATTAGGACCCGAGTTAATACAGGTGACTACTGAAAAGGTGAAGTTGATTCAAGAGCGACTCAAAGTAGCTCAGAGCCGATATAAGAGTTATGCGGATTCTAAACGACGATCGATGAATTTTGAAGTGGGAGATTTCGTATACTTGCGAGTATCGCCTTCAAAAGGCATTGTACGATTTGGGAAGAGGGGAAAGCTCAATCCGAGATTCATAGGACCTTTTGAGATCCTAGAGAGGGTTGGTCCAGTGGCTTATCGACTGGCCTTGTCATCAGAGTTGGAACATGTGCACAATGTGTTTCACGTGTCTATGTTGAGACGTTGTATGACTGACACGAGTAAGATCATTGTACCTGAAACGTTGCAAATTCAGGGGGACTTGACTTATGTGGAACAACCAGTGGAGATTCTAGACCGCAAAGAACAAGTGTTGAGAACCAAGACTATTCCAATGGTGAAAGTGCTATGGCGTAGTCATACGTTGGAAGAGGCTACATGGGAAAGTGAGGAAGACATGCGGAATGAGTATCCGTACTTGTTCGACGCTTGAGGTAAAGTTTGGGGACAAACTTCCTTTTTGGAGGGGAGAGTTGTCACACCCGTTCCAGAATTTCATGGTTTTAAAACATGCATAAATTGAGATTGTGGAATTATTAATGTTATTAATAATTTGATTGAGTTGAGTTGACGTGAGTCAACGGTGAGGTGTCTAGTGGAGACACGAGGAATTGGTAACACCTGTTGCATTGGCATGATTAAATGACATTTATATGACTTAAATGTTATTTGACTTTATCTGGTATTTTGTGAATAGTAAATTTTACCTTTGTTTGGTAAATTGTAGTAATCTTTGATATTGTTATATATTGATTTGAGAACTGTGGTGAGAACGTGAGTGTCACGCTAATTAAAAAGGTAGGTTGTGTAGAGATTCCACAGAATTTAGTTTTCAGACGTTATTTTGGACCCAAACGAAACTTAGTCGGAAACTTTTGAAATTTATAATTTTCACTCGTAAAGGCATAAAATGGACGTGTGCGACGTTTCAAGGACTAATTAGAAGTTTGAGGAACTCGTGGGGAGGTAAATGTAATTTCCCGGAAGTTTGCCTATATATATAGATTGAGATGAGATGTCAATCTCATTCAAAACCCCTAAATATCTAGAGAGAGAGGAGAGAGAAAGGAGATTGGTTCTTCGGGCTTTGCGACGCCGTTTGACGACTTTCCGTCCGTCAGTTTTTCTCCAGATTTCAGATTTGAACTCGTGGAGGTAAGACCTACGTTTTGGTACTACTTAGGTCATGTTTGGCCAAGTTTTTGTAAAATCTTAATTTTGGACTTTTGGGAAAAATCAGGTAAAACTTATAGGAATCGTACCAAATTCGAAATCCAGCGATTATTTAGCCTCCTAGTCAATCCTTCAAAGTTTGAAGAGATTCGCACGAGGTATGAATTCTAGATCTATGAAATATATGGAATTTCATGTTTTGGACATCACTTTTGATATTCTTGGATCCGGGCAAAATTCATGTATTAGCTAGGCCCGTTAATTATGCAAGTGAAATTATGATAAAAGCACGTATAACTGTTTATGTGAGCATGTTATGTGTCTACTTGGGTCAAAGGGGAGTTTGGTGCAAATTCATTCGGAGTAAGCTCCTCGAATCTTGAGGATTGTGATCTTGTTGAAATTGGAATTTGTGGTGGTGTCTGGATTGGAGGTGGGCCCAACCAGTACACGGTACCTGGTATGGAGGAAGGCCCAACCAGTGTACGAGATGCGTGGGAGAGGTGGGCCTCCTACGGCATCGACCGGATGAATGCGTACCACTCACCCCAGAGACTATTTCTATGTGTTTAGATGCTTAAACCATGAACTGTCATATAAGCATACATTTAGAATTGTACGCTCAGCATATAGCTGAGCAGTGGAGATGTACTCCATTGCAGGTAAAAAGAAAGACAAGAAGAAGTGTGCGGAGTGAGGCCGATGAACGCCGGGGAATCGCCTTTGTAAATGTTTTGTTTTTAAATCCTAAAACTTGTATAAGGATTTGAGTATTGTAGTATGTTGTAATAGAAACATGTATTAGCTTCTATAGTATTGTAATCGTGTAATTGAACATCTGTAGTTATGTTTTAATGCGTTAAATCAGTTATGATTGTACCACGGTGGGTGTTGAGAGGTATGAGTTGTGAATATTTCAATACAGGGCTGTTAGCAGGGGAGCAGTCGACTGAACCCCCTGATCAGTCGACTGGATCTCGTGTATTTGGGATACTGTGAGTGAATATCAGAGAAGCAGTCGACTGAACCCCTTGGGCAGTCGACTGAACACTGTAGAATTTTAGCTACTGATCCAAATAGTAACCAATGCAGTCGACTGGGTTCCCTGATCAGTCGACTGAACCCCTGATGAGCAATGTTAAATTTTAGTTCTGCATAACACAGTCGACTGGGGTTCTCTGAGCAGTCGACTGGACCCCTTTGCAATATGATGTATTTTTGGTTCTGCTTAACACAGTCGACGGAGCAGTCGACTGGTTTCTCGAAGCAGTCGACTGGGAAGTCGACTGGACCTCTGTTGTGGATTTAGGGTTTTAGTTTCTGTCAGACACAGTCGACGGAGAAGTCGACTGGACCCTAGTGCAGTCGACGGGGCAGTCGACTGAACCTCTGTTTTCAAAACTATTTCTTTTGAATGTGTTCTCAATGGCCAAAACTTTTTATAACTCAAATTTCAATGTATTTTACAACTCAGAGGGGAATGTTTCCTAAGTTTTAAATTACCAGGGTTGTTTTATAGAAGTTATTTCCGCTGCGTATTGTTAGATGATGTTTGGATGAGCCTTGGTGGCGTGCCACGTGTCCTATTTCCACGTGTAGTGGGATGGGTCGTGACAACAGTGTAGTTAGTAGGGGAAATTAGGATACTGTACGGTAGGGGAACCAAAGTTTACCATTCCAGTAATTTTTCTTACCCTATAGTCACAAGGCAGAAGCTGCACCGTCCCCATTCAAAATGAAAAAAATTGTACCTTTTAACACCAGATGGCAGAGCCTTTGCTGGCTCTTTTCATTAGAATTGGACTCACCATAGGGAATGCGCATGTCATTGAAATCAACAATTCAACAAAATTAATGTCGTTTAATTGCTTTCAGTGGTGGCCGACAAAGATAATGACGGTTGGGAGGTGGTCGATAAAGGCAACACTATTGTACCCAGACGGCAATCCCATGCTGTTTAATTAACTGCATCACTGTGGCCTTCTCCATGTTGTTACACAAACTTCGATTAAATTTACACTACCTTCCTTAACAATATTGGAGATGCTTTAAGGAATCTAACTAAACTAAAACTAACAACTTCTTCTTTTTTTGGTGCACTACGTTAAACATTACTTTTTGAACAAACATACTATAAAATATTAAATACCAATTTGTTATAGAGTCATAAAATATATTTACTATCAATTTTAGATGAATTAATATTTTATCCAAAATCGCAGTTCCTGAAATATTTTAGCCTTTTTATTTTATTAGTAACAATTAATTATGTTCATATGGTTGAAATTACTATCTTAATGGAACTTACTATCTTAATGATGTTTAGTTTAATCTAAAAATCTTACACCGCGAAGGAAATTAAGCTATAATTTATTAAATTATTCTTAGGATACACAAAATTTAAGTGATTGATTAATTTTGTCATTGTAATTCCAATTTCATCACGTAAAACCCTGTGGAAAAATTAAATAAGTGTTGTGACTAAACAAAAAAGGGGACTAATGAGGTTCAAAAATTAAGACAAATTTTTAGCAAGTAAACAAAATTAATTTAGTACTAAAAAGTAGGATATTAGAACGTCTCTAGCACCCAAAAAAAAAAAAGTAGAAGAGGATAATGTCAGACTTAAAGAATGTTGTGAAAAAAAAAAAGCAGTTAACAATTTAAGTTAACTCTTATATGGTACAAAATCCTTAAATTTGATAATCCAATATTTATGTTATAACATCTTTGCTAAAAATTTCTGACACATCCTAGAAAAGGTTTCTACAATACATTGAGCATGTAATTAAAACAGTATGAATAACGAATCTCATACATTATAACACTATAATATGTTGCTTTAAGAAAATGTCATTATATAATTTTCCAAACAGTGTTTATAGTAAATAATAAATATCAATAGCAAGATAGAGAAAATAATCCTATTACAAAGCACTCTAATCATGTCACAACTATAATTATTCTCGACTAATTACTGATCATATAACTGTTGTTCCTTTGAAATCCAAAAATAAACAAATAACAACATTTTATATAATAAAGGTTTAAAACAAGGTCCATGGAAATTTAACTCATTTTAGAATGTTGGGCTATTTGCATGATTACTTGATACAATGTATTGCATTGTGAAGTTAATTATTGGATTTGTAAGCCTATGGTGCATGTTAGTTTTGTGTTGCTCTTAACTATTTGATATTTATGGTCTTCAACTTGGTATTCAACCAAGAGTAGAAGCTTGTTATGAACGTCCAACTAATTTGATGCATCAAATTATTAGTATTTAAATTTCGTGCTCAACCACGTGCAACGCACGTGTTGCATGACTAGTATATATATATATATATATGTGTGTGTGTATGTGTGTGGCTAACTTTGGATCCTTAATTTTTGAAAGTCCTTTTTCTTCTGTCGCATGAACATGACCAGTGAGACTAACATTTGCCTGTCTTTGGCTTCTTTTAAGACAAATCTTTTTCTTACCTACGTGAATACTGCCGGTGTGAGATTTATTTATTTAATTATGATTGCTGCCTGGATTGGAATTGTGATTCACTGCCAACATCATTTTTGGGGTATTTTCATAATGTGGATACACTCGCTAGTGCTTGTCGTAATGACTCAAATCTCTATTATGTTGCTTTTTGACCGTCTTTTCTGTTTTTTTTTTTTTTTTTGGTAATCCTGTTGTCTTAAACATGGTTTCACAAAAGGAACAGTTCCCCTAACCCACTTGGCGCTTGGTAATGAACTATAGTCGGAACAAAGGAGGGCATAACACTTGTAAATTTGTATACCAAGTTTTTTTTTTTTTGATAATTAATTCTCCCATCTTGCTAAGGAGCCCGTTTGTTATTGCTTATTAGTTATTTGTTTATTTTAAGCACTTTTGATAGTCCAAACTGTTTTGTGATATGTTTGTTTTTATCAAAAAGCATAAGTAGATTTGGTCTAAAAAGCAGGGGAAGAGTGGTGTGGTCTTTAAGATAATTTTTATGTATAATCAATTCCACAACATATCAATCAAACACCCAAACTAAGGGGATAGGATGATTAACTTGGGAAATTGTCTATGGTTCAGTAAGTTTAAATTAGAGTCTAAACTCGTAAAAAAAAATAATCTACTTTTCTCTGGTTTTACCGAATTGCAATTTCACGTGATAAAAATTGGGTTTCATTTTTTTTTATGTGAAGCTGTGGACATCACTAATACTATCATTGGAGCTGCAACTCTAAATTGTACCGTAGTACATAGTAAACACGATCATGCCATTACTAAGATGAGAAAATCACATCTCAAATAAAAACTACTCCTACTCTACAAGTAGTAAACTTAACAAAAGTTGTCAAACCAATCACTCTGCTCGTCCACAACAACATACCAAATCTCTCTGTGTCTTTACTTGTGATCAATAGAGTTGGGCGACTCTTTTACTCCACCCGGTAGTATCCTTCAACCCCTCCTGATGAGAGAGACTTTGAAGACAGAAGGTTGGGGTTGGGGGGGTGTCCTAGTGCTTAATGTTTGGAGGGCAGCGAAGGTCACTATCAATGATTTTGGATGGTAGTTGGTGGGTGCTGGTGCCTCTCTCATCAGGAGTTGAATAATTATACTCTACTTGGTGGGGGCTAATTCTCGTCCTTTCCATCTTGATCTGAACCACTTCCCCCCCCTCTCAAATGCAGAGGCCGCCTCCTCCCTCTGTGTGACTAGGCCTCTCTTCTCTGGATCCCCACAAACACCCCCCCCCCCCCCAACAGCCATTCCTTGGCGGGATGGGCCTTGGCTAGGTTTGTAAAATGGGTGTTTTTGCCGTTTAATGATTCTCAGGGTCCCCTTGGCCTGAGTACTACTAACCCACCAGATCTCACTCATATGAGGACCTCTTTTACTGTAAGTTAAAAACTCTTTCATTTCTCTCTCACTTCTTTCTTTGTTGTGTGTTTATTTTTCTATAGTAAGATCTAATAATTGAAATATATTTTTCTACATTGTTTGATTCTGTTTCGTTGCTAATGCGGGTTATGATCGTGTCCCAGAAGGAGTTTTTAAAATCACCTATCTTTTGCCCAACTCAAATCTGTGTTGGGATCTCTTAATAAGTAATAATAAAGAAATGAAGTGGACTTTTCTTCTCACTCTTGCTTTATATTATGGGGGGTCATCATAGTGGACTGAATTCTGAGTATTAGTTTATCGATTTCTTCCCTCTGGGTATTGGTGATTGGGGGTGTGTTCTTAGTTAACTCGTACAATAGTTGATTCTTTTCCGTTCACATTGCATCTCACTTTCTCTCATATTTTCCCTCTGCTAGACTAAACAGAACCCACCTAGTTTAGTTTTGATTATCATGTACTACTATTCTGAACATGGGCTCATTCATTCTCCAATTGCAATGATTTACGAATCAAAAAGAGTAGATGATCATTCTGGATTGCATCTTAACGAACAAACAAAATTCTCTTATACTCGGATTAGATCTCATCTGTCTAATTAAGATTCTGACAGATGTTCATAAAACAGCTGGTGGATGTGTTTCTGCTACTTGCATTTTGTATTGAGGCTCCATGGACTGTCATGGGCAGCTCACAGTGCCAATGGGCAAAAAATTCAAGAGTTAATAGACCCCACAGTGTTAGTATTACTGAATTTGGTGCAGTTGGTGATGGTCTCACTCTCAACACCAAAGCCTTTCAGAATGCCATCTTCTATCTTAATTCAGTTGCTGATAAGGGAGGGGCCCAGCTTTTTGTCCCTGCTGGTCGTTGGTTGACTGGTAGCTTTGATCTCATCAGTCATCTAACCTTGCAGTTAGATAAGGATGCAGTTATTCTTGGATCTACGGTTAGCCTTCACCTCCCCCTGTATGAATTTGTGCATATATAACCATGCAAATAAAAATTGTTTACTTTCCTCGTTTTCAGTGTCATGTATGCTTTGCAGTTTTGCTATCCTGTTTGCAAGCTAATAGTCTGACCAAGCAAGTTTCCCTCTAATGGGAAGTGTCAATTCAACTTTCCTCGTTTTCAGTGTCATGTATGCTTTGCAGTTTTGCTATTCTGTTTTCAAGCTAATAGTCTGACCAAGCAAGTTTCCCTCTAATGGGAAGTGGAAAATGTTAGTATTACTTTCAGCACAACAGACTAGAGACTACTATTAGGAATTTCTGCTTAGTTGAGAAATTTACAAGGCCAAGAAGTTGAACGAACTGGTATTGTTGCCAAGTAAAAGAAATTGCCAGTTTAAATTGCAAGGTCAATTACTCATCTGCAGTCATCTGTTGCTTAACTGCTATTCCAGTTGGCAATGTTCTAGTCTTAGAACGGGTTGAGTCCAAAGTCCAATTGGACACTGCTGTATCCACCTTGTGAGGTTCATGTCTTTGGTATTAAATTCTGGCACATACGACGCTAACTAGCTTACGTTGCTTTATTCAAGAACTCTGCAGATTGGCCGGTTGTTGATCCTCTACCATCCTATGGCCGAGGTAGGGAGTTACCTGGTGGAAGGTATCGAAGCCTCATATATGGACACAGTCTCACAGATGTTATCATAACAGGTGGATTGGCATTGATAAAAGGCATAAGCTTCTATACGTGCCGTCTTCCTTCTTCTTGACCTGATGTGGTTTTCCATGATGCAGGTGATAATGGAACTGTTGATGGTCAAGGGAGTGTCTGGTGGAACAGGTTTCGTAATGGAACTCTGGACTATACTAGGCCTCATCTGGTTGAACTAATGAATTCTACCGAGGTGGTCATCTCGGACGTCACCTTCCTAAATTCCCCTTTCTGGACTATCCACCCTGTATATTGCAGGTTTGTCCTCCCCTACTTTTTTTTTTTTTGGATAGAGTATTGTCCTCTCCTACAATCGCACTCAATAGAAACTTTAAGCTAGTGAATCTTCTTTCTCCATTCAGTTTGGTTTATCCTCTCCTAACAAATATAAAAGTAAATAAGAATAGATTTCTCTTCCTTGTTCATTAACCTCTACGACCTTGATTTGAAAATTTATCTTCACAAAAGGGAAGATCTATCCATTACGTGGAGCTGTGGAGTTTTGATGTTGTCTTTTTCTTTTTTCCGGATGAACAGCCAAGTCTCTGTGTGGAATGTCACAATTATTGCTCCTCTTGACTCTCCAAACACAGATGGGATTGATCCAGGTGACATTTCTTCATAAGGCTGCAAGATTTTCTTTTTATTGCTGTAGTAAATGAGAGTAATGTACAGTTGGTTGCAGTGCAACATTATCTTTTTATTGGTATAGGAAATGAGAGTATTCTACACTTAGTTGCAGCTGCCACCAGATACTTTGTATTGACCCAACCCCCCTTCTAGCAACATTATTGTCCGCTTTAGGTCTAAACACGAGGACTTCCTAGTAGATCACCCATCGTGGTACTGTTGCTGCAGCGGTAGGTTTAATTGCGAAATTCCTTTGAGTTTAGATCCCTCTTGGTTTTAAAAGGCCTTATTGAAAGTAGAGCAGGGATTAAGCCTTATAAACTAGTCTAGAATCTTCTCCCCAAGTGATATGGGATAAGCACATGGACTTGGTACCTCACCTTACCCCATCCATCTTGTTCTTTTTGCCTCAGGAGTCTTGGCTCTCAATCATCACATACTGTTGAGATTATAATCCCACATCGGGAATTTAAAGCCTTGCTATTCAATATATAAGATCATGGGGCTACTCCACCCATTGCCAATTGGTTTTGGGTTGGATGCTCCAATTCAACATGGTATCAGAGCAAGTTATTTTCAAGCCCAGTTTGGCCACACGTGTTCCACGTCACCCTATCTCAATAATCCACGTGTTTGGCTCTCAGTCATGCCACGCGTGCGGGGGCGTGTTGAGATTATAATCCCGCATCGGAAATTTAAAGCCTTGCTATTCAATATATAAGATCATGAGGCTACTCCACCCATTGCCAATTGGTTTTGGGTTGGATGCTCCAATTCAACACATACTAATAGGTCAACTTGCGCACTCAGAAAAAGTGTGGTGGTTCTTTTTCCATTTTTATTCAATAATAAAGCTATTAGAAGTTGCAAGCTCAATGTTTTGCAAGTGTTATTATATTCGTTATTCACGCACTACTAAAATGGCTTGGAACTGTAGTTTTGGACTGTACTTGACTACTTTCTTGTTCGATTTGTTTCGCATCACCAGATGAAGAGCTCATAGTTCACAAAGAAGTTTAAGCAATTTTCAATTCTTGGTTTACCTGTCCACCAAAAGAAACAAATATCGTGTTTACATGCATATGATCAAAGTAAAAAAAAATCCTTTACTAACAACTTCTGGTGAAGCCATAACTAAAACAAAACCTACAGCAAATTTTTTTTTTTTGTGTGTGTGTACTGAACTTTAGGGATTAATAATGTGAGGACTTAGCTAACTTTAGGGACTCGTTATGGGTACACCTAGGAAATTAATTGGCAAAGTCTAATGTTTGCACTTTGCTGCTGTGGAAATTATAAAATGTTTTAATCGCTCACGATGGATCTTTAAATCTCTGTCCACTAACTTGTATGGTATATTTAACTTATATGTGCAAATTCATCCAGACTCTTCCAACGATGTTTGCATTGAAGACTGTTACATCAGCACTGGTGATGATCTGATTGCTATCAAAAGTGGGTGGGATGAGTATGGCATCTCATACGCTCGTCCTAGTACAAATATTATCATCCGCCGCCTTGTGGGAGAGACTAAATCAAGCTCTGGTATTGCACTTGGGAGTGAGATGTCCGGAGGTATATCAGAAGTTCATGCTGAAAAACTCCATTTCTTCAATTCTAAAACAGCTATCAGAATAAAGACGTCACCTGGACGGGGTGGTTATGTGAGAAATATTTACATATCAGATGTGACCTTGGCTGATGTCCATATTGCCATCAGGGTCACGGGTCAATATGGGGAGCACCCAGATGAGTTTTATGACCCAAATGCTCTCCCCAAGATTGAAAAGATTACCATTAGAGATGTTACAGGAGATAACGTTAAGGTTGCAGGTCTTCTAGAAGGTATACAGGAGGATAATTTTCTCGACATTTGCCTATCCAACATCACTCTGAGTGTAACCTCAGATTTTCCCTGGAACTGTTCTCATATTCAAGGATATTCCGATTCAGTTTATCCAGAGACGTGTGAGCTTCTCCAAGGGAGAATCTTTCCTGAACACCAATCAGATTGTTATTTTTCATCGGATCACTTGCTCAATGTGGCCAATGGAAATAGAGGTACTTGGATGCAGTCATGGTAAATATAGTGAGAATACAACACACCAATGGATAGTGAAACCAGTTCTCAAAAGCTCTCCCCCATTTTATTTGATATTCCCCATTTCTCAACAAGACGGCCTAATTACAATGCTGAGAAAATTAGCTCCCGACAAAAAAAAAAATTTATTTGCTGATCTATGTTGTTGACTTGGGAGATGTATGAGAGATGATTGGTTCTTGTAATTGAGTGCAAAGACTAATAATTGAGTTATATCTCCTGACAATAAGTGTAGCTGATAGGCACCAGTCATATTTTCTGTCACCTTTTTCTCTATTTTGGATCTGTGAATGCAGCTTTACAGTTGAAGTAACTTGCAGCAAGGCCAATTTGAGAAAGTTGTCAGGGAATCAATAGATGTTGTCACTTATTTGTAACCCTACTTGAATGCTATGTCCAATTGGTGGAGGCAGTTTTTGAACCAATTAGTTATTTATACCTCACACCAATAATTGCACATCTGAATGAGCATGTCGTCATTGGATCACTACTCAAATAGATCAAGAAGTAATACCCTCTCGGCCATCAAGATTAAACTATTCTTCTCTTTTAACCCTGAGCTAAGCAAAGAGACATACATGTGATAATTTGTATATATCAGTAAAATCTTCCTCAAACAATACATAGTTGTTGGTTTTGAATCTTTCCTTGTGTTAAATTGTTAAAAAAAGTAAGGAAATGGACAACATAAATGAAACCAATAAATAAGACACTGAGTTGAGCAATTTATCCTTCTCAAAGTTTGAGAGGGTATTTATGAATTAAAATTTAGACCTATCTTGGGGAAGCTGCAGTCCCGTCCTTCTTCAGAACCGAGCATAAAACCTGCCTTGAAATGTAAGTCTCAAGCTCTCTGGAGACCTCTGTCAACTTCAAATCGAAATTGCTTCTATACTTGTGCTTTGGTGTTGGTATAGAACTGGATAACAGAGTTGGAGAACTGGAAAATCGTTTTCTTGGGCTGGAAAATCGTCCTGGTGAACCTGGAACACTCCCTTTGGCAATGAGAGGTGTCAAGCCAGATCCCACACTAGCCATGCTTTTTTCTGGGTTCATCAAAGGCCCTTTTTTTGTCTCCAGTGGTAGCGGCTTTAATGAATCATCGTCTGATATTGGGATCTGTTCGAAGATTCTTTCCCTGGCTTTCTCGGCTGCCATTAGAGCTTTCTCTCTGCTCATGTTTATAAGTTTCCATGGGTCAATGCTTGCTCGGAAGCCTTGCATCTTGCTGAAGGTGGAGGTTTTAGGCTCTCCATCAATTCTTATGGATACTTTTGTTGGGTGCTGAACATATAGGCAGTACTATTAGTAAGACTTCTGATATATGATGATAATAGAATGATGCGACAATTGACACATGTTGTCTACACCATACCTCGTTTATTTTCCTCTCTTTGCATGTGAACCTAGAGACAAATGTAGGTTTTTCAGGTGAATCAAAGTCAACGCTCTCATCTGAAGAGAAATCTGAGTCTTCAAATGGTTCTAGTTCCATAGACTGGTTCTCCTCTCTCATTGCCAAAATGTAATCATATGTTCTCATTCCCTGCAATAATGATCAAACATGTATAAGACTACGAGTGAGTACAAAACAAAGAGCAAAAAGCTTGCAAATCAAAATGAACAAGGTTACTGTGCAGCTTGCTGAATTGGTACATACTGTTGACAGGACATTTAAATTAATGAAAGGAAGATGATGGAAATAGTTCCTAGTAAAGCATGGAGAAACAGTTCCCTAGATATGCCTGATTTACCTAAAAGATAGGGTCTAGACATTCACATTGTAAAACTACTAAACAAACTAAACCGCATTTTAAGGGGTTGGCTATCTCCCCTCGCAAAATCAGGCATAAGTGTCAGTGTCACCAACCAAGGAGGGTGATTCAGCTTTAACCATAACTCAAGAAATTGTATGCATGACTGCGTCACCCCACATATGTGATGAATCTGCAGAGGTATGTGTCTCAGAGAGAGACCATCTTTTGGCAGATCTGTCTGTCCTTGTTTAGTTTGACTTCAATATTATCCAAACAAGCCATAGAAGAAGAAAAAAATTAGCGAAGGAAAAGGTTCTGAAAGGCATTTAGTGGAGGCATTACAGAAGTTGCAACAGATGACTTCTTCCATTGGTTCTGTGTGATTGGTTTTGTCGGGGAATGTCACTGGCAATGTCAGGGAATGTCACAGATGACTTCTTCCACTGGCAATGTCAGGGAACCTCACTACAGCGAGTTGCCTTCTCGCTCGGGCGAGCACTTTGTTTTGACGTTGCGCTCTCACAAGTCTGGGTTTTGCTAGAGCGAAGTTGGGAACTGCAAAGTCGCTTGAGCGAGATTTGCAACTGGAATCTTACAGCATGGTTCGCTCACACGAAGGGATAATCACAAACACCTCACTCAAGCGAGGTTATTGTCGGCTGTTGAGTTTCCTATTCCGGTTTGGAACGTTTTGGGCTATTATATATAGTCCCTTATTGATGTAGCCTGTACCACAACCTCTCTAAAAATCCTGGATTAGAGCAGATAAAACTCTACAACTTGTTGGACGTAGCCCAATCTTGGGTAAACCGCGTTGATCTGATATTTCTTGTGTGTTCGTGGATTTTCCTTGCGTTTCTATGTTCGATTTCTTACAGGTCTTGGATCTGGCAAAAGGTCCTAATTCCCAACACCCCGGGGGCTGATGTTGTTCAATCCTTTGCTGAAGAATTTCAACACAAGCGATCCAAGGGCAGGCATCCCTTTGACAGGGGTGCGAGACAACAAAACATACTATGAGGGTCTAAAGAATGTTGTGAAGATCTCTTGGAGCAACTATTATGAGCCATTATTTACCTACATGCAGCTAATGTGATGGTAACGTTTGAATTGTGATTGGTGATATGGAGCATATTTCTACTGCACAGCGGGGAACTAATGGCCGATGTGACTGATTATTGCGGATTACATTATGAATATTGCAATTACAAATTACAATAACATGCACGTCTCAGGTAACAGTTCTGGGGCCTGCCTTTTACCCCTGACAACCTGAAGGAATTTTCTAGTGAATGGAATAAAGATGTGTATCAGACATGAGCATCCCCTTGCAATGAACATTTGTAGATGGACAAACTTCATTTGCAGTGTACTTCTGAAGCATGGGAGGGAGGGGATGATAGAAAGTTTGATCAAGAAACCACCAATAATGTTTCTTTCCAGATGTTTAACACAAATATGGCCTCAGCATGCAATGATGTGTTATTGCACGGTAGCCAATAAATGATATACCTTTCGAATGAGAACCACATGAAAGAAGAAAAGTTGTCCCAGAGCTGCCGAACTATATGCAGTCATTAAAGCCAACAAAACCTACAACATATGTCGACAATATAAAATTGGTCAAGAGAAGAGCATTGATTTGAGTCCAAAAGAGTTTCAAGTGACACAAAAAGGTTGACAAAAGAGTAAGTAGTACAGATATTGCTGCAAGCACTCCTCTTGGGAACTTAACATAGAGCTTCCTCTCCAGCTCCTGCTCAATCCCTCTTTTATCCACAAAGCACCTAATAAATATGGCAAGGGCAGTTCCTCCTTCTATCATAAGCTGCACAAGTAGTGAAGCAATTCGGTTGTCGTGGGAAATGACTGAAAATGAACTCTTCTTGGATATTTATATGGGGAAATTAAATTATCATGTCATGCTCTGAAGAAATAAAAAAAATAAAAAAAAAAAACACCAAGCAACTTACCATTAGCAAGACAAAAATCATTAGAAGAATGAATGTCGTGTAGTTCTTCTTCCCGACACAGTTGTTCAGCCACTGGGACAATACAATACAAAAAAAGAAACGAAATACGTAAATGTTGGATGGATAATACTGTTAGGACAGAGAGAAGGAACACCCTGCTTCTTACCCTGCAGTGGTGATCAAAGCCTTCAACGCACCGGTTGCAGGTCCTACAGTGCTTGCTGTGTTTTTTAACCTGCAGAATGAAGAATAAAAATGTGTTTTTGAGATTCATTGAGTAATAGTTAGTATTAGTAGTGTAGTTTAGACCGTAAACAAAATAGTAATACAGCAAAGGCATTTAAAAAAGAAAAAAAGAAGTGGAATCATGGAATGGCAAGAGAACCTCGAAATCACAAAGGGAGCAAAAGGAGATGTCGTCGTCATCTTGTTTGGGATTAGGTGTGATTGAATCATCCTTGAAGACGACAAGGGGAAATGGTAGCAAGGGCTCTATTTGGGAAGCAGCACTATTTTTCCAAGGATCCAGCAGGTACTTCCTCCTAATACAACTCCTAAGTATCTTACGCTCCATTCTTCTGAAACAACGCACAAAAATCTGACCCACTATAAATCCATAATTTAGCTTTGCAAATCCCCCATTGGATTTTCTATTCTTCTTCTTCTTCTTCTTCTTCTTATTTTTGAAACTTGTTTTGTCAGTGGGATCGATGGCTGTACACCTTAAAAATAGAAGAATAACTGAAAGTGCCTGAAAATTATATATAAAAAAAAAAAAAAACAGAGAAATCAATCATCCAGTTTATTAGTGTGATGAGATCACAGCGTAGTAACTAATAAATTAAAAAAGGGAGGGAGGGAGGGTGGGGTTTTTTGTTTTTGTTTTTGTGTTTACCACCAAGGAAAAGATAGTGGTGAGAGTGATTTCGGCAATTCTGTTACCGAGAAAAAGCCCCAAGAAGCAGTAAAAGGCCACCACCAGAAAACTGTAAATCGTCATTCCCACTATCTGCATAATAATAAGATCAAAAATGAACATCGCCACCCCTTTTTCATTGACATCTCACAGATTTAACAGAAAGTCACACTATTTTTAAAGCGATCTACTACTGAAGTATTTATTGAGAGAGAGAGAGAGAGAGAGAGAGAGAGAGAGAAACCTGTAAAGGGTGGAGAGGAGGTTGCCAGCCATGGCGTCTCATCATAGTCTTCTTCTTCTTCTTCTTTGATGATGAAAGTGAAACTTACTGCTCAGTCTCCTCCTGATAATGATATTAGTATGTATTATGCTAATACAGTACTACTACTACTACTACTGCTACTTCAGTTCAGCTTATCAGTAGTTAATTTTGGATTTCTCCATCCAATCATGTTCTCACGCTCGCTCTTCCTCACAACGGTCGGCTTCTTTTTTGAAATTTGAACCACCCCCGTCCCAAACTCCAACTCCACACTCCAAACTCCAAAGTCGTCTTCTTCTTTTGCCTCCGATCTCGTGCGTTAGTGTGTCTCTGTCGTTTGATCTGACGGCTCCCACTACTTTTACGTACATAATTTCTAGGGTAAATTACACTTTACACCCTTATAGTTTGAGTATAATTTCATTTTGGTCTTTACTGTTTCAATTTTGTCAATTTTGTCTTTACAGTTTCAATTTAGGTTCAATGTACTCCATTCATCAGTTTTTATTTATTTTTTTATTTTTAAAATTTTTTGACAGATTTAGGTTCAATATAGGTTGATAAAGTATATTTTCTCTAAGTAAATAACTTCTGACCCAACATGCGACGAGATTGGACAGGCCTTCACGCCTTTTGGGCCAGATGAAGAGTGGAGTGTGTGATACAAATTCCTTCAAACTTTTTTTCCGTCTTTATATATATACTAGGTTATCGACACGTGCTTCGCACGTGCCTATCCCCTCTTATTAGCTTGTTGGTCAAACCTGCATTTGCTCGATATTTCTGCAATTATCATATTGAAATTAACCTTGTTTTTAAGGATATAAGTTTTGTATTTCTATGTATTTGAGTATAAGATTTGAATAGTGTTATTTCAATTTGGTATGAGATTTGAGTAAAAGAAAATTTGGTATGGATTTGATTCTAGGATTACAAGACATTATAGAGTTTGTTGAACCAAACTTGATATTTATGGTTTTCCTTTCTTTTCATGATTTTTATTTAATTTTTCATTCTTGGTAGTATTGGTTGCATTTGGAATTCGTAATAGATAATTTTGTTCACTACTTGTATATTTTGGGAATTTAAAACCTCCTTATCAATTGTGTAATAATCTAACAAAATATTGAACAACAACAATGTCAGTACATGTATATCATACTAAGTAGTAATATTAGGGCTGTGTGTGTAATAAAATTAAATTTAGAAGCATGCGTGTGTAAATTGAACCAAACTTAATTTTGACTCTTTTCCTTTCTTTTCATGGTTTTTATTTATTTTTCATTCTTAGTAGTGTTAGTTGCATTTTCAATTGGTAATAGATAATTTTGTTCAATACTTTTATATTTTGGGAATTTAAAATCTCGTTATCAATTGTGTAATAATTTAATAAATGAATGAATGACAACAATGTCAGTATTTCTATATCACACTAAGTAATAATATTAGACATGTGGGTGGAATAAAATTAAATTTAGAAGCATAAGAATAAGTAAAACCTTCATTTGGTTTGTACCTCTGCAATTGTCATATTGATATCAATAAACTTTTTTTTTGTTTGTTTTGAAGGATATAAGTTTATTACTTCTATGCATTTGAGCATAAAGTATTTTAGAATTAGTTGAACCAAGCCTAATTTTCACGATTTTTCTCTTTTCACGGTTTTTATTAATTTGTTAATTCTTGGTAGCATAGGTTGCATTTTTAATTGGTAATAGGATATTTTGTTCATTACTCTTATAAGTCTAAAAACAGGGTCTAGAGTTTAGGGTATCAAATAAGTCTTTTTATAATGTGTGTAAATTAAATTTATAGCCATGTGTGTGTGTGAATTAAATTTATAGGCATGTGTGTGCGTATTATTAAAACAGTTAGGGAATTAAAGGAAAAAGGGAAAAGGGAAAAACCACAATATGTATTTAAAAAAACCACACAATATGTAAAGTTGAAATTGCAAGAGAAAAGTTGACCAAAATATAAATACTACAGACCAATAAGTAATTAGCCATTAAATTCTTCACGTAAATGTAATTAAACAGACTACAATATGTAAATCCTAAATTTCAGGGGAAAACTTGACCTAATTGTAAATAGAAGTGACTAAATCAAACGGAGCCGTTAATGTTGACTTCTATTTGAAGCGAATCGGAAATATTTCAGAAATTGTTGATCTAAATGTAATTAGGCAAAATATTATTGACTGAATGCTCATTATTATATTAAAAAAAAATTTAAAAACTGACCTGAATGTAATTAGTAGTTAGAAATGACAGAATAATCCTAACACAAATCAATATATGCTTGTATAGGTATACAGGTTATGAGTAATTATGATATAGTGAAGGGGTATTGCGATAATTGGCTAAGAGGCTGATGTGACATGTGAACAGTGTTTGAGCTGCTCGTCTCTTTTCTTATAGTAGTAGATATATATAATTTTAATGAGAGTATTTTCGCTCACCCAAGCACCTCAGTGGGGGATCCACCACTTTTCATCGTTTTGTTTAATAACCCACTTAAGTGCTGAAAATTTTCATTTTCAACACTTATTTTTTATGCGTTTGATACGTACAACTTAGAGCCCGTATTGGTTAGTTGAAAATTTAAAAATTAAGTGATAAATTGAAGATTTTGGGGGAAAAAAAAGGGTGATTGTTTTGTAAAATGGAAGTGTTTGGATTAGCTTAAAATTTCAGCACTTAAACAAACCAACTAAAAAATTAAGCTGAAAAAAGTAGTTTATCTTCAAACAATCGCTTAATTTAACTTTTAATTAATTAAAATACAAAAATATCCAATTTACATTTTTTTTTTTTTAGGGTAACCAATTTACATTTGAAAACAAAAGAGTTGAAGAATATTTACATGTTGTCATTTTTGGTCATTTTATACAATCATTTTTTTTCAGCTTGTTTGCCAAATACTCTTGTTTTTAAAGTAATGAAATATTTCAGCTAACCCAAACACCGAACAGATTTAATATTTTATCGCTTAAAAAAATAATCACTTAATATTTCAACTAACTCAAACGGGACCTTGATTGAAAAAGCAGCCAAAAATCCATTAAAACCTTTAAGTGAAAAAATTCTATTGAAAATAATCATTGAATGCAATCTTTTTCAATTTTATTAAACGTACCTTTAAAAAAGACAAATCCTTACTCAAACTCATACCAAATTTGAGTCAAAGAACGAGGAGGTTTTTGAGGAGTTTTACTCAAATTTAATATGGGAAGGGTTCGGAGTGGCCTTTGCACACTCACTGCCAAAAAACAAGCATACCACTTGCATCAAACTTTAATGCACTGGAGGATGATCATTGTGAATACATATATTCAGCTAGTATTCTTTTTGATGATGCCAAAAAAAAAAATTTGCACGTCTCCAATTGGTTAATCAAGTCCTCGTGCTGTGTGTAAAAGTGAATGCATATTCTCAAGGCCTTGGTCAAATGTTTGAATTCCACATCTTCTCCATGAGAAAGGCCCCAATGTGCAAAACTCTGACCAGAGAATATAATATACAATATTTCGCACTTATGTTTAAGCAATTATTATTGGATTATTGATTGATTGGCGGGAGAGAGGATGCATGTTAGCTGTAACTTTTATGCTGTGATGCGTATTGTCACTATTGTGTCATGGTTCAATTTATGAAGATCAAACCAATAAGATATCCCCCAACTCAGTTGGCTAGCTAGTTCGCCAAACCGGTGCTTGTTAAGGCAAGGCACTCAACCAGAAGAGCTTTGATCCAACTTATTATAAAGAGGAGCTTATTGCTCGAAAATGTTAGTTTTTTAGTAAGTTTTTCTGTTATATAAGTAGGCTATCCTCACACTAATTACTCCCCCTATATGTGGCAAATTGGTCCATCCGTCCATAAAAACCTCCACGTGCTCTGTGTGTATGCTTGGTGTCGACATTTCCACTTTTGACAATGGCCATGGTTCTCATCAATGTATCCAGAAATGCGTGAAATAGTCAATGGGTCCACTACAAATGCTGTACAAATTAACTTGGTCAAATTAAAGGGCTTTTGCAATTTGTTAGTGGAGTATATGATAATCAATAAAGAAGTTAAGAAGACTACAACTCACTCCACTACTCCAGGCTCTGGTGAGAGAATATTAACAAGTCAAACTTGACATACATACAACTTCTTCTTCTTCTTCTTCTTCTTTCTTCTTCTTCTTTTTTAAATTGAGGAATTGCAGCTCCCACTAAAGTCCACTCCTTTTCGTTGCGTCTATATATATACTACACATATTATATATGTATACACATCACACACTCTTAGACATATGTATAGAAGAAAGGATTGATTTAGTATGGCATCCTCATCTCTTGCTTTGCTCACATTCGCATTCTGTTTTTTTCTTATGATCTTGGCCTCTGTAGCAACAACAGCAGGTCGGGGTTCCCCAAACAACAATAATAATAATAAGAAGATTGATTGTGTAATCAGCAGAGAGCTGTTTGAGGCCATATTTCTGCACAAGGACAACCCTGCATGCCCTGCCAAGGACTTCTACACCTATGATTCATTCATTCAAGCTTCCAGACGCTTTCCTAGGTTCGGTAGCACGGGAAGTTTGACAACTCGCAAGCGCGAAATTGCAGCTTTTCTCGCACAAATCTCCCATGAAACTACCGGAGGATGGCCCACCGCACCTGATGGACCATACTCTTGGGGTCTCTGCTTTAAAGAGGAAGTCAGTCCACAGAGTAATTACTGTGACTCCGCCAACAAGGTCTGGCCATGCTACCCTGGCAAATCTTACAAAGGAAGAGGACCCATTCAACTATCATGGTACGTGCGATTCTACCTATACATACATATATATATATATATATATGCATGTATATAATTTCTACGTCCATCCACTCATATACCGTTCCTACCTTCTCTCCCTTATTACACAGCTGCATGCAGAAACGAGAAGCCTACCACTGTTCCATTCAATTTGTTATCTACTTGAGTTTGAAACGATACTTATGTCAGGCATATGATTTATATGATATATATATGTGTTGCGTATATATGGCAGGAATTACAACTATGGTCCAGCGGGAAAGGCGTTGGGGTTTGATGGTCTGAGGAATCCAGAAATGGTGTCCAACAACTCCTTAATCGCATTCAGAACGGCCCTTTGGTTTTGGATGACTGAGCAGAAACCAAAGCCCTCTTGTCACAATGTCATGGTTGGACGTTATGTTCCCACAGCAGCTGATTTGGCAGCCAATCGAACATCTGGTTTTGGGCTGGTCACTAACATCATTAATGGTGGACTCGAGTGTGGGATACCAAACGATGGACGTGTAAATGATCGGATTGGTTATTTCCAGAGATATGCCGAGCTCTTCAAAGTTGACACCGGACCCAACTTAGATTGCCAATATCAGAAACACTTTTGACCCTGTCCTGGTTATGATTCCACCAGGAATACAGAATTGGAACATTAGTTTATATTAACTCTAGATCAGTAATCATCTTCTTGTTGCTGCAACTTTTATTTTTTGTTTTTCCTTTTAAACTAGTGATAGCAAAATAAAAGGTAGAACAAGTTAATGGGCCTTTAACCTTTTGTTCGTTCTCCCCTTCAAAGATTCACGCATATACATTTTAAAAATGAACCGGTTTGTCCCTTCTTTTTCCAATTGAACCATTTTTTCAGTACTTCCAACATTTCCCACCAAGATGCAATTCACTATTCAGCCAAACCGATGTTTTTCATTTTCCATTTTGTTGACCGATATGAAGTCAAACTACAAAACAGTAGCTTTAAAGAAAATAAGAGGAATAAGAATCGAGATACAGAGAGAGTTAGTTACTCAAGTAAAAGCATAACATAAATCATAAATTAGAAGCCCTGAAATCCCAAAAATGCCAAAGGCAACTAGAAATTCCATTCCCAAAACGAAGCTACCCAAAACTTTTGGGAACAAAGGAAGGATTCCCTATAGACCATTTTCAACCAAATAAAAGGAGCTAATTCCAAAATCCCAAAAGTTCAACCTGGAATATAACTATTTATAAAGATTTTGTGAAAGAAAATCAGTTACCTCAGCCGCAACCTCATAAGCACCCTCCACACATCGGCCCAAGGCCACACCAGATACATAATTGCCACCGAGGAACAGCCCTTTGAATCCACCATTACTGAGAGCAACTTTTGCAGCATCTAGAATGTCCAAATGACCAATCAAGAACTGTGGAATGGCTTGAGGCCACACTCTCACCCCCAAAACAAGTGGATCCTTTGCGTTAGAATTTATGAGCATCTTTCTTAGGTCACGATCAACTGCTTCCACAAGTTGGCTCTCCGTCTGTTTAAAAATGCGGTATTAGGAAGAAACATAAGGCTCCAATAAAAATTTATAGAAGCAAACTCGAAGGGATGAAAGGAACATAAATATTCTGCTAATAAGCAAATAGCAAGGTATGTACTATGTAGTAAGCAGGGGTGGAGCCAGAAAGTTGCACCTGGGGGAGCCGAGTTTAATAGTTTATGGTCCTTGGGGGTATGGACAATTGCCCCCAAGGCAGTATCTTTTTTGGGTATATTTATACATATTATTTTTTTGGTCTACTTGTAGACATTGTCATTTATCCCCGATATCAAAGTCTGATTGCAGATTGTAAATTGTAAATTGTAAAACTTGGACTGATGTTAAATCCATTTGGGTAACGCTAAATTGAGAAGTGAGAAGAAAATGCGTTGGACCGAATATTTAGTGTGAGTTGGACTACAATTAGGCCAATATTAGTTCATCTGCTTGGAATGCATGACTTGCCTGATGATGGTTTAGGGAGGATTGAATTACAATTAGTGATGTAATATGTAAACTGGCATGGACTATTCCGTAAAAGAGAGAAACTTGAAGGTGCCAATAAGTAAATTGATTTCAAAATTTTACAATCAACATACATACATACCCAATATTTTCAAACATTTGGCAGGGGCCAACTATGTGGAATATATATGATTTTAAAATACAATAGGTAAAATCAAAAGGTTATACCCAATTTTTTCAAACATTTTGCAGGGGCCAATTATGTGGAATATATATATGATTTTAAAATTCTATTGGTAAAATCAAAAAGTTAGAACATTTTTGGACAGGCCATGGCCCCCAGAGTCTTCAGTATCCTCAGCCCCTGGTGGTAAGCGAATGAGTTGCTCAGACTATAGAGGTTGAGGGATTCAAAACTTAGATAAGGCCTGTAAACGGATATATCCGAATTCGAATAAAAAAAAATCCGAATCCGACTCCGAATATTATTTGCACTTTACCGGATGGGATATGGATATCCGTTTAGGGTATGAATCTGCTACAAAAATCCATTATTCAAATCAGATTTATTCACACCTTACATTCAGACTGTTGGGTATCTCACGATTCTTACCTCATTGTAGCGGCAGCTAGTCACAGACCAGGTGATACGCACGAAATTGGCTCTACTCTATGACCGAGCGGTTCTACTCAGTGACCGGCCCCTATCCCGATTTCCTGAGCAGTTACAGGGCCCCGGGCCTCCTGATCCTATAACGCAGGGCTCTGCCGGAGGGGAAGCCCGACCCCTGTATCGGGGTAACATCGTCCAGTCATCAAACAGTTCAGGACAGGTCAACAAATTCGTCCTGAGCGGTAGACCCGGTGTCCCAACGCCCGACCAAATAGGTCGAGATTGTAACGCTGGCTCGGCCCATCAGGGGTACAGCACGACCCAACCCCAGGACGTGATCCAGAATGTTCCAAGCGGTTTCTGTTTGCACCTAAAAAATGCATTTTTTAAGTCAAAATTTATAGAGGCCGATTGAGATTTTTTCCAATCGAACTCATGAGACTGATTGCAAAATTAAGGGCTAAGTGACTGATTCAAAGTTGGTAGGGCCAAATGAGTGTTAATCGAGCAAACTATGATATACAAATTCGGACTGCCTCATGAGTCCGATTCAATGGGTTACGTTGATTGTGACAATTATGGTGGGCCACTCTTTGGACATGGTAAATTTGCAACAATATTATTCAACTTTGTCACTCCATCAGGCTGTGTCATCACTCCATCGGGCTGTGGGCGGCAATTTGGGTCTTATTTGGTCTCACTTGTGATGATGTCATTGTGGTGGGCCCAAGGAGTTGGGCCACTTGATCATACTGCCAATGTATTGACTTTGGCTACCTATCATGATTCCTGCACTATTTCGTGGGCCACACAACTCATCATGATTCATCATGGCATGCACTTCATTTGGCATTGTACAAGATCGGACAAAGGCTTGTTTGGCAGCATCTCAAATCGGGCTGACCAACTTTGGCAATATGCAATTTCAGTCCGATCTTTATTTGGTCAAACTTCAAGGCCACCTCATTAGTAGACCATTTAGTTCGCTGAAGTTACATCACCTTTGATGAACTTATGACATGCAGCTAGTCATCAATAGGGCCCACATTTGTTTGACTACACATTGGCAGCAATATAAGCTACAATCGGACTGAGCTTTATTTTGCCTTATGCTTTTCGGACTAATCTGTATCTGGGGCCATCAACAATTCGGCTACTTTTTGGAAAGCTGCTACGACGGGGACCACAAATGGGAAGTTGTCAACCCTATAATCTCTCATAATATATATGGTATTAAATACTATGGAAATTGTTATAAGGGATAATATCATCATATTATGGTACAATATTATCTGATTAGGGAAGATAATATTTCAAGATTTGGGAACATTATTTGAATATTTGGGATATATATATATATATATTTATATATATTTTACTTACAAGGGAAGTCAGTCGTACCAAGCCTCAATTCGGACCGGGTTCAAGATATATATATGTATATGTATACATATATTTTACAATATATGGAAGGTTTTATCAGTTTGGGGGAGATAAATCTGGTAAATTATACCAGATTATCATTACAGATTTTTTTATTTCCTTATCTCATATTAGTTCAGGCCGCTATAAATCAGCAGGCAAGCCAAGTTGTCGAAGCACTCCGCGTCACTTCGACAAACGCATCCAAAAAAAGCATTCTTAGCACTCTAAGCATTCTTATTATTTTTCTAGGCTTTCTTAGCAGTATTTTCAATTACGTCCTTGTAATTTTTTCTTTTCTTTCACAATTAAATAAAAATGCTCTTTTTATTTTATTTCTCTTGCTTGTTTTCATCACTTGTATGGCTTGTGCACTTCAGTACTGCCATGGGACTTTAGGTGAGGGTACTTTCCTACTCACCTCACACATCGTTTTGATAGAAGTTAGATTCATTAAGCCTTGCGTATCACTCACACAAGCAGTTTAGGAAATTAGTTTGCAGACACTCGAACCACTTTTGGTTCTGGCACGCCCGCGCAAAACTACAAGCAAACAGTTTCCTATACAAGTTAGAAGACTAATGGAAAGTGTAAATTGTTTCCTAATCCAACTAGGAAACCCCCACGATTGATGCCAATCAATCCCAATTGGATTGTATTTCCTTATCCATGTAGTTGCCTTGACGAGTAGGTCTCTTACACTTATAAAAGGGACCACCCGCCTCCTCCAAAGGGGGGAACACTTTTAGTCTGCATAGCACCTCTATAGCAATCATAATCGTGCCCGGTCGACCTCTGGTAGCTCCAAACTGTTGTTGGTTCACCAAAGTCTCCGGCTTTTTAACAGTATAGTGAACGTGCTCAGACACACACGTGGACGTAGGTTCCTTCATTAACAGGGCCGAACCACATACAAACCGAGTCTCTCACTGTTTCTCTCTCCTTGATCTGCTCTAAATTATTCTTACCCAAAAATTGCATCATCACTAGGTATCTCTCTCTCTCTCTCTCTCTCTCTCTCTCTCTCTCTCTCTCTCTCTCTCTCTCTCTCTCGTTCTCTCACGATTCGTTCTCGATTTCTTTTTATTTTTTATATTTTTTATTTTTATGTTTTGCAGATTCGAACCATTTTCATTGTCTTCACTCTCCAAGCTTTTTGTTACAAAAATTAGGGTTTCTCACAGCACTTTTTTTTTTTCTTTTGGTTATGATCTCTCTTATTCTCTACGAGTCTATGATTTTCTTTTGGTTGTTCGAATCGCCTCTCATGTGGGTTTCAACTTTTAAGCTAATTTGCTCCTCTCTTTACTTTTCGGATTATCAGTAGATGAGATGTGGGTTTCAACTTTTAAGCAAACTTGACTCTTTTTTTCTTTTCTTTTTTTTTTTTTCCCCTTTTGGATTTTTCTGGCCAACCAAACAAGGGGTAAATTGACTTATTTTCCGAAAAAAATAATAATTAAGTGTATGAGCTGCAGAACTTCCCACCAAACAAAGAGTCAAGTTTTAAGCAAACTTGACTCTTTTTTTCTTTTTTCTTTTTTTTTCCCCTTTTGGATTTTTCTGGCCAACCAAACAAGGGGTAAATTGACTTATTTTCTGAAAATAATAATAATTAAGTGTATGAGCTGTAGAACTTCACCCCCCCCCCCCCCCCCCCCCCCCCCCATTTTGGGTAAGGGAGCTACAAATTCATTATTTGTAAACCAATCACCTATAGGTTTCTAATGTTTTACTGCACGTTTAACATTGTGAGTATCTAACTGGATGAGCTGTAGAAATATGTATACCTATAGGTTTCTAATGTTTTACTGCACATTTAACTTTAGGATTTGCCTACTCTAGCTAGAACAAGAAATTTTGGTCCTCGATTAGCAAAGATATGTGTTTGCTTCCGCATTGATACATTATTTTGTAGTGCTCTTGTGCTACTTTTAATAACTTGTGTTGCTAGTTGTTATTTGTGTCATCGAGTTCATCTGCTCCTTAGTGGTCCATAATCAGGCTTTACTTCCTTTTCAACCACTAGGTTGGTACAACTCTAAATGGTGTTTTAAGTACGTCTCTTTCCATTATGTCTTTGCTTCGGCATTGATGCTTTGTCTGTCATTTGTATCCCCCCAAGTCATGTTTTATTACAATAAGAAAGATAATAAAGGTTTATTTATTTATTTCTTAAATAATTATGTTTATGTTTTCCTTTCTTTCAGTACATCATTTATTTGGTGAGAATGTCAACGGAGTCTACCCAACCTACAGATGGTGATGAGGAAGTGGCAGAAGTGAACACCGAGGAAGTTAGTTCTCCTAAAAAGTGACGAAGATTGACATCAAAGGTATGGGATGATTTTACTAAGTACAAAGTAGATGGGAAAGATGTCGCCAAGTGCAATCATTGTAAAAGAGATTTTGTTGGAGGGAGTCGTAGTGGAACAAGAGGTCAGTCTCTTTCCTCGCCATTTGGATATGCCGGTCTATTCACATGAGGGTGAACGAATTTTGGAAGAGCAGGAACGAACCAACGACGACTCATTTGGTGAACCATTTAAAAGCATGTAAGGGAACACAGAAAGATCCAGCTGCTTCTAAGCCTTCCCCTAAAATTGAGACATTTAAGTTTGATCAAGAGAGAAGTAGGACGAATTTGGCTAGAATGATCATAAAACATAACTATTCGTTTAATATGGTTGAGCATGAATTCTTTGAAATATTTTGTAATAATCTTCAGCCAATGTTCAAGCTAGTCTCTCGAACCACAATTAGGGCAGATGTCTTGAATGTCTATCAAGAAGAGAAGGATAAGTTGTATTGTTTTTTAGATGAACTTTCTTCTAAGATCACATTGACGACAGATATTTGGACATCAGACCATCAAAACTTTGCATATGCTTATTTGACAGCTCGTTACGTTGATGACAATTGGGAATTAAAGAAGAAAATTTTTGCATATAAGAATACTGATTATCCACATGATGGGGAAACCTTGTTTAGATCCATTAGTGACTTACTCTTAGAGTGGAACATTGACAAGAAACTATTTTCAATGGTAGTTGATAATGCAACAAGTACTGATGTCATGGTAGACTTTTGAAAAGTTGGCTTTGTGATAGGTCGTTGTTATCCTTAGGTGGGGACTTGTTTCATGTACATTGTAGTGCACGCATACTTAACTTGATTGTCCATGATGGATTGAAGAAGATTGAGGGTATTCTTGATATAATTCGAGAAAGTGTTGAGATATTTGAATAAATCTCCATATGGAAAACAAAAGTTTGAAAATGCGGTAAATCAAGTTAAGTTGCGAGGTAAGAAGAAAGTTCCTATGGATGTCCCAAATAGATAGCTATAGGTACAAAAATATCGGGTCAAAGTCAAACCGCCACCTCAGCAAGGAGATGCTGAGTCATCCGGAAAGGGCACCTGCTATTCAGCCATACCAGGCTATCCGGTCAAGACTGCCTGGTCTGGGCTCGAAATGGATGGGGCTTGCTCAACAGGAGGCGGTGTTGTAGGATCTAATGCTATAGTATGATGAGCACAATAATTACCTCCTTGCGAGTGTCCCCCATGACCCCCAGACTGTTCTGAACGACCCCCAGGACCCCCAGACTGTCCAGGTGGGCGGCCGTGTAGTCTCCAGCATGTCTCCCTAGTATGATAGGGCCGATTACAGTAATCACAGAACTGCTTGGCTTTCTCAGAAGACCCAGACTCATTAGAAGAAGTACGACCTCCGGACTGTTTGTTCCCATCTCTCTGCAGAACTGAGACAAGAGCAGATCTCTCGGTAGAACTGGGTGGAAGCATAGCAGAACGTCGACTCTCCTCGTTCTGTATATATGAAAAGGCCTCCTGTAGAGAAGGCAAAGGATCCATCCCAATAACACGGCTCCGAACAGGACCTTACTCAACATTAAGTCCCTCCAAAAACTTAAAGATCCTTTCTTCAGAAACAAGTTTATTATAGGCCATGGAGTCGATTGGACAAACAGGCTTATAGTCCAAGAGGTGATCAAGTCGTTTCCAACTAGTGGTCAGAGATGTGAAATACTGAAGAATACTCATCTCTCCCTGTTCCGAGCGACCAATCGTCCGCCTCAACTCAAATATCTGTACAGAATTTCTCTTTCGGGAGTAGGCATTGGCCATGGTCTCCCAAATGTCTTGGGCAGTCGCCATGTCCAAAAAACCCTCAGCAATCTCTGGAATCATAGAATGGCAAAGCCACGTCATGGCAGTAAAGTTTTCCATCTCCCACTTGTCATACGTAGCATCCTAAGTGCTAAGCGCCTTGATTCGTCCGTTGATATATCCCATCTTTCCCTTGCCCTTAAGAGACATGATCACCGACCCAGAGCAAGCTAGGTAGTTTTGGCCATTGAAAAGGGAAGTAGTAAGGTTGACGTTCGGGCTATCAGAAGGAGCAACAACAATAGTCTCAGTCCTATGCTGCTGTGTATTCATGGTGGATTTTTCTGTATCCGACATCTTGAATCGACACGCAAAACAAATACCCGCAACAATCACAAAAAAGGGGAATAGGAATTTGTACCAACGGTGATGGAGAACTCAAGAATCTATCATGGCACCATGCAAAGGCTTCGGATCAGCCAAAGCCGATCAAGGGTCCATGTAAGGACCAAAAAACCACGAAAGAATTAACTGTCAATCAAAACAAAGTAGTCGTAATGTATCAGCAAAAGAAGAAGACTCTAAGAAGGTGCAGCGAAGGTTTCGGTGAGTCGCCGATAGATTTAGGCTTGCATGTGACCCTCGACTAGGAGGAAAGGAGAAGTATGGCTGTCGACTAGGTGTGGGGAGTCTTCTACCAGTATCGGTTAGGCTAGAATGGTCATAGGTGGTTGCGTAAAGGTTGGGTCAGGTGGCTAGAGGGCTTGCGAGGGCTGTGTGCTGGGCTAAGGGGCTGCGGCGCAGGCCATGTAGCCTTGCTGACTTGCGGCTCAGACCAGGGAGCCTGTTAGGGCTTGCGGCGAAGGTCAGGGTGGGTAGGGTAGATTCGCAAGCTGAGTGGTGGTGGGTTTAGGTGGTTCGGTGGTGGTGGAGATGATGGGTAGTGGTGGAGAACCCTCTTAGGGTGGCTCTGATACCATGAAGAATTGGATTAGGGCAAAATTAAAAGACCAATGTTGTCTCCTGTATTTTATTATATTAAGAGAAGAAGGTAAGATTACAATTGTACCCCTATGTCTAATACATAAGAGTAAGGAGAAAAAAGTAAAAATAATAAAACAAGTAAACTAGCAGAATCTGGTGGTGTGGGCCTTGCAAAATGAGAAGGTTTTGCATTATTATTTATTTAAGTGTTGAAGAATTTTTTTTGTTTTTTGATTAGTGTAAAATTTTACAAGCATTAAAAGTATCAGTTTGTATGCATTTTTTTTCAGGTTTGGATGTGGTCTGTTTCTTATGTGGTTTGGATGCGGTCTGTGTCTTATGTGGTCCATGCAAAGAAGAAGACAATTTAAAGAGAGGAAATAAAATGACTTTTAGTGGGTTTTCTTCTAAATGATTGTTTCTTATGTTCTCTCTCTCTCTCTCTCTCTCTCTCTCTCTGTGCAATGGTTGAGTATACATTTTCAGCTAAGTCTGTAATCTTGTTATGTTCACTCTTTTATACTTTTGTGTATTGTTGCTTTAAGGTTTTCATTGAACTTTTGTGGATTGGAGTTGTTTGAAAATTGAAAAAGAATTGAACGTTCATGTGGATGACTGTTTACATATATATATATATAAATATACGGTCAGGCTCTTAATATATAAATATGTATATATATATTGGTGTTTATATAAAACACTGATTTATATAGATATTCATTTCTTTTCAATTTCTACTACAATGGTCATTGTTTTATATGTTCTGGTTTCCACAATAATGGACAATCAATTTGTCTTTGTTTTGATATTCATACATTTTCAGATTCGGATTTTTTTTTTTTTAAATTTTTATCGGATTTTTTGTCAGATTCGGATTCGGATTTTCTTAGCGGATTTTTATCGGATTCGGATGGTAGAAATCTGATCCGAATCCGATCTGTTTACAGGCCTAGAGAGAGATTTTCAATTAGCAAGGTAATTGAATTAAAGTATCAGACCCAACGGTGGTGTTAACTTGTTAGTACTTACCCAGAAGTGCCAGTGGAAAAAGGGAATTGTAAATTAACCACACAAAGGGATTAGATGCTTATTCAGAGACCATTTTGAATATCTCAGGATAATATGGAGACTCAAAAAATGATCTAACAACATAAGAGGGAAAGAGGCGCCGGAGTGAAGGGAATAGAACACACTACAACAACACCCACTGAACCAGCTCAGCTCTTTGCATAAGATTCCATAAAGAAACCAATAGAATACTGTCACAAATATACGCAACAGTGTGAATATGGTAACTCGGCACCTCACTGAGGATTTGTAATTTGATATTCATCTTCAATCAGCAGCTCAACAACCCCCAATGGTACAAACTAGATTAATCTTATCCAAGTGAAGGTCAAAGTATACAGAATTGTCATACCTTTGACAAAATTCCAGGATTGATAGCCCCTCCAATGTAGTTCAGGAGTAGAATCCTTCCGGGCGGTGCTCGATTGGGAAAAAGCGATGAGCTGTATATAGTTCCTGCAGGGTCCAATAAATGGCATGCCAAATGAGAGTGACTTTCTGATACATCTCTGGTAAAATCAACTTGCATATTTGACCTTAGGAATCATGTTCACAAAAGTAAGTTAGTTGATTCCATTGTGCAAAGGAGGATAGGGATCAGCGACGTTTGGATGCTTCTAAAAAAAATTAACACAGATTTACCTAAAGTCTCTACCCCTTGGCTACGTGGATGCAATTGGCCAAATCCCTTCAATTCACCATCTATCAAACATTCAGGACGAATTGCCTCTTTCGGATACGAAATGGATACTGCTGCAACCGGTGGGTAATAGAATTCTGAAAGTGCATCTGCAGCAGCAACCTGAAAAAAAGCAGACAGAAGGGGGACAATTACTCAGAATCTCTACTCCAAACCAAAATGACATCTAACATCTAGATTCAATTTTTAACCATTTTGTTCCGAAGACTAAGTTATTACATTTACCTACGTTGGGCATGAAACAAACACGAGACTGATATAGTAATTTTCTTAGTTAAGTACTTTTTAACACAAAGTAACCCACACAAAGATGAACTTAGTAAGCGCTCACAAAAGAAACTTCAGAAGGCTGGTTGTCCAGCTGACAAGCAATCATGATATTCATCTCCCACATATCATACACCCATTGTAAAAAATTGCGCCATTACAACACCATTTCATGACAGAAAATTAGCTCAGCAGTTGAGTTTAGGAAAACCATTTTTTTTTCACATGTTTCAGACTCTCTAGAATCATGTTTATGCTTACATTTTTCCAAATCAATCTCCATGTTCAGAAAACTCAGCCATTATGATAGGTGAGTATTTAAGATTGAAAGAACCTCAACGGGATCTCCACTGTTGCATCACTTTCAGTTTTTCCCCAAGCCTGGAAGGAGACCATCAGCAGTAAATGGTTTCTTCGCAATTTCACAACTGAATATCACATATCGTGCAATCCAGCGAATAACAAGAATGCCAATAATGTATGGCACTTGTAATGCAATATCAACATTCCAGTAACTGATATTGTGTGAGACAACTCCAGGTATTCATTGAGTGAGAATATTGTGCAAGCAAACGAACTTTTATTGTTTTTTCCACACAAAGGGATACCTTGTGTGTATATTTTCAAACCAACTTCTAGAACAATTCATTAAGAATGTCTAATCAATA
The DNA here is from genome assembly GCA_033977485.1 of Hydrangea macrophylla. Classification (NCBI taxonomy): domain Eukaryota; kingdom Viridiplantae; phylum Streptophyta; class Magnoliopsida; order Cornales; family Hydrangeaceae; genus Hydrangea; species Hydrangea macrophylla. Next base: position 382,131 of record CM066986.1, on the reverse strand, counting down.
CTTGGGGCATAAAGAACTCCCCATGTCCTTTCTAACAAGATAAAGTTGAGCTCTTTGTGCCTGAAGTTGCATCACAAGTTCACAAGTATTCTCATGAACAGTTAGTCACTAACTGTGTACTAAACAAGAATATGAATGGACGTAAGAGTTGTCATCTAAAATGGAACGTAATAACAAAAATGAGACTGACAAAAACAAAAATCTCATCGGTTCACCAATCTTCTCACTCAAAGCTTGCTTTTAAATCCTAAGCAAAATCTTAGTGCCCAGAGTCGTGCCCTTTTGCTGTCATCACTACTGTAAATATTCATAATATTGATTGTATTGAGAAAACAATAAGGTTACAAGAGAGGCCTATATACAAGCAACAACTTAAAATGGAAAATACTAAATCGTCCATAGGGCTTACATAATCAATGACCTAAGCAATGACCTAAGCCCTAAATACTAAATGCCTATTTTATCCTCTAACACTCCCCCTCAAACTGAAGGTGATAATGAAAATTACAACCGAAGTTTGGAAAGGGATTACAACCGAAAAACAACTCTCAACTCTATTGGAAAGCAAAACTTCAACCTAGGTTGGCACGAATAACTCTCGACTTCACTGAATGTGCCAGTAACGCAACTTGCGGTTGAACGATGATCGTTAAACAACAATCCAAACAAAAGCTTGTAGCAAATCTCGACCATACGGGGCCGGCAAATAGGGGTTCTCGATTTCGCGAAGACTATCGGCAAGGGAGCACTCTCAATCTCTCGAAAAAGATGGGCAAAAAAGGACAAGATTCTTCTCGATCTCACAATACTGATCGGCAAGTGGATACTCTCAATCTCACAAAGAAGATTGGCAACTAACACTCTCAATCTTACAAGAAGAATGGCATAATATCAATATAACTTTGGCTTGGGGCACAGCATAATATCACTACTCTCCCCCTCAAACCGAAGGTGGGAGTGAACATGAACACCGAAGTTTGGAAGGAAAGCCAAACAAGCCTTTGAGGGTTGAATCCTAGAAATATGAAAAGTTTGGGGGTCAAACTGAAATTTGTAGAAATTTTGGGGCTTGTTTTGTAGATTCTGGAAATATTTGGGGCCAACTTGAAAAATTTGTAAACCTTGGGGGATGGCCGCAGACTGCCTCTTTTTATTTTTTTGGTTGAACAAGATGAAGAAAAAGATGGGTTGTCGATGAACAGTGTCATGAATAGTAGCGTGAACAGTAGACGATGAACAGTGACCGTGCATAGTAGCTAATGAACAGTGACTGAATAGTACCGATGAACAGTGCGGTGAATAGTAGCGTGAACAGTAGACGATGAACAGTGACCGTGAAGAGTGATGTTGATGATGATGGTTACTGCTAGGGTTAGGGTTTATGTTTAAAGAGGAAATAAAATCAAATCCTCAAACAGATTTGACAAACTAAACTTCTTTGATTGAAGAGATCCAAAAAGAGATCCGGCGAGCAACGGAAAAGAGAACCTAGAGAGATCCGGCGGGCAGCGGGCTGCCACCCGCCGGTGGCGGAAGCTATTTTTCTAGGTCAAAAATCGACCCGCTCTGATACCATGTAAATATTCATAATATTGACTGTATTGAGATAACAATAAAGTTACAAGAGAGGCCTATATAGGCAACAACTTAAAATGGAAAATACTAAATCGCCCATAGGGCTTACATAATCAATGGCCTGAGTAATGACCTAAGCCCTAAAGACTAAATGACTATTCTATCCTCTAACAACTAACCTTGATCCTTAGTTCATCTATTGACAACGACAAGTCATAGTTAAAACTCAATGACAATATAAACCAAGCTTTTATAAAGTCTGCTATAACTTATGGAAAAGTCAACTATCTTGCAAGTTACAATCCACCTTATGATATGGGATGAGCCAAAATAAGTGAAGTAGCCCTTATGAAATGAGAGCTGATATATCTCTTTCCTGCTAATGTAATGACCAGCTATTGCAGAAGAACAAAACTAAAATATCAGATGTATTCCATTGTAATTGATTAGTACCATGTTAGTTGATTATATCCTCTTTCATTAGTATCATCATCTTAAACAAGGATCAAAATTGCTGATTCAGTTAGTTAATACTACATGAGCTCTTGTCCAAGAAACTTGCACATGAACTTGTAGCGTTCAAAGAAACAGAGACCCTGAGAACATCAGCAACATTGGGCTTACCAGTTACTATTAACGACTACCCGATTCTACATCTAATGTTCCTCTTCTCCCACATTACATTTGGGCACTCAGCTCACATCTAACTTGAGCATTAATGATATGTGCAAAATATGGCAAACCTAGCCATACCCCACTAGAACCCACTAGATCCACTAGTCCTTGTATAAAGGCACTAATTTCCCATTCCTTGTATTAAGGCACCGGGTGTCCACTTTCTTGTTATTAGGCAGTAGTGCATGCATAGCATTTTCCTTTTATGTAGGCATTAGTTCCATACACAAAATCCACTTCCTCTTGCATGCATTGCAAGGCTATATATAGCCAGTCATTGGATTCGTGAAGGACATCTATGAAATGAAATGAAGTTCTTCCTTCCTAACTTGTTCTCTCTCTAACTCTCTCTCTCTCTCTCTGCCTTTTATTAATTCTGCCCGAGTTTAACCATATCAGTGGTATCAGAGCCGGTTATGGATAAGGAAATCCTTAACCATCTTGAAGTTGCATTAAAAAATCTTTCGCCAATCCTGGATCGGATGCGGCAAGATACACGAGAAATATTCCGAGTCATACTCGCACAATGTGATCGATTGGAGTCCAATTGTAATATCAACCACAATTTTGAAGTTGCTACGGTAGTACTACCAATTATGGAATTGCAAATACCAAACAATCATGGAAATATTTGTAACAATGATTTCTTCAATGTTGGGTTACACCCAATTGTAGAATTGTAGAAGGAGAATTGGAGCACCACCATGAGAAGAAATTGGTGTCCAATCGTAATAGTAACTCCAATATTGAAGTTGCTAGAGTAGTACTAGTAGTCATGGGATTGCAAATACCAACTAATCATGGTAATGATGATTTGAACTGCCTTTCTGGAAGAGACGTGGCTATACTATATTCATGGTTCTTCAAATGGTGCTACAAGAATGGATTTGTGTGGAAAGGCTCGGCCAAATATGATTTCAGGAAAGGAGTTGTGTTTATTAAACGTTGGGATCCTGGAGGAAATATTCTATTTGGTACAATGACCTTGAAGGCAAGGTCATTCTAAGGGGGATGGACTGATATGTGCAAAATATGGCAAACCTAGCCATACCCCACTAGAACCCACTAGATCCACTAGTCCTTGTATAAAGGCACTAATTTCCCATTCCTTGTATTAAGGCACCAGGTGTCCACTTTCTTGTTATTAGGCAGTAGTGCATGCATACCATTTTCCTTTTATGTAGGCATTAGTTCCATACACAAAATCCACTTCCAATTGCATGCATTGTAAGGCAATATATAGCCAGTCATTGGATTCGTGAAGGACATCTATGAAATGAAATGAAGTTCTTCCTTCCTAACTTGTTCTCTCTCTCTCTCTCTCTCTCTGCCTTTTATTAATTCTGCCCGAGTTTAACCATATCAATTAACTACAAAACTTTGTAATCCTAAAGAATAACAGACTTAACAGTCACTGACAACTTTGGATGACATAAGAGTGAAGTACTTGTTAGGTTACCGTATGACATAGAGAACAGAATAGGAAGTTACGTTACAAAAGATGTACCACAGGACACCAATCAAAAGATATAGGGTGGGTTCAACCTTCACAAAATTAAATGTAATACAGTCCTCCTAATAAATAATAAATAAATAAAAATTTATTACTAACCATTTATCCTGTTTAGAATGTGCTCTAAAATCACCAAAATTTCAAAGGACAAAATAGGATGCAACTCGAATTACTAAAGACAAGTGAAATTGCCAATGTTAAAACAAATTCATCAATGGAACATACAGAAAGAGGACGCAACAGACTGCTTGCCACGTGGGATGGAACAGTCATGACAACGCTCTGGCTCTGCAAAGAAACTAGTCCGTCGGGTGTTTCGTATGTCAGGCTATACAGCCCATTGTCCAATTTTTCTATATTTGAGAGCTTCCAAGATAATTTTACTTTGCTCCCCAACCTGGAAAAGTTGACGTACATCTCATTAGGATCAGTAAAACAAAGCATGGAAAATGCACAAGCCAAAATCAAGGATCAAAATTTCGTTTCGGTCTATTGTTTCGGTCTGCCCAGAAACGGAAACGTTTCGGAAACATGTGGAAACAGCGGAAAAAATTGGAAACATTGAGAAACATGGGGATACATAACTTCAAACTTAACTATATGCGTGTATAAAGCTAATAATTGATTAATTGAACATTTGAGAGGTCTATATATGTAGAGATGCATTAAAATGTGTAGTTCAAATTGAAAATACATGAGGATTAAGTCGCCAATCTACTGTCAACACTTCATAGAATCTCAAAACACTTCATAGAATGCAAAAGATACATATAAGTACATAGTAAGCTAATAAGCCATCTCTAAAATAAAATGGTTGTTCATATGACAAGTACACAACCACATGATTATCTCGATGGAAACAAGTATGTTTCGTTGGAAGCAAATGAAACGATGCGGAATCATAGGTTGTTTCGATGGAAACAAAAGAAACAAAGTCGTTTCGATAGAATCCATGAAATTTCGAGATTCCATGGCTGTTTCGTTTCCATGACCTAGGAAACGGAAACGTTTCGGCCGTTTCGATGGAAACAGAAGGAAATTTTGATCCTTGGCCAAAATAGAACCACTTATTTGGAATTTCGAGTATCACCAGAAACATATATTGAGTCATTGTTCGTCCAACTTCAACATTTGTAGCCAATATGGAGTCATAGGGAAAAAATGTTACCTAGTAGAAATTGCATTAGGCAACATTGCCAATCCCTTCCTGAAAGATCCAACAGTTTGGCCCTTCGGTTTTGGTAGACGCCTGCGAGATAACTGAGTTCAGGGATTGTCATATGCGCATGGAGTACTGAAAAGAACCATAAAATAAATAATTACGGATCTCGAGGGGTCTTGGGACTATTATTTTTCTCCTGGATTGCTTTGAAGGTGCCACCAATGATACTCCCACCATTTTGCTCTAGCTTCCAAACCTTTCCAAATGCCGATTTCATACTCAGCTTTGATGGATCACCCGCATAAACACCTGCAGACAACAAGCTTTCCTGCTTTAGTGCTGAATGAGATCAGGCCACAGCTTAATTGAGAAATAACTTGTAATCCCGTCACAATTACTGACCTAAGTGATACTCTCAACAACAACAAAAAAAAAAAAAAAAACAGATAATAGGGATAAAATAAGCAGTTTTGCATACAAATTCATGACAAAATAAATGTTGAGAGTCAAGTGTATATGGAACAAAGCTATTCTGTCACAAAAATAAGCAGTTGTGTTATAAAAATTCATGACAAAGTATCTGCAACGAAGCATAATTGTAAATTTCGTCTGTCAAGTGTTGTAGAGGGTAAGACAGGAAAATATTAGTAGTAAACTAGCATCAATCATGAGATACATGTAAAGACTTTGAATACAAGCACTTATGGATCTAAAAGGTTGAAACTAATTTTACAATCCATTAACAATGGTGTTATTTTGGAGTTGGAATGTCTCAAAGCTGAATCAAGCACTTTAGTAAAATTGGTCTTTTTTGCTATAAGATAAACGGGGGATTTATTTACCAGAACAAAATGGCTCTATCAAGCGTTCAAAAACTTCATTGCCAAGATTACGTCGCACAAACTCTTCCACTGATTCTTCATGACCCTGTCACCTTCGTCGAAACGAGTAACATGAGCAAAAAAAAAAAAAAACCAGGTAGTACATTATTTAATTTATTTTTATTTTTTATTTTTAAATGAAAAATAAACATCAATAATAATAAAAATAAGTAGAAAACAGTGAAGGAGGAGGAGGACAAACTGGTGGAGGGGGACGAAAGCCAAGGGCACCAAAAGCAGCTCTGAGTTTAGCAGGAAAGCTCATCAAGTCAAAGAAGGGAAGGTCAGTTGGCTTGGAGGGTACTGGTCTTAATTTACCATCCCATAATACAAAACGTGGTGAATTTGGGTCCCCCAACACTAAATCATCCTTCAATCCATTATCCACCTGCAGCAATTAATTAATTAATTAATCAGTAATGTAAGAAGAGACTTCTTCTTCTTCTTCTTCTTCTTTCTTCTTCTTCTTTTCTTTTTAATATATATATATATACACACAAGAAGAAGAAGAAGAAGAAGAAGAAGAAGAAGAAGAATGGGGAATGGGGAGTGAGAAAGAGAAATACTAGTAGTACCAGCATAGTGAGCATGGGATCGGAGGGTTGGAAGCTGTTGGGACCTTCCTCCCACAGATAGCCGTCCTTCTCCACAGTGATAATATTGCCACCGACTCTATCTCTGGCCTCCGTCACCATCACATTTCCAGAAGAAGAAGAAGAAGAAGAAGAAGAAGAAGAAGAGATAGCTTGGGCAATACACAGACCACTGATACCTCCACCCACTATTACGCAATCCAACACCACCGACGAGGAGAAGTCCTTCATTGTGGTGGTGGTGGTGGTGGAACTGGAGTCTCCATCCACTGCAATCGAACAACATCGGAATCTCCATCCACGAAAACACGGCAACTTCGACTTTGCCGGTTTTCTTTGACTTTTGGCACCCGGAACAAATAGACGCTGGCTGCCACAAACTAATGAGAAGCCTCGAAAGTCTGTCATTGTTGCCATTGCTTAGCCACCCACAGCACAGAGACAGAATTTTATGGGCTTACGCTCTCCGCCTCTCCCAACTCTTCTCTTTCTTACCCTCTCGCTGCCCACTCGTTATCTTTTAAGGGAATATCTTGCAACTATATGCTCACGCGTGCTGCTATTAGGGTATTTAATAAATGTGAATTATACAACTATTTTATAGTGCTGCTGCTATTGTGACATGTGTTTATTTGTACAGTTTGAATTGTAAAATTCACCAATATATAATCATGTTAGCACGACCTCCAGTTTGAATTATGAAATTATAAAGTTTTGATTTTTAATAATATGAATAAGACATTTAGAGCTTGTACAATATTTATCAAAAACAATATATGAACATATTTATTACAATTAAATCGAATCCAACACATTTGCCTTATTTGCGTCCTTGCTAACGGCAGTTTCAGAATTGAATAACTGATAAGAGAAACATTCTAATACATTGAAATAGTTGAGTGTGAAATTTCACACTGTAAAACATAGTTAGAAATTCTACTATAAGTAAAACATAGTATGAAATTTTACGAAATTCACTCAAGCTGGTACAAATATATCTCTCATGCCCAGCTTGCCTAGAGCAATATGGAAAGGTTGACTTCCAATTCCTTCGGTGAGAACATCCGCAACATGATCACTACCCTTCACAAAAGGAACGCAGATAACTCCACTACTCATCTTTTCTTGGATAAAAATGTCGATCAATCTCGACATGCTTGGTTCGATCTTCTTGAACAGGGTTCTGAGCTATACTGATCGCTGCTTGATTATCACAGTTTAATCTCATAGACTCTAACTGCTCAATCCTCAAATCTTTCAACAATGACTTAACCCAAAGGAGCTCACAAATACCTTGGGTCATTGCCCTGAACTCATAGGTACATATTACCTGACGGAAATGTCTTTCCATGTCCATCATCCAATGATCGGCCAAATCTATGTTAACTTGCCCATGATACAACGTCGGTTTTCGCTTATGAAACTGTTCCACGATTGTGTGTTGAGGTCGCGGTACCGATGGTGCATTGACATAACGAATTTCCACTTGTGGAGGCTGAACGTTCATCTGTTCCCTTTCACTTACCGCTTGTATGAAATTTCCCACCATATTCACTATTTGGTCCATCCGCGAATGCGGTGACAATTCTCTTGGTGGATCAGCCATAATGTTTCAAATATTTCCCCTGTTGAGTTCAATGCATAATGACCATGCATGCTATGCCACAATATAGATACATGTGCACAGTTCATTACAATCAACAAATGTTAACACATGAAGCATTTCAACCATGATAACCATTATCTTCAAATTACACACTCCACTCGATGTCACTCAGCATATATAACGTCACTCGTTCCCAAGGCTCTAAACTTATGCTCTGATACCACTAAATGTCACAGCCCGGTCCCACAGTAGCGGAACCGGAGCCCGTGGCACGCCACCGAGGCTAAACCAATTCATTAACGTTCCCAAAAATTAGGTTTGAAGAACACACGCAGCGGAAAACAAAACACATTTTACAACCAGAGGTTCAGTCGACTGCTCAGTCGACGGAGGCGGGCAGGGATTTTTATGTCAAATTTCAGTCGACTGAAACTGGAGATCCAGTCGACTGCTGAGGGGTCCAGTCGACTGCCCTGGGGTCCAGTCGACTGCTTTTGCTAAAAAATGAAGCAGTAGCTAACAGGCTCAGGGGTTCAGTCGACTGCTCAGTCGACTGCTCCCCTGACAACAGCCCAATCTGCAGGAAACAAGTTTTAAAAGCTTTCTAACTATCACCAATGATCAACCATTCAATCCAAACTCAAGCCAAAGTAATCCTAGCTGTATTAAAACATTTCTAAAGTAATATTACAACATGTTATAGCCTAATACAACGTTCAAGATTCATTCTATCATACCAAGTTAAACATGGGTTAAAACAACCAAATTCTTATTACAACATTTCTAGGATCCCAAAAACTACAAGATTTACATTCAAGTTGCCTTCTAAAAGAACTCCCAACCCACGTGCTCACTTCTGCGATTCCTCGCCAGCATTTACACCTGAAATGGTTATTTGAATAACCACACATATTTCGATTTGTTTAAGCTAATGCTTAGTGAATAAATCAACATATGTACATGAATGATAAACATGTCCGCATTCACATCTCTACAATTCATACTAGTCGCCGGAGACTCACGTGCCCGTCCATACTCCCAATCCGCGACTCCTCGCCAATAAGTCCACGCGAAAGGGTAAGACCCACGATTCTTTTCTTCAATCGTGCGACCTTAATGCCTATATCGGCTCCACAAAATGGCACGGTGACCACGTGCTCCTTCTGACCCACATAAGCAACTTAACATGCTCAAATACATATCACCATGCTCGCGGTAATCAAAACATATCACCGTGCTATTGGGCCTACTTATCAATATAATTGCCCAATATGAACTACACAATATATCTCTAAGAATTAATACATGCTATTCAAACATAACATGAATACATGCCAAGAAATCATTCCAAAACATAGTTGAATCACTCACCTCCGAATAACGCTCCTATAATTCAATCTGAAGAAAACCCGTGCACAAAGAACGTGCAGAAGTCCGTCTAGTACAATTCCTATGGATCAGAATTCTATTTATCAACTTTTATGAAAAATTCTAGAAAATAACTTTTCGGAAAACTTAGCCAAACAGGCCCTAACATATATCAAAACGAAGCTCTTACCTCGAGGAACTCAAATATGAAATCTGAGAGAAACCAGACTGACGGAAGGTCGTCGTTTGGCGTCGCAAAGCTCTAAACTCCTAAATCTCCCTCTAGCCCCCTTTTTGGCCTCCTCTTGGAATTTAGGTTAAGAGTTGTGAAATATCTCAACTCATCTCTATCTATATATAGGCAACATTCTCGGGGAATTACGTTTACCTCCCCGCGAGTTTTCAAAACTCCTAATCAGTCTCTGAAACTTCCTATACAGCTTATTCATAGCTTTACGAGTGAAACCTCAAAATTATAAAAGTTTTCGACTAAGTTTCGTTTGGTCGCTAAAACGTGAATTTCTATATGACGTTTCCGAAGTTGCTAATTAGCCTACCAAATTAATAGCGTGTTCATTCGTTCTCACCAGGATACTAAATCTAACAACAGAAATAAATTCTAAAACAGAAAATAATACAGATATTGAAATACACAGGTAAACATTTATTTTTCAGATAAACATTTAAAGTGTTCCACAGTGACCGTCTCACACTCGGAGAGATGTCACAACCACGAATTAAATCACTACAGTCTCAGAGGGTTCTCTAATACAGACACCCAAATCAACTCGTGAGTCAAAACTCACTCAACCATGTGTCATAGGACACGCCACATCACATTATCATGCATGACGATGTAATGCAAAAGACATAACACAAATGCGGGTGTTATACCCGGAGGTAGACCTTCTATCCGTGACAGAACCAGCCCAATCAGCATCTGCATAAGCTTCAGCCCCCATGTGATCATGCTTAGCAAAAAATAAACCCTTTCCGGGAGACGACTTCAAATAGCGAAGAATCCTAAAGACAGCCTCTTGGTGTGTCACCCAAGGTGAATGCATAAATTGACTAACAACACCAACTATAAAAGCGATATCAGGACGAGTATGAGATAAGTAAATAAGCTTACCAACAAGTATCTGATAGCTCCCCCTATCAACCAATTCCCCGTTGCTGTCTTCACTAAGTTTTTTATTCTGCTCCATGGGTGTATCACAAGCCTTGCTTTTGAGCATCCCTGTTTCCTTCAACAAGCCCAGAACATACTTCCGTTGGGAAATAAAAATTCCATGTTTAGACCGAGCAAGTTCAATTCCCATAAAGAACTTCAAGGCTCCCAAGTCCTTTTATCTCAAATTCTAAGGCTAACTGTTTTTTCAATTTCTCCATCTCCTCTAAGTCGTCTCCTGTAAGTACAATATCATCAACATATACAATAAGTGTAGTGGTCTTACCCTGTGTAGAATGTTTGATGAATAATGTATGAACTGTATGGCACTGTCTGAAACCAAACTGAATCATAGCCTGTGTGACCTCTAAAACCAAGCCCTCAGAGACTATTTAAGACCATATATCGATTTTCTTAATCTACATACCTTTCCCTCTGTCTTGGAGTCCTCAAAACCAAGGGGAACATCCATGTAAACTTCTCGAAATCACCATGCAAGAAAGCATTTTTCACATCAAACTTGTGAAGCGGCCAATCTAGATTTACTGCAAGGGAAAGAAAGATCCTTACTGAATTCATTTTTGTGACTAGAGCAAAGGTCTCTTCATAGTCCACACTATAAGTCTGAGTGTACCTCTTTGCTACCAACCGAGCTTTATACCTCTCAATTGAACCGTCAGCTCGGTGCTTTACTGTAAACATCCACTTGTACCCTATAGTCCTCTTACCTTTAGGCAACGTTGTTAACTCCCAAGTGCCAGTCTTGTGAAAACCCTTCATCTCTTCACTTATAGCATGTTTTCACTTGGGATCAACAAGAGCAACCTAGATATGGTTAGGAATACTGAAAGGAAATTTTTTAAAGGAGGGCTTTATAAGAGGCAGATAAATGGGAATAACTGGAGATAGGGTGTTGAGTACAAGATCTAACACCCTTACGAACAGCTATGAGAATATCTAAATCATTGAGTTTTTGGAGAGGGTGTATCAGAAGAATTACCTGAATCATCATCACTCAGAGAGAATGGCAGTGGAAGTTGAGGATCAACGGTCTCTGAAGTCTCTCTGGTCTTCCTTTTACACCATGTCCCCCTCGAATAAACTCTCAAAACTCTCTCCTTCGGCCCCTCAACTCTCTTCTCAACTCTCTCTTCTTCAGGCTCCCTCTCAACTCTCTCTATTCCAACTTTTTCTCTCTCTATCTCTCTCTCTCTCTCACTCTCTCTTTCTATACTCTTCGGTTCTACCTCAACCATTATAGGTGACACTGAAGGTATCTCTTCACACCGTTTCTCCCCCTGAAAAGATGCTTGAGGATCAACAAAGTAGGGGTGGGACTCATGAAAAGTGACATCCATCGATACAAACCATTTTTTAGATAGAGGATGGTAACACTTGTATTCCTTCTGTGTAGGAGAGTATCAAACAAACACACACGTAATAGACCTAGGATCTAACTTCCCACAGCTAGGAGCATGATTGTGAACTAACATGACTAAAAAGTTGTGCGCTCTTGTGCAACACCCAAGTGTAGGTGATCGTGCAAGTAATATTGGGTAAGTCTAGGTTAATCCCACAGGGAAGGAATAGGAAGAATATATTCTAAGTTACAACCTAAAGATCAATATAAGAGTGGAGGTTCTAACAAATTCTAATTACTTAAATTAAACTAAATAATAAACTAAAGCATAAAGAAACATAACTAATGACATAAATAAATTAAAGGTGTTGAGAACTCGTGAACCACATTGATCCTAACCATTTACCATGCACATTCATTAATGTTCTATGGAGTTCATTCCTCTTCAGCATTCCGTATTTTTCTAAAGATAAAGACTCAATAGCCTTTACATGATCGGGACTATATTATCACAAGTGATTTAAAATACTTAGAAGATAGTTTAAAACAATGGTTTAGTGTCGCACCCTCAATGGTGTTAGCATTCAAGGTGGTTTGCAAAAGTCATTGAAGAAAAGGCCTTAAGGCTTCAATTCTAAAAACTGTTGTGATAAACTGAATTTACTGAAACAATTTGATGACAGATTTCTAAAATAAAAAGTCTTGGAATACTTAAAAGAATCATCTCAGGAATTAATAGTTTCGATCGATCGATCGATCTATACATTTTCGATCGATCGAACTGTATCATCCTTTAATCGATCGAAATGCCTTCAATTGCTTGACTATTCTCTGGTTCAATCAATCGAAATGACGTCGATCGATCGAGCACAGGTTTTCTATATAATACATGGCAGAGGCTGGGAATCAATGTTTCATCAATTATTCCCAACTTCTAAACTACGGAAACATAATAAAATTGATGCTGGAATAGTAAACTAGAGTAGTCATAACTCATATACTAATAAACAATCAAATAAAGATAAAGGAAAAGAAAAACCTGAAATAAATCTGAAAATAACTTGTAATAAACTTGAATCTTGAGTTTAGCAATGGAAAAGGAGGAAGAAGAGCATTAAACTAGCCTAATCTACTCCTAAACTAACCCTAAAACTACCATAAAACTGCTATTTTTCGTGTTCTAGAGCGTCCTCCTTGCGTCTACTATTATAGCAGCTTATTTATAGGGTTCCTGTAGACTATATGCAACTTTATAGAAATTCCATCTTCAATCGATTGAACTTCTCTACTTTTGACAACTCTGCGCACCGATGAGAGAATGGCCATATCTCTTCACTCGGACCTCGGATTGACCTCTGGTTTGCAGCCATGTGACCGTAACTCATAGATCTACATTCTATATTTCTTGATATATCTTCCAAATCTGAGCCCTTCAATGTCAAAAATGGTATTTTCTCAGCTATTTCTGTTGTTCTCACTACCAGAATCACTTTTCTTTAACTCCAATTCATTGATTTACATTCTAATACCTATAAAACAATGCATAAACATAACTTTTAGCATTAACACAATAAAAAGAACATTTTTATTAGAATGCATCTAATTTAGGGACTTTAGGGATAAAAGTATGCATAAAAGACTATGTAATATGCTATAAATATGCACTTTTCACCTCTAATCACACCCTCCAACTAGCTCGTTGCTAGTCCCTAGCAATGAAGTGAACTAAAGCAAGGTTTATTTAATCTCTAAAAATTGAAAACAAAATCAAGTAAAACTCCTAACTCACTTTCGCAGGAATCGCGATTGCATTTAGTGTATGCAACAAGCCTTTAAACCCCTAGGTTCCCCTAGTAGACGTCTGTTGTCTCGTGAGGGTTTGCAGTGAATCAACCCACAAAATTCATGTTTATGGTAATGGTTCTCGTTGAAATGTTTTCAAGAAAATTTTCCTCTCTCATTTAGCAATGTGGTTAAGCTCAACAATCTCATGAAACTCTCTAGTATGCTAGAGCTATGCAACACACACATTATAGTTAATTTACTATCAAAGTCATTAGAATATTCCATACCTATTAATCATTAAGTATGTGTAAATAGACAACCAAAATACAAAACATTAATTTCAAAGCTTGCATAACCTAAGATACTATCAAGACGTTCATTTTGACTCAACTCTCACCGGGATTACACTCTCAAGATGAAATCACTCCGAATTAGGTGTAATAATTATCACTCATGATATAAAAGCTATAAAGAGTAAAGACAAATGGAAATTAATGCGTCTCATATCTAAATTGGAAAATGAAAATTTTAGTGCATAAAGTCTCATGAAATGATACATTTCACTAGAAGAGCGAGATACCGTGGAGAACTCTCTTATTACCTTAACTTCAAATCCAATTTACTTAAGTCATCAGGACTTTGAAAAGAGATAATCAATTAAGAAGAAAGAGGCTCGTGATATTTAATTAGGTCAAAGGATGATTGGAATATCTACTATAACCTTTCAAACTTTCCCACATCTGGAACCTCTCTCTCTCTCTCTCTCTCTCTCTCTCTCTCTCTCTCTCTTTCTTTTTATTTTCACACTCTTCTTTTTATTATTTTTTTTCTCTTTTGTAGCAACCATTGGCATTTTTTTTCTTTTCTTTTTTTTTTCTTTGCTAAGTTTCCCTTATTCACACTAACAAACTTCTTATCAACCCAACACATCCTAGTCATACTTAAATAAACAACTGAGGCTTGAACTCGTAAATTTGAGTTAGGTATTGACTTTAGGATTGTGAAGATAAGGCACGTATGGTAAGACTCAAACGTGAAGTAAAGGAATAGCATAGAGGTAGACCAAGGCTGTATTTTGCATGTATGGTCAAAAGACGGCCTAAATCATCTTCTAAGTTCATTAGGATTATTCATTTCAGTAAATTTAAGAGCTCTAAATTTGGTAAATCCTGAACGTTCTCTTCTAGTGATCAGTCAAAATGAAGAAAATTGAGACTTTCAACGAATTAATACGCTTTTCAAAAAGTAAGAGTGATTTTTTAAAACCCTCAAGAAAAAAGAATGGCTCAAAAGCTCACTTGGGTTCTATTAGTCTCCACTACAGTCTCTTAAGACACCTAAGCTATGCTTACTAATCCATTTGAGCTAAGTACAAGGTTGTCACAACGTGCTCAAGTTGTTTGAAGATTAAAAAGCATAAAACATACTATAACTAAGTGTTAGCCTTAAGGTATATTAAGGCATATTTAATTATGTTTTGATGATGTCAAATATGCTATGATAATTACATGATTCATATTGATTCATTCTTTGTTATTATCATAGTCATTTTTATGCTCATATAATCTCATGTATTAATATTGTATCAATGTTTTAACATCTTTGTGTGCATGAGATTTAATAGTTGTAGATCAAGATTACAAAGAGCTCAACAAGGATCAAGTTTGAAGACTTGAAGATATTTCATCCTTGGTTGAAGTCTAGGACCATCATTGTAAGGCATCTTGATCTCACACTCTTAGGGGCTCAAACAAATGCTAAAAGTTAAAATTTTGGAAACAGATTTTAAATGGGTCATCTTTAAATCAATGTCCCAACCAAATGGAAAATAATTAGATGTTGAATTTTATATGGTTGGAAAGGTATTTGAATCTAGTTTCCAAAACATCAAACGGATCGAAAATCCGAGTTTTGTAGAGGGAGTTATGGTCATTTTAGTGAAGATGTGTCAGGCTGTCAAACAGGGGGTGCAGTCGACTGAGGGCCCGATGCAGTCGACCGAACTGTGCAGAATGCAAATAAAACCCTCTGTAAACACGTCTCAGTCAACTGCTTTAAGGGGCAGTCGACTGCTTCATGTTCCAGTCGACTGAATCGACCTGGAAAGGCATAACGGCTAGTTTTTTAAGGGGCTTTTAATTACCAAATGAGCCACCAACGGCTATAATCTTTCTTGGCCTATAAATACATGTTTTCCCACATCATTTTATGTTGGTTAATCAATTGGAAAACATCTATTTCAATCACACAACTTGTTAATTCTTAATCATTCACAATTGAGCCCTAGTTGTGTGAGTTTATCAATTTGCTCTAGCTTTCAATTGTAATCTTTGAGAGAGTGAATTGTAGTGAGCTTTAAATTGTATTATCCACTCTATAAAGAGAGTTAAATTTGTATCAAATCAATTGTAAAGGTTGAGGGTTAGTAACCCTTGTGTGCAAAGAAGAGGCGTTCTTCTTTGGGAGAGATCATAGGCTCTTGTAACGGTTTGGTGCACACCCGTAAGTGCTCCGGAAAACGGTTTGGTCTACACCCGTAAGTAGATCGGATTAAGGAATCCTCAAGAGGTGTTCTTGAGGGGTGGACGTAGGCCGCGGAGTGCGATTGCCGAACCACTTGAAAAATCGGTTTGCAAGTTTCTCTTCCCTTCTCTCTTTACTTAATTGCTTGTGATTGTGTTTTAATTTGCAATTAGTTTTTAAAAGGTTAATTTCTGCTAAAACCTTATTCACCCCCCTCTAAGGTTTCCACTTTTGGGCCAACACTAAGATAGTAAACAAAATATCATTGTGTGTCACATACTAAAAACATACAGAAAATAGCACTAATGCATCATGACTAACTACATTAATTAAGAAAGAAATACAAGAACCATTTTATTATCTTTAAAAATTAAATTATAATTTTTTAAAATAAATTTTTGCACTTTTAATTTACTGAGTTACATGTTGCTAAGCAGGTATATTGCCATTAAAGCACACAAAAAGATATGAGGCATGCAATGACTTACTCCCTCCCAACTAAAACTAAACATTGTCCTCAATGTTCTAAACTAAGCACATAGACATGTAAAGTGAAGTGAGAAAAGGAAGGATGTTACCTCAAGGCATTAATATCCATTTTATTTATTTATTTTTAAGTTACCTGCAAAATCATTAGTAGCAACAAGGAAAAATAGAGAAAACAATACAACTATTCAGTAAATAAATTCGGTCAATCAAGATTTTTATCATAGAGTAATAACCGAAATTTTTGAGGATCTTCCCAATAAAATAATTTAACAGTTAGAAGAACGTTGGGATCCTCATAAAAATGCAACTCCCACCAACTAATGTTAGGCTCAAGGTCAGAGGAGATGATGCAAAACCTATGACCTCCAAATTTGTTGGGGACAGATATAAGAGGTATACCACACTTTTTAGGAATTATACTCAAGAAATGATCTTTGGTGTTGGTATTTCCTATAACGGCCCCTATTTTTTTAATATCAAAAATAGGCGGAGCCCATGGTTCAATAAAAGGGGCAAGGTCTAAGTGATGTTCTAATGAAGCTTTATTACCCTCTTCTTGTCCTAGAACAGAATCTATGGAAATATGATTATAAGAATTGGATTTCTGTTCCATGTACATAGTTTCGGACGGGACTTGGATAAAGCTATCTATTGGGCCTTTATGTCGTTATCACTCAAGAAGATCAAGCAGTCTAGAAAATTACTAGCTTCTTGTGGAAGGTGGAGATCATCTAATGTGGGCCTGATATTTTCCAAGTCCTCTATCAAAGAATTTTGAAATTTAAAATTTTGTGTAGTGCATGTGCTAGAATCCTTACCATCCTCTTCCACGACACATTCTTTTTGTTCAAGAGTGGGGTACACATGACTTTCAAGCTCGAGATGAGAGCTTTGATTGATAGCGAGGATAGGTGATGGGCAACTTGGTGACATCACCTCTTCGGCCAAAAGAGGTGAGGGTTCATGAATATCACATGAATCTAAATAGGATTTAGATTTTTCAATTACGTCCTCCCTAGGGTCACTATCAAACGTAGGGGTAGAGTCAACATTGGACTCTTCCTTTTCTAATTGCGTGCAATCCTCTAAACTCTCATTATCTTTTAAAACCTCATTCTCATCCTAGTAACTCTCATCACTATGTATGTCATCTATTGAGGTGCTCTGAACATAGAGATTGTGCAACTTTATCTAGGCAGTGAGTGAGTTGATGTCTGGGGGGTGTATATTGAGGAGAGATGGTTCTACAACTTCATGCTCAATGGTTTGGTTTTGGAGTACAGACATCATTATACACCTGTCATTATCCTCCAATTCCATTCCATTGTTAATGTCTTGAAATTCGAGTTGTAGTGTTGAAGAACTGGTGTAGTCTTCTATAGTTTGGCTAGTAAGTGCTTGTTGATATCTAGTTTCTAATTTATTAAGTGCACTATCTAGCCTTTTCATTTCACTAATCAGTAATTCTAACGTACCATTATCCTCAACTTGGTTATTCTCCTCATTATAACTTTACGAAGTTTCGCCCTATTGTGGTTGATGATACTCCCCTTCTTATTTTGTTTGTGTGCAAGACTCCCCAGAAGGAAAGTCTTGGTGCATTTGGTAATCGTGGGAACTACTACTATATCCTACACTATTATTTTGGCTATATCCCCATTGCAATTGATGGAACTCTCCATATAGAGGTTCTTGATATGTTTTGATAGTGTGGGGGAATGATACTATTGTTTACCCATTGTGGTGGTTGGTAGCACTCAGGTTGATAATGCGCATCATATGTGGATGCTTGCCAACTTGGGGGATAACTAATTTGATTACCGAATGTGCACCTATTCATAATATTTGTGTTGTATAGAGGATAATATGGATACGACATGTTTACCTAAATTTTTTAAAACAATAGAAATTTTATTTTTTATTTATTAATTTTATCTTGTGAGAGAAAAAGTCCAAAAGTTTTGTTTTTATTTTATTTTATTTTTATTTTTACTATTGTTATTATTATTTTTTATTTTATAGAAAAGTAAGAAAATTTGGAAATAATTTAGCAAAATCTTAACCTAGTTGTCTTCCCCGGCAACGGCGTAAAAAACTTGACACGACTAAAAAGTTGTGCGCTCTTGTGCAACACCCAAGAGTAGGTGATCGTGCAAGTAATACTAGATAAGTCCAGGTCGATCCTACAGGGAAGGAATAGGAAGAATATATACTAAGTTACAACCTAAAGATCAATATAGGAGTGGAGGTTCTAACAAAGCTTAATTATTTAAATTAAACTAAATAATAAACTAAAGCATAAAGAAATATAACTAATGACATAAATAATTAAAGGTGTTGAGAACACGTGAATCCACATTGATCCTAACCATCTACCATGCACATTCATTAATGTTCTATGGAGTTCATTCCTCTTCAGCATTCCGTATTTTTCTAAAGATAAAGAATCAATAGCCCTTACATGACCGGAACTATATCATCACAAGTGATTTGAAATACTTAGAAGATAGTTTAAAATAATGCTTTAGTCTCGCACCCTCAATGGTGTTAGCATTCAAGGTGGTTTGCAAAAGTCATTGAAGAAAAGGCCTTAAGGCTTAAGTTCTAGAAACTGTTTGTGACAAACTGAACTTACTGGAACAATTTGATGACAGATTTCTAAAACAGAAAGTCTTGGAATACTTAAAAGAATCATCTCAGGAATTAATAGTTTCAATCGATTGATCTATACGTTTTCGATCGATCGAACTGTATCATCCTTCAATCAATCGAAATGCCTTCAATCGCTTGACTATTCTCTGGTTCAATCAATCGAAATGACTTCGATCGATCGAGCGCAAGTTTTTTTATATAATACATGGCAGAGGTTGGGAATCAATGTTTCATCACATATTCTCAACTTCTAAACTACAGAAACATAATAAAACTAATGCAGGTTTAGTAAACTAGAGCAGTCATAACTTATAAACTAATAAGCAAACAAATAAAGATAAAGGAAAAGAATAACTTGGAATAAATCTGAAAATAACTTGTAATAAACTTGAATCTTGAGTTTAACAATGGAAAAGGAGGAAGAAGAACATTAAACTAGCCTAATCTACTCCTAAACTAACCCTAAAACTACCCTAAAACTGATGTTTTTCGTGTTCTAGAGCATCCTCCTTGCGTCTGCTATCATAGCAGCTTATTTATAGGGTTCCTGCAGTGTATGCAACAATCTGGAAAATTTCATCTTCAATTGATCGAACTTTTTCGATCGATTGAACTTTCAATCGATTGAACTTCTCTACTTTTGACAACTCTGCGTACCGATGAGAGAATGGCCATATCTCTTCACTCGGACCTCGGATTGACCTCTGGTTTGCGGCCACGCGACTGTAACTCATAGGTCTACATTTTATATTTCTTGATATATCTTCTAAATCTGAGGCCTTCAATGTCAAATGGCATTTTCTTTGCTGCTTCTATTATTCTCTCCACCAGAATCACTTTTCTTTAGCTCCAATTCATTGAATTACATTCCAATACCTATAAAACAATGCATAAACATAAGTTTTAGCATTAACACGATAAAAAGAATATTTTATTAGAATGCAGCTAAATCTAGGGCCTTTGGGGATAAAAGTATGCATAAAAGACTATGTAATATGCTATAAATATGCACTTTTCACCTCTAGTCATGAGTGAAGCAAACACATGAGGTGGATTAGAAGATGAGAGAGAAGGATCAGAAAGAACCTGAATGGGTGTTTTCTAATTTAGGACACGAGTAAGAAGCCTATTAATGGTATAAGTAGCTATAAGAACTGCCTCTCCCCAGTAGGTACGAGGGGCATTAATATTAAAGAATAAAGAGCGAGCAACATCTCGAAGGTGACGATTCTTGCATTCTGCCACCCCCTTTTATTGTGAAGTGGCAGTGCAAGAAGTTTGGTGAATTATACCGTGTGAAGAAAAATATGCACCCAAACTAGAATCTGTATACTCACTACCATTATCAGAAATTAAATTTTCACAATAGCCCCCAAATTGAGTACGCCGAAAGCCCCCATACATTCCTCACCCTTCACCGACTCTCTACCCATCTCCCTAGCCTACGCCGCTGACCTATCTTCCCCCCTCCACTATGTTGTAGCCCTATCTTTCCCCCTCCACTGCGCCACAGCCTTATCTTTCCCCCTCCACTGTGCCACAACCTTCTACATCTTCCTCACCCTTCACCGCAACATATGCACATCCTGGAGTGATTAAGTTTCTGCTGTTTTGATTTCTCCTTCCCTTTTATGGTGTTGTTAGGTCCCTTTATGGACTCTTGATTAACTTTTTAAGTTTTTGGTGAGTTCCCATCTTCTCCATTTTCCTTCAAATGGTTAGGTTTTCCTTTCCTATTCGGCACAATGGCATACCTAAGCAAACCGAAAGCCTCTACACAACCACAATTCACACAGTGGTTGTTCCTTTAGATCCCAACCTTAAGATTACTCTCACTCTCTTCGATGCCCAAAATTATCTGAAGTAGTCGCAGGCAGTAGAATTATATCTGAAGGCACATGGAAAGATGGGCTACCTTGATGGGCGTGTGACAGCCCTTGTTTCTACGGATCCTGGCTATGATAAGTGGGAGATTCAGAACTTTGTTATCATGGCATGGTGTCTTAATTCTATGGTCCCTGAAATTTGTGAGAATTTTTACTGCATAAAGTTTGCTAAGGTGAACTGGGCCACCGTTACTACCACTTTTTCTCACTGGGGGAACTATGCACATGATTTTGGTTACTCTGTTCCATTGACTGTTGGTAACAAGGTGACATGACTGTCACCAAGTTTTTTAAGTTTCTTACCACCAGTTGGGATCGTGTTGATCATCTTCAGGCCTATCAACCGGTGTGTTACTGACACTGAGGGATATAAAAAACTACTAGAGAAGCAGAGGGTCTTTAAATTCCTTCAGGGACTTCATCCTGACTATGACGTAGTTCGTAGTCGGGTACTTGGGATGGATACTCTTCCCATCCTTCAGGAGGCCTCATGTCTAGAACGAGGAGAGTCGTTGCTCCCTTATGCTTCCTTTTGCATCTACCGAGAGGTCTACCTTAGTTTTTGTTCCACTTAGAGATGGGACCCAGTAGCCAGTTTCTTTTGATCGACCTGTTGTGATTTGTGACTACTGTTTTAAGCCCCATCATACTCAGGCCAACTGATGGAGCCTCCATAGCAAACCACCTGGTGGTCGGAGAGGTTATGGAGGCTGAAGAGGGGGTCGTGGAGGTCGTGGACGGGGTCGTGGAGGTAGTTCGGATGACCGTAGAGAGGTTGCTCTTGTACATCATTCTGTCGTTCCTGAGCCTGCTGCTTTGATTTCTAATGGTCCTCCTCCAGTTTCTGATGCCAGCTCCTGCTTCTTTTCTACCACCGAACTTGAGACTCTCATACAGTTGATGGCTCGGTGTATTACTCCGACACCTACAAGCTCCTCCTCGTACTTTGCATAGTTAGGTAATGTTGTTACATCACCAAGAGCATTTCTTTCTCATGTCTCATCTCCTTGGATTATTGATTCTGGAACCTCTAATCATATGTCCCATTCATCTAACCTTTTTTCCGACTATGAGTTTTCTCCAGGCTAAGATAAAGTTAGAATAACTGATGGTACCTTCTCCTCTATTACCAAGAAAGGTCTAATTCATGCTACTTCTTCTCTATTCTTGACTTATGTGTTACACGTTCCTTGTTTTTCTCACAATGTTTTGTCTTTGAGTTGTATTACTTGAGATTTGAACTGTAGTGTAACCTTCTATCCTTCTCGTTTCATGTTGCAGGATCTTATCATGAGGAGTACGATTGGCAGTGGTAGAGAGGATCATGGTCTTTACATTCTAGATGAAGGGGAGAAGTTGGCTCAGCATACCGTTTTGTTAGAGAATAAAGCTGAAGACCTACACCTTTGGCATAGCAGATTAGGACATCCTTCTTTTTCTTTACTTAGGCATATGTTTCCTACTCTAGTAGCAAATACTGGTATTTCAAAATTTTCTTATGAAGCTTGTGAATTTGGGAAACATTTTCGAGCTACTTATGCTCCTAGTGCTAATAAAAGTTCAGTTCCATTTACTTTAATTCATACTGATGTGTGGTATCCTTCTCGTACTGTCCTTGAAAGGTCATCGTTGGTTTGTTTCTTTTATTGATGATTTTTCTCGCACTACAGGGCTGGTGGTTGCATAGGATGGTGGTGGCTGCTGGAAGGGTGGTGGTTAGGGTTGGAGAACCATAGGCTCTGATACCATGTAGAAACTGATGGATTTATGTTTCGAAAAACTTAAATATATGCACAGCGGAAAAATAGTTTCAAAAACTTTATTGGTAGCCCGGATCTACCACTTATCAATTCCATAGATGCATAGGGAATAGGGGACAGGAGTATTACCTTTGTGTCTTGAACCCAATTCTGATTTTTTTCAACTTCCAATTGTCTCCTCTAGATGGTCTTCACCCTTATGACTCCTGTGGATACTTGCTGAAAGACTAGAGTAGGTGGGAACTCTAATAGAGAGGTAAAGGAGGCTAAGGAAAACCCTAAAATACTTTCTGAAGAGCTGGAGCAGTAAAAACGTCGTTCATCTTTATTTTGGACGTAGCTCTCCTATTTATAGGTTTCCAAACTTACTTTAGGTTTCAATCGATCGAAACACTTTCGATCGATTGAACTTTCAATCGATCGAAGCATTTTTGATTGATCGAAAGTGGCAGTCTTCAATCAATCGAGACTAGTTCAATCGATCGAACTCCCTCTTCCTGCCTTTCCAAGTATTTTCGCGGTGCTAAGATCTTTGACCAGCTAATTAACCAACTGATCAGTTAATGTTAACTCCACTATCTTGACAATATATGCTCACAATCCTATGAACATGACTTACCCAAGATACCCAGATGTTGATCTCGAAGACCTCACTAATTGGTAAGTCAAGGCAGTCACATCCATAGTCTGTGTCCATAATCGTCTCAAGATTAAGAACACATACCTTATACAAGTTATAGGTTCCTATCGACTGTTGACAGTTTTATATGTCAATAGGAATCTCATGGTCCGTCAATGCACTATAAGCATTAGTATATTAACCAAGAGTCATACTCTAGTGATTGAGATTTATCACTCCATCTAATGGTAGTTAATCATGCTACAGTGTATACCTGATGAGATATTCAGTCTCATCATCCACTGTGATAATTCTAAATATTAAAGACTAGTAATTCGTATCTTATGCGCATACATACACGAATTACTAACTATGATATTTAAGGATTATAAACATTCATCTCGTGAAACATACACAATTAAATGTATAAATGATATCCATATATAAAATGCCAAATGTCACATACATAAAGACCGGGTTTGAGGGCACAATCCAACAGAAACAATTAATTGCAAGCTTAGGGTTAGAAAATTATCTAACCCTCTATATATTAAACTATAAAAGAAGAAATAAGTAATTACATATGAACCCACTAACTAACAATTAATAACCAAAGGAAAAAAATAACAAGACAAATATTCTCAACAAATGATTCTATTTCTCCAAAACAGAAAGATGAAACAAAACAAAAATTGAGAGATAAAGAGTGATGGAATTTAGGTTTCGAAAAACTTAAATATATGCACAACAGAAAAATTGTTTCAAAAACTTTAATAGTGGCCTTCGATCTACTACTTATCAATTCTGTAGATGCTTAGGGAAAAGGGGTCAAGAATATAACCTTTGTGTCTTGAACCCAATTCTGATTTCTTCAACTTCCAGAAGTCTCCTCTAGATGGTCTTCACCCTTATGAATTTTGAATACTTTCCAGAGAGACAAGAGTTGGTGGGGACTCTATTAGAGAGAGAGAGGAGGCTAAGAAAACCCTAAACTATTTTTTGGAGAGCTAGGGCAGTAAAACGACGTTCAAACTTATTCTGGACACAGCTCTCCTATTTATAGGTTTTCAAACTGACCTTTAGGTTTCAATCGATTGAACCTTTAATCGATTGAAGAATTTTCGATTGATCAAATGCACCCATTCTTCAATCGATCGAAACAAGTTCGATCGATCGAATTCCCTCTGCCTGCCTTTCCAAGTATTCTTACGGAGCTAAGAATGGGATCTCCTAGGTTCTTTATTGTTAGCTCAGACCAGATGTCAATCCCTATGACCAAACTCTTTGATTAGCGAATTAACCAACTGATCAGTTAACGTTAATTCCACTATATAACAATAACTGCACTCCAATGTAAAAGAACATATCTGAAGCGATAACTAGACTTGTATGATATACCAATGTCCCTCTACCGTCAACATTCATAATCATGTTCAAGTAGTCGGATAACTGTTACTGTCAACCTAAATGATGATTACATCTTCCATTCCTTGAGTTTCATTCACCTCCCATGATTACCAAACATGTTGATAACTTCTTATCAACAAGACTGCAATTCTCAGTGATCAACGTGGTGATATTT
Organism: Hydrangea macrophylla; assembly: GCA_033977485.1. Taxonomy (NCBI): domain Eukaryota; kingdom Viridiplantae; phylum Streptophyta; class Magnoliopsida; order Cornales; family Hydrangeaceae; genus Hydrangea; species Hydrangea macrophylla. The sequence goes on along the minus strand of CM066986.1, from coordinate 356,931 downwards.
TCAAGGGAATTCTTACTCATTATCAGAGGGTAGATTCTATCTTGACAATATGAACATGACTAACCCAAGATACCCCCTAGGTATTGATCTTGAAGACCTCATTGATTGGTAAGTCAAAGCAGTCATATCTGTCCATAATCGCCTCAAGATTAAGAACGCGTACCATATACAAGTTATGAGTTCCTATCAACTGTTGACAGTTTTATATGTCAATAGGAATCTCATGGTCCGTTAATGCACCATAAGCACTAGCATATTAATTAAGAGTCATACTCTAGTGATTGAGATTCATCACCCCATCTAATGGTAGTTAATCATGCTATAGAGTATATATGATGAGATATCTAGTCTCATCATCTACTGTGACAATTCAAAATATCAAAGACTAGTAATTCGTATCTTATGCACATGTATCCCATACATAAATGAATTACTCACTATGATATTTAATGACAACAAACATTCATCTCATGAAACATACACAATTAAATGTATAAATGATATCCATATATAAAATGCCAAATATCACACACATAAAGATCGGATTTGAGGGCACAATCCCGACAAACTCCCACTTGCACTCACAATCCACTACATCTAAGACCTAAACTATCTAGATGACGATCAAAGACTTTTTAAGGCAAAGGCTGTAGACACCCCATTTTGTTGGCTAATAGATTTAGGAGTCCACTAGCATGGTAGTCCTCGATGATTTGAAAAGATGCGCAGAAAGACTCTTGGAAATCACCTCCATCTCTCAAAAAGCTCAAGAATCGATAAAAATGACCAAAATGCCCCTAAAACCCCAAACGCTCCAAAATTTGGACCAAAAGTTTTGGAAACACTACATCATAAGAAAAGTAATAACATGAGTTTTAAAATAAAATCAGATGAAAACGTCAGCTCCCAGAAGTCCCGGAAGTTCCTAGAAAGTTTCCATTGATCAGTTTGACCAATGTTTGACTAGGGTTTGACCAAAATCATTCGAATTTGCCCAAAAGTTCTGAGACCATTCTAGATCATGTAAAAAGTAATAAAACAAGTTTTAAAAGAAAATCGGATGAAAACGTCAGCTCCAGGGAGCTCCCAAAGGTTCCCAGAACTTCCTAGAGGTCCTCGGTTTGACCGATTTGACCAAAAAGTTGACCTAGAGACCGAAGCACTGTATCATTTTTAAAACATTTTTCATGGATATTAGAGGTCAATAGCTTTCCAACGGTATATCGCACATAATTGTTGGATTTAAAACGGATTTATTATAAATTTTTGAATGTGAAAAGGCGATCAAATCGGTTTTTATCGCGAATACCACAAAACTTTTCAAAGTGACCTATCTCCAAACTATTTTTTACGTAAATTAAACTCTATTACCTTTTCAACGGTATATCACAAGCTTAGTTTGGAGTTCGCATGCATTTTCTGTGAATTTCGGACGAAATAGGGCCTTTTCACCAATACCGGAACCTCTGGGGGCCTAAATGGAATTTTTGGCTCTTCTGAGATGTAGTGCCGCTGCGGCACTGGCCCACTACCATCGTGGCATAGGCCCAGTGCCGCCGCGACACTCTCCCTCAAAAAGTCCATTTTTGTAATTTTATTTTGGGGAGCTTTTCATAAATATTAGAAATCAAAACGACGTAGTTTTGGTTCCCAGCTTATTTTGGACCAATGGGAGACCATTTTGAACTTTCTAAAATTCCATTTACCATCCCTCATTTTCCTACAAAAGAAGCCCATTTACTTCCATTTAGGGAGAGACTTGGAAGCTTAGAGAGAGCTTAGGAAGAAACTCTAGAGAAATATAGAGAGAGAAAGAGAAGAAGCACTCTTCTTCTTCCATTTTTTCAATCAAAGTGAGTTTTTACTTGAGTTTGCTATCAAAACTTTAATCATCCAAACATTTCTTCACCATCTTCTTGTGCATTAGAGAAGTGGTGAGTGAGCTCCATGTCTATATACACACATATATGAGAGGAATACCTTGCTAGAGTTCCATTCTTGTTCTTGACAGCTATTGTTATTATCATGATCATTCTCCTTCTTAATTCCATTTCTATTTTCTTTCTTATTTACATTATTGTCATCTATTTTCAATCCCCGTTTCTATTTTACACTTTCTTTGATTACATTTTGTTATCTCTTCTCAATCTCATTTCTATTTTATACTTTCTTTGATTACATTTTGTCATCTCTTCTTAACCCCTTTTTCTTGATTTCTTTTGTTCTTTGATAATTCAAGGTTGGATGAAGTTATAAGTAGTTACATGGTCATCTCAAGTGTTTAAGTTCATGCTTTGAACATCTATTTCAAAACCCCCAATTAAGAACTCAAACTCTATCAAAACCCAAATCCATTTTCTTCAAGAATGATCCAAAATAGTGAGCTGTTCAGGTTCAAAGATTTGTTCTGAATTAAATACTTGAGTTATGATGATGAAACCACTTGGAAAATCTCCCTAATACATCATAGTTTGTCTCCAGTTTTTCCCATTAATTATGGAGATGTGAAAGTACCATTTTCGGATTTTTAAAGTTCATGTAAATAATCTGTCTTTTTTCTCACAGATTGTAGTCTGAATCTTTGCAGTTCTTTTTGGATGTTTTTTTCACATAACATGGCCTTTTCTATTTTTTATTTGAACTTCAATGTGTTATGAAACTCTCTATATCTTTTGAGCATCATAAGAGTTGATTTGCTATTTATAAAAAATTGTACAAAATCAGTCAACAGTGCAGCCTTTTTATGAGTCATGTGTACATTCTGATTTGTTTCTTTCAATCTGTAATAGCTATTAAGTTTAGTCTTTTATTGTGTATTCTAAACACACTAGGGAGGCTCTATGATTTTTTCCAAGTTTTTCTAGGCATGTTTGACTTCCTATTATGATTTTGTAAAGTGATGCATACAGTCTGGACACTATTCACAGCATGCCACTTTTTGACTTTCACGCTTTGATGCAACACTCTCATGTATCTAGATGAACCCACATCTCATGAACATATTTTTTACCACTCTTGGAATATTATATCATACGATATATTATCCATCCTCTCATGTATCATACTTTCATGGATTCTTGAGTTTGGTTTTCAAATAAAACCATGTTTTGCTAATAACTTGGGAAGTTCTTGAAATGAATTTGGTATTGATATTCCAAGTGGTTGTAATCTCCATTTAGTTATGGAAGTATACTTTCAAAACCCCCATTCCAAAAACCCTTCTCAAACCCCTCATTTTAATTTCAAAGAATAAATATTTGTTTTCTCAAAAACCCCCCAAAACAGTGAGTTCTTCTTGAAAATAGTATTATGGTTTCAATACTTAATGGATGATCATCCTACCACTTGTAAAGTCTTCCTAACTCATTAGGGAATGTCCATGATTTTTGGTTTGATTTCAAAACACTTGGAAAGGTTCCATTTTGACCCAAACATTCCTTCCAAACATTCTATTTTTCACTCACAACAGCTTTTGTTGACTTTCAACTTGTTTTTCAGAATACTTTTCCACAAAGAGTGGTTCAAACTCATTTTTTCCTCGAACTTCAGTGTCTTAGGGAACTCTCTGTGTAATATGGGCTTCCAAATGTTTTGTTTTCAATTTCTAAGATTTTTCTACATTTCAGTCGACAGTACGGATTCTGTTTCTAAGTAACCTCTCTTGTTTATATGATTTCTCTCACTCTGTAACTCAATCTTGATTTGGATTTTTGATATGTGTCCTAGACACGGTAGGGATGATTTCTATAAAAAAAATCATGAATTATAAACATTTCTCACCTCAATTTTCCATTTTTATAAAACCAGTTCACTGTTCTGTCCACTATTCACAGCAAGCATGTTTTACTTTCAATCTTTGTTTAGATGTTTACATGCAATCCAAATTAGCCCATATCTTAAGAAGTAGTTCATACCACATTTGTACATATCCTATAATGATATTATTCATTCATTCATGCATATTTTAGACTTCTAAATCACTTTAAAAAATTCATGAATGCAAACTCATTACTACCTTGCACATTCTAGGCCCATCCATTGCCTCCATGCAGGATTTGGGGCTTTTGTAACTTCTAATCTAAGAAGATCAAAGGGAATGAAATCGATCACACGTTTATGCTCCCCCCCCCGATCCAATCCTCCTTTCTCATCATTCCTGGGGATTGAGAGATCTTCTTTTCTCAAGAATCAACATGCATACATTCTAGCTTGCTAAGCATATTTTTGATTTCTTTGATTATTTGTTTCAAGATCAATCCATGTCCCCTTTAGATTAGGAAAACTTGATTACTTGATATGTGATTAGACGATTTTTCCTATGTTTGTTTGTGTGTTCTTTCACTTTTGCATTGTGTGATACTTGGCTTAGATCTTATGAATGATATCTTATCTTCTGATCATCCATTTCAAGATTCTTATGCAATGTAATATACCTATCATAAATATTAACTGTCGAACCAAACATAGTATAAAATATTATTTGGATGGTAATTGAGGGCCGTCGAGAGACGGGAAGAGTTGAGGGTGTTTTAGTCGTGACAAAGGCTCCTTCCTCTCTCGTGTACCAAAACCCCGAGCCAAGTTCTTTGGTTATGAAGGGCTGTTTCCTTTTATTTGTTTGGGTGATTCAAATCAGGTTTCTTGTTTCCCTAAAGACCAAGTGGCGACTCTGTATCTGTTTTCATAGACTTCTTCTTTTCTTCAAAATTTTTAAAGGAAAATCAATTCCGAAACCCCAGAAGGGGGTGGACCCCGGAGGCCGCGTGTCCACAAAGGCTTTGTAAACGGATCCGCAAGATTGTCAGCAGTTGCAATCTTGGTGATAGTCACATCTTGACGCTGGACTATATCTTGAATGAGATGATACTTCCTCTCTACATGTTTTCCCTTTCTGTGGTTCCTTAGCTCCTTGAACTGGGCCACTGTCCCACTAATATCGTAGTATAGCGTACTAGGTGACAATGTCACTGGTACTACCCCAAGTTCTATGAGGAGCTTCTTGAGCCAAGCTTCCTTTGTAGCTTCACAAGCAGCTACATACTCAGCTTCTGTAGTTGAGTCTGCAATGCATTTCAGCTTAGTATTCCTCTAACTAATAGCACCACCTCCCAAGGTAAAGAGATGTTCGGATGTCGACTTCCTCGAATCTTTATCTAACATAAAGTCCGAGTTAGTGTACCCCACTGGAATCAACTTATTGCCGCCATACATAAGCATACATTCTTTAGTCCTTCTCAAGTACTCAAGAAGGTGCTTAATGGTTGTTTAGTGTTCTAGACCAGGATTCGACTGATACCTACTAACCATGCCAACGACTGATCGGCGACGAATAGTTCCCGTTTATAGTCCTAAAGTTACGCTTTATTAGCCCATTTCATTTAGTTATTAGTTGTTTTTTAATAAGTATTCTATATTTTGTAGATTTTGGAGTTTTAACTTGAAAATGCACTAAAATTCAATGATTAGTGGCTTTGGAAGACATTCTGGGCTGAAAAGGTGATTTCGGTTAAAGTTGGAGACAGTAGTAGCCTTGGTAAATGGCATTTTTGACAAGGAATACTTTGTATTTGAGAAATTTCTCTAAAGATATAAAATGTAGATCTTCGAGTTACGGACGCGTGGCCATAAACGGTGAGTCAATACTAGGTTCGAGTCAAAAGTTATCGCAATTCTACGATCGGTGTGCAAAGTTGAGAAAATCTGAGAAAAGTTGAAAAGTAGGCATCTCGCTGGAGCAACTCGCTGGAGCAATTTTGGGGATCGCGCGCGAGCGGCCCGCGTGAGCGACCCGTTGAAAAAACCTAAAATGCGTATTTCGATGTACTGAAGAGCCCTGTGCGAACGGAATTGGTTGAATACGTCCAGAAACGTAAATATAGCAGTTTTAGTGCGATTAGGTTTAGGAAAGCCTTCAAAACTTGCTCCAAATCTATATATATATATCCTCTTTTAAGTAAAATTGGGGGTTACACAACATTACACACATCCTTCCATAACCAAAACTTCAGCCATTGAAGAGGGAGAAGTAAGGAGAAGAAGAAGAAACCTCTTGCCAATCTTCGATTCTATGGCCGCCTAGACCTATATCTAGGGTTTCAATGAAACCCTAGCCAAGTAATAGGGTCTATTTTATGTTTTTCTTTTAGATTTATTATGTGTATGGATGATGATTACATGTTTCGAGGATTTTGAATAATAAAATCATACTTCTATTGATTAAATTATTACTTTCAAAATCTATTCTTATCTTAGATCTATTTTGAATGTGATGTGCTCAATGATCTATATTTGCTGTGCTTGGATAGATTATTTACATGTAATGGTACTTATTTGAATTGTGATATCAAGTAGTCGAATAGTTTATGCCTAGGGAAGACGGAGTGTGTCGCAACCCTAGTTTAGTGTGAGACACTCCATGCCAACCAAAGATGAATTATGTTGATGCTTGAATCATAATTATCTTCTTGACGGAGGAATTGGGCTTGTAGCTACAATTCTGCGTTATCGAGCCGAGCTGCGAGCCCTTGTTGAGCGGCTCAGCTCGTGTATACCCCTAGTAGCACCACATACCACAGTATATGATATAAGGTTAATGATATTTACGAACCAAATTTTGGAGTTCAAATTTGGAAAGGATAGTATTATTCGTGTGAAATGACAAAGAAATGGGAAACTGAAAGTATAATTAGTTCTCTCTCTAAAAATAAAACCTCCCCAGTACAGTTGTAACTATCTTCATGGGAGAGCCTTGACTCTCTTCTTTGTGTAGTTTGTCCCTCGTTAGGAGGATTTGTCCATCGTTAGGAGGGGTGTTGACCCTCTTTATGAAGGTGTTTGATAGGGTGTTCGCGGTCAATTTTTCAAATTTTTTAGTGATTTTAAAATCAACCATTCTATTTTGGAAGGTCGGTTTTAGGCGGTGTCAATTGATTTTTAGTCGGTTAAAGTTTATGTACTTTTTAAAAAATCAATCAATCGGTGTTTGGTTGGTTTGATAAAGTTGGTTTTCAGTTTTTCGGCTTTTATGAACACCCCTAATGTTGTCCCTCTTTATGTGGATTTGTTTTTGGTTGGTATGGCTTCTCCCTTTAGATCTCTTCATCTTCTTATTCTGTGGTTAGATCCGGCATTGTATCCATCAGATTCGACATTTCTCATCATATCTAGCATTTTGGTGGGCTCTTTTCATAGTCACAGTGATTTTCAGAGTAATCTATGTTGTGGGTTCTTTTGGCAGCTTTTTCCATCATTCGGCTCAATCTCGAGCTACGCCACATAGGGGGTGTTCATGGTAGTTTTTTTTTTGATTTTTTAGTGATTTTAAAACCGACCAATCGATTTCAGTAGGTCAATTTTAGGCGGTGTTGGTCGGTTTTAGCTTGTGCACTACTTTGAAAAACTGACCAATCGGTGTTTGGTCGATTTGATTTCGGTCGATTTTCGATTTTTCGATTTTCTTGAACACCCCTAACGCCACAGACAGTTTTCCCAGGGATTGGAAAGATTTGCAGTGCGATTCATAAGTTTGATTTGCTTATTGTTCATGTTTTTTCTTATTTCTGTATATTTGTACTGGTTCGTTTTGAAATCAGCTTTTAAGAAAAAATTATTCTTGCTTGAAAAAATTATATATATTAAAAAAAAAGTACGTTTGGTTGGTGGCATGGTATACATTTGTTGGTGTTATGGTAAATATTCATACTTGGTGATATATGTCACACCGTCCCGGAAAATCTAGTTATTTTAAATGCATACTTGAATCATGAGAATTATTAATACTGATTAACAATTGTTGATACGCCAAGAATTGTCCAGTAATCCAGTGCTCCAAGCCCAACCTCCAGACCTAACTTTCCAGGCCCGACCTCCAGTGCTCCGGGCCCAACCTCGCCGACCTCTAGTGTTCCGAGTGCGACCCCGACCGACCGACCGACTGACCGACCTCCCTCCAGTCCAGGGCCCTGGGTCTGACCCCGACCGACATCCAGTCCAGTGTTCCAGTCTAGACCCTGACCTATGGGGTCAGAATACGTAGTCCAATTACAATACAGTTCAGGTCCAGCTCAGCTAACTCAGTGGCGCATCCCAAACTACTCGGACTCCAGCAGTTTCCTAAACCATCTAGGAAAGCTTCTATAGATACGCATAAATAGTTTCCTTATCAGACTAGGAAATTGGCAGAATATGCAGCAATCATCACTGGTTGTCAATTAGTTACCTAATTAGACTCAAACGCCTTATAAGGGGGACTCTTTCTTCTATAAAAGGGTCCTTCCATTCCTCTAAGAGGGGATCCTGATCAGAATAGGATCCCGAGTTCAATTGAACCAACCATCTTGCATTGTCAAGCCTTTATCAAGAAACCCTAAATATCATCCATGCATGGCCGACCCTTGGTCGTTCTAGTCACCATTGTTGGATCACCAAGGTCCCTGCAGTAGTTTCTTATGGTTAGTGGAGTGCTCTGACACACACGTGGACGTAGGTTCCTGATGGAAAAACATGTTTAAATTAAAATTTTAAACGCACAGCAGAAAGATTATGTTTCAAAAACTTGTTGGTAGCCCAGGATCTACTACTCTTCAATTCCATAGATGCGTACAAGAGGGGATAAGAGTTATATCTTAGTGTCTTGAACCCAATTCTGAAATCTCTAACTTTCAGTAGCTTCCACTAGATGGTCTTCATTCTTATGACTCCTGCGGATGCTCCCAGAGAGGCTAGTGTTGGTGGGAACCCTAATAGAGAGAATAGAGAAGGTTTTGGGAAACTTAAACAGTTTCTGCAGCTTCTACGTATAAAAATGACAATTAGAAATATTCAGTACGTAGCTGCCCTATTTATAGATTCCCAGAACCGACTTAACGTTCAACCGATCGAAGTGATCTCGATCGATCGAACCTTCGATCGATCCAAGCACCTTCAATCGATCGAACATGTCAAGACTTCAATCGATCGAGACTACTTCGATCGATCGAACTTTCCTTGACAAGATCCTCATGTGCCTTTCCAAGCATCCTGGCGGAGCTAAGAGTGGGACCTCCTAGGCTCTTTATTGTTGGCTCAGATCAGTTGATTAATTCCCATGACCAAACTCTTTGATCATCAAATTGATCGACTGATCAGTTAACGTTTACTCCACTATAAAACGATAACTGAACTCCAACGCAGAAGAACATATCCGAAGCGATAACTAAACTTGTATGTTGTACTAATGTCCCTCTACCGTCAGCATTCGCAATCATATTCAGGTAGTCGGATAAACGGTCATTGTCAACCTGAATCATGATTACTTCTTGAATTCCTTGAGTCCCATTCACCTTTCATGATTACCAAACATGTTGATAACTCTTATCAACAAGACTGCAGTACTCAGTAATCAACTTGGTGACATACTCAAGGGAATGCTTACTCTATATCAGTGGGTAGATTCTATCTTGACAATATATGTTCACAACCCTATGAACATGACATACCTAAGATACCCAGGTGTTGATCTTTTATAGACCTCACTGATTGGTAAGTCAAAGCAGTCATATCCACAGTCTGTGTTCATAATCGTCTCAAATACCTTATACAAGTTATGAGTTCCTATTGACTGCTGACAGCCTTAAGTGTCAATAGGAAAGCTCAGGTCCGTCAATGCACTATAAGCACTAGCATATTAACTAAGAGTTACACTCTAGTGATTGAGATTCATCACTCCATCCATTGGTAGTCAATCATGCTACAATATATACCTGATGAGATATCCAGTCTCATCATCCACTATGACAAGTTCTAAGTATCAATGAATAGTAATCCGTATCTCATTGTATGCATCTCATACATACACGAATTACTTACTATGATACTTAAGGATTAAACAATCATCTTATAAAAGAAACATACATAATGAAATGCAAAGCTGATATCCATATATTAAAATGCTAACGTATAATACATAAAGTAATGGTTTGAGGGCAAAAACCCAACAGTTCCTTCATTAACAGGGCTGAACCACATACAAGCACGCTGCTTATATTTCTCTCTCCCTCTCTTTCATGCTTTTAATATGCTCTTAAACCCTAAATCCGATCAGTACCAAAAATTGCATCATCAATTGTGAATGAGGTTGACCGTGGGTCAACGGTGGGTGTCAATCAAGGACACGAGAAATTGGTAATCAATGAGGAATTGACGTGATTAAATGACATTTATGTGATTAATTGTTATTTGGCTTTATCTGATTTTCGTGAATAGTAAATATACATGTTTTGTATGTTGACTGATAGTTTAGATCATGTTTATGATCACTTTGGAAGATTTGATGATAACGTAATCGACACGTTACATAAAAGGTAGGTTTTCTAGAAATTTCACGGAAATGTTTTCGAAATGTAATTACAGACCCAAACGGAACTTAGAGGAAACTTTTATGAATTAGAGATTTTCACTTGTGAATTGATAACTTAAATGTTTAAGACATTTTAGGGAATAATTGGAAGATTAGAGAACTCGTGAGGAGTTAACCATAATTTCAGAAAGTCGAGTCTATAAATAGAAAACTATGAAGATATTTTCATTATTTCTCAAAATATGTAAACGACGGTCGTTTGTTCGTCCGTCAGAAATTTTCCTCGTTTATATTTTCGGATTCTTTGAGGTAAGACCTATGTTTTGATACTTGTTAGGCCTTGTTTGGCAAACTTTTTCGAAAAACTAATTTTGGAATTTTGGGGAAAATCATGTAAAACTTGTAGGAATCTTTTATCATCGGACATTTAGCATGGATTGGGTGTTCTAGAGTTCCTCCCGAAGTTATAGGAGCTTTGCTCGAGGTATGAATTCTTAACTTATGTTATATAGAAAATTTGGGATGCTTTGAATATCAAGAGTGATATGTTGATTCGGGCAAAACTCATGTGTTCATTTAGGCCCGTTAATTTTACTCGCGAATACGTATGACAAACATGTTTATATGGTTATGTGAGCATGCTAAGTAATTATGTGGGTCAAAGGGGTGATTTATACAATTTTATGCCAGGGTAAGCTTCTCGATGTTTGAGAATTTTAGTAGCGACAACTAATTGCTTTGTTTGGGAACTGGCCTTGTCAGAGCAGCTGGATGCAATGGTTGATAGACTTTGGACTTGCTATTGGCATCGCGGTTTAAGACTTAGGACTTGCCGGTTGTAGCAACCTGTATTTTCGTATCCCTAATAATAAATAAAATGCCATTTTTAGTTTACTATTGTGTATTATTTTTAGTTGTGGTATTATTTCCATAAATCATTAATACATGTGTTGATTTATGTGTTAATGTAATGCCTTTAATTTTAATAACCCTTAGTGATTTTAATTATATTATTTTGCTTAAGACTGTGCCTCTAAGTTACCCTATAATTTGGGATTAAAACTATTAATAAAATATTATATCACGTTGCTTATATTTTTTGTCCTTAATATTTATTTGGGATATTTGTAGACTACCCGGACCAACCTAACTGACCTAACTCATCAAACCAGACTGAGCTAACGTAACTGATCTTCGTAACCAAACTCATCAGTTTAATTGATGCAGTCAGTTCAAACATAGTTGTAAGCTTATCCTAATGATCATTTCGTTTCAATTATGCATAGTGCAATTTGCAAAGCTCATTGATTGTTTCTCCTATAAGTGTTCACACATTGCAAACACATTAGGCACACAAGCATTAGCATTACTCACAGAAAAAAAAAAAACAGACACACACACACACACACATACACTCACTTTGCAAAACATATTTCCTCATAATCGTAAGTTTGCAAAGCTTCCCTCCATAGCTCTCCCTCTCATTTTTCTTGGTCATCCATCACTCTCAAGACCCAAGCTCTCATCCCCATTACACACACACACACATACTCTCTCTTGGTAATACACACACACACACACACACACACATATACCAAGCCTCCATTGATTACATAGGTTCCCATTTTTCTTTCTCAAATCACAAGCACACAATCACTTATACATTCTGGAAGTTGAACGAAAAGAAAGGAAAATAGAAATAGAAGCATCACAGTGAACTCCCAAAGCTTCAAAGGGGTCGTATCTTATATTTCAAAATTTACGTCTTTCTTCGACAAGTCGCGCCGCTCACTCTAACAACCAATGAGTCTCTTGAACTCACTTATAATATACTATTAGTCGTTACGCATAAACCGGGGGTACCAAACATGGGTGAATACGTACAGATTCTTATACATATATATATATATAGTTTTAAAGCTTAAAAAATGGTGGTCTCACCATACTCAATGAAAATGACTTCTGTAAATTGCATATGTAAGATTATAGTCCCCTTAAGCTCTGTTTCGAATCTTAGACTTTAATTCGTAATGGTTGCGACGTACAGTTAAAATGAATATTTGGCAACTTTCAGATTTTCATCTATAACTTGAGTTACATTAACAATTGGAAAACAAGACTTATATATTTGGAATCTATGCAAAAAGATGAAGAGATTGATATATTATAACCACTGATTAAAACAATTTATGAAAGCCCAGATAGTTCTCTGTTCTGCAGAATTTCTGCGAAGAAGATAACAGAAGATCGATCCTTGCAGGATCGATCCTATGAAGATCGATCTTACTGAAGATTGATCCTCAAAGGATCGATCCTATAAGCAGTTTTTCCAAATTTTTTGTTCCCCTGCTGTTATGAGCATTTCAAGATCGATCTTACTGAAGATCGATCCTCTGAAGATCAATCCTATAAGTAATTTTCCAGATTTTTGTTCCCCTGCTGTTATGAGCAGTTTCATTGAATAGTGCCTTCACTGCATGTTAATTCTATCCATGCCATTTCCATCCATGCCATTTAAGTAAATCAATTCCTTCCTTTTAAAAATCAATTCCTTATAGATAAAAAGTCAACTTTCCCTCCGAAGGCAAAATGATTGATTTTTGCACAGTATATGACATTGGGGTAGTATTTTTACCAGGTTCCCTTCGTTTTAAAAATTCTTAAAAATTATATTTGATATATGGTACAACCACATCCGAATGTACCATAGAGACGAAGAAAAAACCTCCTTCATTACGAATCTGGGAACTTATTGCTATAGGGTAATGCCCTTCGATCTCAAAAACACTGAAGCCACCTACCAGTGTCTAGTATACCTAATATTCCGACCCTTAATTAGGAAGATCATGGAGGTTTACGTACACGACCTATTGGTCAAAAGTTTGAAGGCATCCGACCATCTTCAACATTTGGTCGAATCCTTTAACATCCTTGAGAAGTACCAGATGAAGTTAAATCCCACCAAGTGTGCCTTTGGAGTGTCCTCAGGAAACTTCCTAGGGCACATGGTGGCCTGGCATGGAATCAGAGCTAACCCAGAGAAGATCTAAGCTATCATTAACGTGAAGTCACCCAGGTTTATCAAAGAAGTCCAGAGCCTGGCCGGTCGGGTAGCGACTCTCAACATATTTGTTTTCCGAGCTACTGATCGGTGCCTGCCATTCATCAAGATCCTTATAAAGGCCTTTGAGTGGTCGAATGAGTGCGAGCAGACCTTTTAGGAACTAGCTTCTCCACCTCTCCTGTTGACCTCGATCCCGAAAAAAAAACTGTACTTATACCAGACAGTCTCTTAATCAGCTGTTAGCACATCTTTAATCAGAGTAGAGCATGAAATCTAGTATCCAGTATACTACATGAGCCGAGAACTTCAAGTCACTGAGAGCAGATACCCACGAATGGTGAAACTTGCATGTGCCTTGGTCAGCTTAGCCCGACGTCTCCGACCTTACTTCTAAGTTTATACAATAGTAGTTCTCATGAGTTAGCCCTTGCGTAGAATTCTTTTCCTCCGAAGACATCTGGAAATCTTATGAAATGGGCATTTGAGCTAGAAGAGTTTGGTGTTGTTTACAGATAGAGGAAAATGATCAAGGGCCAAGAAGTGGCAGATTTCTTACAGAATTCACCTACCTAGAGGATACAGAGGAAGAAGTGGCTTAACCCGAACATCCACCCGATATACAAAAATCGATCTCGAACTGGGTCTTGTACGTGGATGGGTCCTCTAACAAACAAGTAAGCGGAGGTTCATCCTTACAACACCCGATGAGATCTCAACCGAATGTGCTCTCGGGTTTGGATTTAAAGCATCGAACAACGAAGTAGAGTATGAGTATCTCTTGGCTAGAAAAAAATTGGCTACATCATTGGGGGCCCAACAAGTCTAAGTGTTCAGTTACTCACAACTGGTAGTCAACCAAGTGCTCCAATAATATGAATCTAGAGAAGACAACATAGTGTCCTACCTAGCACTCATTAGGAAGACCATCAGTAGGCTAAGAGGCCTATCCATCACTCAAATTTTGAGGGAAAAAAATGCATAGGCCGATAAGTTAGCTTAGTTAGTCTCATCTCAAGAGACTGAACTCCAGGGAATCAGGGTTGAGTATCTCCCCGAGCCAAGCATAGTGCAGTAGGTTGGAGAAGAGGCCTACCCAATAGACCTAGGTCCTAGCTAGATGGACCCGATCACCTCATTCCTTAATACAGGAGAACTCTTGAATGATAGAACCGAGGCAAGACGCGTCAGATATATATTGTTCAAGTACCATATCCTCAATGTGATCCTATACAGAAGGGACTACACTACCCCTCCGATGCGTCCATCCTTCCCAGAAAGAATATGAATTCTGTAAGGGGATCTGCAGAAGCCACATCGGAGGATGGGCATTGTCCAGGCGAGCCCTACTCTAGGGATACTTCTGGACAACCATGGCTCAGGACTCCAGAGACTATGTTTGGAAGTGTGACAAGTGCCAGAGATTCGGTGGTTGAACTCATGTCCTAGAAGAAGATCAGACAGCAATGCTCAGCCCCTGGCCCTTTGCACAGTGGGATATTGACATAGTCGGGCCACTACCCACAATGAAGGGACAAGCCTGGTTTACAGTCATTGTAGTGGACTATTTCACTAAGTGGGCAAAGGATAAGCCATTGGCGACCATCACAGAGAAAAAATGGAGAATTTTGTGCAGATGAGCATCATTTGCAGATTCGTTATCCCCATAGTCCTAGTCAGCGATAACGGAAGACAATTCGATACTCCAGCATTCAGACAGTTCTTCTCCAATTTTGGAATCATTAACCACTACTCATCTCTAGAGCACCCCCAAGCGAATGGACAAGTCGATGTAACCAATGACACACATCCTCCAATCCATCAAGACGAGGCTAGAAAAGGCCAAAGCCTTTGGGTAGAAGAGTTATCGAGCCTCCTATGGGCCTACCTTACTACACCCTGAGCTTTAACAGGGGAGACCCCCTTTCATTCATATACAGGGCTGAAGTAGTAGTTCTAACTGAGATCGATTTGGTGTCCTATAGGGTGGAAAACTTTAGAGCTCTAGAAAATGAAGAAATTATAAGACAAGAGTTAGATTTGGTAGAGGAGAAAAAGGAACAAGCCTATCTTAAGGTAACCGAAAGGTCAATCAGCGTAGCTTCCATGTAGGAGACCTAGTCCTCAAAGCACTTAACTAGTCTACCAAAGTCTTGAATCATGGGAAACTTGGTCCTAACTGGGAAGGACCCTACCTAGTTGTTTAGGTCAACCGACTATAAATATACTGGCTATATACCTTGGAGGGACGAGAACTAGCACACCTGTGGAACGTAGAGCACCTGCACAAATATTATCAGGAAACTAGATCAGTAGGGTAGCTATATTCAAAGTAGCTCTTTTGGGAGGGCCACCAATTGTTTCCAGATGTGGATACGCGAGTTCCACCCCGGGGGCTTTTTGAAAGTCCTTTGTTTTGAAATTCACTTTGAAATTTGCTTATTTTTAACCAGTCTATGAAAATAGAAACAGAGTCGCCGCTTGGTCTTTAGGGAACCAAGAAACCTAATTTAACTTACCCAAATTGATAAAGGGCATCGACCATTCATAACCAGAGAACTCGACTTGGGGTTTTGGTATGAAAGAGGAAGAAGCCTCTATGAAGACTAAATCACCCTCAACTCACCCCGGCTTTCAACGAGCCTCAATTAGCATCTAAGTAATCATCTTATACTAAAGTTGGTTCTACAACTAATAGTATGATAGGTATATTACATCTCATAAGAATCTTGAATTGGAAGATCAAAAGATAATATATCATTCATAAGATTTAAGAAAACTATCACACAATGCGAAGTGAAAATCACACACAACAAACCTAGGAAAAGTTGTTTTAATCACATATCAAATAATCAAGTTTTCCTAATCTAGGAGGGGACATGGATTGTTCTTGAACAAATAATCAAAGAAAACAAGATATGCTTAGCAAACTAGAATGTATGCATGTTGATTCTTGAGAAAAGAGGACCTCTCAACCCCCGAGACAGGCAAGAAAGGAATATTCGATCTAGGGAAAACATGAAATGTGCGATCAATCTCATTCCTTATGGTCCTCTATAGATTAGGAGTCACAAAGACTCTAAATCTTGCATGAATGCAATGTCATGATCTTAAAGTGTCCAAGGTAGTAGTGTGTATGTGTACATGGAATTTTCTAAAGTGATTTGGAAGTATGAGATATGAATGAATGCATGAAGAATGACATTATAGGATACAAGCAAATATGGCAAAAAGAACTTCGTAAGGTATGACCAATTTGGAATGCATGTAAACATATTTTTAAAGCCTCAAAGTCAAAATAGGCGTGCTATGAATAGTGGACAGAATGTTTAGATCACCTTGTAAAAATGGAAAAGAGGGGTTAGATGCATTCTAAATTCATGAAATTTATGGAGATCATACTTACTGAGTCTAAAACACATAGGAAAAAGCCAAACTATCATCGGAGTTACAAAATGAGAGAAATCAAATAAACTAGAGGAGTTATTTAGAAACAGAGTCTATACTGTCGACTAAAATATAGAAAAATCTTTGAAAATGAAAACAAAACATCTAATGCACCAAAATATACAGAAAGTTCCCTAACACAATTAAGTTTAAGGGGTAAATAATTTTTGACCACTCTTATTGAAAAAGTTTTCTGGAACAAGTGCTCAAATTCAACCAAAGCTGCTGTGACAGAAAGACAGAATGTCCCAAAAGAATGTTTGAGTCAAATAGGAACTCTTCCAAGTGTTTTCTTTTTAAACCAAAATCATGGACACTCTTTGGTGAGTTGGGAAGACTTTACAAGTGTTATCATCATCATCTATTGAGTATTGAATTCAGAAAGTTATTTTCAATTTAGGTTACTCACTGTTTTAGGGGGTGGGGGGTTTGGGAAAACAATCTTCAAGTCTTTGGAGATCAAAGTGTGGGGGTTTAAGAGGGGTTTTGAAATGGATGTCTTGAATGTATTTTCAGCACTCAAATGAAGATTATAACCACTTGGAATATCATCTTGCAACTAACATCAAGAGCTTGTCAAGAACATTTGTAAACAAGGTTTTCTTTTGAAATCAACTTCAAGAATCCATGGAAGTATGATGCATATGATAATATGGATGGTGTACATGGTGCATTTGAAATTATAGGATGTTACTAATTAAACAAGGAAAAATGATGTTCGTTGTATGCATGACAAATAAGGATGCATGAAAGTATCATATCAAGACAAAAGTATAAAATCAAAGAATACGTGAATAGTGTCCAGAATAGTGAACTGATTTTGTAAAATCCACCACAAATACTTAAAACACTTGGGTGAAAGTGAGAAATATCATGGATGACCCTTAATGTATCTATTAAACTATGAAAAAAATGTAAACTACAATGCCTATTACAAATTAAAAGAAACAAATCAGAATGTACACATGACTCAGAAACAAAGGCTGCACTGTTGATTGATTTTGTATGATTTTTTATAAATAGAAAAACAACTCTTATGATGCTCAAAAGATGCAGAAAGTTTCATAACACATTTAAGTTCAAATAAAAAATAGAAAAGACCATGTTATATGATAAAAAAAAACATCTGAAATAAATGTAAAAATTCAGACTAAAAACTGTGAAAGAAAAGATAGATTATTAACATGAATTCTAAAAACCAAAAAACATAGTTCTACATTTCTAAAATTAATGAAACAAAATAGGGGTGAACCATGATATATTAAGAAGGTTTTCCAAGTAGTTTCATCATCATACCTCAAGTATTTAATTCAATATAAATGTTTGAACTCAGATTGTTCACTGTTTTGAGAAAATCCACAGAAAATGAACCTTTTCTTTTAGAAAACTCACTTGGTTTTGATTTGGGGTTTTGAAAGAGGAGTCCAAATCTTGAATCTGGACATCAAGGGTGACACTGGAATCAATTGGAACATCATCAAATATAAAGTACTCAAGAATAAGAGAAGAATTCAAAGAGAAGACAACATCTATAAGACCTCATACATAACAATCACAATATTCAAAATAGAAGTTCAACATTCATCAAGAATGTTATTTGATGATTGAGTTACTATCCAAGAGATTTTTCACTCAATCCAAATCAACATTGTATCCTCTAAATGTTGAACAAAAACAAAACAAAATGAAATGAAATGAAAGAAAAGAAAGGAAATAAGATACGGAGAGAAAGTATGATCAATGGATGATCAATATTAAGGAACCACAAGCACAACCCCTCGTATATATGTATATATGTGGGTGTATATTATTCTCTAATCTCTAAGAACTCATGAAGATGATGAAATAGATTGGACAGTTGAAGAAAACTAAATAAAACTCACATTTGCTTGATTAGAAGCAAAAAAAATAAAACAAACAAACAAACAAACCTCTATTTTCTTCTTTTTTTCTTTCCTCTCTCTCTCTCTCTCCCCCCTTTGAGCTTCCATGTCCTCCCCAAATGGAAGCAAATCGGTCTCATTTATAGGCCAATTTGGGGAGGTATTTTGGGTTTTGAAAAGTCTCTAATTGGTCTTAAAAGTTCAGAATATCAAAACTACGTCGTTTTATTTTTTAAAAATTTGAATTAGAACCCAAAAATTACAAATAAAATGCAAAAAAAAAAAAAAAAAAAAGACTCAGGGTGCGGCGGCGGCACTCAGCCACTGTCGCCGCGGCAGTCAACCCCCTATTTGACCAGAATTTGCGTTTTAGGCCCCCGGAACTTCCAAAATTTGCGAAACGACCCTATTTCCTCCGAAATTCTTAGAAAATTCATATAAACTCCAAATCGAGCTTGTGATGTACCACTGGAAAGGTATTGAAATCTACTTTCCATAAAAAAAATATATAGTTTGGAGTTGAGTCACTTTGGAAAGTTTTCCAAAAATTGCGAAAAATGCTATTTTTGACTGTTATTTTGACTTCAAAAATTCATAGAGAAATCATTTTAACTCCAGAACTGGAAAGATATTGACCTCTAGTATTTAAAAAAATAAAACGGTGACTTTGAATTTTGGTCAATCTTGCGGTCAAATTGGTCAAATGGGGAATTTCCAAGAAGTTCTGGGAGCTTTCGGAGGCCGACGTTTTCATCCGATTTCCTTTTAAAACATTTTTCAAGAATTTTCACATGACTTAGACTGATTTCAGAGCCTTCAGGCTATTTTGGAAAATTTTGGTCAAACGAGAACTTCTAGGAGCTAATATTTTCAGACATTTCTCTTCTAAATTATTTTTCTGTTTATTTTTAACGACATCGAATTATTTCTAAGCTTATGGGCCAATTCAGAGAGTTTTGGGCTTTCAGGGACATTTTGGTCATTTCTACCAATTCTTCGACTTCTTGAGAGTTAGAGGCATTCTATGGAAATCCGATCTTTCTAATCATCAGGGTTTGACGTGCTTGTGGCCTCCTAAATCTATTAGTCGACAAAATGGGGTATCTACACTATAGCAGTTCTTTTCGAGCCCTCATTCAATGAATATATTTTTTTTTACTATAAAAAAAGCCCTTAGTATTCTGAGGCACCAAAAAGACCTTGGTTACATCAAGGCACAAAAAGACCTTGAATAACCCAAGGCACAACAATGGCCACTAAATGTGGCAAAAGACCTCGATAACCCCAAGTACAACACCCGTATAATTGTTGTTGCATTTCATTACATTGTCATGTATGATAATGTGATGTGTTGTGCATTTGTGGCACATGTGTGAGTGCGTTGTGACTCATGAGTCGATTTGGGTGTCTGTGTAAGAGAACCCTTTGAGACTGTGTTGAATGAGTGTTTTGATGTTGTGACGTCTCTCCGAGATTAAGATGGTCATTGTGTAATACCCTAAATGTTTATCTAAAAATAAATGTTTACCTATGTATTTCACTATCTGTATTATTATCTAGTTTAGAATATATTTTTGTTGTTAATTTTAGTGTCCTAGTGAGGACGAATTAACACGCTACATAATTAGTAGGCTAATTAGTGATTTCACAAAATCACATGGGACCGCATTTTAGTATCCAAATGGAACTTAGTGAAAAACTAGTAAAGTTAGATATTTACTACTAGGGGTGCTAAATTGAAGGTTTAAGACCTTGAGGGGAGCTAAATGGTATTTTGAAAGGTAATGGCTATAGATACAAAGGGTGAGATTTTTTTGTAGCAAAATCCATTTTGTCTTCTAAAAAAGAGAAGAGAGAAGAGAGAAGAGAGAAGAGAGAGAAAAGGAAGATTGGATCTTCGAGCTTGCGACGCCCATTTTTGGTGATCCGTTCGTTGATTAAAATATCTCATCGGATATTTGGACTCCTCGAGTTAAGGCCGTGATTTGATATCCACTAGGTCTTGTTTGGATAAGTTTTTCGAAAACTTGTTTTCTAGAATTTTCTTAAGAAGTTGATAATTGGATTTTTGATCGATAGGAATTGTACTAGACGGTCTTCTGCACGATCTTTGTGCTCGGGTTTTCTTTGGAACAAACATTAGGAGCATTAATCGGAGGTGAGTGATTCAACTATGTGTTTTGGGAATGATTTCTTGACATGTATTCATGTTTTGTATGGAAAGCATGTGTTAGTCCATATATATATATTGTGTAGTTCATATTGGGCGATTATGTTGATAATTAGGCCCAATTGTACGGTGAAATGTTTGATTATGTCAAAAGCACGGTGAAATGTATTTGAGCTTGTTGAGTTGTTATTTGGGTCAAAGGAGCACGTGGTGCCAAGCCATCTTGTGGAGCCGTTATAGGCATAAGGTCGCACGTTTGAAGAAAAGAAACGTGGGTCTTACCTACTCGCGTGGACTTATTGGTGAAGAGTCGCGGATTAGGAGTGTGGAACGTACACGTGAGACTCTAGAGACTAGTAGGAATTGTAGAGATGTGAATACAAGCATGTTTATCATTCATGTGCATTGTTGTTTTATTTACTAAGCATTAGCTTAAACAAATCGAATATGTGTGGTTATTCAAATAACCATTTCAGGTGTCAATGTGGCGAGGAATCGGGGAAGTGATCTCAAGAGGTCGGGAGTTCACTTAGAAGGTGACCTATCATGTTCACCCTGTAGTTTTGGAAATAGAAATGTTATAATAAGAATTTCATGACTTTTAAACTATGTTTAACTTGGTATCGTAGAACGAATTCGTGATGTTATAATCGTTAGTAATCTTTTGTAATTATGTTTTGGTAATGTTATAATCCAGTTAAAAAGAGTCGAATGGTTTATGGAAGCAGTTGACTCGACCCCTTTGTTGAGCAATTCACTGCCTCGTTTTGTGAAAATTTTGACTAGGCCCCCCGACACAGTCGATTGGATGGTGTTTCAGAATCAGATATTTTTCTGCCTGGACTAGAGTTTAGTCGACTAGACCGTTCAGTCGACTGATAATTTTCTACCCTAGTCGGCTGGACTTGGAGAACAGTCGACTAGATAGGCTACAGAGTTTTTGGGCTCTCTGTATCTTGCATTTCCAGTCGACCAGACCTTGGATCAGTCGATTGGATTGCTGTTTTCGAAGGAGTGTTTCTTAAAATGTTTTCAAATGGGCAAAACTTTTATGGTCTGAAAACGTGGTTTTCTACTATTGTTTTTTCTGCTGCATATTCTTAAACTAAGTCTTTTGGGAACATTAATGAATTGATGTAGCCTCGGTGGCGTGCCACGGGCTTCGGTTTTGCTATTATGGAACCGGGCTGTGACACCAAGGTACCATTTTACTTAGGTCCAAACCCATAATAGAGGTCGACGGAGCCTATAGAGGTTGACGGAGCCTCTTAGGTTGGCCCATGATAGAAGAGCATCCTGCTTAGGCCCAAACCCACGATAGAGGCTGACATAGCCTCTTATGTTGGCCCACGATAGAGGAGTAAAAGAATCCTAAAATCTAGCATTTTAGGTCGGCCTACCTAAAATGGTCAAATTCACTCGGCCCGCTGCCTTAGCAAAGGCGACAGAGGATAACTATAATAGGGGCTAACAGAAATTTCAAGACTCGAAATTGCCCGAGTATCAACTCTTAGGCCATTCCCGAGCAGAAAAAGATTCAGAATTACCCAAGTATCAACTCTCAGGCCATTCCCGAACGGAAAAAGACTTGAAACTACCTAAGTATGCTCAGGCCCTGCCAACGCCCTCTTCGCCAGTCTACTTGACGGCAATCTCGCGGGCATCCTTGCTACGGCTAAGAGGGTCGACTACATTGGCAGCAGTCGCTGCCTCACTGGCCCCCATCTCCTCGACAGGGTCCGCTACCCAGAAGTCGGACTCAACCCCCTTGTAGGCCGAGAGTCCTAGTCAGGGTGGTTAAGGGCTATCCGCAGCTTGAGGTCGACATAATCTCCAAAGAAGCCAACCTCAAACTCAGCCTCTTTCCGAGCCTTCAGCTCATCTGCCTAAGATTTTTTCTCAGCTTCCAGCCTGTGATGGGCCTTAATGGAGCGTTAGATCTCTCCCTCCTTCTCCTCAGTGATGTGCTGGGAGATCCTAACCTTCTCTTCTAGCGCCTTAGCTCAAGCCCGCTCCGCTTCTAGAGTCCGTCAAGTCTCTCTTATTTGGCTCGTGAACTCCCCGAGCTGGGACTCCATGTCAGTGGCCATTTAACTAACCTGTAAAAGAATAAGAATAAGAATAAGTCAGGGGCTACATAAAGAGTTCTTCACGAGCGGTAAAATTCGACAAGATGGAAAAACTTACAAACTCGGTGAAAGAGTATAGCTAGTGGGTCATATCCCTAATCCCTACATGGTTGAAGCTTGGATGCCATCCTCCAAGAGGCATCCCTAGATACTGTCGCAAACTGGGGGCTGTGAGCTACTTCCTTCTCCAAGCCCTGGGAGAGTGGGGATCCTGCAAGCCCTCAAGTGCGTGAAATCGACCCTTATCTCAGGGCTCAGATCTTCCCCAACTTTAGGGAGAGTCGATTGGGCTTGTCTCCATGATGGGCCCCCTCTGGATGCGTCGAAATCCTCCTTCTCCGGCCCGAGTTGGTCCCTTCCTTTTTTTAATGGCCTTCTCGGCCAAGGCATCCTTTGCGGCAAGTGTGTCAAGGTCCTTTTTCGAGGCCACTACTGTCATAAGGTAAAAAAATTGGTCGATACTTGAAAGAAAAGGTAATGTGAGCATAAAGAAAACCGTGGGACCACTTACCAAATACAGGGAGGAGTGGCGGAGGAATGGTAGCTTGATACAAGTGCCTCAGGGTACATGAGTCCACCTCGACGGCTGTTCATGTCTAGGAGGTTTTGATAGCTGATCGGCGACTTGGCAAGCTTTGAGATCCTCTCCTGACACTTGAGCGGGATCTCCGGAGCCACCTGCGAACCAATTGTCAAAAAAAACATCAGAAGGTTAGAATCAACAATAAGAAGATCAAACATATTGCAAAGATGTGGAAAAAACCTTACCCCTTAGCTCGGCAACCAACTGGTAGGAATGTGGTCACGGACGACCGGGTAAGAGCCATACAACGCCTCAACCGAGACATGGAAGTGTTTACCCTTCCACCCTTGTTATTGCTTAGGCACTTGTCTATGATCTCCCTCCCTGCCCGGGCACACAGGGAGAACAATCCGAGCTCCCCTGACAAAAAGGAAAGCTTGATGGGTCTAAATAAACTATTGAAGAATAATCTCGTATCCAAAGTACTGGAGCACAGGTAGGAAACCCCTGTCAGAATTCTCCAACCGTTGGGGGCCAGTTGGGCAGGAGAGATGCCTAGAAATCAGAAAAGATCCTTGGCAAGGGGATGAAGTGGAAGCTGGGTGCCGACCACAAGTGTGTCCTCATACATAGTCACGAATTCGGGTTGGCGGTGGAAGGCCCACACCCCTTGGTAATGACATTGATAATGACTCAGAAGGGATACAAGACGAAAGGGCAGAGAGAAAAGGGCCCTGGTCATGAAATAAGTCTCTACAAGGAGAGATCTAGGGTTAAAGGCCTCACAAAAGTTCCTAATCCTATCGAGAGACCCCAGAATTAAAAAAGTGACAGAAACGGAGGAAGAAGAAATCCCAATCCCTCTCTAAACCCAGCAGGTTCGGATTTTCCAAAACTCAGAGCCAAACTAGAAAAAAAAAGATGGATAAAGTAGAAAAGAAGTATGGAAGCACTTACGAGTTATAGACGAAGGTCGAAGACAGTGGACTATCGCTCGAACAACATTTTCTCTCTCTAAGACTACGAGACTTCTCTCTCTAAAATTCTTGAAAGCTTGGAAATTTGAAGAAGGAGAAAGCTGAAGAGGAAGGGTGAGTTATTTAAAATAAAACCGACGACTAGAATCTCCCAGATCCAACGGTTGGGAGACTCAACAGTTAGCTCATTGGTGCGCCTCCCAATGCACACATCAACTAATGGGACAGTCATGTCCTATCAGCCTACACATGCCTCTTCAATGCGCCAAACTAGCCAGTTGCCTCCCAACCAGTCTCGTTCGCTTCCAATTGAGGAAAATAACCCTAGGCCATGCCATTCAGTTACTAGGTCATCGTTCAGGCATCGATCCGAGTGAGACTCCAAGTTCGTAGAAGCCGAGTGTCAACAGGGCACATTCACAAATTTCCAAACTTGTCTTAATAGTGCATCAAATCATCCTTGGAAATACGGGACAACTGATATACCAAAAATGGTGTAAGGATTAATATCCCGACTCGACCGAGGTGCATTATTCGAGGGCCTAACATTTTCGAGGTACCTTGAGGACAACCAAGAGTTAGCAGGCCCCTGCAGGGCCTTGCCAAGCCTTGGCACCAAATGAAGAACCCGACCCCCAGGTCAGGCATTTTCAGATTCTCCTTCCACCAGCCGAACAGACCAAGTCACACACAACTGGCTTGACCCCGAGCCTAACCCGGCTCGGGTGCTCAGGAGCCGAGCCCCACCCGGCGTAGATCTATAAGACTCCTACGAGAGGCTACCATTCAGAGGCGGTTTCCCCTACGATTGCGTGGATAAACATTAGCTATCAATAGGTTTCCTAAACCAATTAGGAAGGTGAATATATTGTATGTATGAGGACTCTTCATGCTATAAAAGAGTCCCCTACAACCCTAACAAGGGGATCCGATCAAAATCTCAACTAAGAGAACCCTAAACCTATGTTGTCAAGCCTCTCCTAAGAAACCCTAATACCCACTCTGCATGGCCGACCCTTGGTAGTTCTAGTTGCCATTGTTGGACCACCAAGGTCCCTGCAGTCGTTTCTTATACATAATGGAGTGCTCTGACACATATGTAGACGTAGGCAACGTCATTAACAGTGCCGAACCACATACAAATACACACACACACACACACACTCTCTCTCTCTCTCTCTCTCTCTCTCTCTCTCTCTCTCTCTCTCTCTCTCTTTCTCTCATTTATTGCTCATACTTACTGCAACCTCAATTCGACATAATCACTTAGTAGCCTTATAATACAAAGAGTGGCGTGATTACTTGGAAGAGGACATCGTGATTAGTAACCACGACTCTCATTTTTAATTTGTAATGTTTTTACAAAAAATTTAACCATTAAAGTCCTTATTAAAATTGACTTTACACATTTTACGTAAAGTCGTGGTTATTAAGGAGGACTTACTCTAGATACATCATTAAGTTAAAAATTGCTCTAGTTTAATAAATAAGATTTAAAATAGCAATTTCCATGAAAACAACTACTTACTCTATTGGTGTTGTGAACTTACTCTAGTTACGTCATTTAGATAAAAACTGCTCTAGTTTAATAAATAAGATTTAAAATAGCAATTTCCTTCGAAACAGCTCCTCACACTACTGGTGTCGTGGACCCTCCTGCTTATTATTATTTTTGAATAAAATTGTTTGCAAATAAAAGTAGCTACTCAATTATACCCTTATATTTTGTATCTTATGTCATTTTGGTTGTGAATTTTCAATTTCGTTAATTTTGCTTGTTGCGTCAAAACTGTCCGAATGTCCATGTGCTAGTCTACTTTAGCGAAACCAGCGAAATTTTGTCACGGACTTGACACTTAATAATTAATGAGGGTAAGTGGGTCATTTCTCACCATTTTTGCTTTAAAAAAAAGACCTTGTACAATGTATATGAAGAATTATGATTAGGCATTACAAGATGCAACCCATATATCATATATATACTGGTAATGACCCTGTGCAATGCACGGGAGAGTTAACAAGGCTAAGTTTCATATGACAAAAAATGGTTTTAAATTAAAAAATAGAAGAAAGATATTACAAGTGATTTAAAACGATAAAAAAATTGTATATTTATTGATCCGTATTGACGTGTGTAAATGTCTCATAAAATAGATATATTTGTCCAACTAAAAAGTTTAAAAATGATGATGCCAAAATCTGGGTAAGAGTAATTATATGAGAGAGATGGACACAATGAAGTTTGGATGTGGTTCGGTCCCGTTAATGAGGTGACCTACGTCCACGGGTGCGTCGGTGCGCTTTCACTAACAGATCACCGGCGGGGACTGGTGAGCCAACAGAGTAGGAGGCACTACCAGCCAAAACCGACTGGGTGTATGCGTATGAGTGAATGTAATATCTCCCCTTTAGGTTCAGGATGCGACCCCCGTTAATGGGGGTGGGTGGCCTCTTTTATAGGTGCAAGAGACTACCCACACAAGGTAAGTCTGCGGATTAGGAAGCCTAATCTGATTACAACTGAATTACATGAATTTAGGAAAGTTTCCTAAGTGATTTAGGAAACCAATTGCTCCTTCTATTTAGTCTTCTAGCTGGGATAGGAAACTGCTTGGTTACTTGTTGGGCAAGCAACCACGCCTTCTGGCGGTGCGCCCATGTGGGGCCAGTCTGGAGCGAACCCCTGGGCTCACGACCGAATCGGGCGATTTTGTGTAACAGCCTAGGATGGCTGTGTAGTCAGCCCAGATTCAAGGTGACTTGGCTTCTCTTTGCTGAGGTGGCGTGTCTTGATTTTGACCTGACATTTTTGTACATATCAGCTGCCCCCCATTTTCGAAACTGATGTGATGCTCCATTAGATGAGGTTTTGAAAATTAGAACTGCTTCCGAAAAATCGTGGGGGAAAGAGGTCAGGATTTTACCCGGGGCGTGACCGGTCGCGTTGGACTTCCAGGGTCTGGACCGAGCGGTGGCAATGTAGGCCCGGGGCCGACTTCTGCCATATGTCAACTGGTCACTGGCCTGGTCAGGATCCAGCGAGGCTGGTGCGAACGTAATCGAACAGCCACATTGTAACCGGACCGTCACGTCTGGCATTAAATGTGCGTGCCTTTTGAGGCGACATTCCAAGTGCTCGAGGTGACGGTTGTCGGCAGGTTTTGGCAGGAAGACTTCTTGGCTGTTGGATCTGACCTGATCTGGACCGTCCGCGCTATATATATAAGGAACACTTGTTTATTTCAGCCATTCCTGCTACCAAGTGATTGAGATACCGAGCGGTTTGAGAACAAAAGTTCCCGAGCAAGCTTTCCGAGCTCCTTTCTGCGTTAAATTTTTGTAAGTCTCCTCTCCCCAGTCTCAATTCGTTATGTTTCCTTATTTCCTCTTTTCTTTTCCTTCGAGTGAGGCTAGAGAGACCGAACCCTCTGGGATTCGTGTGGGACTAGGATTTCTTTTTCCTTAGGTTCTGTACCTTCTTTAGGTTCGAGGGTGCTTTAGGTCAGTTGAACCGAGTTGGGTGTGCCGGGGTAGTACTGATTGAGTTTAACCTCTCCTTGAAAACCTTATACGCGGCTTGTGACCTTGCCTCCTCTATACCTTCGACTTGGAGTCTCTGACCCCTATTTAGGTCACCGTTTACTTTCCCAACCCAACGCAGGAGTACCAGAAATGAGTCACTCCGATTTTGATTCTGCCTCCCGGTCAGAAGACGATGAGTCAAGGTCTGGGACTGCTGGTGCCAGCTTAGATCCGCCTTCTGCTACCCCGTTCGACCATCATAGCGAGGGTAGGTTCCCCGTCCGGGTTTCAGATGACGAGTTAGACCAGGAGGCTCCGATGGCTTCCGTTTCTAGGGGCTCAGGTGATGAGATACCGGAGGGCCCTGACCCTGACGTGGATTTTGCCTGCGAGTTCATTCCCTCCATCTTGCGTTCCCCAGATCTCACTCAGATTAGGGAGAGATATGCTATTTCTGACGGTTGCTCGTTATCTGTTCAGACCAACGGGGCCCACCTTTACCATCGGGGTTTTGTTACTTTATACGAGGACTCCCTTATTGCTGGGTTCCATATTCCTCTCCACCTGGTTGCCCGGGACACCCTGATCTACCTCGGGATTGCTCCCGGACAGCTAGCCCCAAACGGGTGGAGATTTCTGATGGGGTGCATTTCTCTATGGCCCCAAGTCTTCGGGTATGAACTCACCCTTCAAGAGTTCTCCTGGATCCACTGACCATTCCCCGTGCATGGGGAGGTCATTTTTTCTCTTTTGGGGCTCGGCAAGGCAAAAAAATCATCATCAACTGCCCGAGCAACAACAAGGGGTGGAAGAGCAAGTTCTTCCAAGTGTCCACCCCCGGGCTTTATGAGGAGGCCCCAAGGGACCAACTAAGGACCTCGTGGGCTGGGGAGCTGAGGGGTAAGCCCGTCCCTCGTTATCTCTTTGGTTCTCCTTTCACTTCCTGTTTTGATCATGGGACTAACTGTTTCATGATCTTATTAAGCAGCGGGGCCAATAACTCAATAGGGTCCCGGGGAGACGTTGACTCCCCGCGTCGTTGTAGTGGGGGAGTGGTCTGCTCCCCGGGTGGGCATACCGTCCGAGACCCCACTAGAGGAGTCAACGGAGATCCAGGAAAGGATTAGACATTGTCTTCTCCCCAGCTAAGTAGAGCGGTCGCCAACCTGTCCCCCCAGGACTTCCAGGGGTGGTTGTACAGCCTCTACCACCTTGTAAGTGTTTCTATCACACTGCCTTGCTTATCATTTATTTCGTTTGCTTTAGTGACTGACCGGTTCCCCTTATTTTTTGACTTTGTAGGTCGGCTGCATGGCTGCTGGAGCAGAATCTTTCTTGCCCGCCCTGATCGGGAGGGCCACTGCTGCTAAAGCTGCCCTGGCGGAGGGGCAGATGGCCCTGGATACCAAGAAGAGGGCCCTGGCCATGGAAAAAAATAGGGTCCAGGGCTTGGTCCTGAACCTGGGGGCAACCCAGGAAGAGTTGGCGGTGGCTCTGGCGGGGCTAGAGACTGCCCGGGCTGGCTGTGCAGCGACGGAGGCCAGGGAGAGGGAACTGCTAGAGGCGGCGGCAACGGCGGCCTCTGGGTCCTCTGGGGAGACCTTTGACGATGGGTTCGTCCTGGGCTACGAGGACCTGAAGAGGCGCCTGGCCCGGGACCACCCAGAGTGGGATACTTTCCCATACGAGGGGATAGATTCTGACTACTTGGACCTGGAGCCTGCTGCTGCCGAGGAGGCCACCGCCCCGGGGGTTCCGGAGAGAAAGGTTGCCCCGGAGGGGGAGACTGGAGGGGCAGATGAGGAGAGGGTGGATGTCGTCGACGTGACGACCCTTAGCATCCCCTCTCTTTTATTTTTTTTAAATTTTTTTTGGAGAGGCTATTACAACTGCCCCCCCTTCTCTGTACAAAATTTTTCTTTTAAATTAATGAAAAAGGTCCATCGAGGCCATCTTTTGCACTAACTGATTATTATTTTGTATTTGTATACCTGTTTGTGATTGCCATTCTTGACTGATTGTTAGTTATTTTGAAACCCTGCCTTAGCAAAAGATTTAGGACTGTAACCGGTAGAGAATACTTGGTCTTTTAGGGACCTGTTAAGTAGGTCCCGCTCGAGTATAGTGTAGGCTTGTGACCTGTTAACTATCCGAGCGGTTTCTCTGGGTACTGTAGGTACTTAGGAATGTTAGGTATTCTAGGATTTCAAGTCCTGTTAGTGCCCGGTGTGATTTCCTATTTTTGTTTGGTATTTTCCTACCCCCCAAGCATTTTCTCAGGCAGGCGTATAGAGAGAGTGACCGTAGGAAACCGACCTGGAACGTGGGTGGTTGCAGGGTCTTTTGAGGCTTGCTATCATCAGCCACCTAGGAGGGTTTGTCCCCATCGTTGGTTGGGCCTAAGCGAAGCCGGTGCCTCGGGGTTTAACCCGAGGTCTTTTGTACCTCGGGTGTGAACCCGAGGTCATTTTGTGCCTCGGGTGTGATCCCGAGGTCTTTTTTTGCCTTGGGTATGATCCAGAGGTCTTTTTGTGCCTCGGATGTGATCCAGAGGTCTTTTTATGGAACGGTGGTAGGGATCATTGCTTGTAGTAAGAACAGATAACCTTTATTTCCTTCAAAAATTTATAATAACTGCTCAAGTAGAGCTACAAAACTTCCTAACCAGTGCTAACCCGCTCGCGTCTGAGCATTACTGAAAATACTTGCGGAGGTGTTGAACATTCCAGGGGTGAGAAAGATCATGCCCAAGTTTGTAACCAATAGGTGCCCAGCCTGTTGACCCTTGTAACTCGGTGTGGTCCTTCCCAGTTTGGCCCCAATTGCCCATGGCTCGGGACTTTGGTAGACTGGTTTACCGCTTTTAGAACTAGATCCCCGACCTGGAAACTCCGGTGATTGACTTTGCTATTGAAGTACCGGGAAACTCTCTACTTGTAAGCTGTCACTTTTAGATATGCTCGGTCTCTTTTTTCTTCTACCAAGTCGAGTTCTGCTCTGAGGGCGTCTTTATTATTCTGCTCGCTAAAATTTACCACTCGGTACGTAGGCAACCCAAGCTCGGTAGGGACCATTGCCTCAAAGCCATAGGTTAACGAGAATGGTGTTTCGCCTATTGCCGCTCGAGGAGTGGTACGGTAGGCCCATAGAAGGGTCGGTAATTCCTCTGCCCAAAGCCTCTTGGCATTTTCTAGCCTGGTCTTGATTGAATGCAAAATAGTCCGATTTGTCACCTCGGCTTGGCCATTGGCTTGAGGGTGCTCGGGTCAAGAGTAGTGATTGGATATCCAGTACCCTAAGCAGAATTGCCTGAAGACCGGGGTATCAAACTGCCTCCCATTATCGCTGACTAGGACCTTGGGAACGCCGAACTGGCTGAGGATATTTCTCTCGATGAAGATTTCCATCTTCTTCTCGGTGATTGTCACCAAAGGCTCAGCTTCTACCCACTTAGTAAAATAGTCCACGGTGATAACGGCGAATTTGACTTGTCCTTTCCCCATTAGGAGGGGACCAACGATATCGATGCCTCACTAAGCAAATGGCTAGGGGCTGAATATTGGTGTCTGGGGTTTTCCTGGGTGGTTGATCAAGGGGGAGTATCTTTGGCACTTGTCGCATCGTCTGACATACTCCTGGGAGTCCCGAGCCATTGTCGTCCAGTAGTAGCCCTACAGCAGGGCTTTTTGGGAGAGCGCCCGACCTCCTACGTGGTTACCACAAACACCGTTATGAATTTCATGTAATATTGCTTGAACTTGTGTGGGGTGGACACAACGGAGATATGGGATACAGAACCCCCTTTTGTAGAGGATGCCATCAATGAGGTGATATCTTGCTGCCCGGTACTTTATTCGGTGAACTTCTTCCCTTTCATTTGGTAGCGAGCCAGTTGTGAGGAATGTCGTGATCGGGTCCATCCAGCTGGGGCCTAAGGCGACCGGCTCGACCTCCATGCCTTTCGAGTTGGTCACACTTGGCTCGGGTAAGTGTTCTATCCTTATCCCGGGCAAGTCGACTTGAAGGACGAAGCGAGGCGGGGTAACCGATCGGCTCTTGTATTCTCTTCCCTGAGGATCTGTATTATGGAAAAGCCTTCTAGTTTCTTTGAAACTGTCCAGACAAGGGCCAAGTAAGCTACCATGTTGTCTTCTCGAGCTTCATACTCCTGGATAACTTGATTGACTACGAGTTGGGAGTCACTGTACCCCTGGACTTGCCGCGCACCCATCGATGTGGCCAATTGCAATCCAACCAATAGGGCTTCGTACTCGGCCTCATTGTTGGAGGCCCGGAATCCGAACCGCAATGCATACTCAAGCTGGATTCCGTCGGGAGTAGTCAGGATGATCCTCGCCCCGCTGCCTTGCTTGTTGGAAGACCCGTCCACGTCAAGTACCCAGGTCGAGACATTTGACTGTAGGCCGGGCGGTAGGTCGGGAGGGCTGAGCTCTTCAACTAGGTCCTCCGGGCATGTGAACTCCACAAGAAAGTCTGCCCCGGCCTGTCCTTTAACTACCGTCCGAGGTCTGTAGACCACCTTGAATTCTTCTAATTCCAAGGCCTACTTGACGAGCCTTCCGGATGTTTCAGGCCTGCTCAAGATCTGGCGAAGAGGCTGATCTGTGAGGACTACGATTATGTGGGCCTGGAAGTACGGGCAAAGTCTCCGGGCAGAAGTGATGAGGGCAAAGGCGAGCTTTTCTATGTGGGAGTATCTGCTTTTTGCGCCTTGCAGCGCCTGACTGGTGTAATAAACCGGGAATTGTATCCCGTGCTTTTCTCGGATAAGAGCTGAGCTAACCGCTGAGGGTGACACTGCCAGATATTAGAACAATTCCACATTTGGCACGGGTGTTGAGAGTAAAGGGGGTGATGCCAAGTACTTCTTGAGTTCCTGAAATGCCTCCTCGCACTCTGCCGACCACTGAAAGGCCTTACGAAGGATTTTGAAAAATGGAAGACACCGGTCGGTAGCTCGGGAGACAAATCTGTTCAATGCGGTGACCTGCCCGGCCAAGCTCTGAACTTCTTTGGTCGACATGGGTGACCGCATGTTTATGATGGCCGGGATCTTCTCGGGGTTTGTCTCGATGCCCCGTCTGCTGACTAGGTGTCCCAGAAACTTCGCGAACGAGACGCTAAATGTGCACTTGGCCGGGTTCAACCTCATTCCGAACTTCCTCAAAATGCTGAAGGCCCCGGCCAAATGCTCAAGATGGTCAAACTCATCTCGACTTTTGACCAAGAGATCATCAACGTAGACTTCCATTGACTTCCCGATCAGGTCCTTGAATATATGATTGACCAGGCGTTTTTGAGGCCGAAGGGCATTACCTTGTAGCAGTACGTTCCTTGGTCCATGATGAAGGAGGTCTTCTCTTCATCCCCGGGATACATGCTAATATGGTTGTACCCCGAGTATGCGTCCATGAACGAGAGGAGTGTGTGTCCGACTGTGGAGTCCACAAGGAGGTCTATTCTGGGCAATGGATAGCAATCCTTGGGGCAGGCCTTATTCAGGTCAGTGAAATCCATACACATTCTCTACTTCCCATTAATTTTCTTGACCAGAACCACGTTAGCTAGCCAGTCGGGATAATGGACCGCTCGGATGAAATTCGCCTTTAGGAGCTTTTCGACTTCTTCACATACCGCCGCCTGCCTTTCGGCCGCCATACCCCGCCTCTTTTACTTGACTGGCCGGGAGTCCGGGTTGATGTTGAGACAATTAGACATGATCCGAGGATCTATCCCAGGCATGTTTTTATGGCTCCAGGCGAAGACATCCTGGCTCTGCTATAGGAATCGGATCAACTTTTCCTTAAGGCCTGGCTCCAAGAAAGTGCCAATGCTAACGCACCGGTCGGGAAACTTCGAGTCTAGCACCACTTGCTCCAGTTCTTCCACCGGACCTACTCGATCGATTTGGTCCCTTGGGTCCATTTCCTGAATGTTCAACGTTTCAGTGACGGCCTCTCCGCGTAGGGAGCTGACGTAGCAGCTCTGAGCAGTCGCTTGGTCTCCCTGCAAGCTTCCAGGTCCCTAGGGGGTTGGGAACTTGACCACCAGGCTGTACGTCGACACAACCGCCTTGGCCTTGTTGAAAGTTGGTCTCCCGAGGATGACGTTGTACGCGAACGGTGCTTCTATCACTACAAAGTTTGCCAGTACAGAAGTCTGCTGGGGGTAGGTCCCCATAAGAAGCGGGAGCTCGATGGTACCGAGCGGTTATGTGCTGGACCCATTGAAACCTACTAGGGGAGTGGCCAATGGTCGGAGCCAATCTTTAGATTTCCCGAGCTGATCGAATGCTGAGACAAACATGATATCAGAGGAGCTGCCCGTATCCACCAACACCCTTTTAACCACATAGTTTGCTACGGAGAGTGTCACCTCCAGCAGATCATTATGAGGGTAGTGCAGGCCTAGAATGTCCTCGGATGAGAACACTAACACGTCGGTCGGGGGGGGAGCTGGTGGATTGGACATGCCAGACATCAGATCGGGATGCCCGAGCATGCCTCTTCCTGGCCGATTGTGAGTCCCCTCTGCCCAAAGTTCCTCTGGAGATTACATTAATTTGACTGAGGGGTCGCGACTGCTAGGAAGTCCGGGTATCTTGCCGAGGTTGCCTGTCTATCGCCACTAACTCAGCTAGGTGTCCCTGCTCAATCTGCTTTTCAATGACGATCTTAAGCTTAAAGCAATCCTCTGTGTCATGTCCGTGGTCTTTGGGGAATCGGCAAAACTTATCCCGGTTTCTCTTACCGGGCGGGCTTTTCAGCTTTGCTGGTTGCTGTAGTAGCCTCTGGGTCTCAGCGGCGGTCATGACCTCGTGGATAGGCCGGGAAAGTGGTGTGAAGATAATCGGGGCCTGATCCCGACCGCCTCTCTGCTGATCTTGTCTGGGCTTCTTTCCCGGACCCTTCTTAGAGCCCTCACATTTCCGTTTAGCTTTCGGGGACTCGTCTCCCGTGAAGCTGGCGCGTTTGGACTTCAGAAACTCCTCTGTGTTGATGTACTTTCCAACCCTTTCTGAGAGTTCCACCAGGGTTTTCGGTCGGTCACGATGAAATGACGTAGCAACTTTGGTGTGTTGAACTCCTGAGCAGAAAGCCATGATAGCCGCTGTTTTGTTCAAGTGGCAAATTTAAAGCCTTTGCTGATTGAAACGGTCCACGTAGTCCTTTAGGGATTCCCCCTTACGTTGCTTGACGGTCAGTAGCTGGGTGTCCGGTTGCGATCGGTCAAGCATCCCCACGAATTGACTAATGAAAAGCTTGCTTAATGTCTTGAAGTCATCAACTGTTCGGGGTTTAAGAGCGTGGAACCATTGCGTGACTGGCCCTTTGAGAGTGCTGGGAAAGGCTAGGCACAGTAACTCGTCGACGGTGGTGACTAAAGCCATCTGGGCCTTGTAGGTACGAACGTGATCCACCGGGCTTCCTGTCCCGACGTAAGAGTTGAGATGCGGGGGCTTAAACTTCCACAGGATGGGGAATCCGGTGACTCAAACGGTGTAGGGCGACTTGGTCTCTGTGTTGGTATGATCATGGCGCTGCTTGCAGCTTAGTTGTTTGATCTGTTTCTGTAGGTCCTGGATTTGAGCCTTCATGCCTTTCTACTCGGTCTCCCTTTCTATGTCCGAGCGGTAGGTCGGATCAGATGACGAGGCCTCTTCTTTGAAGTGTGTTGTCCTTGGGGACATGACTCTGCTCCGGTTCTGGGTGATCGTGTGCCTAAGATCTCCCCGACTTATGGTCGGGGGGTCCTCGGCCAATTCCCGGGCCATCAGTCCTGGCCCCTCCTTTCTGGCAGCACGCCTACTGTTGATGATATCTCTGGCGTCTCCCGCTCGACGTGGGTTAGCCCGGGCATGTTGTCGGGTTTGCCTGGGGGCTTGGCTACGTTCGTCATCCTCGCGTCGTCTCCAACCCGGCGAGGAGGCAGGTGCAGTATGGGTATGTTACCTGACCCGTGGAGGCTTTCGGTTAGGGGTACCTTTCCCGGGCTACTCCTCGATTTGGGGAAGCTTATCCTGCCGGGCCAGCAGTGCTTCAATCTGCTGCTGGGTTCGTCGTTGGCCCTCTAGGAGTTGTGCGAGAGCCGCGGTGACCTGCTCGGAGGTCATAGAAGCGGTTGGCGGCCAGGCTGTGAGTCCTCCTGACCGGCTTGATCTTCCTGACCGGTTTGAGCGGCAGTTTTCTTACCCTTCTTCGGAGGCATGTTGATCAGTCAAGAGATTTGTTGATGAGAAACTTGACGATTCCCACAGACAGCGCCAAACTGATGATGCCAAAACCTGGGTAAGAGTAATTATATGAGAGAGATGGACACAATGAAGTTTGGATGTGGTTCGGTCCCGTTAATGAGGTGACCTACGTCCACGGGTGCGTCAGTACGCTTTCACTAACAGATCACCGGCAGGGACGGTGAGCCAACAGAGTAGGAGGCACTACCATCCAAAACCGACCGGGTGTATGCGTATAAGTGAATGTAATATGCTCTCCTTCAGGTTCAGGGTGCGACCCCCGTTAATGGGGGTGGGTGGCCTCTTTTATAGGTGCAAGAGACCACCCGCACAAGGTAAGTCTGCGGATTAGGAAGCCTAATCTGATTACAACCGATTTACATGAATTTAGGAAAGTTTCCTAAGTGATTTAGGAAACCAATTGCTCCTTCTATTTAGTCTTCTAGCTGGGATAGGAAACTGCTTGGTTACTTGCTGGGCAAGCAACCACGCCTTCTGGCGGTGCGCCCATGTGGGACCAGTCTGGAGCGAACGCCCGGGCTCACGACCGAACCGGGCGGCTTTGTGTAACA
Organism: Hydrangea macrophylla; assembly: GCA_033977485.1. NCBI lineage: Eukaryota > Viridiplantae > Streptophyta > Magnoliopsida > Cornales > Hydrangeaceae > Hydrangea > Hydrangea macrophylla. The sequence goes on along the minus strand of CM066986.1, from coordinate 320,057 downwards.
GCCCAAGATGGCTGTGTAGTCAGCCCAGATTCATGGTGACTTGGCTTCTCTTTGCTGAGGTGGCGTGTCTTGATTTTGACCTGACAATTTTATAAATATCAAAAAATATTTAAAATAATGCAAATTTTTTAGAGAAGTCAACCAATTGCATATATTTATTCTTTTCTTTTTTCCTTCAAAAGTATGGAAAAAAAAAAACCAATATGACTATAAGCTCCATAGAATTGTTTTTGGGAAAAGCCAATAAAGCATTTTTTTTTCCTTTTGGAATATTGACTAATCCCAAAATTTTGTACATTTCTCCGGTGTTTTGTTAATGACCCTAGCAAGAGACCCTTTGTACTTGCTAATTTTTTCATTCCATTACTTTCCATCTCCAAACAGTTTGAGGAATTTTCTTAGAACATCACTATTTTTCTTGTAATATTCTTAATGTGACACCTGTTTTTTGTACCTAAACTATCCACCGGTTTTCCTTAACTTCAACAAAGGGCCTATTGATTTTAATTCCTTAAAAATAATTAGCAACTTTAATTAGTATTTTATGACTTACTATATATTTTTCATGCACTTCAAACATATGCAAGCTTTTCACTTCATTTTCTATTTCTTCAATCTTTTTTCGTATATATCACATGCATGCATCTCTTTTTTACCAAAATCATGGTAAAATTGGTTCTACAGATATACTCGCAATAAATTAAATTAGCTCTTAATAGGTAATTAAAAACACATTAGAAAATAAAAACAACCAATCACAAAATGAAAAGTAAGCAAATATAAGCTGAGCTTTTTGCTTTAACGTAATAATATGCTCCATGTATCTTCGTCTAGACGATTTATTCTCTCTAGCTCCTCCAAATAGTATTAAGGTACTATGATTAAAAAAAATATTAGTATTAAGGTACTTTGATTTCCTAGGAATCTCTATTAAATTAATATTATTTCTTACTAACTGTAATAATATCTATGTAGGTAGCATATATATATTTATGAGTAAAACTAAAACTTCAATTATATTTATGCTTAAAAAATATAATATAATCCATCAAAAAAATCAAAAAATAAAAGATAAAAAAATTCAAAAAGAATGTGTAAGTGTAAAAAATTATTTTGGTACCTCGAACATAAGATTCTAAAAATCTACGTTTGAAGTAGTATACTATGTCTGTCATGAAAAGAAATCAAAAGTCATAAGTAAGATATATGAGAATGATGAGATGACCCAAGTGATGAACTCAAGCTAATCTTAAAATGATGCAATATGAACACATGTCACGCCCCGACGTAGCATAATACAGGAAAACATTTAATTTCTTTTATGGACTCGTAGGCCGTGACAAGTGAGAGTGACCAATTATCCCTGCAACAAATAACTTAATAGCATTTCTAAAGAAAAGGATACTAATAACCATAAAGCTCCAAAATTAAAACTTACTAAACTATTACATCAGTCACAATCTTAGGCACAGACCGCCTTATTCAAATTTCTAATATAGAGTTTATTACATCTCCAAAATAAACGACATAAGAAATATAAAACAGCCCTCCTGGAAAGACTCCTGCCTCTAACTAGCATAATCGAAATACTCTGGTTGCTCCTGACCTGGAAAATCTGGACATAGAGTCCAGGATGCATCAACGCCATCAGCTTATGCAAGCTGGTGAGCAAAATAAACATATACTCGCAATGTATATATAAGCATATATTGCAATGTTATTGGTTAAACTTTAAAACAACAATAATTCAAGGTCCCAACTTCAATGTATAACACAGGGAGATAATAAGCAACAAATATGTGAACGTGCATGAACAATGTAGTATCTCATTTTACCTGACTCTTTTCTCTCGACAAACTCGATTCAACCATCCCATCACCTCAGATACCTGGAATAATATCCGCTCAGTATCCAAGTCGTACAACATACCATCGCTTCGGATACCAGGAATAATATCCGTTCAGTATCTGAAACGCGCGCCTCAGATACTAGGAATAATATCCGATCAATATCTGAGTCGCACACTACACAGTCGCCTACCAGGAATAATATTCGCTCGATATTGGAGTCGCACACTATGCTATCGCCTCAGATACCAGGAATAATATCCGCTCAATATCTAGGTCGATCACAACATCGTCGCCTCCAATACCAGGAATAATATCCGCTCGATATCGGAGTCGCACACTACGCTATCGCCTCAGATACCAAGAATAATATCCGCTCGATATCTGGGTCGATCACAACATCGTCGCCTCCAATGCCAAGAATAATATCCGCTCGATATTGGAGTCGTACACTACGCTATCCCCTCAGATACCAGGAATAATATCTGCTCGAAATCTGGGTCGATCACAACATCGTTGCCTCCAATACCAGGAATAATATCCGCTCGATATTGGAGTCGCACACTACGCTACCGCCTCAGATATCAGGAATAATGTCTGTTCGATATCTGGGTCAATCACAACAGACCACTGCTATTTACTCTTTTTACACTTTCTCACGTACCATGCATGTCGACTCAACCTCGACCCTATCATGCATGTCAATGTCATGAATTCGTAACATCATTTATTAATCACAAGTCCGAATATCCGTACGAACATAAATCTCAGTCTTAATCGTTCTTGTTAAGCCAATTTCTTAAACATAAGCCTTTAAAACAGTACATCTTTCAAAGCAGTTCCTTAATACTTTCAAAACCTTTTCCAAACAGTCCCTAATACAAAAATGGACAAACTGCCAAAAATACTCCTTCGCACGAGCAATGGGTTGCGCGAGCGATCAGGCTCTTTTTATGAAATTTGTTAAAAATTCATTTCTGCCCAAAACTACACAGGTCGCGCGAGCGGGTCGTGCGTTCGAGATGTAGCAGAATCTTCATCTTCTTCGTTTTTCCCCTGTTTTGAATTTCTGGATTGAAATTTACCCATTTCTGAATTCTATTTCAATCAAGACATGTAATATATGGATTTCTTCGTTTTTCTGCGTAAATTAGGAATACGTAATCGGATTAAACTGATACAGATTGTTTCTCTCAATTTTTGCAATTAAAGTAAAGATGTCAAAACTTTAAATTCGTAATACGTCGCAATACGGATGAATTACTACATAGGATTCGAACCACAGCATCTTGGGACTAAGATCTTTCATTTCCAACTTTCTGAATTGATTTTGGTTGAGTTTCATAAAACTCCAATTATCAAAGCTTTAATGGTGTATGCACATATATCCATATATACACATCTACATATATAGACATTGGGAGTGAGTTTATAATACTCACCGAGGGATTAGACTGAGAATTTAGTGCACCGAGAAAAACCGTCGAGAATTTTCAAAGCTTGAATTTCTATCCGTTCTCTTGATCTATATATGTATCTATGTATATGTAAGTATCTGTGTGTATGTATATATCATATATATAATGGTTGTGTGCGTATGTGTCTTGAGAGGGGAAGAGAGAAATTGAGTGAATTGAGAGACAGAGAGTTGAATTGTGAGGGAGAGAATGAGACTATGAGAGTATATATATACACAGATAGTTTTGGGCTCCAAGCAATTCATAGGAAACACACGGTGTGGTTGAACTCGCGTGCTCCCACACCCACAACACGGTATAGACGCAGCTTAAAACAAAAACTGGTATTTTATGTTTGAAATAAAAATACAGAAAATCATATTATTGTAGGAAAATAAATTCCGGGTTGTACAAAAAGTATAGTTATGGTTTTCAAATCCAAAGCAGGTATTCCTTTATATTTATAGAAATTACGGTTTGACCCCAAACAAATATTTATTAATACAAATAAAATGAAATATACATTTATTAATGAAAATAAAATTAGAGGGTGTTACAACACAAATTACACATGTGCGCATATTCATATTTACACGTTTGTACACATTGGTAGAATAACTAACTTATCTCCTGAGGAGTTATAACCAATAAAAATGGCAAGATATTAATATAAATTCTCTTACCTCATTGTGCACCTTAAATTTAAAAGCTTGACAAATGCTAAATGGATCACAAACTACTGGTTTGAATTCTCCAATTCCATTTGGACTCAAATATGTTCCTGAACTAAGAACTTTCCATTTAAGTAGTTAAACTTTTTGTTTCATGATAATATTAATGTTATAATACAACTTAAATACTCCCTCTGTCCCACTTTATGTGTCCCTCTTGGGGAATTCAAAATTTTTAGGGAACATAATGATTATAGTTCACATGGGCATAAATAAAGCACTTTTTCCAAAAGTGCCATTAACTTGGTTAAGAAAGTAGTTTGGTGTTTTAACCTAATAAGGGTAGCTTTGGAAAGTACCTAAAAATTTATGCTTTTAAACCCTAAGGGGACATTAGTTTTGGGACGTCCCAAAATAGACAGAGGGACACATAAAATAGGACAGAGGGAGTACTATTTATTATGGACCTCTTTGTTTATATAAACATATCCAATAAAAGTTTTGACTTGGAGATAAGATGATGTTTGAATAGGACAACAAATCTTACCAAAAATTCTCACAATATAGCTTAAACACTATTTAAAAATTAAAAGTTATATTTTTATCTAATAAAATATGTAAAAAATACTAAAATTCACAAAAGCCGCCACTTGGCACAATGGAAAGCTTTGACTTTCATATATACATATATATATATATATATAAAGACCGAAACAAATGAAGCCATTACAAGCTTCCACCTCATCAATTCTCTTTGCCCCAAAAATCCTACATAACATTTTTTATTTTTTATTTTTCATTTTTTGTGTTTTTTAATTAGATATTTAGATGGTTCATGCATACAGGATATGTCTTTCTACAATTAAGTTCATTGAATCTATTTTTTTTTTTTTTTTTTTTTTGCATTTGTTTATTCATGTATTAGTCTTAAATAGTCTTGGAAGAATAATGATATTAAATGTAATGGATACATGAACTTGGATAGATACATTATCTTTGGGATCCTATAAATACTTATGTAATCTTGTTATTTGAATAATTAAAGCAATGAATTGAAATAGAAGCATCAGTGTATAAATCTCATTCTCCTTAGAATGTGTTTATCTTAGTTTTCAATTTTCAAATCTATATCATATTTATGATGTTCTATAAATTATTTTATTTAGGCACTCTTGGGATAACATGATAATTGAATTTTATTTTATTTTATTTTTTTGAAATATAATTGGATTTTGTTCAGTAGATTGTAAGTTGTGATAAATCTTTGTAGGATGTTCTCTGTAAGTATATTTCTTTCCTTTCAATCCCTAAGCTCCAGTTTGAGGATGTTTTTACTGTTAATTGTACAAAATTGTATAATATGGTTAAAATGGAAAAATTAAAATTGTTAGATGGAATTTATGCAATTAAATTTGTTATGCACTTCTATTTGTTGACAAATTCCCATACGTATGCACAGGTGTTCGACTAGTTAATATTAACAATGAAAACATTTAGAAGATTAATTATCTATGTGAGTATGTGCTCAGGCAACTAATAAATACTGGAAAAAATAAATAAATGAAATTTGGGAAAACAACGTGACCATTCGATCGGCTAGCAAGCTACTAGCAAGAAACCAAGCTCTCTGCAGGTAGCAAGAGCATGGTGATGGTAGTAGACCAAACCGTTCTGCTGGCCACTCTCTGTAATGATCCATTCTCCGGTCTAACAACAATATTGTCCACTTTTGGGGATAACACAAGAACCTCCCAGGAGATCACCCATCATTTCAAAAGACCCTTTCATTTAGGTGTAAAACTGATCCAAATTCTGGTTGAAAATGTGTTTCCAAATGACGCCTTTAGAAAGAGTGCGTGTTTGGTAAATAAGTTTCAAAGTGCCTAGGTTTGGTACATAATTTTCTAACCTAGGTGGGTCAGCGAAATTTTTTTTCCTGTGAACAACATACATGCCGAAATGATGCGTTGGAATCTCAGATATGGCCCTTTTTTTGAGTTAATTACACGGACTCTCGCTTGTATTTTCAGAAATTATGCGAACCTCCCCTAAAAGTGAGTATTTGTAACACTTCCCCCCCTCAACTGACGGTCCGTCAAAAGCAGCGACTGAAAATGCTGATGTTATCCCAAAACATTCCTAAAATACCCATACTACCCTCTCTCCATATATCTCATAAGTGAGAGTGGTTATCCACTTCTCTTCTTCTCCCTCTAGTTGCAGGTACCCTCTCTTTCTCTCTCTCTCTCTCTCTCTCTCTCTCACACACACACACACACACACACACACACACACACACACACACACACAGAGAGCAGTCCACTGTACCTCAATTTTGGGCCCTCTCTCTCTCTCTCTCTTTCTCTATCCTCTCTCTCTCTCTTGCTCTCTCTCTATTTCTCTCTCTGTGTGTCAATTTTGGGTCCCTCTCTCTTTCTCTCTGTTAAATTCGGGCCTTCATACACACACACACACACTGTCACACCCCGATTTTTGGACAACCAAATATTCAATCCAGAGCCTGTATCCGGACTAATATTCAATTACCAAAAATCACGAGAGCGACACCCTCCCATATGCTATCAGAAAATTTATTGAAAACAGTATTTAATACTCCCTAAATAAGGACATGTGATCTTGTGTTTAAAGAAAAACTCTTTATTATTAAATATGTATTCCCAAACATCCATTTCATTGTAAAAGAAATAAAGTTCCATTATAAATACAAACTCTTTATTAATAAACCTGTATTCCCAAACATCCATTTCATTATAAAAGAACTAAAGTTCCATTATAAATATTATATCACTTTTCAATTTAAAAAAAATATATCATTTTCATAAATAAAATGTCCAGGTACAGAGTTCAGTGAAAAAAAATATATATAAATAAGAAAAAAATCTATACATCCATTGGTCAGCGTAACTACAACGTTCCCAGTACCCAATATACAATACATGCTACAATAATCCAAATACGGCCACAATGCCTAAAATAAATAAATAAATAAAAATACAACCAAATACAAACTACACTTCTACACAACTGCAACTCCAAGACATCAAAAGCTCCACAGGAAATGTCCAAATACTAAACCTGCACAAGTGCATCCAACTACGTTTCATATAGAAACGCACCCGAATGCATAACACACTCGGGTCAGTCACATGACTGGTATGAGTTAAACAAAATAACAAGTCTTAGGGATCCAACTTGAACCCGTAGATAACAAATTACACTACAACACTCTTGGGCCAAGACAGGTAGTTCCACGCACATATTTGGACAAAAGAGTAGTTTCCATTTTTGTGGTGGCAAGTAGTTTCTTGCCCAAAAATCCAAAGCTACTACGAATTTCATACTTACCCATTACTTATGGTGAGCCAAACCTGTAATACGTTAGTGGGCCCACCATCCTGCAAATTGAATGATCATAAACCAAGCAAACAATTCCGTATACAAACCGTCCACATTCTAACTCAAACGTCGCATTCATTTTTCCACGCTTATCAGTCTTATGAAATAATCCATGTCCATTACTTATTAACTTTAAATTTATCTTTGCATTCCCTAGCTTCACCACTTGGCCACCCTCCATGGTACACCCAGACATATATCCCATGTGTGCCCGGACATACTACCAACATCCACTCTGGTGCTAGTTTGGTTGGGGTATCAACCAAACCAGGTATACACACAGAAGGCCAGTCAATATGCCTAGACGTCTAACAAATAAGCCAGGCATAAGGCTTAGGCCAGCTTGATCACGAAGCCACTGGCAAAAGGGTACACTCAGCAAGTCGAGCTACCAAAAAAACATATCACAACAACGGGAGCGGTGAACACTAAAGAACTATGTTGCAATTATCACTTATCGTTCGTATTATCCCAATAATTGTAAATTTCACGTTTATCAAATAGTTCCGTCTTATCATCCAATCACATCTCTAACTTTTAGATGTATTCCAATTTCTTACAATAAAGGGTTTTATCAATTACCCCATAACAATTCTTCCCTCAATAATTTCCAATCAAATTACAACATCCCCAATATACTATTCAACGTATCTAATTTACTCATTTTTTTCAAAATGACCACAAAATAATATCAGTTATTTTAGGTACAATAATCTCAACCCAACATTCAATATTAGCATACATAAAGCACATAATAAGAAATCATATTCTCCAATTTTGCACGTTTAACTACATTAAAAACTGTTACTGTAATCTTAAATTTCTGCCCAAACGGTGCAGAATCAGGAAAAACTTAAAACACGAAAAGTGTGCAGAATCACGTTTTACATAAGACACGCGGACATAATGTTCAAATTCAAAGCCACAATTTTCTAATAATTTTCTAAAGTTTCTGCAACTGTGTAAATTAAAAAAACGAATTTCCATATATCTCTTAATAATCATGAATATTTCACATTTAGTTTTATCAAACTAACGAACTACTCACCTAATCCTTTCGAATACCCTAAGGTCATAATCACAAAGTCACACGAAGGGGAAAGAATATATCTAAATCACTTCAACCATAACAACGTTTATCGATCTATTACAAAGATCTAACCCTAACAATTAAATTTTAACATACACTACTTTACTCCCATACACATACATATGTATACATACGTGTATATATATATATATATATACTCGGATACACAAAGTTTAACTCACCTAGTTCAATCCAAAATTGACAACCACGAATGCTCCGCGATTCCCCACGTGACCACGAATCCGGAATCCTTCTCCTTTCTCCTCCCTTTTCTTCTTCTTCTTCTTCTTCTTCTTCTCTCCCTCTCTCTCTCTCTCTCTCTCTCTCTCTCTCTCTCACACACACACACACACACACACACGTCTGTTCTTTCTTTTGGGTGGCTAGGGTTTTTAATATAAGATATATGTACACTACACACACAACACATGTCAATAAAACACACAAAAATATATAAATCCCGTTTTTCTTCTTGTGGGCTCACAAAAGAGACCTATATGAGCCCAGAATGCAGTACAAAGTGTTAAAATGAGTAGCCCAATGGGTACCCATGACCCCGGTACTAAGTTTTAATGTTAATTACATTATTTAACACATTCGCGGGCCTATAAACACTATATAACAAAAATACATATCAACCCTTCACTTTTTTTTTTACAATTATAAATTAATAAAATATAACTCCCAAACTAAACGCGCTAACTCATGATTTAATTGATACGTCCACCAAACACTTAAATTTTCCAACACATGCCTTACATAGACACACTCATATATTATTGCTAAATGAAATAAATTAATTAAAATAATTATTTACATACTTAAAAATTTTAGGGTTGTTACACACACACACACTCTCTCTCTCTCTGTCTCTTTCTCTCTCTCGTCCCTATTATCCCATTTTCAATTTTGGGCCCTCTCTGTCAGTCTATCTCTCTCCCTCTCTACTGAAACCCTAAGTTTTTTGTAGTTGCAGATTTGAAGAAAAATGGAAAATTCATCTTCAAGTGTCAATTGTAGTAGCTTTGGTGATGCGGTTGATCTTCGATACCTAAAGAAGTTGCGTAAATGAGGGCAAACGTGTGCAATAAAAATAACCTAGTCGAATGAGAAAAACAAGGTAAACTGTATTATGTTTGTCCCAATGGTATTTGCAAAATGTGGAATTGGTGCAAGCCTATATCCCCAATCCTACCTCCGACCCCAAGGATAAGCCAAGGGATACATGTAAATGTTGACCAATTTGAGAGAGATTGGCCGGATGGTTGAAGAAATGCTAGAGTTGAAGTCACAATACACATCTATATCTTAACGACAGAAAGTGGTCGAAGAAAAGCAAAGCAATGTGAAGATGCTAGTAATTGGAAGTATTTTGATCTCCATATTTACCATTGTAATTGCAATAGGTATATTAGGATGAATGGTTGTAAATGAGTATTTTGGTGTTTTGGTGATTTGGATGGTTGGTGTTTTGGTATTTTGATTGTAATGTTCATCAAAATCTATGTATATGTACGGCGAATTGGATGGTTGGTGTTTTGGTATTTTGGTTGTAATGTTCATCAACATCTATGTATATGTAAGGTGAATTGGATGTTTGGTGCTTTGGTATTTTGGTTGTAATGTTCATTAGATGAACTGAAATGCTTCGTACAGTTTGTACCATGTTTTGATATACTTCCCATACCTATTAACAGCCCCAAAAATCCCAACCTACCATATATATTTCATCCCATACCTATTTACAGCCCCAAAAATCCCCCCCTACCATACATATTTCATCTCTTACCTATTTACAGCCCTAAAAATCCCCACCCATTAACATATTTCATCCCATACCTATTAACAGCTCCAAAAATCCCCACCTATTAACATCATCCCGACCTAAGTACAGTCAAACCCTACCTACTAACATCCCCACCCATTAACTTAAACAACACTTAGTTGAAGGCCAGATTTAAGGTGGTTACATCTCCTCTTCCACCCCTAGCAGTCCTCCTTACCACCCCAAGTGTTGCAGTCCCCCTTATTGTAGTCCCCCTTCCAGATCTGGTTCGAGCACTCACTGTACTGGTTCTAGCTCGCCTTGAACTAGTTCCCTTTCCTTGCTGCTGAGAACTACCCTCTCCCTGTTGCTGAGAACTACCCTCTCCAGGCTGTGTGGACTGTTGTGAAGAATTCCCTCCAACAAGGGATCTTTGACATGTCCTTTTGTTGTGTCCCAATTGATGACAAATTTTACATGTCACAGACAATGACCATTTGGATTGAGTTGTCCTTTTAGTAGCCTCATCATGTTCCCTTCGTCTTGACACCTTTGGCCTCCCAAGTAACCTCCTCAAAATAGGTGGCTCAATAGGATTAGTTCCATTAGCCTCCCACATCCTTTGGTCAATAATTGGATGAATCATGGCTTCATATCCCTTAATATAGGTTTGTTTTGAAAAATACCTATCACATTATTGCGCAATGTTGTATCTCCGGTATGCGACGGCAGCCGCTGCATGCTTACAAGGTAGTCCAGAGAGTTTCCATTCTCTACATATACATGACTGATCGGGAGAGAACAAATCCTAATTACACGCTTTAATTCACATTTGTTAGCATATTTTATCCTGTATTTGTGTATTTTTATTTCCTTTTCGGTTTTATAGCAGGTTTTGGAAGAAAACACTAATCCAGGCTAAATAGCAGGAAGAAAGAAGCTGAAAAAGGCACCTCGCGCGCACGGCTCGCTCGCGCGAAATACCAGAAATTGCTCGAGCGACCTGCTCGTGAGATCTCCCAGAATCGAGCTCGCGCGACCTATGCAAAAAAGTAAAAATGCGTATTTCAGTGTACTGAAGACTCCTACGTGAACAAAACTGCCTAATTACGTTAGGAAAGCTAAATACAACAGTTTTAGTACGAATTGGGTTAGGAAAGCTTCCAAACTTGCTACAAAACAATATATATCCCAAATTAACTCAATAAGGGGGTTGGCAAATTATTATACACACAATATACAACCATACTTTCAGCCATTGAAGGGAGGGAAGCAATGAGAAGAAGAAGAAGACCAAGGATTTCCATGGCCTCCTCCATCAACTACTTGCCATCCATCACTTCCATGGACAGCTAGACCTTAGATCTAGGTTTCAATGAAGCCCTAGTCGAGTAATAGGGAGTATTTTATGTATTTTTGTTAGTTTTATTATGTACGGATGACAGTTACATGTTTCGAGGATTTTAATAAGAAATCGTTCTTCTATTGTTTAAATCGTTACTTTCAATGTTTACTCTTGTCTTAGATCTATTTTGATGGTAGTGCTCAATGATCTATGCTTGCTGTGCTTGTTTAGATTATTTACATGTAATGGTGCTTAAATTGAATTGTGCTATCAAGTATCCGAATAGTCCATGCCTAGATTAGACGGATTATACCACAACCCTAGTTTAGTGTGGGATAATTCGTGCTAACCGAAGATGGATTATGTTGGTGCTTGAACCATAGTTATTTTCTTGGCGGAGAAATTGGGCTTGTAGCTACAATTCCCCATTATCATCCAACTTATTAAGCTAAAGTAATTCGTAAATACCCTTATTATGAAGCTAGTGGTGGATTTGCAATCCTAGGTTCCTTCAACTTATTATAAAAATGAATATTTAATTGCTTTCATAATTTAGATTTACTTTTATTGTTATTAGTTTAATTCAAATTAAATCCAAAATCCCTTTTTCTTAATTAACTAAATTTAGGTTTTAAAAATTAAAGTGCGTAGTATTCAATCTCTGTGGGTTCGACCTTTACTTCCACACTGCAAATCTTTTGAAAGTAAAGCATAAGTAAGCATACTTTTATATCTTGATTTTGACGAGATCAATGACCTACCAGTTAAATCAAGCACACTTGTGACTCCCATCTCGTCAATTACCTCAAACTCTTCCCCACCTGCAAATAGAACCTTGCATTCCCTTGCTTCTTCAGTAACCTTCGTCAATTTCTCCTTAATAACCTTAGTTATTTTGCTGTTCCAGCTACATCTCTTTTGGAACCTAACCTGAATCTTCCTCATCATCTTGTGCCTAATACCCGCAAACATTGCCAATATCGGTTTCCCCCTAATTTGACCCAGTGAGCTATTGAATGATTCTGTCTAGTTATTTGTGATATGGTCATTTTTCACGCTTTTTTCGAATACATGCCTTGCCCATGTTTGAACAGGATTTTTTAACAGCCAAGTGTGTGCATCAGTAGACAACTCCTTCAAATGCTCCATTGCCTCATTGAATGCAAATACATTATATGCCCTCGCTGCCTTCCAGAAATACTTATGTAGCAACAACCTAGAAAATTTTGCCTCCAAATTTGCAAATAAATGCTGATAGCATTTCCGATGCATTGAGTCACTCCCAAGGCCCTATGTACAGTCAAGAAAACCACATATTAATTAAACGGCAATGCAATCTATATAGGGTACTTACTTATAATTGCATAACATAGTAAAGGTGTAATACAAACATACCTTCTGCTGGTCCGTAATTTTCTGGCCCCCACCGATCGCATCATGTAGATTTTTGAGAAAAAAAGCTCCAACTGTCCCTCCCTTTCACTTTCTACCACCCCAAATGCAATTGGAAATAATCCATTGTTTCCATCCAAAGAAATTGCTGCTAAAAGAACACCACCATATGGGCCTTTCAAATGGCACCCAACTATACCAATGAATGGTCTAAACCCATTTAGAAACCCAATCTTCATGGCAGCAAAGCAAACGAAAATCCTCTTAAACACTGGGTTAGATGTTGCAGTGGACCTATCGGTTTGTATATTCACAATGCTTCCAGGATTACTCTTGATAATCTCATTGCCGTACATTCGAAGGTTTGTGTATGACTCCCCATAATTTCCCTCTGCCTCACCGAGTACTCATACTTTGGCTCTATAAAGCTGCATCTTATGGGCCAGAACGCCAAACTTCTTGTGGACAATGTCTTGCAATGAATACCAAATGATGTGAACCTGTGGAATTGAGATTCCTTGAACCCACGATCAGATTATAATCCACCCAAGAAAGGCAACTATCATGTCAATAATAATCTAGACCCATTGAAAACTTGTTCCAAGAACCTAGATTTGGGGAGAACACCACAAAGGTTTTACCTTTGATAAGTTCAGATTGTTCAATCAAGAACAGGTAGAGAAAACTGAATAGTTCTCTAGGAAGATAATCTTCATTCCATAATATGATGATAAAAAAAACTGCTACAAGAGTGTTTTATACTCACTAAGAAACCCTAGGGCCCAAAAGGCCTTCAACAAAAATAAAAGACATGGGCTGGAGATACTCAAGCCCAAAACAGTTTAAACTTAAATTAAATAGATGTCCACTTATTGAATAAAATAGGCCCACACGCCCAAAACTAAAGAACATAAATAAGATAGGCCCATAAGCCTAAGTGGCTTGTATCACATGGATTAAAGTTGGTTCCTCTTCTTCTAAGCCCATCTTGAATGTTGAGGTCTTGCATGAAGCATTTGCAAATTTTGCCCAAATGGATTGCACCAATCCTTGCATTGCTTCCTTGATCTTCTTAGCTCTTGATCTTGTGATTGGTCCATCTGAACTTGCAGGGGATCATCTTTGAGACTCGGTCTACCATGGTGCCAATCAATAGATCATCAATTAGCATGTAGTCCTAAGTGTCAGTGTGATAAGTGGACATGCGAGTACTAATTCATGGATTAAACATCTTAGGAATGCCTTGCGCTCTTTTATAGGCAGATTTGTTGTTGTCTATTTTGATGATATACTCATTTATAGCAAAAACTTTGATGACCATGTTCTACACTTGAAATCGATTTTGGAAATCTTGAGAAAGGAAAAGTATTTGCTAACTCGAAGAAGTGCACTTTTTGCACAGATAAGCTTGTGTTTCTTGGCCTTGTTGCTAGTGCCCAAGGAGTACAGGTTGATGAGGAAAAGGTTCGTGCGATTCGTGAATGGCCGATGCCCATGAGTGTTCCAACTTAATCTTAGGGTTAGACCTTAGTTTCTTACCTAACATTTTGGCAAGCCATGTTGAGGTTGCTTCTGGATTATGGGTGATCCTTACACAGGAATGGGCCCCAATGTAGGTCTTGATTTTGTAGGTAACCCCATCTGGAAGGGGAGAAGCATGGATCCTCCATGGACAGCCTTCAGATGCGCATCGACAAGTCACCCTACTTTTTTCATCCTTAATCCTAATAATTCTGAATCCTTCCTGCACAGTATAGTCCTTCAACACATCCCTAAAATTGTTAACATCCACAAATAGCATTCCTTCGTGCAACCATATCTTCTTACCTTTTGTTTTGTGGAATTCCTTTCCATAGTTCATCTGATCAGTAGCTCTAACCTTGACTCTGTTTTGAGCATCACCCTCATCCGTACTATACTTAATACCACAATCATCCCCAGACTCATAATTTGACAATCCACTATCACTTCCCTCATTAGATTCATCAACACCAAATGATTCACTACCACTACCTGTCAATGAAGCATCACTTCCCTGATTCCAATCCTCATCCTCACTACTCAACCCAACTTGGTCATCCTCCTCAGACCATTCCACATTAACATCAATACCATCACCATCATTAACAACTTCCTGTTGTAAGCAAGAACTAAAATGTATCATAATAAGAATCTTTTGCGCAAAAGATTTATTCCCATCGAAAAGTTCTATTATATGACTCAAGACTACATCTTTTTAGAGGAAAGATGATTTCTCGATGGACTGGTCCGTATATAGTAAAAAAATATTTATCCTTATGGAACTGTCGAGATTGAGGATCCTAAGGATGGACATACATTTAAAGTTAATGGGCATATATTAAAGCCATTTTTAGAAGGATTTGAACCTGAGTTGGAGTCCATTCCTTTGGAGGACTCCAACTATAATGCTCCTTAATATCTTAAATCATAATTAGTATAAGACATAGTGTATCAGAGTATTTATGTTTTCATAGTCTTATACTCTTATTTTGACCACTTTTTATATATATGAGTTAATTTCTTTAATGTCATTATTATTTTATCTTTTCTTTGTGTATTTCTTTTTATTACAGGTGTTATCCTTGGCTTCTTTTTCTCATCTCACTCATTGAGGACAATGTTAGACTCAGTTGGGGAGACGGTTTCACAATTAACACCTGTTTGTTTGTTTTATCTTTATTTCTTAAATTATTTAGTTGAAAAAATTTAAAAATATGATAAGTTTTTTTATGGAGAGCTACACTGAAAAAGAGAAAATAGCTATATATAGGGCTTTAAACCCTAAAAACTTTCCCCTCTCTCTTCTTCCTTTCTTTTTTTCTTCCTTTCTCTTTTCTCTCTCGCGGCGATCTCTCTCTCGTCTCTCCGACTCTTCCCCCGATCCTCTCGAACTCTCCCCCGATCTCTCTCAATCTCCCCCATTTTCTCGATTTCTTCCATTTTCTTTGTTTTCCTCGATCCAAAATCAAAATCCACTCTATCGATCACTAAAGGTAAGATCTATAATTTAGAAAAAAATTTGATTTCGTTTTATTTTTTATTTTTTTTTTCGATTTTGCTTTAAGTTTTTATTTTAGATTTTCGTTTCTCTCTTTTCCATTATTTAATAAAAAATGAAATCCATAAGTTGCAGTTACTCACCAAAGAAGCTTGGAAATACCACTCAATCCACGGCCCTACCAAGTTCTCAGACCTCTGTGTGACAGATGATATTTTTCCATTTCAATTTTAAACTACAAAAATGGACGACGCGCTAATTACCGGTCTTGTGTATTTTGAACTTTATATTGTTATTTTCCTAATTGCTGTTATTATAATGCTGTGCTGCCCTTGTGAAAAAAAAAAAAAAAGAAACAAAGAGAGAGAGAGAGAGAGAGAGAGATGTAGTTTTTTTTCTTAATATAAATATAGTTTTAAATAAAATTCCCACCCACCCCTTCTAAGCTCTCTTTAATTAGATCTTGAT
This sequence comes from Hydrangea macrophylla, assembly GCA_033977485.1. Lineage (NCBI taxonomy): Eukaryota > Viridiplantae > Streptophyta > Magnoliopsida > Cornales > Hydrangeaceae > Hydrangea > Hydrangea macrophylla. The sequence continues at coordinate 303,586 of CM066986.1, read as the reverse complement.
TGATAGTTTTCTTTAATTAGATCTTTTTTTTCTGGTAAAATATGTGTTACTTGGGACTTTTACTGGTTCAGATTTAGATTTTGATTTTGTAAATGTTATAGTGTTGATTGTGAAACATAATACGCATGTCACAGTAGGAGATCCTAGCATTTGTGATTTGTGAAACTCCATGAGAAGGTTTGGGGTTAAGTTCCCGTGCAGGTGTGCTGAAGTAACAGTTACCTTTGCTGAAAAGATGTGAATTAGGGGATACTTGGAACGTATGCCACCTCATCTATGTGATGTTCAATAAGAAATCTGAAAAGTCAATGTGTTCTTTGAATTTATTTCCTGGTTGTCATCAAATCAACTATGCAGGTACTTCCTCTAAGTCAGATCATCCTCCCCGCTGTTGCTACCTTAACTTTATCCCAGAAGTAAAGCCAGGACCAAAAACTTTTCCCTTACATTGGAGTCTGTTACATTGTCATATCATTTGCAATCATATATGGAACAACAATGATCAATGATAGGGTACAACTCATTTACAATCGTCTTTATCTCTCTCTTAAGTGGCACTGTGGACTCTCCCCAATAGGGTGGTTGTGGGTTCGAACCTCCCTAGAGAGAAGCAAGGGAGACAATTTCTTTAAAGTGGGATATGACCCCCCCTTAGTGTGCGTGTATTACTAACACTAACAACTAACCCCACTCATGTCACAGAGGTGGTTCGTTTCTGAGACACTAGCATTGTGCGCCCCCCCCACCCCCCCAAAAAAAAAAAAAAAAAAAAGTGACTGTGGGATTCAATTAAATTTCAATATGCCCCAGTGCCACTTAGGATAGGAGAGAGATAGATATTGTTGTAAATGAGTTATAAGAATGAATTGTACCCTATCATTACTCTTTCTGAAAACTGGCAATGGTGTCTTGCCATGTCAAGTGTGTTGTATTATCATGTACAAACTATAACGGTATAACCTACAAAATTGACTGTTATATTAAAATTTTAAAATTCACCTTTTTCAATCGAGAGGAAAAAAAACAGAAGGGGGGGGGGGGGGGGGGGGGGGGGACCTCCATTTTTTTCAGAAATTACGCAGACCTCCCCTAAAAGTGGCGATGTTGTAACGTGTCTAACGAACGTATTAAAATGACCATAATGTCCTCCTTTGAACAATTGGGAGGCCAAATTCCCTTTACCCAAATTGAGAGAGAGAGAGAGAGAGAGAGAGAGAGAGAGAGAGAGAGAGAGAGAGAGAGAATCTGTTCAGAAAACCGAGCAAAGACGTAATCTCTTCATCTCCCACGCTCTCCTTACTTCATCTCCCACTCTCACTTTACTTCATCTATTCAAACTCCTGGCGAAATCAGTTCGTGTGCATTCGAAGGATAACGAAGCTTTGAAGTCAGCATATTCAAGAAATCTGGAAGAATCGGTGCTACAGTGAAGGTAATTTCATTGTATCATTGTATTTTCGTATATTTGGTATTACATTGGCAAAAAATTTCACAAATATTTAGGGTTCCTAGATTAAGGCAAAATTAGGGTTTAAATTTTTGGCAAAAATATGGTTTAGAATATAGGGCAAAATCAAGGTTTAAATTTAGGGCAATGCTAGGGTTTAGCCTTCTATTTCGATGCCATAACAGATTTTTGTGTTTTCTTGTAACAGTTATGGCTTCATATGTTTTGTATGAGTCAGTCGTGCATTACTCATCACACAGGCACACAATTAGAAACGTGGACCCTGATTTGTTCTGCTTCACGGATATGGTTAAGGATGTTTGTGAAGTTGCGTTGTCACATGTCTCTTCACAAGTTGGTTTGGCAATCAGACTAACATGTGATGTGTATGGGTCAACTGAAAGAATGTTGGTGGATGGTGATGCTGATGTAATGAAAATGTTTCAGTTGAACAAATACAAAGATGCAATCAACATATATGTGGAAGTATAGGGTGATTCAACAGCTGCAGCTCCTATTGCTCTTACTACTTCTCCCCTTCTTAATGCTCCTAATGCTGTTAATGCTCCTACTCAAGAACCTGTTAATGAGGTACAACAGGTTGTCAACTTAATTACCGGGCAAGTCTCATAAGACTTTGGTGGCTTAAAACTTCTGCAGCTAAACAGCATCAAGCTGGAGATCTTTCGATAAGCTGTTCCTCTTTGGATACATGGAATCCTTTGTCACTGATTTCATGACTTTACTGTCCATAAGCTTGAGATTAGATAAAGCATCGCCAAGTAAATCAGCAGTTTCTGTATCCTCCTTTTGTCCTACTGCACCATCTGGTCCAACTTTGAGGATAGAAACTTGGGAGTATTCACTTTTAACTTCCAACTCTAGTTTCCTAAACTCATCTTCGATATCTTCATCGTCAATCTCCGTGACTGATGGGGTTGATTCTGCAATAGTCACAAATAAACCGGTCATGTGACCGGTCCCTGCTTCACAACTGCCAACTATATAAAGCCTGTTCTCACCTCCCAACATTTATAAATCTATCCCCTTCACTAGTAAGGCTTTGTTTGGTTCATGGATTTCTTGAGAGAAAAGAAAAGGTGAAGGATAACAAGGAAGAGTAGTTCCTTTTGTCTTTTCCCTTATGCTAAACTAACATTAAAAATTGAAATTTTAAAATATACCATAATATGAATGAAGGAAGGGAAATGGCTCATAACATTCAAAATGTTTAATTTATTTATCATCTTATTCTCTTTTCTTTCCTATTTTCCTCATTGTTTTCTTTATTACCAAAGAAAGAAATATGTATTCCTCTATGTTTTCTTTTCTTTTTCTCACTAAATCCACAAACCAAACAAAGCCTTAAGGAAAAAGGTTATCAACTGCTGGGTCCCACAACTTCAACTCGCACTGGGACATTTGTTGAAGTCATGTTTTAGTCCTATTCTTGCACTAGATGCACCATTTTAATTTGTATAGAGAGGATAATAATCAAATCCAACATAGTAACAAAATTACCTACAACTTTTTCAACTTGCTTTTGAGTATCAATGCTCTCATCAAGTTCTCTCAAACAGAGCTGAACTTCTTCCAAGCTGATCGTATTTTCCTTTATTGTATGTACACCAATTTGTAAGGCCTCGGAAACCTGCCATCAAAAGGTGAGCTTATAATAGATGCCTGTCCTGAAGCCAGGAAGCTTGGTCAGTTAATCTGTTTGAACAAACTCAATCCATCAAAAGCTGAATTCAGAAGGCGAGTGAATTGTTAGTTTGGCAGGCCAAAAGTTTTATGATTTGCTTTTGGCTAACAAGGTATCCGACCTCTTTGATCACCCAACTATCCTGCTAAACTGCAATTTCCTTCATCCATATGTATCTGGCAATTAGGGATTTTACCACGAAAAATCCCTAACTAATGACCCAAAGGAGAGGTGACAAGTACAGTTAGAATTCATCAATGACTCATTTAAGGTATGTTTAAATCAGGTTATTAAGATCCCGATCCGGATCGTGGGATCTTACGATCTAATTTTGGTAAATCAATCCAGATTGCTATAAAAATCCAAACATGTGTGGGATCGTACGATACCTTACGATCCTACGATCCAACTTTGGTAAATCGATCTGAATCGCTATAAAATCCTAACATTTGTGTGGGATCATACGATCCTTTGTACCATCCTCGTAGGATCCCGATCCCATTAGCAATTCTACCAATCCTGTTTTCTGGTCAAGTTAAGGTTTTTTTTTATTTTATTTGGAGGTTCGGCTTGGCTTAATAGTTTAGGCCCCATATGTATCCAAAACTCATATACTACAAGCCTCTTTTAGTCTTTAAGATTATGGCAATATTAAATTCTATCTTTGCGATCGACGAAAGGACATGTGTAACGACTGGACGACGAAAGGGCAGCTCGAGGATGAAATGGGATTGCTTGACGGGTATTGCGAATCAGCACAAATGTGATTGGAGATTGCAAAGCAATAACTTTGTTTACGGCGTTAAAGGGGGAAACAACTAACTACCACGACGCTCTATGAGAGTATATGCTTTAGTTTATATTCATACTGATGGCAATGCATGACACAATGTCTCACCTTTACTTCGGAGTTCAGACTAAATTGTGTTAGAAATGTTCCTTAGTGTTATTTTGGTTTTATAAACTATCAAACCTGGATAAAATGTGCCATTTTTTAAGTTTTGTAGGATCTTATGAATCCCAAAACGTTCCCACGTAGGATCCCGATTTTGAAAACCTTTTAAACCACCAAGGCATGGTATTGGTTCTACTGAAGCAAATTTAAAATATTCTATTAAACAACCTTTTTGGAGGATTCAGCATCATCAATAACTCTGAGGACTTCCTCCACACGGTTCAGAAATGTCGTACATTTTTCTCTACTTTCAGATGCCAATTTCAGTCGTCTTGCATACCTCAGGGCTAGTTTTTTGTTCCCAGATTTCAGAGAAGCTAAAGCCAGTTTTCTTGATCTGTAAATAAGTACATGAAACAATTACCAGATTAAGTTCCACTGAGCAAAAAAACAAAAAAAAAATCTTCACATGAAACAAGTGTGAAGGGTCGGATGAAATTACGTTTCATAACGTTGGTCGATCAAATCAAGCTGCTGTTGAAGCTTTTCTGCTGTCCAAATCAAGTGCAAAAGATTGCAATCTAGACTTGTGATACCAGAAACCGGTGCCGGAGAAGGAGAAACTTTCACACCCTGTCAAAGAGAGAAAAAAAAAAAAAAAAAGATAGAAGAAGTAGTGAAACAACTACCAATAAAGGTGTTCTGCAGAGGGAGATCAGTAATTGAATCTAAGGCCTGCAAAGTTAGTGCATTTTGGCTGAATCAAACATTGTGCAGTATTTGACATGAATCATGAAAATAGTAGAGGCACCTAGATGTGCGGCGGCCTAGATGTGCCATATACATGATGAGTGTAGTAAATGGTAACCCAGCCAAGATTTCAAATCAAACTAAGATAATAGAGCTAGCATAATTTGATCTGTACCCATCCTATTAATTTGACTAATGTGGCTGAGTAATATTCCTGATTAAGGAGTCGGTCAATTACAACCTTACCCAAATATTCACACGTGATATGGTTCATTCAGTTCCTTAGAGAATTGTACTTGGCATAAGTTCAAGAAAGAGAAAAAAGAAAAACTCATATAGAGTACCTCTATGAATTCACCTCTGTTAATGGTCACATACTTTGCTTTCCCACATCCTGACAAGTAACTCAACACCGCAGACGCTTCCACGGATCCTCCACAGATGTCGTGGAACTTCCTCATTGTAATGATGCTCGAAGAAGCCCAATGGTCTTGAGATAAGACACTGAAAATCTCCATGGCCTTCTCCTAGGTACGAAGAAAAGAACTGTCTGATATATACAAGAAAAGAACTTTGACATTGGTTACTAATCAAGATAACCTTCTTAACTAAAGGTGAGAAATAAAAATCCTACATTAATTACGCTGCCTATCGGCATAGAGTACTTCCAGAAACAAGTAAAATGTACTAAATTGGTGAGAAGATTATGTATGATGACATCACGAAACTTTTATCAAACAACTGGTGGGTAGTTAATTTAGGAATAGAAAAAGAAAAGAGGGCAGAGGAGAGAACGGAAGGAAAAGAATTCCAAGAATCAGAGGGGGATAAGGAATTCCAGAGAGATAGAGACAAGGAAAGATATAGACGAATTCCAAGAATCAGAGGGGGGGAGGCGGAGAGAGCAGGGGGAGAAACAGATATCAAAGGTCTTCCAAATATTGCTTTTGTTCTTGTATCATTCAAATGAACAAGTAATAAACCCATCTGTAGGCTAGAGAACAATAAAATTGATAGGCATGATCTAAAATTATTCCTAAGTCCGAAATAAAGGAGATCCACCAAATATAACTGCAACTAAAATGGGTAAACCCAGTGCTAGAGGCTCCCGCAACTGAGCGGTCTTGAGAGTAAATCTAGTAAAAGTCTTCAACCCTAAAAATACTGCAACATTATATAAAAGACCAATTAGACTAAGAATCAGAACACATAGTTGACATTCTTGTTCATCCCACATCAACTAACTGCATCAATCCCTCTAGTTGAGGAAACATGACCTCACGTTTTCTCTATTCTTCAGAAATTGATGCAATTTCAGCAGTGTCTTAATGAACTCATAAATCTTTTTGCTCTGGTACAAAATGGATGTAGCTTGACCTTGTGATCTTTTATCGAATAAGTGGAGTGGTAAATTGCCAAACCTTTTTCCATTTTTCAATATATATTCAGCACTGTCTTAATGAACTCATAAATCTTTTCTCTCTGGTACAAAATGGATGTAGCTTGATCTTGTGATCTTTTATCGAATAAGTGGTGAGTGGTAAATTGCCAAAGCTTTTTCCATTTTTCAACATATAATGCATAAGAATGGAAGAGGCGATAAAAGATAGCATATGAGAGACGAGTGGGAGAAAATGAATTCTAGGAAAAAAGGGAGATGAGAGGTACTACATACTAAGAAGTACACCCAGTCATGGTTGTTAGAATCGTTCGATTCATACGATTTGATTCGATTCTCATACCGAACAATTCGAATCATGCCTCTGAATCGGAAATCCATTGAATCGGTCTGAATCGTCCGATTCATGGATGATTCACGATTCGATTCATATAAATTTTGAGTTTCGCTTTTAAAATAAATATAAATAAAATAAAATAAAAAGTGGTCTTAACTTTTGCTCATGTTACATGCCATTCTATTCTTTCATTTGTATTAGTTTACATTTGTTAAGTTGTAATACAATTTCTACACATAAAACTTCTGATTGTGTCAAAATAAATAGGTGACTAGATAGATCAGGCCAAGCTTTTTATTAGCAAATCACTAGTAACGATATTCATTCATTGTCCTTATGTTTGTTTCTTTTTTCTATTCGCATTCATGCATGTATGTGAAGTGTTGGGCTTCATATCCTAAAAAACCAACACATTATTATAGGTATATACATACAAATATACAATTTTGTATATACATGTGTTTTATATGCATATACAAAAATATATTACAATCTATTTTCTAAAAAAAACTGAATCTTACAATTCACGATTCATAATTTTGACATACCGATTCACAATTTGACAACATAAACACCCAGTAAAGTCCTTTAAACTAAAATTAATGAAACATTATCTGAAGTAGACATTAACTCAGAGCTTGAATCGCTTCTCATTGGTGGAACCTCAACCTTAAGTTGTGTTACCGTTATGTACTTCAAGAATTCTATTCTGGCTTAGGTACCAAACTGACTAGACGGTGGTAATTTGGTAAACATACTATTTTTTTCTCACTCTAATTTGCAATTGATACGAATGAAAACTCTAAGAATGGAAAAGAGGAGAAAAAAGATAGTGAGCAGAATAACTCAAAGAAATAGGGGTGATAAAAGACATCAAAGAGATAGAAGGGAAGAGAGAGAAGAGAGAGGGAGAGACTGCGATAGGGGGATGGGGAGAGCACAAAGCTTTTCTTTATATTATTTTCTCAAGTACTATTTGTTGAAGCTTGATATACACTGTTGGGCTGATTCTCTAACAGTTGTAATTGGTGACTTAACATGGTATTTCAGCCTTGTTTGTGGCCTTGTCAGAGGTCTTGGGTTCGACTCTCCATCCCCACTTTGGTATGCATATTTGCACTTAGGCATTTCTCTCCATTATGATGGAGTTTAGTTTGTTGTCTCTCCATGTGCGAGACATAGTCGCACGTGAGGGAGGGTGTTGAAGCTTAATATACATTGTTGGTCCCTTCTCTAACAGCTTAAGCTTTTAGAGTAGTTGGTAATTTAACATGGTATCAGAGCCTTGTTTATGAAAGGTCTTGGGTTCAACTCTCTTGCCCCGTTATGGTATGGGTTTTTGCACTTTGTTGTTTGTTTGTTTTGTTTTCTCTCCTTGTGCAAGTCGGGGTTGCATGTGATGGAGGGTGTTGAAGCTTGATATATATTGTTCGGCCATTCTCTAACAACATAAGCTTTTGAAGCAACTGGTAACTTAATATCCATCTCCGAAGCTGCCTTATTTAACAATTAATAGAGCTATCTATAGTATAGGACAAGACAACATTGAAACTGATTGGCATAAACTCAAGCTAATCCTAACATAACTCAATTTCAAAAAGTAAATACACTAAAAGTACTAACATCAATTATTGTAATATAACCCAAAAGCTTCCTTAAAATAACAATCAACACAGATATTTGTAGAAAGGACAATGCTAAGGGCACAAACAAATCTCACTAACACTTACTAACACACTCTATCTCTCTCCTAGTGTCTAGTGATACTGCAGACCCCACACTGCCACTAGGAGAGAGATAGAGTGTGTTAGTAAGTGTTAGTGAGATTTGTTTGTACCCCAAATATTACCCTTTGTAGAAATCACTTCATTGTTGGTCCCACATCAACCAAGTGCATTAAAGGAATTAGTTCTCACACAAAATGTTAAACCAAGTGCCTCCTAACATCAACTATATCCAAGAACTCCATGATTGCTAGACTATCATATGTGCACATTGAATCCATCCAGCCATTTTTGTTTTCCCCTTTAGGTCCAATAGTAGTACCTTTAGGGTAATGGCCTTTAGATACAGTAGTATTGGATATACATTGCATTGAGTTGGAGGACTTCCTTCTTCCTATAAAACCCCCCAACCCCATGGCCATCTTCAAGAGACTTGGGGCTTGAGGCTTGTATCGTCCCTCAAGGGTGGAGCAGAAAATACAACCGGAGAGAAACAACTGGGGGTGTTAGATATGGTGTGCTGATGTCCACAACTATACCACACATGTATCTTCAAGAAGAAAAAGTTCCTGAGCATGGACAGTTTTCTAGCAACAATCATGACTTTGGTTCTCTCTTTTTCTTTTCTTTTTTCCTCAAATATCAAATGCAGGAAAATTGAAAACACGGAAAAAAAATATTAACTCCTCCATTATTGGGGGTAAAACTATGCATGACACTTACCTTCAATAGTGTTGAAAGAATGATATGACCCTCAAAGAGATCTTCCGGAGCAGATGATCTACCTAAACCCACAAGATGTGTCACTCTTCTCAAGATCCGGGAGAGCTGCCCGCTTGTTGGATCCACAAGATCCCTGGTTCGTAAAACTTCACCAGCATTATACATTTCAAGCTGAAAAAGGGGGGTAAGGAAACATAATTAAAATACAGGGAAGTGCCAAAAAAATGTGAGAGAGAGAGAGAGAGAGAGAGAGAGAGAGAGAGAGAGAGAGAGAGAGAGACCTTTAGAAGTTGCTAGCGTAGATATGGCTTGGATCCTAGATTAATGGATAAGACTGTTAACAACCATCTACTCTAAAAGCTTAAGCTTAAGTATTTATACTCCCAAACACGCCCCCCTCACGTATGGACCAAACACGTGGAATTTTTTTAAAAAAATTGGGTGACGGCGAGGATTGAACTCGGGACCTTTACCTGCTCTGATATCGTGTGAACAACCATCTATTCTGAAAGCTTAAGCTGTTAGAGATGGTATAACTTGAGTATTTATACTCTCAACAAAGACCATGGCCAAAGGGTTATGAATACCTATTTGTTTTGCTCAACAACCAGTTTTAGTGCCTAGTAGAACTGCAACACTTCTCAAACTTTTAAAATGGTCAACACAATAAAGGTTTACTAATTGTGTGTACCCAAAAGAGATGAACTTCAAGCCAGTATAATTGCTTGTGTTAGAACAACTATGAAACGCTAGAGCTTATGTCTCGTGTGAAAGTCAAGACAATCTACAGAAAGAGAAGTGAGGCCCAACGTATTTGTGAAGAATAATAATCCTAAATAAATCTGATACAAGAGTAACACTAATGACTCCAGCACAAAATGAGAGGATAATTAATTTTTCTCTATATCTTCTTCTTCTTCTTCTGGCATTGGGATGTGAGACATTCCTATTCATAGTGGTTAGTGCATATGATCAACCCAAGAGGTCATGTGCGCCAAGGCACATGCCTAATGCCGTAAAAGATTGTGGAAGGTTCTCTCTTCCTCTAGAAGCTATGAAGCACGGACACGAGCACGCCGACACGAATACGACAAAACACGGGCACGTCGACACGGCAAATCCTAAAAAAATTGCACGTTGACACCGCAGGAAAAGTGTCCGCGAAGTGTCGTGTTCGTGTGCGGGACACGATACGACATGCGACACGTTACCTTCTTAGAAGTGTCCGTGCTTCCTAGTCTAGAAGGGCTAAGGTTATGTTACCCAGACTCGAGTACGGGTGTTGGGTCAGGCACTTATCCAAGTGTCGGGTTTGTCCAGTTTTCAAAGATTTTACACTATTTTGAACGGTCCAAGAGAGGAGTACCCTTATTTGGGTGTCGGGTCGGACACGGGGTACTCCATGCATTATGAAGGGTCTATGGAAGGAACCATCACTATCATCCTTAACCACCTCTGGACTGTAGAGACTCTCTAGACTATGCCCTCAAGTCTAGGTCCATTGTTAGGATTTAAGATGAGGTAAATCATTCCCTTCATTTCAGTCGACTTACTATTCAACTAACTAAAAGGCTAATGACTTGATTATTGATAATTTTAGTCAACTTTTCCAACTAAAAAGGGAACCAACTTAATTAACCGTCATTTCCATTTGACTGGCCTTATTGTTGGTCGACTGGTTTTCTATCAACAAAAAATTCCACAGAATTCCTAAAGGGTAAAACATCTAATCTATTATATATGTATAATTGCTGAAGCAAAACAAGCCTCAGCATTGTGCCACATCAGCATTCCATTTTCAATCAAAAAATCCAACGTGGCAAGAGATCTTACCCGTTTCTCTCTCTCTCTCTCTCTCTCTCTCTCTCTCTCTCTCTCTCAAATTCTCAATCTCAGACGCAGAGACCCATTTTGAGCCCCTGTCTCTTCCTCTCCCTTCCTCAGCTCCTCTTCTATCTCTATTACCCTTTTCTCTTCTATCACTATCTACAATCGTCTCCAAAATTTCAGATCCTCTCTCTTTCTCTTTCTCAACCTCTTAATTTCTCTAATTTCTTTCTTCCTCGCCACTACTAACATCACCACCGGCCCTCCTCCAATCACAGGCTTCTTCGCCTGCCTCCAAAGGTGATCCCTCTCGGGTATCCCTTTGACATCTTCCTCTCTCTGCACACACACACACACACACACACACTCTCTCTCTCTCTCTCTCTCTCTCTCTCTTGTATATACACCCCTCTTTTTGGTTTTGAGAGAGACAGAGACAGGGAGAGATCAAAGAAACCAATGTATATAAGAATGAATAGACGAATGTTTACTCCTATAATTAATATATGTATTATATTTTACATATTTAGGGTTTGCAGATTTTGATTTACCCTATCTAATTAATTGGTTTATTACATTTTACTGATTTAGAGTTTGCACAATTTGCTTTAGGTATTCTTCTATGGAACTTGCAATGGAGGTTTGTCCAGGTAATGTTTTCACACTATTATTGGTTCTTCTATCATTGGTTCTTTGAAATTTTGGTCACTCTTAAGCACAAATATTTTTGGTTTTGTTTTGGGAGGAAACACTCTTAACCACTCTAATCCCACCGATATGTTTTTTTGGTAAGCTAAAGGAATACCACTGACACTTTGTGTTTTGACAAGCAATTGAAATACAAAATAATCAGTGTTACATGTTGCATTGTTGTTTTTATAATTTCAGTATGTGTTGTTGGATTGGTACTTTTAATTATGCAGGTTAGATGTTTGTGTAAATGCATCAATGAAAGTGGATATACATGAGGTATTTGTTTTGAGTGGGGCTGTAAGAAGTTTCTGTCTCAAATTGGTGTGTGCCAATTTTTGGTTTTTACTTTTTCCATGTCAGTCTGCAAAAAATAATTAAGAAATTGAAGTGCGTTCAAGCATTTTTCAACTGTGTTGTGTGTTGTTGATCGATTTTACGTTGAATTGAAAGGTTAGCCCGTGGAGAAGCAGCAGGAGTTGACTCGAAGCATTATGGAGGTTCCACTCACTCTCTCTATTTCTCTCATCTTCGGCGTTTCATTTTGTGCTGAATTAGATTTTGGCAATAAGCACAACTTTCCTAATGAAACCATTTAAGATCCATCATCTTTATACCTAAAAATGGTAACCAAAAGTATGATTGAAACTATTGCTTCAGAGCAGCTAAACATGCCCTAACACCCTATGTCAGGTTATATAAAATTTTAGCCATCCAAAATACAATTAACGCATTTCTTTTGTATAATTCGTCAATATACGGCAAGACATTTGTACCTACATATTTGAATTGACAAAAAAAAGTATTTCTTCACCATTATAAGAAAATTTGAAACATAACTATTTCAGTTTCAATGTCCTCGAGAACAGTCCATTCTATTTCTGTACGACCATTTGATTATGCTATATTTTGATGTTGGAAAAACATTTTGATGGGCTTGCAGTATCACTTTAATGCATATTTTTTGCTCTTTTCAAATACTTCCTACATTTTGTTTCTTTGTTAGTTGGACTCTAATACTTGAAGCTGCAACAAACAGTAATTTCACTTTTGTCCATACATAATTACAGAGTTTTGGACTAAGCAGCACATACAAGGATACATAGAAGGTACACTATAAAACATTAATACTTTTAATATATGAACATATAATGCAGAAATTGCATTAGTTTTAATATATGAACCCAGCCATAGGGATGATCCGACCATTGGTCATGAATGCTTGCTTGACCACTGGATCAAAAAGTTCTGTTCTCTCTCTCTCTCTCTCTCTCTCTCTCTCTCTCTCTCTCTCTCTCTCTCTCTCTCTCTCTGTAAGTACTAAGTATGAAACTCTCAACTTCAAATCCATTCTTTTTCAATTAGTTTGGAATTAATAAAATTAAATCAATTCGTCTGTTACAATGCTGTGTGTTTTAGCTTGCTATTGATTTATTGAAAACATAATTGTGAGTTCATTTATAGCTTCTGTTTGTTTGTTGTTTCCTTTGGGGGTTTGTCTGCTTTATATATGTTTTCCTACTGTCACTTCAATTTTTGGCTCACTATAATATTACATTTGATTAAAATCCTTTTGGGTGCTAAAGCTTGATATATAGGGTGTGATATAGGGTGTTATACCTTGATATATATATATATATATATCTAATGTTGGGTCCATTATCTAAGAGCTTTAAAGCTGTTAGAGTTACTGGTAAACTAACATTATATTGGGTTTTTTTTTTCATTATTAAAAGTCAAATTTTGTGGTGTTCAAGATTAAAACTTTAACATTGCTTATATTATTGTTATGCTCATGGTTCAAAGTTACCTTTTGGAATGAACCAGCATACTTGCTATTGCCAAAGTCGGGTCTTTATGGTTATTGTTTTGTCACTTTTGTGTCCTTGCAGATTTGCTTATACTGAGTATGCGTACATGTTTTGGTTACTTTTTGGAAGGATAGGTCTCAACCCAATAAGTAGACTTCTGTCAATAGTTCAGAAAACATTTTTCTTTTTGGTTGACAGATAACATTTACAATTTTTTTTCCGTCCCCCTTGATAGGATACCAACATAATAGGGATGAAAAAGAACAAAGTAAAATGAGAATAAAATACAGGTAGATTTATGTGGTTTTCCTATCTGGTTATTTTTCAAATCTTAAGAAATTAAATAGTCTACAATTCTTGTGTAGGGTTGATCCAACTGAGCTACTAGGGAGCACCGGTGCAGGTGCGGGCGATTTATAAATTTCCAAAAAGCAATGGCAAGGGTGCAAGAGTACTTAAAAATACGCTTTTATGTAATTTTATACACTATGCACAATCTTGATTTTTATTTTTAACAGTCTTGATTCAAAGAGAATCAGTGATAAACTCGCAATGTAGGCATAGACTCTTTTTTGATAAATCGTAACTCTGGATAGATGCTTAATGCCAAGGGCTCTTTTATCTCTAAATATATATATATATATATATACACACAAACGTATAAAAACATATGTCATTTTTTGATTTAGTCCTGCTTGCTATAGTCAACTGATGTTTCGTTTGTTGTTATTTGATTTTATATTACAGGCCGCCAGAAATGGTAGAAACTGCTTCTCTGCTTGTGCTGCTGCTCCGCTCTTCTAATCATCGCCGATGCCGGTAATTTGCTACATTTGGTTTTTTGTATTATTTTTTTTCAATTCGACGCAGCAATGTTATACTATGTAATTTCAATCCATTTAAATGATCATAGAACCCTGTGTTCCAGAATTCAAGTGTGATTTAGTGTCCATGATGAAATGGAAACTTAATTGAGTCAAATAAACATGTCTCCATTAAATTGAAAACTACTCAGGAATAAGATCTAGATATTCCTTTCTGGTTGGAAATTTCCTCTTGGAATATTAGATATACCCTTTTTTCACCCTCTGTCAAAAGCAATAATTTCCTTAGTTGATGATCTATATAGCTTCTATTCCCTATTAGCGGCAAGTTTACATTGTCAATGTAGAAGAAGAAAAGAAAGGGACAAAAAACTATGAATATTGCTAGGCTTCCCTAATTTGAATCCCAAAATTAGTTTCCAAATGGCTTAACCGTTGCACCACATGTCGTGATAGTGATTGACGGTATCATATACCACTACATGTGGTACAATTGACAAAGCATTTAGGATTCAAATTTAGAAAGTATAGCATAACCCAAGAACAATTGATTGGTGATCTTCTTTAGTTGGCTTACCCTTTTTTTGGTTTACGGATTCATTGAAGGAATGAAAAGGGACAGAAAAACACTGGAAGGAAAACTAATTCCCTTGCGTTTTTCCTTATGTTTTCCTCCGTGCTTAAACAACACTATACGTAAAAAAAATTCCCAAAAAACAAATAGAATGTGCACCAAAAGGAAGGAAAACGACTCACAAAATTCTAACTGTTTAATTTATTTCTCATCTTATATTCTCCTCATCGATTTCCCCTTTAAATTCTCAAAGTTTTGGTCTGGTGCTAAATTGGATATATTTTGTTTTTGAGTTACTTTGGGATCCTACCTGTCTTGTGGATATAAGCCTAGATTTGGCTTTCTTTTTGGATTTATGACATCATTTGCCTTGAGTTCCTTATATTTAGGTTCATTATGGTGCTATCATCTTTAGATTGGGATAGGCTACAGATTCTTCTTTTGGTTTGATTTAGATTGGTTATTTTTCTGTCTTGACTGGTAGGCTTTCTGTGTTTATTAGTTTCAGCCCTGGCGAAATTATGTATAAATAAATATCTAATATTATACTAGAATAGGGTCACACACTCCGTGTGTGTGCTAGTTTGTTTGTTTTTTAGACAGTTTTTTTTATCAACTGTTTTAGGCAGTTTTTCCCCATTTGTTGAAGCAGTTTTTTTTTTTTTTAATTGATTGGGTATTTTAATACTCTACTAATATTTTTTAAGAAAATAAAGTATAATGGTTTAACTGTAATTATAAAAAACTTAGAAAATAATGTTGGTACCCCTCCCTTTCTCTTTATAATCTAATATTATATATCTCATAAAAATATGTGTGATTTAGTTCTTTGTGATTGACAATGATTTCAACATATTTCCCCCGATTTCGATAGTAGCCCGTGCGTAGCACGGGGTATCGACTAGTTCAATTAAATGAGCATCAATCACAGTCTTCTCTCAGAACACCCGCACTCACCCACCTTTTGACTCTCTCTTTACACCTCACCACTTCTCTTAGAGATCCCTTGTTGTTAGTTGAAGATTACTACTCCAGTACGAACTCATTTACCCTAACTTAAACACTATCAACGAAGGAATCATATATAATCGCATACATTGAAAGACAGAGGATTCTGCTGTTTTCTGTCCGGTTGGCATTGATCAGTTTTTGTAGCACAATTCTACATAATTATTATTCAGATAAAGAGTATTTATTGTGTCGGTCTCATAAACAAGCATTTATTATGATTAGAGTAAGGTTGACAGTAACAGAGACAATTGAGTGAAAAGAAGCTCACCAGTACATGGTCAAGGCACAAAGGGATCAAGCCGCCTCTATTGAACCAAATATTCTTCACCTTCACAAAAAATAAAATACTAACTGGTTATCAAACGTGTCCTTTCAAGGAGAGAGAGAGAGAGAGAGAGAGAGAGAGAGAGAGAGAGAGAGAGGGTTGAAGTTGAGACCTGGGAAGGTCGAATGAGAAAGAGGCCGAGATGTCGAGCGACTTTAAGGATTAAATCCCTCCAGAAGTAATAGTTAGACTCCCAATCGGACCTCTGACCGCTGAAAGCCTTGAATCTTGCAGTAGCCTTCACTTCATCCTCCCAATCTTCTCCCACTTCCTTTCTTATGAATTCCTCCAAACACAAAGACGACGACGACGACGACATCGACATGACATCCTCCTACCTACGACCATCCAAATGAGGGGAGGGAACTCTGTCTTTGTTGTAGAAATCTTCTTTCTTCTTTTCCTTTCGTTTGTTGTTGCTTTTGTTTTGGAGAAACAAAAAGTTGAAGGGTCTATTTTGGGAATAACACAAAAAGTTTTCCATTTTAAAATGGTGATTATATCCGCACTTATTTTGTTTAGGGATATTAGTTCATAGTCCCTTAAAATTGAGTGTTTTAGCAAAAAAATTATATTTTTTGTCACTCGCTACTTTTCGTATTCGGTGAACAGTCCCTCCATTCACAGATAATATTATATTATGTATGAACTTTAAATCATCATAAGTCACTCACTTTTTGGCTTTTTGGTTGATTTTTTTTTTTTTTTTTGATTTCATGTATTTTTCCGAGATCTACGCAATGAACTTGAAAGTTGTACAAAAAAAAGTAATTTGGAATTTCGTTTTTCATTTTTATCTTTCAGATATATAATATTATCTGTTGACAGATAATATTATTTGTCAACTTTAAACCACCATAACTTTCTCAATTCTTGAGCTTTTTGGGTGATTTTTTTTATTTTTTTTATTTTTTTATTTCATGTATTTCTTTGAGATCTACACAATCGGTGTGGAAATTTTATGAAAAAAGTTAAGTTGTAGCCTGATTTTGAGATTTGACAATAATATTATCTGTATCTGTGTGTCTAACAGATAATATTATCTGTTAACATTAAACTACCATAACTTTATCAATTCTTGAGTTTTTTGGGTGATTTTTTTTTTTTTTGGATTTCATGTATTTCCTTGAGATCTACGCAATAGGAGTCGAAATTTTCTGAAAAAAGTTAAGTTATAGCCTGATTTTGAGATTTTACAGATAATATTATCTATTTCTGTGTGTCTAACAGATAATAGTATTTGTTAACTTTAAACTACCATAACTTTCTCAATTCTTGGGTTTTTTGGGTGACTTTTTTTGTGATTTCATGTATTTTTTTTAAGATCTATGCATCTATGGTGCCAATTGTACGAAAGAAATATGTTTTTATTATATGTATACGAAAAAATACAATTTTTCATATTTGTTTGATGTTTAATTTTTTTTGTCCCTGTATTTCATAGTCAATATTGAACTCGTTTGATGGATCTCATTTTGCTGATTACAAAACATCAAATTTTACGAAAAACGGACTTGTATAACAAAAGTTATAGCAATTTGAGTGTAAAAAAAGGCCTAATGCGATAAAAAAAAACTAGCACGTGCTTTAGCTTTGAAAAGTTTTATTTGAGGGAGCTACGGGCGAAGCTCCCTTTTGTTTACTCACTACACCCACTTTTTTTATAAGTATTTCATCTTCCAAACATACCCTTAACACAATGACAAAAGAGTGGTTCTATCTACACACCTATTTTGCTCTTTAAGCCTGCCATTGAATGAATTTTTTTTCATAACAATTATAACGCTATACAAAATGACATATAGGGACAAATTAATAAAAAAAAATTCTAAAATAGTTACTGTAGTCACCCTATTTTAACCTGCCAAAAAAGAAATAACTATCGAATGGGGCCCATCAGGCGCGCAATTCAAGAAAAGAGTTCTGGTGTCCAATCAGGAGCCCTAGAGGTTAAATCAAAGTCCATATAGAGACCACAACTCATTAACCGGAAGTTCCAGAGTCCGGGATCATCCGATGATGATAATCGACGACGTTTTAACCAGAATCGAAGTTCAGCACGAAATTCAAGACCAGAATCAAGTATGGGATGATCGAAATTCAAAGTCGTTTACATCAAGGCAAAACAGGAATCAATGCAGGCCCACAGCACTTCGAATCGTCAAATTCTGACAATTGATGAAGAATCGGGCTCCGACCGAAATTCCGACGCACTGAAATCAAAGAAAAAGGATGCAATCGTAAATCCAGAAGTGCTAGAGGTCTGAATGGACATGACTGATTGAAGTGCGGAGGAAAATAGAGATTCTGGAACTTGAATTAGTCCAATCGGACAACCTGCGAAGAAACGGAGTCCGATTGAAGTTTTAACGGCCTGATCTGCATCGACAGGGGCATGCAGGTCATTATCCGGACACATAAATCAACGATCCAACCATACGGATCTAAAGAAGACATTAATTGAGCCCAGATCTTTTTGAATCGTCCGAATCGGACGTCCAGATCAAAAGATATCAAAGATCAAAGCTCAGGAACGATCGATGGCTCTGATCGACTATTGGAACAAACCCCTTTGCATCTCACCTACATGGGATTACAACCCATATAGGGCTCCACTTTTCTTCTATAAATAGAAAGCCCTCCTTCCCTTCTCAGGCGCACAGAATTTCTCCCCCCCACAGATTTTTGAGCCTTGTTTGGTTTGAAACCAAAAACTCCCTCATCCTTAAGCTTTGTTTAGTTTCTAACCAAACACCCCCGTTACAAATAGTACCACCAATACCACTACCACTGCCACCACCAGCTGTGGATATCGGCATTTGGGCCCACTTTTGTTTAAAACAATTTCTTTTCAAAACAGATACAAAGAGTCGCCACTTAATTTTTAAAAAGAAATTAAGAAACCATTTTAAAGCAAACTGATCTTTTTTGGAAACCAGAGATTTCTAGGTTCGGGGATTATGGAATGAGAGGGGAAGGAGCCCGATGGACTAAAACACCCCCTCTCATCCTATCTCGTGATATGCCTCTACTCAAAATCCTTTTTAATCGAATTATTAATCTAAGTATGCCCTCAACTAATACATATATACATATACATTACAAAAGCATGTCAAAAGAGTGTAAGATTGCTAACGGTAAAATATTATTCATAAGCCACATAACTCAAATAACAAGCAAGATGACGTGCAAGTAAGGAACTAGGAAACTTACCCGGGATCCAGCCGCGAAATGGGAGACGTGCAATGCATACAAAGTAGAAATCCTAAGAAGATGTCTCTAAGCACATATGCACGGAAGAGAAATCTTAATTCTAAGGTGTCGCACATGAAGTCGAAAATCAATTAAAATCAAAGAAGTGAAATAAACTAGAGAAGAGTTGAGAAACCGTACCTCAATAGCGCTATAAAACAAAGGGTTAGTCCACTTGCTTTAGACAAAATATAATATGAAATCCTAAATAACATTCTTAAATTTCTAGCTTAAATATACCAAGCATAGAAAGAGTTGATATAATTATGAATTCCTTCTAATTAGTTGGAGATTCAACACCTCTATAGATATACAAGTCTCAACTAAGAGCCAATGTAATGTCCATATAGAGATGGTACAATTCCAACTTGATCATAAGGAGGCCATAGTTATGTTCAACTAGGTTCAATTAAATGCAATATCAAGCTAAAGATTAGTGCTAATCCTAAGTATCAACATACATGAAATGAATGCATGGATATAAATAAGAATGAGATATGAACCAATCATTGATTTGGATCATTTATCCTCTGGACTTAAGCTTAATTATCTTTATTCAAAACATGGTTTGAGTCCTAGGACATTAGGAGGCCATTAGATTAGAGTTGTTCAAGGTTTATCAAAACTATGACAGAATTGCAAGCAAACAAGACATTCAAAAAATAGAAATAAAATATTTTCAACGGTTGGATCTTAATGATATTTGATTATGTTATACCTCTATGAGTCTAGTTTCTAACCCAAAAAGAAAATCAAAGATCCAACGGTTGAATCTCTGGGAATTTGGTCATAACCAGACATCACTCAGGAATTTTCTACTCTATGTCCAGAGTTTTTTGTATGATTTTCTAAAAATAGTAAAAAAAAATTAGAATCACTTTGATCTTTTTAGGGTATCTTCCTAATCCATTGTACTACCTAGAAAAATTTATTTGAGGTCAAGAAAACTTGATTTAGACTCTGATTTACTTATTTTAAAACAAACTTACTGTTCTAAAATTTTGGACAGAGAGCAACTTACTCACATATCATAAGACCAAGCCGTCCTAAATATGGAATTTCATCAAGACTAAGAGTATGTTGATAGACATATGAGTTATGAACATTCCCAAATTGGTCTCACTCAATTCTCGTGGATCATGATTTAATTAAAAATCCTTGATCTCAGTGAATTCATGAGTTCACTGCACCATTTGTTGAATTAGTATTCATACTTTAAATCAAGCTTGACCCATGATTTTATAAAGAACTAAGATCAAATATGATTGTAATTATTGGAATGAATGAATGAAATACAATAAGATTCATGGGTTTAACCTTAATGGATCTCCATTTTAAACCTCACACTTAGAGATCAAGAGAATCCTAAGGTTTTGTTCAACCCTATGATCTTTGAATAATGAAGGTAAACTAGTCTTATATCTTACTCCTCTCCCAAACATATGGTCTTAGAGGAGTGTAGACTTATTGTATCTTATTTCCCTCTCAAATTAATGGTCCTTGGAGATTAAGACATGACTCAAAATCATATGAACCTCATAGGATATAGAAATGGCCCTATGAGACTCAACTTGAAGGACTCAAGTTATGGTTCAAAGAAAAAAAACTTAGTCCTAAAAATCATATGAATGTAACTAGAACCTATCCTTAATCCTCACATAAATCATGAGATTATGGAAGATTAATGGATCAATTATACCAAAGGAGACCCAATGAGATATAGAAGATCTCATGGATTTCAATAAGAAAAAGAAATAAAGACAAAAGAAATAAAATCAAGGTGTACATAAAGTCCAAGTAAAGATGCTTCAACAATTTTTGTTTTAAACCCAAGGCTATGTATAGATCCAAACTACTAAAAACAACGCTTGAAAATTCAATCACAAACTTAATGTAGTGTGTGATGAAATGGGGGAAGAAGAGAGGTTTTGAAAATGTGCAAAAGTCCTAAATCTATGAGTTTGTGATTGAATCTAGCCTAATTCTAGATAGACTTAGAGGGTTACCTCTATGACCTCAAGAACTTCTTGATTTGTTGATGAAGATCTTTCAATTTCTCCAACTTATTCTTCAAATTCTTCAAAGGAACTCTTGAATTCTTTTTAATTTCTTAATTGTTCTCTCTTAAATCTCTCTAGTTTTCTATATCTTGTAAAATGGAAGTAGAGGATTGAGGGAGAAGAAAATTTGGATTCCTTGAAATGGAGGTAAAGGCCTCCTTACATAGGCCAAAATCTGACGGTCAATTGGGTAATTTCAGGTGGAAAACCCATATGTAAAAATATTCTATACGTATTTAAGAAAAACAGGCTGTTACAGTGAGCAGCACTCACTCCGACACTCACTGAGTGCCGCACCGGCACTCAGCAAATATTGCAGCGGCACTCAGTGAGTGCCGGCGCCTATGCCGCGTGCCGCACCAATGGTATTGTCTCCTTTTATTTTATTTTCAAACATTTATGCTAAGTATATACTTTAATACATGCAAATTATACTTATACATTATAAATATTCTATTATATTATGTTTTTCTTCTTCTTTTTCTTCATTTTCTTTCAAAATTCTTTTCTTTTCTTTGAAATTCCTTTTTATTCTCTTTTTTTATTCCCAAAATAGCAATATATATATATAATTAATTTTGGAGATTGACCTTCGGACTGTTCCTTGCTCATATGTACTTCATACCCGGGTTTTTTTGAATCACCTGATTTCCCTCTTTCTCTCAGTTTTGAAAAACTTAGTTTGAAGAATCTTCTGAAGAACTTGAATTGTTTGGAAAGTCTTCGAATTTTTCCAGTCATTTGTCATCATCGGCCTAAAGGTAACCATCCCCTGAATTCGACGGTCGGTCAAAATTGCGGTGTCTACAGTTTGCCCCTCTTCGGCAGAGCTTGTGAAGCAACGCGTATCGCAAGTAAATGTCGAAGCCTATGTGAAGACAAGCCTTTGATCTATCTGTCGCATTCAGGTAAAAATAAGGTGCGTTGCAAAAATAGGACGCCTAAATGGTCGGTGCTAGTCGTGCTCAACGTCGAGCTGCCTAAGTATCCCAACGGGAATCAGACCAGGACATAGTTCGGATAGGGGATAGACACAGATAATCACAAATAAGCATATGGATGAATGTACCTATTCTATCGTGATGCACGTGCTCAAGCAGTCCCACGTTCCATTCTCTCAGGTGCAATGCCTTAGAATCATACTACTCTCCTCAGTAACAAAATGCATTCTACGCCACTCTACTTATGATGGCATTCTTTTCCGGGAAAGTCATAACCGTCATAGATGTGCTTCCTACGCTTAATTCTCCGGCACTCTTCTAAGAATCATTTGATCGAATCAGGAACCACGCTCGGTTGAAAGACTAAGATGCGCATCGCGCCTTATACTCTGGTGTCTCCAAATAAGCATCTGACCGACTGAGATGCGCATCGCGCCTTAAACTCCGGTGTCGAATCAGGAACCATGCTCGATTTAAAGACTGAGATGCGCATCGCGCCTTATACTCCGGTGTCTTCCAAAAAATCATCTGATCGACTGAGATGCGCATCGCGCCTTAAATTCCGATGTCGAATCAGGAACCATGCTCGATTGAAAGGGCTGAGATGCGCTCCGCGCCTTATACTTCGGTGTCTCAAAGAATCATCTGACCGACTGAGATGCGCATCGCGCCTTAGACTCCGGTGTCGAATCAGGGACCACGCTCATTTGAAAGACTGAGATGCGCATCGCGCCTTATACTCCGGTGTCTTCTAAAGAATCATCTGATCGACTAAGATGCGCATTGCGCCTTATACTCCGGAATGAGGTTAACGCAGATTCGTTTAAAGAACCGAGAATGCAAATTCGTTATTTTCTCAAAGCAAAGTTGATGCTGGCTGATTCAATTCATGACTCCTAATTTTAGGAGTTATTCAAGATTCATTTTCGGATTAATTTTCCTAAATCAGGAAACACTTAGACTCGTATTCAAATCATTTCTAAAATCAGAAGTCAAACGAACTCGAATAGACTCAAAAATTTTCAATTTTCCAAAATTCGGAGTCGATTAAACTTATATCGATTTTTTTTTTAAAATCGGGAGTCAACCAGACTCAAACTCATTCAAATTTCAAAATCGGGAGTCAACCAGACTCAAATTTATTCAGTTTTCAAAATTGGGAGTCAATCAGACTTAAATCAGATCGAATTTCAAGAAATATGAATCAATCAGATTCAAATCAAATTTTTTTCCAAAAATCCGGAGTCCATCAGACTCGAATCAAATCATTTTTCAAAAAATCCGGAGTCCATCAGACTCTAATTTTTTTTTTCAAATTCAGAGTCAACTAGACTCAAATCAAATCAATTTCTAAAACATCCGGAGTCAATCAGACTCAATTCAAATTAATTTTCAAAAATCTAGAGTCAATTAGACTCAAATCAAATCAATTTTCAAAAATTCGGAAGTCAATCAGACTAGAATCGAATCAATTTCCAAAAAATAGGAGTGAATCAGATTCATATCAATTTTCAAAAATCCGGAGTCTATCAGACTCTAATTAAATTATTTTTCAAAATCCGGAGTCGACTAGACTCGAATCAAATCAATTTTTCAAAAATCAGAAGTCAATCAGACCTAAATCAAATCGATTTAAAAAAAAAAAACAAGAATCAATCAGATTCAAATCGAATTATTTTCCAAAAATCCGGAGTCAATCAAACTTAATTCAAATTAATTTTCAAAAAATCTAGAGTCAATGGAATAAAAAAAATCTAGAGTCAATCGGACTAGAATCAAATCAATTTTCAAAAATCTAGAGTCAATTAGACTCAAATTTGAATCAATTTTCTCACAATTGGGGCCAATTTTAACTTATGAGAGGGCTTAAAAACATTTTTTCAAACCTTGGGGGCTCTTTCAAAACATGGGAAAATCTTGGGGGTCATCTAAGAAAAATTCGGTGGTCTGTAATATAAATATGAGAATTTTGTGGGGAATAGGGCCACCTGTCACACGCGGCGGCACCCAATGACTGCCAACTGAGTGTCGGTGCGGCACTCTCTGTCTGCTGCGCGACACTCAGTGAGTGCCGCTGCCTCTTCGCCGACTGCCGATTTGGCTGGCAGTGTTTAAAAACCTAATTTCTTTCATTCTCTTTTCCTTCGTTTCACCCTCTCCTACGAGCTTCCTCTCCAAAAACCCTCTTCCCTCTTGATTCCCAACTCAAGAATCATCAAATACTCAAGGTATGTTCACTCTCCTAATGCAAAGATTGTACTTTTAACTTGATTTATGCTTCGAAATCATGATTATGTTTTCATAGGATTTGTAACACCCTGTATCTCTATTTTCAATAATAAATGAATATCTCTTTTTATTTCTATTTTATAAATATTTGGTTGGGGTCAAACCGCAATTTCTTTAAATATAAAAATGCTTTCTATGGTTTTAAAAACAATAGCTATATTTTTGTATCGACCCGGAATTTATTTCCTACACTGATATAAATTTCTGTATTTTTATTTTCAACCGTTATATACCAGCTGATGTTTTAAATCTGCGTTATATCGCATCTTGGGTGTGGGAGCACGTGGGCTCAACCACACCGTGCATTTTCCACTTGTTGCTTGGAGCCTACACATTTTTATCATTATATAACTATGTAGTCATCTCTCATTTCACTCACAGTCTCTCATCACAAACTCTCTGCTTCTCTCATTCTCTTTCAAATTCTCTCAAACTCTCTCTTGCTATCTCAAGATATTAAAACACACACATATACTGATTATATATAATACATACATACACTACACATACATAGATATATACATATATATATATCAATATCAAGAGAACGGAGGAAATTTCAAGAACGACGGATTTTCGGCGGAAATTCTCGGTCTCAAATTCTCAGTATTAAACACCTCTGTGAGTAATTTAAACTCACTCACAATGTTTATATATGTATAATTCAGTGTATATGTGTGTGTATATGTGTATATATAGGTGATACACCATTAAAGCTTGGAATTGGAGTTTTGTAAAACTCAACCAAAATCAATTCTGTGAATCAATTATGGAAGATCTTAGTCCCAATAAGTTGCGGTTTGAATCCTACGACTTAATTCGTTCATATCGCGGCGTATCGTCGATTTAAAGTTTTGTCACTCTAACTTTAATCGCGAAAATCAAGAGATACAATCCGTATTAGTTAAAATTGATCGCGTATTCTTAATCTACGCGGAAAACCGAGGAGATCCATATATTACATGTCCTGGTACGAACAGAATCTGAAAATGGGTATACTTTCAGCTTTAAAATCAAAACAGGGGAGAAAAACGAAGAAGATGAGACTCTGTGACAAATCGTGCGTGCGGATCGCTCGCGCGACCCCTCGCGTGCGCGGATCGCTCGCCCGACCTGTGTTGATTTGGATAGAAATGAGATTTTAAAGGATTTTCCGAAAATGGCCTAATCGTGCGCGCGGATCGCTCGCGCGACCCCTCGCTCGCGCGGCCCGCTCGTGCGAGGTGGCAGTTTTGGCAGTTTGTGTAATTTTTGGTAAGGGACTGTTTGGAAAATATTTTGGGAAATTTTAAGGAACTGTTTGGTAAATATATTGTTTTTAAAAGTCTATGTTTTAAGAATGGAATGAATAAGAATAACTAAAGTAGAGATTCATGTTGTACGATTATCCAGCTTTGAGTTTAGTAATTGATATTATGATTTATAAACATGGACATACATATTAGGGTCGAGGTTGTGTCGATATGCATGTGTGAGAAAACGTGAAAAGAGTAAAAAGTGGCGGTTTGGTGTGCGACCTCAATATCGATCGGATATTATTCCTGGTATTGGAGGCGACAGTGTTGTGCACGACTTAGATATCGATTGGATATTATTCCTGGTATCTAGGGCGCTCATTTCGGATATCGATCGGATATTATTCCTGGTATCCGAAGCGATGGTTGGTCGTGATCGACCCAGATATCGATCGGATATTATTCCTGGTATCTGAGGCGATAGTGTGGTGTGCGACCTCAATATTGATCGGATATTATTCCTGGTATTGGAGGCGACAGTGTTGTGTACGACTTAGATATCAATCGGATATTATTCCTGGTATCTAAGGCGCGTGTTTCGGATATCGATCGGATATTATTCCTGGTATCCGAAGCGATGGTATGGTGTGCGATTTGGATATCGATCGGATATTATTCCTGGTATTCAAGGCGACGATGTGTTGTGCAACCTAGGTACTGATCGGATATTATTCCTGGTATCTGAGGTAATGGTTTGGTTGAGTCGGGTTTTGTAGAGAGAAAAGAGTTTAAAAGATGAGATGTTACATTGTTCATGCAGGGTCGCATATTTATTGCTGATTATTATCCCCCGTGACTTATGTTGGAATTGGAACCTTGAATTTATTGCTTTTAAAGTTAAATTGTACCGTTGTTTATTTGCTTATATATACATTGCGAGCATATGTTTATTTTGCTCACCAGCTTTCATAAGCTGACGGCGTCGATGCGTCCTGGACTCTATGTCTAGATTTTTAGGGTCAGGAGCAGCCAGGGTATTTCGACTATGCTAGTTAGAGGCATGGGACTTTCCAGGAGGCTGCTTTATATTTCCTATGTCTTTTAAATTCAGGTTGTAATAAACTAGTTTTAGACATTTGAATAAGGGCATTTGTGCCTAAGACCTGGACTTATGTAATAGTTTAGTAAGTTTTAAATTTCGGAGCTTATGTTTATTAGTATCCTTTCCTTTAGAAATGCTGTTAAGTTATTTGTTGCAGGGACAATTGGTCATACTCACTTGTCACGACCTACGAGTCCATAAAGGAAATTAAATGCTTTCCTGAATTATGCTACGTCGGGGCGTGACAGGATTTTCCTCAATCCCCTTATACAATTCGTATTTTTCTTGTAGACTTCAAAAATGGCTAGTGGTTCGGGCTCCCATGGACCTTCTAGCAAGAAATACAAGCCCTCCCCTGGCCATGACTCGTCGTTTCTCCTTGCCGATCCCCGAGAAGCACCTCTCGGCACGAGCCTTTAATAAACTGGTATAATCTCAATTCTCTTGCTCTCTTATGATAATGGATGTAATGCTATGCTATGTGTGATGATCAAATGCTTGTACGAATGTGCCCTTAATTTTGTGCATTCCGATATTCCCCCAAACTATTGTTATGCCTTTTTTTTTTTTTTTGAATTGATTTTTTGAATGGACTGCCACGATTGTATTCAATGCTTGAAATTGTGCGTTCGCCTGTTCTCCTTGTTTGGATTCATTGATTTTTATTCCAAGATCATGCCTACGAATTTCATTATTCTATTTGTCCATCGCTAATGAAGGGTTGCACCGACCCCGTAAGCACTCAAATTTTACCTAGGCTAGGCTTATTTTTGTGTGAGCATATATGAACCCAAGATTCATGGTCATGGAGTCCCTACGACTCGAGAATTTATTCCTGAAAATCATGGAGTCGCTAAGACTCGAGAATTTGATTTATTATTTTTCTTTTGAAAACACGGAGTTACTAGGACTCGAAAATTCACATTATTTTTCTTTGAGAGCATGGAGTCGCTTAGACTCAAGAGTTTTAATTTCAAATCATGGAGTCGCTTAGACTCAAGAATTAATTTTCCAAAGCATTGAGTCGGTTAGACTTACGAGTTTTATTTTCAAAGCATGGAGTCGCTTAGACTCAAGAATTTTAAATTCAAAGCATGGAGTCGCTTAGACTCAAGAATTTTTTCGAAGCATTGAGTTGTTTAGACTCAAGAATTTTATTTTCCAAAGCATGGAGTCGCTTAGACTCAAGAATTTTATTTTCCAAAGCACTGAGTCGCTTAGACTCAAGAGTTTTAATTTTCTTCACAGAAATTATTGATTTTGTTGCTTCCCCTTTTTATCGCCCTACCTTTCCTTGTTTTTTTTACTTCTATTTTATTTTTGTTCTCACCCCCCCCCCCCCCTCCCCCCCCCCCCCCCCTTTTTTTTTTTCCAGATGCACGAGGCTGCCCTTAAAGGCCACGGGAGCTTGGCTCACGGGACGCTGGTGGTACAACGAGCTCTCAGACGAGGTTAGGACTGGAGTTAATAATGTCGGCTTTGGACTTTTTGCATTGCTTCTGGAGAAAAGTTCAAATGATATGACCCATATCCAGGCCCTGGCTGAAAGATGGTGGGATACTACAAACACTTTCCACTTGCCATTTGGGGAGATGACGATGACCCCTCTGGACTTCTCTATGATCACCGGCATCCCATTTGGTGGTCTCCCGGTGGCCTACTACGATGATCTCCCGAGCTGACATGAGCAGATCATCGACCTTCTCGGGGCCCATCCTGGAGAGTTCATCGTGCCTGCAAAGTGGTTCATGGATACTTTCAGAGGGCATGTCTTCACTGATGATCAGATGATCTGGGCTTTCATTATGTACATGTTGGGTTGCTCCTTGATGAGCACGAGAGGGGACCGAATCAATTTGGGGTACTTGGCATCTCTGGCGGACATTGATCGCATACCCCAGTATAACTTGGGAGGTGCAGGACTGGCTATGCTCTATCGCCACATGAGTAACGTCTCTAGGGATAATTACCCTTCTACCGGCGGGTACTGGAGTGCATGGGAGGTAACACCACTTTTATTATTTTTTATTTATTTCTTTATTCAATCGGATTCCTCAAAAATCTTTCCTGATTTTATTTTGAACATTGGATTCACTTCTTAATATTTTCCTTTGCAGATATGGTCCTACGAGTACCTGCTTATAAGGGCTCCCAGTACCAGGGATGGTGAGGCTGCCATTATGCTGCAAGGCTTAAAATGGAGGAAAGAGGCGACGGGCCAAAAAGTGGGGGCCCATGACTTCGTAGGCTAAAGAAATCTCCTCTCCAACCTGCGGGAGGTCCATGTGATTGGAATCCATGGGAGGCAGCCCTTCCAGAGGCTAGTGAAGAGATCCAAGCTGTTGTGGGTTTTTCCAAGATGAGGATCCTGATGGTGGGAGAGGCGTGCCGAGAGTGGTACCTCAGTGAGAGGGTGGCTAGGCAGTCCCTTACTACCCCAGCTTTTTATGTACCAAGGGCTCCCCCAGCTACCATGAGGAGCACTGAGACCCTAGACTCTAAAGACCTTGTTGCAGCCTTGGATGGGGAGAACATTATGAATTATTTAGATGGTCCAGACGGCTATGCCAATTTTAGACTGAATTCCCTTATGGACAATTTTCCTCTCATGGACATCACTCGGGTAACTGGCTTTCATTCCTTTTTTATTCCTGATTCTTTTAACTATGTAATCATGCTTATTAAGGCTTGAATTCTTCTTTACAGCCTGTTCCTAGAGCTGCCGATCCTCCAGCTCTCCCTCAGTGGAGCTAGAACATGCCCATGGTCCATATGGGTCAGGAGACCCAATACCAGCTGACTCCCTATGCTCAGAATGTTCTGGTCATCCCTCTGCAGTACGATATGCTTCCCAGAGATTATACTGAGGAGGGTCTATCGT
Organism: Hydrangea macrophylla; assembly: GCA_033977485.1. NCBI lineage: Eukaryota > Viridiplantae > Streptophyta > Magnoliopsida > Cornales > Hydrangeaceae > Hydrangea > Hydrangea macrophylla. The sequence continues at coordinate 273,784 of CM066986.1, read as the reverse complement.
ACGCGCATACAGTTCATCATTGGATCCACGGCCGTGAATGGAGGGTAAACTTTGAAGCTATTCTTCTTTGTTATCTGTCACTTTATAGCCCAATTATTCTAATGCTAACGCTTGGACCCCGATTCTCTTTTAGGATGATGGAGCGAGGGCTAATGCGGAGCTTCAAGCCAGGGCTTTGGTATACATCTTGACTCTTTCCTCTTTAAAAAAGGGAATCATATCTACGAATTTGCAGATTCAGATTCAAAGAATTTCATTTTTACAACAAGAATTTTTATTTTTACCAAGTCTAGTCCAAGAACTCGAAAGAATTTTCATCATCTTTTATTCATCATTTTTTTTTTATATTTTTAAATTTTTTTTTTACATTGTCAAAAATACTATATTTACAATAGATCGAGCCCGACATACTTGAAAGAATTCTATATTCACAATTCTTGAATTCGAGAACTTCAAGAAGAAATTAGATATTTCTCTGAACTTGAGGAAATAGAAAAGAGAACTTCGTTTCACTTATTGCTTGTTCTTTTCTTTATTTTGCCCTTTTCCAAGAAGTTGAAAACGAGGCTCTGAGGAGGCAACTTCAGGAGTTTCAAATGAGCCAAGGCAGCAGCTATCGTGGAGGAGCTGGAGGCAGCGGTCAGGGCGGTGGCGATGGCGGTGATGGTGGCGATGGCGGTGATGGTGGAGCTGGGGGAAGTCAGACAGCTCCACAGGCTCCTAGAAGGATTCCTCGTCGTCGATGAGGATAATTTCATTTCTTTCTCTTTTTATTTATTTCGTGGAATCCCTGCGTGGACAAGACAGTCGAAACATTTTTATAGTTCCCTTTATTTTATTTATGCTTTCCTTTACCTTCATGGATTTGGACGGATGGTACGGATAGATGACAATTATGCATGGTGCCCTGCGAGCCGATTTTGAATTTTACCTTATGCTCATGCTTGATTGTGCTTATAGTATCAAATATTCCGCTTTTATTTTCCAATTTCGAAAGTGTGGATGCTCTATTGATTTGACCTTGTGTATTTGATCAATTGATGAAACCAGAATCAATGCTTGAATGCCTAACGACCATATTTTCAGTTTTCTCTTGCATGTTTGGGCTAATTAAGGTTACAAACTGCTCCAGGAACTGCCTGGATGCTGACCAGCACTCAGTGAGGCTGACCGGCACTCACTAAATGCCGCGCGGCACTCACCAAGTACCGGCTGGCACTCAGTGAGTGCCGCCGCTTTTCCAACGAGTGCCGCCCAGTGCCTTTTCCTTATAAAAGCTGATTTTTTATTTATTTATTTAGAATCTCAAGCTTCTTTGTTATTCTTCCTATCCATTCTTTCATCCCATTCTTTTCCTTATTTTCACTCCCATGGCTCCCATTGGCTCTGACATTCTTTTTCTATGGATGGATTCTCTTTTTGGTATCGACCGGCTCAACTTTGAGTCCCACAGGTTGACGGATCTCTTTTCTTTTCGTCATATGGCTCTAGACGAAGGCTTACTCCGAGCTGCTATCAGGTGCTGGGACCCTTCTTTGCATGTCTTCTGGTTTGGCATAGAGGAGGTTTGTCCGCTCTTTTAGGAGTTTAGTGCCATCCTCCACACCGACCCTTTTGCCGATCTGATTGTCCCCCAGGTATAGGCCGGATATGTCCAGGATCTAACAACTCTTCTTCATGCTTCCCGTAGTGCGGCTAGCTCTTTTATTCGCAACCCGCACATTGATTTTGATCGCCTTTCTTCCGTTTACGCCCCTATCGGAGATCCCGATGATGGAGGGTATCAGGTCATCAGGCGCAGTGCCCTTTCCATAGCTATGCTCTCTCACTTTCTATTTCATTCCTCCGTCGACATCCTTATCCCCATTGTTTGCGGTCTCCGAGAGATGAGGAGCGCGGTCATGTTAATCCTCGGGGAGACTCTACTGGGCCTAGACCGCGCCCATGCTACCAGGACCATGCTCTCTTCTGGGGCCCCTTATGTCCTACAGGTTTGGCTTCTAGAGCGCCTAGGCTTGTTCGTTCACCCTTCTCACTACGGGAGGCAGCCACCCTACGATCGCCTGGAGGTTCACCGCCTATTTCATTCAACCGACGACTAGTTTTCTTGGCTTCAAAGTCTCTTTTATGAGGATATTCATTGGATTTGCCCCTGGTGGGTTTACTGTTCAGTCGCAGTGCGGCTCCCCGGATGTCCTGTGGTTTGGTTACCAGGTTTACATGCTACCACTTTTTATGTTCCGGGCCGGGTAGTCCGCCAGTTTGGGTTGCTTCAGGATGTTCCAGATGCTCTCACTACAGATTTTTCAAGGAGTTCTGCCCTACACCCTTCTACCATGAGGCTCTTTGCCGAGGCTTGGCATGACAGAGTGTCCGCTCCTTTTCGAAGGGTTCCTGCTTTAATTGCTCCTACTACCGAGTACCTTTTCGAAATTCAAGCTTTGATTGGAGGATAGTTTTATGACTAGACAGGCACATAGCGAAAAGCAAAAATTTGAACTTCATTTTCCAAAACTTTTGACAAATCCTGTTTACTTTTTCTGCGCTTAACTGTGATGTATTTTTATTTTCTAAAGACTTTCTCCTTTGTATGTGGAAAATGTTCTAATCATGTTGAATCAAAGTTGGCACTTTTTCAATCTTTTTAGGTCATGAAAATTTTTCCTCTTAATGCCTCTTTTAGCTTTTATTACTTTGCTTTGAGTTTTGTCTAGAGTTTTAATCTTTCTATACCATGAATTCTCATTTGTCATCTCATAACGCTTATTTTGATAGCCAGTAGATCCAGAGACAGGTTTGGGCTTTAACTGAGTTCATCGGGTAGCAAACGAAGTTTGCCCCTGGTTTTGGGGCTTTGACATGGTTCTCGGCAAACGCAAGTTTGCCCCTAGTTTAGCATGAGGAAACTCAAGACATAGGATCTTGTCAAGAGTTGAGTTTTATTTGGACCAAGGGCCTTGAGAGCCTGCCTACTTATCCCCGAATGGGTATCAGGTCTGTAGTAGTTCAGCCGAGGCCAGAAGGAAAGTGCTTTTTAGGCAATTTTATGACCGAACCGAGCAGGTTGCCTACGTATCTCCTAACAAGAATCAGGTCAAGCGTAGTTCATCAATTCTGGAGGCCTTGAAAGACAGGGTTTCAAGCAAAATATTTCTTGAGGCGATCAAGGTTAATTTGCTGTTTAAACTCAACTCCATCTAGGCCCATGAGATAGGTAGCCCCTCCGGAGAGAAGTGTCTTAATGATGTATGGTCCGACCCAGTTGGGTTTGAATTTTCCTCTAGGGTCATAAACGGGCGCTTTAAGCTCTTTGAGGATCAGGTCACCCTCAGCAAGCTTCTTTAGGCGAACGTTTTTGTTGAACGCACGAGCTATCCTTTTCTGATATCCCCAAGTGTGATTTATTGTAGCCAACCTCTTCTCATCAAGTAACATTAACTCCTCATACCTCCCTCGCAGCCACTCAAGTTCAGTTACTCACATTCTGCCAATACTCTCAAAGAGGGTATTTCTACTTCAATCGGAAGAATGGCTTCCATCCAATATACCAATGAATACGGCGTAGCTCCAGTTGAAGTTCTCACAGAAGTCTGGTATCCCCATAATGTAAACGGAAGTTTTTCCTGCCAATCCCTATATGTATTTGTCATTTTCCCTAGAATCGCCTTTACATTCTTATTAGCTGCTTCTACTGCTCCATTTGTTTGGGGCCTGTATAGGGAGGATTGGTGTCGAGTGATCCTATACTTCTCTAAGAGCGAGATGACTTCTCCTTGGAAATGGCTGTCGTGATCAGAAATGAATCCATTTGGGACCCCATATCTGCAGATTATGTTCTTCTCAATAAAGCTCACTACATCCTTGGCTTTCAGAGTTGCATATGACGCCGCTTCCACCCATTTGGTAAAATAATCAATGGCTACAATTATATATCGATGTCCATTGGATGCTTTCGGAACCACTTCGTTGATGATGTCAATGCCCCCACACAGAAAACGGCCATGGGGTGGTCATGTTATAGAGTTGGGAATCTGGGTATGCATCAGGTTTGCATGGATTTGGCACTTATGGCACTTCCTAACATACTCACAACAATCTTTATCCAGAGTCGTCTAATAGTATCCCTACCGAAATATCTTTTTAGCCAACATGTGTCCGTTCATGTGGAGTCCACAGACTCCTTCATGTATCTCTTCCATCATCCTTCTTGCTTCTCTTCCATACAGACATTCCAAGTTATAACCAGTATAAGACTTTTTCCACAATTTGCCCGCGTAGATTACGAACTGCGTTGAAAACCTCTGAATTGCTTTCTTATCCTCCTCCGAAGCTCCCTCAGGGTATTTTCCATTCTCAATGAAACTCCAAACATCTAAATACCATGGTATCTCGACCTCTTCTCCTTCTTCAATGGCGACGATTGTTTCAAATAGGGGTCGGGTTCTTTCTTCTATAAATAAACGGATCATGGTGATTCCTACGGGAATTTGGATCATTGAGGCCAAGGTTGCTAGGGAATCAGCCAATTGGTTTCCTTCACGAGGAAAGTAATAGAATGAGATCTTTCTAAATTGCACTTTCAGGCTCTCCAGGTGTTCATGGTAGGGTCTCAATTTCTCATGTTTTATTCTCCAATCACCTCTCACTTGCGATATTATCAAATTAGAATCCCCAAAGACATCAATTTTCTCAATTTTTAGGGCCAAGGCCACTTCCATACCAATTATGCATCCTCCATACTCTGCCGTGTTGTTGGTTGAGTTATACTTAAGCTTGACGGCCAAAGGAGTAGGGGCGCCATTGGGTGATATGAGGATGATTCCAACCCCGTACCCTATCTGATTGGCGGCTCCTTTAAAATACATTCTCCATAAATCTTCTTTTACCTCTATTACGCCTTCATCATGAAACTTAAACTCTCCTTTCTCCTCGGACTCTATGGCAAGGTCAGCTAGGTATTCAGCGACGGCTCTCCCTTTGACAGATTTGGAAGTGACGTATCTTATATCGAATTCGGCTAGCATTATGGTCTAACAGGAGATCCTACTGGTTAGGGCGGGTTTTTCAAAGATGTATTTGAGTGGGTGCATTCGGGATATCAGATTCACATAAAAAGGCTAGCATGTAGTGCCTAAGGCGACGGGTACACCATACCAAGGCCCAACAGGCTTTTTCTAACGGTGAATAGTTCAGCTCATACCCGGTCATCCTTTTACTCAAATAGTATATAGCTTTCTCCACACGCCCCTCTTCTTCTTCTTCTTGGGCCAACATGCATCCCATCAAATTTTCGATTACAGATAGGTATAGCAATAAAGGCTTTCCAGGTTTGGGAGGCGATAGGACAAACGAGTTTTGGAGGTAAGTTTTGATCGTTTCAAAGGCTTTCTGGCATTGGTTATCCCATTCAAACTTTTCCCCCTTTCTCAGCAATTTAAACAATGGGTCACAGGTCATGGTGAGTTTGGATATGAAACGACTAATGAATTGTATCCTACCTAAAAATCCTCTCAACTCCTTTTCATTCTTTGGAGGCTGCATTTCTATTATGGCTTTTATTTTGGTTGGGTCCACCTCAATCCCCCTCTGCATGTGATAAGAAATTCTAGAAACTTCCCAGTGGTAACCCCGAAGGTACATTTCTGTGGATTTAACCTCATTCTGAATTTCCTTATCCTCTCAAAGAACTTCCTCAGTGCTCCTAAGTGACCCCCTCTTTCTTTAGACTTTACTATCATGTCATCCACTTATACCTCACATTCTTTGTGAATCATGTCATGTAATAGCGTAGTGGTAGCCCTTTGGTAAGTTTTACCCACATTCTTAAGCCCGAATGGCATTAACCTATAGCAATAAGTACCCTAGGGTGTGATGAAAGTCGTCTTTTCCCTATCCTCTGGTGCCATGAGAATTTGGTTATATCCTGAGAATCCGTCCATGAAAAATAGGAGCTCATGTCTTGTGGTATTATCGACTAGTACGTCGATATGGGGTAAAGGGAAATCGTCTTTAGGGCTAGCTTTGTTTAAATCTCGAAAATCAATGCAGACCCTAACACGACCATCCTTCTTTGGGACCGACACAATGTTAGCGACCCACTCGGGATACTCGGTGACAATCAAGAATCCAACTCCTAATTGCTTTTCAACTTCCTCTTTCACTTTAAGCGCCCATTCAGGCCTCATTCGCCTCAATTTTTGTTTTATGGGTTATGAGTTTGGGAAGAGGGGAATATGATGTTGGACTATCTCTGGATCAATTCCTGGCATATCATCATAAAACCATGCAAAGACATCTTTGAATTCATTTAATTGATTGATTAATTCCTTACTTTCCTCATTGCTAAGTGTCGAGCCGATATAAACATTTTGTGGATTATCTTCATTTCCCAAATTAATTGTTGAAGTGCTTTCTATGATTTTACATGCAGATTCATTTTCTTTTTCAATTAATTTTTGCAATTCGTTTGGTATTTCATCACATTCATTACATACATCACAGTTGTTATTATGCGCAGTCGAGTAGGCCGAATTAGTCACATTCTCATTGATTTTCTTGGGGGTGATTACAACAGACATGGAAATTGAAAGATGCCTCATTTGGGCCATTACAGACTCTGGGTGAGGGGGATACCTATCACTAGACTCGAACACCCACTCTTTCTTGGTTTCTCCTCCCAATTCAGCGATGAAACGATCTTCCCGATCCTCTGTCTGGGTAATCTTTTCCATTTCTTCTTCCTCGGGTCCTTCTTTATGTTCTGGCTTCTCCCCTTCTGCTTTATTCTCCTTGCTCTCTTCTTCATTCTGGCCTTTCCCATCTTCATTCACAATCTTCCCAGGACTACCCTTTCTAGTTCCCCTGTGTTCTTCTTCTAACAGATTTTTCATTGTCGAACCATCCAAAGTACAGACCCAATCTTGAATATTGGCAGATTTTGCAGGTACCTGAAGGTAAGGATCTTCATAGTCGGAGAAGTCATGTGTAAAAAAAATCTCAAATCCTGGCTTCACACGTTTTTCTGCATTATCCACCTACGGCTCTGGAAAATCGCAAAACGGAAAATCCTCCCTTTTCTTGACAAAATACCCATTGAGAGTCTTTAGGTATGGTTCCATTGGTGCATCAGTTGCTTTCTTCTTTTTCTTCATCTCTTCCTTTGTTGGCAGGTATCCTAGCCCGTGGGTGTGGGTTTGTGTAATGATGTTTGGGAATTCTGGCAATCCTTAGTGCTTCATACCTAAACCCAACCCCGGGAAGAATCCCATCTTTCTCATAATCCCGGCCACCAATGGACTTGCGTATTGGTCAAACTAAAGTTACAGGAACTCCTTTGGCTTGCTATCCTCTATCACAATGAATTCAAATCCACCCAAGCTCGCTTTCTCTCCTTGCACTTGTACTTCCAAAACTAAGGCGCTAGATGAAGCTTCAGACATATACATCCAACTATCCCCCAGAATATCGCAAACATTATTCCTCCAAATGTGTTTGACTTTTTGATGGATGGTTGACGGGATGGAACCTAGACTGTCTAGCCACGGCCTTCCCAAAAGCACGTTGAACGATGCAGGAATGTCGCTGATTTGAAATTCTGCTTCCTTTTTTATAGATCCAACGGAGAGATTTAGAAAACGATCCCCATAACTGCCCGCTGAGTGTTGTCATAGGCCCTTACCTTTTGTTCTGATGGTATAAATGTTGACTCATCAAGCCCTATCCTCTTGGCTGTCCAAAATAGGCATACGTTCAGAGCACACCCACTGTCAACGAGACAAGCGGGCAAAGAGTTCCCTTGACATCTGATAGTGATGTGTAATGGTTTATTATGCGCGGGTCCTCCAAGAGGTAGATCAATTTCGGAAAACGAGATAGCGCGAGTTGGGCTTTTGTTGATCATACCAATGAGATCTCCTGGGGTGATGTTGATTGAAACATCTGACCGATTGAGGGCGTCAAGGACTGCTTGTCTATGACTTTTGGAGGCAATCAGTAGCCCCCAAATAGTGATATTTGCTTGCGCCTTTTTCATCAGCTTTAGGACCCTATCTTCTTCCTCTTCTTTGTCAATCTTTCCTTTCCCTTTTCCCAAATCCTGACCCGAATGGTCCTCTTCTAACTCATGCGGCTTAAAGTGTCTTCCTGATCGAGTTAAATGACTGATTCCTTCTTTTACCCACAGCTTGTCTTGTACCCCAGTTACTCCCGAACCTTTTCCTTCACCCTTATCACTATCGTACCATAAGTCTCCCACCTGATCGATGCTTTGATCATCATTTTCTTCATACCAGACCGAGTTATCAGTTTCTGATGCCCACCATTATAAAGTAACGTCCTCTTTAAATTCCTCCAATTGTTCCTTGATTGTGCAGATCAACATAACTTTCGGCGGTTGATACAATTCCCTTGGTTCCCCAACCTTGGCGATCAACTTGGAAGTATCGAAAGAAGTTTATTCTAACTCCAAGAAATAAATGCCTGGAGGTGGTGGCACCGCTTGCTGATTTTGTAGCGAATTCTTGGTGACATTCGATGGATTGGCAGGAGGCTCAGATATCACTTTCTTGTCTATCAAATCTTGGATTTTGTGCCTCAACCTTAAGCATCGGTCAGTAGAATGCCCTTGCTCTTGATGGAACTTGCAGTATATATCAGATTTGAAGTTTAGAGGAGGTGGGTTTGGCCTTGGCCGTGGTTCCAACAAATGCAGATGCCTCTTTGCCAGTAGCCTGTCAAGAGTCGTAGATAGCGATACCCCTAGATCCGAAAACTTCCTCAACGGCTTATCCCCCGCTCTTCTCAGATAATTTCTTGTTATATCGAACTTCTTTTCTGGTTCACTTAGTGCATTTACATTCGTAGATCCCGAATGTCCTCCCGAGTGCCCCCCTCCAGTATCGTAGTTTGGACGCCTGTACCTGTTCACTGGTTCCTCTCTCTTGATTACTCCCTCTTGTATTGCATCTTCAATCCTGGTTCCCACATCAAACACTTTGGCAAAGTTGTTGATGGATTGAAACCTCATTCTTTCTTAGTAGACGGGCTGGAGGTTTTTCATCAGCATCCGGATTTGCTCTTTTTCAGTCGGCCTCTGCACCATTTTAGCTGCCTTCCCTCTCTAGCGGCTCAAGTACTCAACGAAAGATTCCTTGTTCCCTTGTCTGATAGTCTCTAGGTCTCGGACGGTGACGTCCAAGTCTTGATTATACTCGTATTGGGCCACAAATGACTTGACAACCTCTTCCCAAATCCTGGTCTTGCTCGACTCTAACGTGAGGTACCATGATAAGGCAGCTCTGGTTAATGTCTGCTGAAACAAAACTGCCATCATGGTTGTGCTCAATCCACAGGGTTGGAAAGCCCCTATACACATCTTGATATGGCTACAGGGGTTCCCCATGCCATCAAACTTATCGAACACATGCATTTTGAATCCGACAGGTAATACTTCGCAAACTCCATCATATAGCCCTTCCAACTCTAGCAGGTAAGTGTCAACTCCGTGAGCCTTTCGGACTAGCCTTTCTAGTTTCTCCACCTTTTCGGTCATCAATTTCTCTTTCTCAGTTCTTTCTTTTTCTAATCTTTCCCTTTCTGCTATTGGTGCCTCAGTCGTTTGTACTTCTGGGTCATCAAACCAATCCTCCTCCCTTATAGGGGGAGGGGGATCAACAACTTGTGGGTTAGCTACTGGTGGCTATCGTGCCATTATTTCTATCATAGTCATCATCCTATTCATCTGTCCTGCCTGTTGTTCCACTATGGCCCTCAATTCTGCTATCTCTCTTGTGTTTGTTTCTTGTGCCATCTCTCTTCTGACTAACCTTGCAGTGGAATCTCTATACCAAACTGTACTTGTAGCTAATTTTATCTTTCACCTACAACCACATTTTATCTTTTTTTATTTTGACTATTTTTTTTCTTAAAAGAATCTTATTTTTTTTAATGATTTTATTAATTGTTTACGCCAAGTGAAATGCTCATTAACGGTTCATATGTCACACGGATGCTGGGAGGTGAGCCCGAGAATAAGGTCCTTGGACTGTTGCAGACTTGAGGGAGAAGCTACTTCAGGCTCAAGAGGACCCAGGTTAAAGGCTTCAAGATCCAGGCCAGTAAAAAAGTTATCGAAAGGAATGAATGGCTCTAGACCCAAAGGGGTGGCCTGTTCAAGAGTCCAAAGTTAAGGGTTAGTACTAGTGAAAGACACAAGAAATATGCCCAAATATAAAGTAAACTACCTAGGCAGGCGAGGATGTGGAAGCTGATATGCCTTGTAGTACAATAGCCTCGCTGCTTGGCTTTGAGGTAGAAGGATGGGATGATTGCTGGCCTGGCTCAGGGGGAGGTGCCATAACTGTTTCCTTCCCCACAACTCCAGCATCTGCTTGCTGGATTTTACTCTTCAATAGATGGGGCCGAGTCCTCCAAAAGAATAGAAGTAACATGATTGGTTAGAGTAGTCCCTTCCGTAGCATCTACGGCCGATTCTATTGCAGCAGCAAAATCGGTTCGGCCGGTAAAGTCATCTCCGATATGGTCTAACATCGTTTGGACCGATTGTTTTACCTCTTCTCCAATTGCTTCCATAATTGAATTGCCCCTAAGTAGGTCTTCACTGCTAGAAGATAGAATCAATTGCTCTGGTGCAACCTCTTCAGTAGGATCAACATGATATCCATATGAAGGAGTTAGAGGTGGTACAACTAGGATGGGGATCACCTTCTCTGCAACTTGTTCAAGGGTGGCTGCCGTTCGTTTAGGAGAAGTCGGAATAGGAAGATCGGCCGGTAGGACTTGTGATCGGGCATTAGAGGGATGAGTTGGTTGCATTTGAAAGGTCTGCCCAGTCAGCGATAGGTCTTCATTGGAGTCCTTGTCTATAAGCTATAAAGGAACGAAAGAAAGTAAGAAGGGAAAAAGGATAAATGGGAGAAGGAGAAAAGAAAAGAATAATACCTGAGTGAATGAGGTAGAAGCCTTTTTCTTCTTGGACGTTCTCCAGCTTGATGCCTTCTTGGGAGCCGATCTCTTCGCTACCTATTTCTTGCGGGTTACCACGGGGGCAACAACAAGGATATTAGCCTCAACGACTGGTGACATGGTAAATTAAAGAAGTACCTCAGAGGCAGTACACCTGAATATTTGGGTAGCCCGATCAGACTACCATTTCTCAAATTCTTCAGACACAATCGGTTAGGCTGAGAATGGCTTGAAGACAAAGGCTGCCTTCAACGTGCTCAATCATTCCTTGATTTTCTTTACTTGACCATCATTTACGATCATGCCCCATTCTACCTAGTCCACATTTACAGTTATGGCCGGCAGGACTGAGAAAGCCCAAACTGATGGGCGTAGAGAGGAGTGAAATAGTATTCTGCCCCACATTTATTGTTACTGGAAGGGATGCTCGGGCTAAAAATAATGTCTCTAGCCACCAAGTAGCTAGAGAAGATTTCATTATAGGTGGTTTGAGTGCCCGAGCCCAATTGGCAGGGTTGTTAGAGAGTTGAAGGAAAGAACGAAACTGAAGAGAAAAGAAGGGAGTGAAGAGATGAAGAGCCCAAGGAGAGCATCCTTCGTAGAAGAAGGTGAAGCATTCCTCGAAAGAATGAGAAGTAGGCATAACATCCATGTATTGGACAGCAAAGATGGGAATGTCGGCCAGCTGATGGGCAGCTGGTTGGAATTCTAGGAAATAAGAATATAACCAAAGTTGTAGCATCCATATCAGGCTTCCACCAGAGCTAAAGCCCGAATGGATGAAATCAGTCACACCTCAAACTAGGTGTGCCCAGACAAGAGTGTTTAAGGATAGAGGCCTACCAGATGCCAAGGCCAAGGCAAGGGTGGTGTACTCTTTGGTGATGGCCTAACTGGCCAAGCAGAAGAGATACATGTTTAGCCAGTAGATGAGGAAGGCAGTGTGCTCGGCATCGGTCACTTCGGTCCCCTCCTTGCCCATGGAAGCAGTCAAAAAACCTCCATAAGTTGTAATAGGCCTATAGGACACGACCCCATCTTTGACAGATTCTTGCTGGGGATAGGAGAAGATGGCCGTTCTAACATCGAGCCCTAGAATAATCTCTTGTCCATGAGGGTGAAGCCCGAGTAAGTAGCTGATGTCCTTGACAATTGGCCCCATTGAGCCACAATGGAAAAGGAATCCATAGCACGAGGATGACTAGAACAGAAGGGCTGAGAAGAAAAAGGATCGGTCTATCTTTAGCTTGGACCGACTAAGCATGATAGCATCGTATATACCTGTGCGCTTCTAGATTTTAGCCTTAGAGGCTGATACCCTTGTCACCCATTTATCCTAGTCCGCTGCAGGGGTGGGCCAACCCCTGATTGGATGGGAGACAGTCCAAACTTTGATCCAATGAGTTGGAAGTTGGAGAAAGGACTCATTGGCAACTGGTGAAAAGTAGGGATTGAAGGTGGCGGGAGGGTCGCCGCGAAACACCGCGCCAAAGCCAAGTACCATCGGAGTTCCATCAGAAGTGGCGTAGTTGACGAAGAAGTTCGTGGAAATCTCTGATGCATGAATCTTGGCCAATTGTCTCACTTCTTTGCACCGGTTCTGTGGAGGAGGAGCCTCCAAAAAAGATTTCTTAGCTTTGGATGAGATCGTCGGAGCGGTTTTAAGGGCCATTGAAGTGGGTGGTACAGAGAATTGCTGTGGATATCGCAATTTAACTACCCACAGCTTTTCTTTTTAAATCTTTATCAAATTCCAAATTCAAATTTGAAACGAATGAGTCGCCACTTAATTTTTTTTAAAAGGAAAATTAAGAAACCATTTCAAAAGGAAACTGATCTTTTGCGAAACCAAAGATAAACTGGGTCCGGGGATTATGGAATGAAAAGGGAAGGAGCCCAACGGACTAAAACACCCCTTTTCATCCTATCTCGCGATAGGCCTCTACTTAACATCCTTTTAATCCATTTATTAATCTAAGTATGCCCTCAATTAATACATATATAAATATACATTACAAAAGCATGTCCAAATAGTGTAAGATTGCTAAGGGGAAAATATCATTCAAAATCAAGTAATTCAATTAGCAAACAACATGATATGCATGATAGAGAACAAGGGAACTTACTCGGGATCTGGCCGCGAATATTAAACGTGCAATGCATGCGAATAAAGGAAAATCCTAGAAAAAGAGTCTTTAATTCAAGTATACAAATAGAACAAAACCTATTTCTAAGGTGTCGTACATGAAGTCGAAAAATCAATTAAAACTAAAGAATAGATAAACTAAGGAAGGGTTGAGAAATTGTACCTCAAAAGCGCTACAAAACAAAGGATTAGTCCACATACTTTAAACAAAACATATCATTAAATCCTAGGTAGCAAATCCTATCGTAAGATAAGTTCTATTTGCAAATATCAATATATATGGATGAATGCACATGAACACATGGGTATGAATGAAATAGAACTATGAACTATTCATTAATTTGGATAATTTAGTCTCTGATTTTAAGCTTAATTATCATTATTCACAACATGGTTTGAGTCCCAAGACATTAGGAGACTATTTGAGTTGAAATAAACAAGATTAGACAAAAACAATAGCAGTTTTTATGAATTACAGAGAGCAGACCAGACTTTCAAAGCTAGCAAAACCATAGTTCCAACGGTTGGATCTTAATTATTTTTAGATATGATATGCCTTTATGAGTCTAGTTTCTATCCCAAAAAGAAAATCAAGGTTTGAACGGTTAGATCTCCGGGAATAGGAAAAACACTAGACATCACTCAGGAATTTGCAACTCTCTATCCAGAGATCTTGCACGATTTTCTAAAAATAGTAAAAAGATGAGAAACACTTAGATATTTTTAGGGTGTCTTCTTAACACATTAAGGTACTTAGAAAAAATTATTAAAGACCATGGAAACCCTATCAAGGTTCTGATCTATTCGTTTCAAGACGGATTTATTGTTCGGAAATCATTCTGAAACTCTGGACAGATTGCAATTAGCTCACAAAAACCATGATCAAACCCCTCTAAGCATAAAATCTTACCAAAACAAAAATCACAGTGGTGGATCTATGTGTTATGAACACTTTCCCGTTGGTTTCATTAAATTCCAACGGTCGGATTTCGAACTAAAAATCCTTGATCGAAAACAGTTTGTGAACTCACTGTCTTCATTTTGCTAGTTCAACTCCGTTTGTTAACCCTAACTATTAGAACATGAAGTTGGGCTTAAAACAAATCATTCCTTCTACCATTTGATGGTCATTGAAGGCTAAAGACACCATAAACTTATGGATTTTGGTGAAGTATGAAATGAACTTCCCAAAATTCCAAACAATGAACCCAAACTTTATAGACCAAAGCTTGAATTCAACTTGTTACTCCTACCATTTGATGGTCATTGGAGGCTAGAGACATACTCACATGTAGGTTTTAGATGAAGTATGAGGAATTTCTCAAAACCTAAGGAAAGGATTAGTCTAAACCATAGATATAGACTAAAACATTTCTCCTACCATTTGATGGTCATTGGAGACTAACAACACTTGAACTCATGGGTTTTAATGAAGTATAAAGGACTTCATAAGACCTCGAAATAATGATCTCAAACTATGGATGAAGTTTGGACTCATTAACTCCAAATACTAAAAAACAACCTCAATCCCTTCATAAATCATAAGTTTATGAGAATATTGGGTTTTGAGTGCTAAGATTCAAGTGAGACATTGAAGGTCTCATGAATCTAAACTAGCACAAGTAAAGAAAAGGACCAAAGTTTTACTTCAAGACTCATTTAAACTTCAAATACATAGACTTATTTTTGATCCAAATTAATGAAATGAGAGTTCAATCACAATATAGGTGGTGTGTGATGAAATGAGGTAAGAAGAGAGGTTGTGAAAATGTGCAAAAGATCCTAAGTATCTAAATATTGTGATTGAACTACTAAATAAACTAACTAGTTTAGAGTTTTACCTCTAAGTATCCTCAACTTTCTTTGATTTCTTCAAGGTCTTCCAAATGATGACAAAACTCTTCTTGTTCTTCCAACAAATCTCTCCTATTTTCTCTCTTGATTTGGAAAATTTTGGGTGAGAATCAACATAAAAATCCTAACATTCTAATATTCCATTTTTTTGTATATCTAACAAAGGGATATTCACCTCCTATTTATAGGCAATCATTAGGGGGCATTTTGGGAAATTTGCAGCCAAAACCCTAATTCCCGCCGCCACTTTTCGGGATGTGAACCGACCTACTTTTGGAAAACTGCCATAAAAATGCGGCACCTGATGAAATCTGCGGCACTCAGTGAATGCCGCTACGACACTCACTGTATGCCGACCGGCACTCAATGAGTGCCGTAGCGGCAGTCCGTGACTGCCGCGGAAGCCGCCATGTGCCGCTTCCTCTGTTTTTTTCTTTTTTTTTCTCTCTCTCTTTTTTTTTTTGAATTATAAGAACTTTCGGAAGAGTTTAAGTCGTCTTTGGAAGTCCTAGATTAGTCGGACACTCATCATCATTGGATCTTAGAGGTTGTACTCCCCTTAATTCGACGTATGGTCAAAATTGGGGTGTCTACAGTTTGCCCCTCTTCGACAGAGCTCGTGGAGCAACGCGTATCACAAGTGAATGTCGAAGCCTGTGTGAAGACAAGCCTTTGACCAGACCGTCGAATTTAGGTAAAAAAAAACAAAATGCGTTGCAACAAATGGCTATGCAAACGGTTCATGCATGGTCGTGCTCGATGGCGAGCTGCCTACGTATCCATTTAGGAATCAGACCAAGACGTAGTTCGGGCGAGGGCCAAACACATAAGCGCAAGTAATCATACGGATGAATGCACTTATCCTGTCGTGATGCATATGCTATGCAATGGTATTTTCTTGAATTGACCTAAGTTGTGCAAATGTCATGCTCATTCTATATCACGCCTTTCTACACATGACGTTCATTACTCGATGTGTTAATCAAAGAAGACTACCAAATCCTTGACTGACGCCACATCTTACTAAGAAAGCTTCTCAAACGAAGGATCAACGTAAATTCGTTACGAGGATCGAGAATATAATCTGTTATATTCTCAAACGAAGGATTGACGTAAATTCGTTACGAGGATCGAGAATATAAATCCGTTATATTCTCAAACGAAGGATCGACGTAAATGCGTTACGAGGATCGAGAATCTAAATCCGTTATATTCTCAAATGAAGGATCGACGTAAATTCGTTACGAGGATCGAGAATATAAATCCGTTATATTCTCAAACGAAGGATCGACGTAAATGCGTTACGAGGATCGAGAATATAAATCCGTTATATTCTCAAACGAAGGATCGACGTAAATTCGTTACGAGGATCGAGAATATAAATCTGTTATATTCTCAAACGAAGGATTGACGTAAATTCGTTACGAGGATCGAGAATATAAATCCGTTATATTCTCAAACGAAGGATCGACGTAAATGCGTTACGAGGATCGAGAATAAAAATCCGTTATATTCTCAAACGAAGGATCGACGTAAATGCGTTACGAGGATCGAGAATATAAATCCGTTATATTCTCAAAAGAAGGATCAACGTAAATTCGTTACGAGGATCGAGAATATAAATCCGTTATATTCTCAAACGAAGGATCGACGTAAATTCGTTACGAGGATTGAGAATATAAATCCGTTATATTCTCAAACGAAGGATCGACGTAAATTCGTTACGAGGATCGAGAATATAAATCCGTTATATTCTCAAACGAAGGATGGACGTAAATTCGTTACGAGGATCGAGAATATAAATCCGTTATATTCTCAAACGAAGGATCGACGTAAATTTGTTACGAGGATCGAGAATATAAATCTGTTATATTCTCAAACGAGGGTTAGTGCAAATTCGTTACAAGAACCGAGAATGCAAATCCGTCACTTTCTCAAACAAAGGATCATCATAAATATGTTACGAGGACCGAGAATATAAATTCGTTATATTCTCAAAATGAGGGTTAACGCAAATCCGTTACGAGAACTGAGAATGCAAATCCATCACATTCTCAAATAAAGGATCATCGTAAATATAGTTTGGGAGCCTGCAGGCTCAAATTCTTTTTCAGTTTTTCAAAATCCGGAGCCTGTGGGCTCGAACTCATTTTTGATTTTTCAAAACCTGGAGCCCGCGGGCTTAAATTCATTTCAATTTTTTTTTTCAATTTTTTAAAAACCTGGAGCCTGCGGGCTCAAATTCATCTCAATTTTTTTTGAAATTTTGTAGTCAAATTGAACCCAAAACAATTCCTGGGGGGCCAAGAGTGTAATGAGGGCAAAATTCAGGGGGTTTAAACTCAATTTTCGGGACCTGATTTGAATTTTGGGGGGAAATGAAGGGTCTTTGAACCGACTTAAACGCGGCACACGCGAAAAAATGCGGCAGTCAGTGACTGCCAGACGGCACTCACGGAGTGCCGTTGCGGCAGTCGGTGAGTGCCGTTCGGCAGTTCATCAACTGCCGGGCACGAGAATCAAGTGCCGCGGTTTGCCGGCGGCAGCTTATACCGAGAGTTTGTTTTTCATTTCATTTCATTCTCTCAAGCTTTTCTCTCGTGGATTCCTTTGGAGAAAATTCTCCTTTCCTCTTTCCTTGCTTATTTTGATCTGTTCAGGGCTTATCAGGTTAGTTCTGATTGATCGAAACTTGGATTGCTCTCATTATTTCGTTGTTTTTCTGAATTTATTCGTGGATCTAACACGTGAACTCCCTTTTTGTCTTGACAGGCCATGGCGAGTGGTTCGAGGAGCAAGAAGAAGGCCAAGTATACGGCCACACATCATCCCGACGCCACGCTCTTGCTTGTGGACCCAGGTGCTCATCTATCTGCCTACGCGTTCAGGCGTGAGGTAAACGCGCATCTCTTTGCTTTTCTTTTACACCTTATGAATCAATGAATGCGATGCACAATCTATGCGGCTCCAAACGTTTATTTTTAATGCAAATGCCATGCTTGTGAATTCCTGGGTGCTTCAATTTGCTTAATTCATGTTTTGATCCATGGTTTGCGAAACTCACGAATACGAAAACAAAACTATATTCTATGCACTTTGATCATTTTGCACGTATCATAGTTGATTCATTATTTTTTTATTTCGACTCCTCTCACAGATTTTCGAGTGTCATGTACTTTTAATCGGTAATAATCCCCTTTGTGACTTCAATACTTGCAGACTTTCCCGAGCACTCCACACGCTCTTTTATTCATTCATCATTTTTGTTGTTCACTCATCTTTAACAAGATTCATGACCGTTACCAAAATCCTTTTACGAAATTGAATCCCATGCTCGTGAAATTTTCGGGGGTTTCGGGCACTCGCTTTTCTCTTTTGACCTTTCAATCCACTTCTCTTCTTTTCCAATTTTATATCTTGAAAATATGGGTATTATTTTATTATTTTCTTTCAAAAGCATTCTTTTCTTTTATTATTGACTGACATTAAATCTTTTGATTCTTTCTCTTGTAGCTGCACTCCAAGGTGCTAAAGGGGCACGACAGCTTGGCTCACGGGTTTGAGTGGTTTAGGGAACTAAACCAGAGGGTGAAGGACTTCGTCACGGCTGCAGGTTTTGGAGACTTCGTCAAACTTTTGACGAAGAGCTCCAACGACCTACGACAGATCCACGCGCTGGCAGAGAGGTGGTGGGATACCACCAGTACCTTCCACTTTGATTTTGGGGAGATGACAATGACTCCCCTGGACTTCAGCATGATTATGGGGATTCCATTCGGGGGAGAGCCTCTAAGGTACTTAGATGCGGTCAAGGAGTGGGACCAGGTGGAGGCATTGCTTGGAGCGGTTCCGGAGGAGCCCTTGGTCACGACCAAGTGGTTCATGGACACATTCCGGGGTCGACAGGGCTTTACCGACGAGCAGATGGCTCGGGGCTTCATGATGTATATGCTGGGGTGCTCCCTTTTGAGCACCAAGGGCGATCGATTCTCCGTCACTCTGGTATCCTCTTTGGAGCGTATGGACCAGATTCATGAGTATGATTGGGCTGGTGCAGGATTAGCCATCCTGTACAAGCATATAGGAGAGATTTCTCGAGATGGGTCGGCTTCTACTGGTGGTTTTTGGAGGGCGTGGGAGGTACGTCCTTTCTTTTTTATTTCCATTTCAATATTTATTATGCTTTTGAACGATTATTTAAACTATGAGACTCATGATCTTCCTTTTTTTTATTTATTGCAGATATGGTCCCACGAGTACTTCCGCATGATGTCCCCCGAGACACGTGAGGTCGACGCCCTTATCATGCCCCAGGGGCTGAAATGGGCGAAGGACAGGGTCGGGCGGAAGACCGGGGCACATGACTTTATTTCGTTCAGGAATTTCCTGACAAACCTGAGGGAGCAGCACGTTCGCTGGCAGCCATGGCTCAGGGTGCTTCCTGAGGCTTCTACGCGGATACAGGCATCGGGTGGATGTGACCCGATGAGACGGCTTTTGGACAGGCCGGAGGCCCAGGCATGGTATTTGAGAGAGAGGGTGACTAGGCAGACGCTGGCGGCTCTGGGATTTTTCGTGCCACACCCTCCTCCAGCTTCTATGAGAGCCACCGACACGCTTCAGGGCAGCGAGCTTATGGCTGCTATGGCTGGCTCGGGTATCCACAGCTTCTTGGAGCCTCCCACAGGATATGCAACTTTCCGGGCTGCTAAGCTGATGCCGAACTTCCCTCTGATGGAAGTGACTCAGGTGAGTACAAGATTCCTTCAACCTTTCAATGAGTTTCCTTTTACTCTTTATTTATGCTTATATCTTGTTTGCAGCCCGTCCCTGCCGCTACTCGTCCTCCTGCCTTACCCAAGTGGGATTGGACCATGTCTACCGTCTCGTTCGGCGAGCCGTTTTCAACGATGATTCCTCGACTCTCCCAGGGGGTTCCTTCTATTCCTCTTCATTACGACGTCGTCCCTCGTGCTTATGCGGAGGAGGGCTTGGCGTATGCCCATAGTGTGCGGCAGTGGGTCCTTGGACGAGAGTGGATGGTAAGAAACTTATTCCAGCTTTTATCTTTAACTTGGGTTATTTTTATATCAACTTTTATTCATGTTTCCTGGTTATTGGTCTTTAGGCTGAGGGAGCTCGGGCGACTGCTGCGGCTCAGCTGAGGGCTCAGGTATGATCTTTACCTTTTATTTCTCAAAATCTTATTTTGCTCTTTCAACATCCTGGTTTCATCCCTTTTTCTCAGGCAGAGGAGATCAGGGCCTTATCTTAGCAGGTGGGGCAGCTTCAGCAGCAGCTCCAGCAGTTCGGCATTCCTATCAGTGACGTCCCCGGGGACGGCGGTGCCGGACGAGGCCCGGGGTGAGGCGGCGGTAGTGGTGGAGGCAGCGGTGAAGGCAGCGGCGGAGGTAGAGGCAGGGGCGGTGGAAGCGGGACAGAGTCAGAGGAGGAGCCCCTCAGGCGTGTGACTCGCCAGACTCGAGGCCGAGGCCGAGGCTGATCTCGCTTTTCTCTTTTATTTTTGAGTGTTCTGGGAGGATATATATTTTATTCAGACGATTGTATATACACTTTACTTTGATGGCTGGTAGGATAGGTACTGGGATGTTTCTTTTTTATTTTCTGCCTTTCATTATGCTTATTCACCGTATGTGTGACCATAGCTTGGTACTTTTATTACGCCGAACTTTACATTTTCTCTTGCCTGCCGTATGTGGGACCATAGCTTGGTCCCTTCCTTATTTTAATTTTGAATGCCTCGATCTCTTTATTTATTATGAAATGAAAGCAAATGAATGAATGTATGTGACCATGGCTTGGTCTTGTTGCACGTGCTGCATGATGCACACATTTTTATTGTTCTTTATTTAGTTTTCTGTTTGCAGGTGGGCTAGAAAGGTTACAAACAAACCCTGGCCAAATCAAAACTCAGAACGACACTCGGTTAGGCATCAGCGGCACTCAGTGAGTGCCGCAACGGCAGTCAGTGAATGCCGCAGCGGCACTCACGGACTGCCACGCGGCACTTCGTTGAGTGCCGTTACACTTTATCGAGTGCCGCGTTTGGGTGGACAGCTTTATTTTCCTATTTATACCCCCTTTCTTCTTCCAATACTCCGCAAAACACTTCTTTATTGTATTCTCCCTTATCTCAAATGGCCCCCATCAGCTCTCAAATCCTTTTCCCGTGGATGGATACCCTCTTTGGTATTGATAGGCTCAATTTCGAGTGTTTCAGGTTAAACGACCTCTTCTCTTTCCGTCGAATGATCCTAAATGAAAGTTTGCTTCAAGCCGATGCCCAGTGTTGGGATCCTTCGCTTCATGTCTTCCGTTTCGGTCATCACGAAATTTGTCCTTTGTTTGAAGAGTTTAGTGCTATCCTTCACACCGACCCTTCCGCGGATCTGACCGTTCCTCCTGTGCAAGCCGGGTATGTTCAGGACTTGGCAGCTCTTTTCCATATATCCCAAGGTGCCGCGAGCTCTTTCATCCATGACAGACAGGTCGACTTTGAACGCGTCTCCTTAGTTTATGCTCTTATTGGGGATCCTTATGACGACGGATATCAAGTTACACGGTGTAGCACTCTATCGATTGCCATGCTTTCTTACTTTCTCTTTCAATCGTCTTCCGACATTCTCATACTCGTTGCCTGTGGTTTGAGAGAGATGAAGAGTGCGGTCATGCTGATTCTCGGCGAGACTTTGATAGGACTGGATCATGCTCATGCTACCGGAGCCATATTATCTGCCGGGGCACCTTATGTTCTGCAGGTTTGGCTCATGGAGCGTTTGGACCTCTTCATACACCCTTCCCACCTTCGTGGGTCACTTTCTTATGATCATATGGAGATTCATAGCTTGTTTCACTCTATCGATGCATGGCTCGGTTGGCTCCAGGGCCTCTCTTCCAGTGATATCTGCTGGGTCTGTCTTCAGTGGACTTATTATTCCGTCGCTGTACGCCTTCCTGGGCGACCTGGCATCTGGCTGCCGGGCTTGGACGCCACTACTTTCTACATCCCTGATCGAGTAGTCCGCCAATTCGGACTCTTACAGGATACTACCGAACTTGTGACTGCCGACTTCACGAGGGGGTCCACTCTGCGCCCTTCTGTCGTGAAGGCTTTCATTGAGGCTTGGCCCAGCAGGATGGCTGCTCTATGCCCTAGGATTCCTGCTCTCACCGTGCCTACTGCTGAGTACCTTCTAGAGATCCAGGCCCTGGTTGCGAGACAGATTTGACGGATACAGGCACAATAAAATAAAAACAGACAAGAACAGGGAAAAGCTTTGCTATTTACAAATTTTCTGACAGACCCTGCTTATTCTTGCTGCGCTTTTGAGATGTGATGAATTTTTTTTTTAGGAATGCTTTTATGTTTCAGGAGACATGTTTAATCAAAATGTTCACTCTTCCAATTAGTCTTTAAGTTATGAAGACTTTTCCCTTTTTAATGTTTTTCTCAGCTTTTATCGCTACTGCTTTGAAAATTGCTCTTGGAATCTTAATCCCTCTATACCATGAATCCTTATATGTTTCTTTGTAATACTTATTTTGATAGCCAGGTGATCCAAAGGTGGGTCTTTTATCTGGGTTCTTCGGCTAGCAAACGAGGTTTGCCCCTGGTTTTAGGGCTCTGATGTGGTTCAGGGCAAACGCAAGTTTGCCCCTAGTTTGGCACAAGGATTTTTGAGTTTTCATGGACCGAAGGCTAATATAGCCCGCCTACTTATCCCCGAGTGGGTGTCAGGTCCGAAGTAGTTCGGCTCAAGGTTGCAAAGGAAAGCGCCATTCAGGCAATTTTTTTACTGACCGAACCGAGTAGGTTGCCTACGTATCCCCTAACGGGAATCAGGTCAAGCGTAGTTCATCAACTCTGGAGGTTTTGGAAGAAAAAGGTTTCAAGAAAAATATTTCTTGAGGCGGTCGAGGTTAATCGGTTGCTTAAATTCAACTCCGTCCAGGTCCATGAGATAGGTCGCCCCTCCGGAAAGGAGAGTTTTGATGATGTATGGACCGACCCAGTTGGGTTTGAATTTTCCTCTGGGGTCATAAACAGGCACTTTAAGTTCTTTGAGGACCAGGTCGCCCTCAGCAAGCTTCCTTGGGCGGACCTTCTTGTTGAAAGCACGGGCTATCCTCTTCTGGTATCCCCGAGTGTGGTTTATTGCTGCCAACCTCTTCTCATCAAGTAACATCAACTCTTCATATCTCCCCCTTATCCATTCTAGCTCGGTTACTTCACATTCCGTCAAGACCCTTAGAGATGGTATTTCTACTTCAACAGGGAGAATGGCCTCCATCCCATATACCAAGGAGTACAGTGTTGCCACCGTAGACGTTCTCACAGAAGTCCTGTATCCCCATAAGGCGAACGGTAGCTTTTCATGCCAATCTTTGTATGTATCCGTTGTTTTTCCCAGGATCGCCTTAACATTTTTATTTGCCGCTTCCACTGCCCTGTTTGTCTGTGGCCTATATGGAGACGACTGATGACGAGTGATCTTATATTTTTCTAACAGCGGGATGACTTCTCCTTGGAAATGACTACCATGATCAGAGATGAATTCATTCGGGACCCCATATCTGCAGATTATGTTCTTTTCGATGAAGCTTACCATATCCTTGGCTTTCAAAGTTGCATACGAGGCTGCTTCTACCCACTTTGTAAAATAATCGATTGCCACGATTATGTACCGGTGTCCATTGGAGGCTTTCGGAACTATCTCGCCGATGATATCAATCCCCCATACGGAAAACGGCCAAGGGGTGGTCATGCTATAGAGTTGTGACGGCGGGGTGTGCATTAGATTTGCATGGATCTGGCACTTGTGACACCTTCTGACATATTCGCAACAGTCTTTGTCCAAGGTTGTCCAATAATATCCCTGTCAGATAATCTTCTTTGCTAGCATGTGCCCATTCATGTGTGGCCCGCACACTCCCTCGTGTATTTCTTCCATCATTCTCTTAGCTTCCTTCTCGTATAAGCACTCTAGATTATACCCGATGTAGGACTTCTTCCATAGTTTATCTGTGTAGATCACAAATTGAGCGGAGAATCGCCGAACTGCTTTCTTGTCCTTTTCTGAGGCTCCTTCGGGGTATTCTTCCTTTTTAATGAAATTCCAGACATCCTCATACCAAGGCACCTCACCCTCTTCTTCTATGGCCACGATCATTTCGAACGATGGTTGATTCCTCACTTCTATGGATAACGGGATCATGGTAGTTTCGGAAGGGATTTGGATCATTGAGGCTAGGGTTGCTAGGGAATCAGCTAGTTGGTTTTCTTCTCGGGGAAGGTAATAGAAGGAAATTCTTTTGAATTGCACTTTCAGGCTCTCTAGGTAGTCATGGTAAGGTCTCAATTTCTCATGCTTCACCCTCCAATCGCCTCGTACTTGGGATATGATCAGGTTAGAATCTCCGAAGACGTCGATCCTTTCAACTTTCAGGGCCAAGGCTGCCTCCATTCTAATTGTACATGCCTCGTATTCTGCGGTGTTATTGGTAGAGTCATACCTGAGTTTGACGGCTAGTGGAGTGGGAGTCCCATCGGGTGCTATGAGAATGATTCCAGCCCCATATCCCAATTGGTTGGCCGCCCCATCGAAGTACATCTTCCACAAGTCCTCCTTTACCTCCATTACCTCCTCATCAGGAAACTTAAATTCTCCCTTATCCTCGGATTCTATGGCGAGATCGGCTAAAAATTCAGCGACAGCCCCTTTCATGGATTTGGCGGTGACGTACTTAATATCAAACTCGGCTAGCATCATGGTCCACCGAGAAATCCTACTGGTCAAGACGGGCTTTTCGAATAGGTATTTTAATGGATCCATTCGGGATATCAGGACTACAGGGAAAGCTAACATGTAGTGGCGGAGGCGACGGGTACACCAAACCAAGGCCCAACAGGCCTTTTCCAAGGGTGAATACTTTAACTCACATCCAACCATTATTTTGTTCAAATAGTAGATGGCCTTCTCCACGTGCCCCTCTTCTCCATCTTGGGCCAACATACACCCCATCGAATCTTCGGACACAGAGAGATAAAGTAACAGGGGTCTCCCGGGTGAGGGTGGTGACAGGACAGGAGGGTTTTGGAGGTAGGTTTTGATCTTATCAAAGGCTTGTTGGCAAGGGGTGTCCCATTCAAATTTCTTTCCTTTTCTGAGCAGTTTGAACAGTGGGTCGCAGGTTAAGGTAAGTTTGGAGATGAAATGGCTGATGAACTGTATTCTCCCCAAGAATCCTCTCAGTTCATTATCACTTTTAGGCGGGTTCATTTCGGTTATGGCTTTTATTTTGGTGGGGTCTACCTCTATTCCCCTCTGAGTGATGAGAAACCCCAATAATTTTCCAGTAGTGACTCCGAAGGTGCATTTCTGTGGGTTTAGCCTCATTTTGAATTCTCTCAATCTCCTAAAGAACTTTCTCAAAGCCCCTAGGTGCCCTCCCCTCTCTTTGGATTTCACAATCATATCATCCACATACACCTCTACCTCTTTGTGGATCATGTCGTGCAGTAAAGTGGTGGCACCCTCTGATAGGTCGCACCTGCATTCTTAAGACCGAACGACATTACTCTATAGCAGTAGGTTCCCCAGGGCGTGATGAAAGTGGTTTTCTCTCTGTCCTCGGGTGCCATGAGGATCTGGTTATAACCTGAGAAGCCATCCATGAAAGATAGGAGCTCGTGTCCCACGATATTATCTACCAGAACATTGATGTGAGGTAATGGGAAATCGTCCTTAGGGCTCGCCTTATTCAAATCTCAGAAATCCACGCATACCCTAACACGACCATCCTTTTTCGGAACCGGTACTATATTGGCGATCCAATCTGGATACTCGGTGACCATCAAGAATCCGGCCCCTAATTGCTTTTCAACCTCCTCTTTCACCTTAAGTGCCCATTCAGGCCTCATTCGCCTCAACTTTTGTTTTATCGGTTTAGAATTTGGAAATAAAGGGATATGGTATTGGACTATTTTCGGATCAATTCCTGGCATATCATTATAAGACCATGCAAAAACATCTTTGAATTCATTTAATAGATTGATTAGTTCTTTGCTTTCTTCATTGCTAAGTGTTGAGCCAATAAAAACATTTTGAGGGTTGTCTTTACTTCCCAGATTAATTGTTCAAGTGTCTTCGATGATTTTACATGCAGATTCCTTTTCTTTTTCAATTAATTTTTGCAATTCAAATGGTATTTCATGATCATCATATTCATCACATTCATTAAGCGCATTCGAGTAGGCAGAATCGGCCACATTTTCATTCAATTTCTTTGGAACAATTACAACAGACACGGAAATTGAAAGACGCCTCAT
Organism: Hydrangea macrophylla; assembly: GCA_033977485.1. Lineage (NCBI taxonomy): Eukaryota > Viridiplantae > Streptophyta > Magnoliopsida > Cornales > Hydrangeaceae > Hydrangea > Hydrangea macrophylla. The sequence continues at coordinate 247,451 of CM066986.1, read as the reverse complement.
TTGGGCCATTACAGACTCTTGGCTTGGGGGGAACCTATCACTAGACTCGAAGACCCACTCTTTCTTGCTTTCCCCTCCCTTGTCGGTGATGAAGCATTCTTCCAGATTCTCTATTTTGGTAATCACTTCCACTTCTTCTTTTCCGAACTCTTCTTCATTCTCCTCGTGCACTTCTTCCACCATGCCCTCGACATATTCTTCCTTGATGCCTTCACCATTCCCAATCCCTTTTTGATTTTTCCCCTTAGCCTCGATGCCTTCTTCACTTAACAGAGCTTGCATAGTCGGGCCGTCTAGCATACCGACCCAATCTCGGGCAGTAGCAGACTTCCCGGGAGGTTGCAGGTACGGGTCTTCATACTCGGAAAACTCATGGGGGAAGAAGATTTCGAACCCCGGCTTCATACGATTATCCTTTCGATCAATCCACGGTTCCGGAAAGCCGCAGAATGGGAAGTCACCGCCCTCTTTTATAAAATACCCGTTGAGAGTTTTCTGGTACGGAGTCATTGGTGCGTCCGCTGCCTTCTTCTTTCCTCTCAGCTTCTCTTTAGATGGCTGATAACCCAAACCATGAGTGTGAGTTTGAGTTGGGATTCTTGGGGATTCTGGCAGGCCTTGAAGGTTCTTTCCCAATCCCATACCTGGAAACAAGCCCATTTTCTTCATGATCCCTGCGACCAACAGGCTTGCATACTGATCGAAGTAAAGTGGCAGGTACTCCCTTGGCTTTTCCACCTCCATCATGTTGATAAATTCAAATCCTCCCAAATCTGCTTCCTCTTCTTTTTGTAGCTGAAGTTCTAAGATCGGTGCGCTTGACGATGCTTCGGTCAGTCGGTCCCAGCTGTCCCTGAGGATATCACAAACTTTATTCTCCCAGACATACTTAACCTTTTGATGGATCGTTGATGGTATCCCAAACTGTCCAGCCACGGCCTCCCTAGCAGCAGGTTGAAAGAAGCGGGAATGTCGATGACCTGGAATTCGACTTCTTTTTCAAAAGGACCGATAGCGAGACGAAGAAGGACTATCCCCATGACCGTTCTCTGGGTGTTGTCGTATGCTCTCACCCTTTGCTCGGATGGTATGAATGTTGACTCATCCAGGCCCATTCGCTTAGCCGTTCGGAAAGGACACACGTTGAGGGCCGACCCATTGTCAACCAGGCAAGCGGGCACGACGTTCCCTAAGAATTCGACAGTGACATACAATGGTTTGTTGCGAACGGGCCCTCCCAGAGGCAAGTCATTTGACGAGAAGGTAATAGCTGAAGCTGGAATCTTGTCGATTAGCCCTATGAGATCCTCCGGGGTGGTGTTGATAGACACGTCGGACTGGTTCATAGCGTCTAGGACTGCCTGCCTGTGTCGTTTAGAAGCGATCAGCAACCCCCAAACAGTGATGTTAGCATGAGTCTTCTTTAGCTGTTTCAGGACCCTGTCTTCCTCTGTTTCTTCATCAACCTTTTCCTTTCCCTTGTCTAGATCTCTCTCAGGGTAATCTTCCTCTAGTTCATGCGGTTTGAAGTGTCTACCAGACCGAGTTAGGTGGTTGATCTCCTCTTTTCCCCAAATATTATCGATTTCCGAAACATCCCCCGAGCTTTCTTTCTCAATCTTTGCCTCTTCGTCACTCTTATACCACAGATCGCCCTCTACTTGGTTCGTGTTTTGATTATTGCTTTCCAGAGCCCACCAATCTTCCTTTTCCCATGTCTTTGGCTGACTTTCAAGTGTACAGGTCCCCAGATCTTTCGGTGACTGATAAAGCTTTCTCGGATCCCCGACTTTTATGATCAGCTTGGATGGATTAAATGTCACTTCTTCTACCCCCAAGAAATAAAGACCCTGCGGTGGTGGTACAGCACGATGGTTTGGCAGTGGATTCTTGGTGACATTGGGAGTTTTGGCGGGCGGCTCAGATATCACCTTGTTGTCAATGAGGTCTTGGATTTCGTGCCTTAATCTCATGCACCGATCCGTCGAGTGGCCCTTCTGTTGATGATATTTGCAGTAGAGATCTCCTTTAAAATACGGCGGGAGTGGACTTGGTGGGGGTCGAGGTTCTAACTGACGGAGATGCCCTTTTGCTAACAGCCTGTCGAGGGCGGTTGATAATGATACCCCCAAATCTGAGAACTTCCTTAGGGGCTTATCCTCCCCTCCTCTTGGATGGCTTCTGGTAATATCGAATTTTCTCTCCGGCTCGCTAAGCGCATTGACATCAGTGGGACCAGAATGACCCCCTGAATTCCCCCTATTTGATCCATAACTGGGCCTTCGATATCGGTTTAGTTGTTCTTCTTTTTTAATCGTTCCCTCTTGAATCGCATCTTCGATCCTCGTCCCCACGTCGAATACCTCAGCAAAGGTGTTGATTGACTGAAACCTCATATTTTCTTGGTAAACTGGCTGCAGGTTTTTCATTAACATTCGGATTTGATCTTTTTCCGACGGCCTCTGCACCATCTTTGCAGCTTTCCCCCTCCATCGGCTTAGATACTCAGCAAATGATTCTTTGGTCCCTTGCCTGGTTGTTTCTAGATCTCGAACAGTGACGTCCAGGTCTTGATTGTACTCATATTATGCCACGAATGCTTTGATTACTTCTTCCCAAACCCGGGTCTTGTTTGGTTCGAGAGTGAGGTACCAGGATAAAGCAGCTCCAGTCAGAGTTTGTTGGAACAAGACAGCAATCATGGTGGTGCTAAGTCCGCTTGGCTGAAAGGCGCCTATGCACATTCGGACATGACTTCGGGAGTTCCCGGTTCCGTCGAATTTATCAAAAATTGGCATCTTAAAACCGGCCGGTAGCGTTTCGTGGACCCCATCGTACAGACCTTCCAACTCCATCAGATAAGTGTCGACCCCTTGAGCCTTACGCATCACCCTTTCCAGTTTCTCGATTTTCTCGGTCAGCAGTCTATCCTTATCAGCTTTCTCTCTTTCCCTGTTGGTCCGTAGTGCATCGGTCCTTTGGGCTTCCTGATCATCAAACCAATCTCCCTCTCCCTCTCCCTCTCCCATAGGTGGGTCCATATTCGGCGGGATTATAGGTGGGGGTCGGCGGTTCAGCGCTTCAATCATTCCCATCATACGGTTCATATTCTCGGCCTGCCGCCTCATTTGTTCAGCTTGTTGCTCTACCAGTGTTCTTAGTTCTGTCACTTCCCCAGTATTACCCTCGTCTGCCATTTCAATGCTTCTTTCTCTTCTTACCAATCTTGCTATGGGACCCCTTAGCCAGACAATGCTTATTTCGGATGCTATATTTGCCCTACAATCACATTTCGAAAGGGTTGTTTTTCTTTTTCAAAAGAATTTCTTATTATTTTATTTCTCCCCTTTAAAATCTTGGAAATCAATGTTTCATATGCCACACGGATGCAATGCATGTGTGTGTGTGTGCGCCTATTCTACATGCAAGAGAAAGGAAAATTCTAATCCTACATATAAACACATAAGCACGTAAAATCCTTATTCATGTCAAGTGCGCTAATTTCCCCTCTCGTTTGTGATCCTTGCCACCCTTCTGAAGGTTGGATGTTTTTGAAAACTTCTTGAAATTCACTTTCGAAAGTACTTCCTTGATGGCAGAAATCTTTAGAAAACATTTCTTTAAGAATTTCCTAAAATATTCTCTAAACAAAGATTTGGTCTTGAAACTTCAGAATAAATTTCTTTGAAAAACAAATATAAGGAATTTTTTGGATGCTTGATTTTTGAAGATCTGTTTGCTTTTGAAAATTCTTTGGGTGAAAGGATCACATGATCGGGTCATTACCATACTTTTCATGAACGCGGATACATACAAGGTCAATGATGCTTTAGCTAAAACATGATATAAGAGATGTAAACTTATAATCACAATCTAGCATATTCCCAAATGTCATGAGACATGAGAAGGAATTGCTCAAAAGTGATTACGAGGTTACACATCTTTTATCAAGCAAGTATCGTCATCATCTCAAATAATCCCTTTAGGGCATTCAAACTCCCTAACATATAACTCTAATCAAGAATTAATTTCCTAATTTTGAAAGGTTCTATAGAATCTACCATGCAAAAGGCCGGGTTTTGGTCAAATAAGGGACCCTTGACACACACCCGATAGGATGCTTCATATACCAAATCATGGTACGAGATCAAGGGTGATCACATAGTCCCATGATAACTTGACCGACCGGGTTGCCCCGAGCCTCCAAGGTCATAGTTCCGTGCAATCGACTGGAGAGACATGCAAGTGCAATGCAACGGGCGTACAAAGATTGATTAATTCGACAAAAAGGATGCCTTTCAAGTCTAATCCTCGAGTGAACCCCAAAATCAGTATTCTGGTCTGCGAAACCAGAGATTCTGGGTTCGATCCCCAGCAGAGTCGCCAGATTGTGGATATCGCAATTTAACTACCCACAGCTTTTCTTTTTAAATCTTTATCAAATTCCAAATTCAAATTTGAAACGAATGAGTCGCCACTTAATTTTTTTTAAAAGGAAAATTAAGAAACCATTTCAAAAGGAAACTGATCTTTTGCGAAACCAAAGATAAACTGGGTCCGGGGATTATGGAATGAAAAGGGAAGGAGCCCAACGGACTAAAACACCCCTTTTCATCCTATCTCGCGATAGGCCTCTACTTAACATCCTTTTAATCCATTTATTAATCTAAGTATGCCCTCAATTAATACATATATAAATATACATTACAAAAGCATGTCCAAATAGTGTAAGATTGCTAAGGGGAAAATATCATTCAAAATCAAGTAATTCAATTAGCAAACAACATGATATGCATGATAGAGAACAAGGGAACTTACTCGGGATCTGGCCGCGAATATTAAACGTGCAATGCATGCGAATAAAGGAAAATCCTAGAAAAAGAGTCTTTAATTCAAGTATACAAATAGAACAAGACCTATTTCTAAGGTGTCGTACATGAAGTCGAAAAATCAATTAAAACTAAAGAATAGAATAAACTAAGGAAGGGTTGAGAAATTGTACCTCAAAAGCGCTACAAAACAAAGGATTAGTCCACATACTTTAAACAAAACATATCATTAAATCCTAGGTAGCAAATCCTATCGTAAGATAAGTTCTATTTGCAAATATCAATATATATGGATGAATGCACATGAACACATGGGTATGAATGAAATAGAACTATGAACTATTCATTAATTTGGATAATTTAGTCTCTGATTTTAAGCTTAATTATCATTATTCACAACATGGTTTGAGTCCCAAGACATTAGGAGACTATTTGAGTTGAAATAAACAAGATTAGACAAAAACAATAGCAGTTTTTATGAATTACAGAGAGCAGACCAGACTTTCAAAGCTAGCAAAACCATAGTTCCAACGGTTGGATCTTAATTATTTTTAGATATGATATGCCTTTATGAGTCTAGTTTCTATCCCAAAAAGAAAATTAAGGTTTGAACGGTTAGATCTCCGGGAATAGGAAAAACACTAGACATCACTCAGGAATTTGCAACTCTCTATCCAGAGATCTTGTACGATTTTCTAAAAATAGTAAAAAGATGAGAAACACTTAGATATTTTTAGGGTGTCTTCTTAACAAATTAAGGTACTTAGAAAAAATTATTAAAGACCTTGGAAACCCTATCAAGGTTCTGATCTATTCGTTTCAAGACGGATTTATTGTTCGGAAATCATTCTGAAACTCTGGACAGATTGCAATTAGCTCACAAAAACCATGATCAAACTCCTCTAAGCATAAAATCTTACCAAAACAAAAATCACAGTGGTGGATCTATGTGTTATGAACACTTTCCCGTTGGTTTCATTAAATTCCAACGGTCGGATTTCGAACTAAAAATCCTTGATCGAAAACAGTTTGTGAACTCACTGTCTTCATTTTGCTAGTTCAACTCCGTTTGTTAACCCCAACTATTAGAACATGAAGTTGGGCTTAAAACAAATCATTCCTTCTACCATTTGATGGTCATTGAAGGCTAAAGACACCATAAACTTATGGATTTTGGTGAAGTATGAAATGAACTTCCCAAAACTCCAAACAATGAACCCAAACTTTATAGACCAAAGCTTGAATTCAACTTGTTACTCCTACCATTTGATGGTCATTGGAGGCTAGAGACATACTCACATGTAGGTTTTAGATGAAGTATGAGGAATTTCTCAAAACCTAAGGAAAGGATTAGTCTAAACCATAGATATAGACTAAAACATTTCTCCTACCATTTGATGGTCATTGGAGACTAACAACACTTGAACTCATGGGTTTTAATGAAGTATAAAGGACTTCATAAGACCTCGAAATAATGATCTCAAACTATGGATGAAGTTTGGACTCATTAACTCCAAATACTAAAAAACAACCTCAATCCCCTCATAAATCATAAGTTTATGAGAATATTGGGTTTTGAGTGCTAAGATTCAAGTGAGACATTGAAGGTCTCATGAATCTAAACTAGCACAAGTAAAGAAAAGGACCAAAGTTTTACTTCAAGACTCATTTAAACTTCAAATACATAGACTTATTTTTGATCCAAATTAATGAAATGAGAGTTCAATCACAATATAGGTGGTGTGTGATGAAATGAGGTAAGAAGAGAGGTTGTGAAAATGTGCAAAAGATCCTAAGTATCTAAATATTGTGATTGAACTACTAAATAAACTAACTAGTTTAGAGTTTTACCTCTAAGTATCCTCAACTTTCTTTGATTTCTTCAAGGTCTTCCAAATGATGACAAAACTCTTCTTGTTCTTCCAACAAATCTCTCCTATTTTCTCTCTTGATTTGGAAAATTTTGGGTGAGAATCAACATAAAAATCCTAACATTCTAATATTCCACTTTTTTTGTATATCTAACAAAGGGATATTCACCTCCTATTTATAGGCAATCATTAGGGGGCATTTTGGGAAATTTGCAGCCAAAACCCTAATTCCCGCCGCCACTTTTCGGGATGTGAACCGACCTACTTTTGGAAAACTGCCATAAAAACGCGGCACCTGATGAAATCTGCGGCACTCAGTGAATGCCGCTACGACACTCACTGTATGCCGACCGGCACTCAATGAGTGCCGTAGCGGCAGTCCGTGACTGCCGCGGAAGCCGCCATGTGCCGCTTCCTCTATTTTTTTCTTTTTTTTTTCTCTCTCTTTTTTTTTTGAATTATAAGAACTTTCGGAAGAGTTTAAGTCATCTTTGGAAGTCCTAGATTAGTCGGACACTCATCATCATTGGATCTTAGAGGTTGTACTCCCCTTAATTCGACGTATGGTCAAAATTGGGGTGTCTACAATTGCTTGCCGGAAAAGATGGAGGCCTTAAAGAGAGAGAACCTCTGAGTTGCTAAGAGGGAAATAGGAAGATGCAAATGATTTGGGAAAGTGAAGAGATTTTGAAAATCCCTTCATTTTATACGTTTATCATTAAATGGTGAGTGACCGGTGAGATTCTCGAGATCTGACAACCTCTGCATGCTGGACAAGTGGCAGTTTCAAATTCGAAACATCACATCAATCAAGGGCGAGATGATTGACATGACCTTTTGGGGGGCAATTATTTTCACCCAAAAATCGTCAAAGGTTTTTAAGCCTGAATGGGTGGTTGGAGTGGGCCTGGAATGATCAGCCCAGGAGTTGTTATGGAAAGGTTGGCCCAAGACTGTGAAGGACGATCGGGCTCAAAAGAGAGAGGTGTCACTTAACATGGAGGGATGAGGCATAGGCTTGATTCTGGTCAAGCCCGATAAGCGATCAAGAGAGCAAGCAGGACGATTGGACACCATATTTGGAGAAAGTAGTGAAGGCCGATTGCACGAGCCTGATTGGTTGGGAGCATGCGTAAAACCGTCATCTAGCTCGTGTGCGTTAGAGAGCATGACAAATGGGAATTGCGAGACCGATGGGTAAAAGGAGTAGGTGGTTCCGTCTTTAGCTATCATGATGACGTTGCCCTGAAATTAAGGAGTCAGAGTCCATTTAGGAGTAGAATCTGATGACATCCAGCTGGATATAGAAAGCTAATCCCGACGATTATGGGATTGAGTCAATTAGGTTGGGATAAGGAAAGAGTTGGATTAAGGAAGGAGTGGTATCTATATTTTGCTTGGAGCGCGATTCAAGGAGTTCTTGCCATATCAGGACTGTTCAAGGCCGCTATAAATGCAAAGGTAGGCCAACCGTGAAGAGGACTCCGCGCCATCTCAAAATACAGCATTCAAAGCATTCAAATCCCTGCATTCTAGCTACTCTGCATCCCTAGCAATCATAGCAAATAGGTCTGCCCTCTTTGTTATTTTTACTGTTTTCACTCTTTTGAATAATCAGAGCCTGTTCTGATTCTGTTCTTTGTTTTGTTTAGTTTTTTCCAAACATTCAATAAGATACCTTCATATTTTGTTAATCGTTTGTGATTGTTTATTTGGTAAACTCTACACTAATTGGCTTGTGCGCTACAGTACTGTCATCGAACTTTTGGTGAGGGTACTTTCATACTCATCTCACACAATCGCATTGTTAGAAGTTAGATTCTCAAGCCTTGTGTATCACTCACACAAGCAATTTAGGAAAATAGTTTGCACACACCGACCCCGTTTGGCTCTGGCACGCCTGCGTATAAACTACAAGCAAACAGCTTTAAAGCCTAAAAACTTTCCCCATCTCTCTTTTTCTTTTCTTTTTCTTCTTCCTTTCTCTTTTTCTCTCGTGGCGCTCTCTCGCCTCTCCCACTCTCTGCAACTCATCACTCCCCCGATCTCTCATTCTCTCATTTTTTTCTCCATTTTCTTTGTTTTCCTCGATCCAAAATCAAGATTCACTCTATCAATCACTAAAGGTAAGATCTACAATATAGAGAAAAGCTTGATTTTAATTTTATTTTCTATTTATTCCGATTCGGCTTAGTTTTTATTTTTGATTTTTATTTCTCTTTCTCTCTTTTCCATTATATAACAAAAAAAAAATGAAATCCATAAGTTGTAGGTACTCACCAGAGATGATTGGAAATACCATTCGATCCACGGCCCTACCAGGTTCTAAGATTTCCACGAGACAAGTGATATTTTTCCATTTCTTTACAAAAAAAAAAAATGGACGACGTGCTAATTATCGGTCTTATGTATTTTGCACTTTATCTTATTATTTTCCTAATTCTTGCTATTATAGTGTTGCGTTGCCCTTGTTTAAAAAAAAAAAAAAGAAAGAAAAAAAGAAAAAGGGAGAAAGAGAGAAAAATGTACATTTTCTTTTCCACTTTTTTTTGTCTGAAAAAAAAAAGAAAAAAGTTTTTAGAATTTGAAAAAAAAAAAAATTTAGTTTCTGAATGTGTATATATATATATATATTTCTTGATATATATATATATATGTAGTCTTTAAATAAAATTCCCACCTACCCCTTCTAAGCTCTCTATAATTAGATCTTAGTTGATAGTTGGAAGGAGTGGAGGGTATAGTCTAGCCTCTCTTGTTGGCTAAGAGTATAAAAAATGGTTCCGACAGTCGATGACCAGACGTTAATGGGTCACTCACTTGTTTCTAGGCAAAAGAAACCCTTTGCTGACACTAGCCTTTAAGCCATCAAAAGGAAAGCTAAAAGGTTAGGATGCTGTTTGAATTGTTACATAGAAAAATGTCCTGGTTTAATTGCTCATAATGACACATCTTTTAAAGTTTACTACTGTTACAAAAGACAATTCAAATCAAAACAAAAGGAAATTTTGGTTGAGAAAGAGGATTTGGCTAAAAAAATTAGGCTGGAAAAGTAGATTATTTTTCAAACAATCACTTATTTCACTTTTAATTTGTTAAAAGACAAAATGCCATCCGTGCTCTAAAATTTTAACGGTGTTGAAAAATATTTATATGTTGTCCTTTTTGGTCATTTTATACAAACAATCACTTATTTCAGCTCGTTTGCCAAACACTTTTGTTTAGAATAATCACTTATTATTTCAGCTAATCCAAACACCAAATAGCTTAATATTTTATCACTTAAAAAATAATCACTTAATATTTCACCTAACCCAAATGGGCTCTAATTTACTTCTTGAAGAATGGGAAGAGGCTTTTATGATAGGACTGCACTTCAGTGCAGTAATAACAGTCCAGTTGGTGATGTTCCCCTCACAGTTAAACAGTAAAACTGCTTTTGCAAAAGCAGTTTTTAAAAAACTGCCCAGTTTTACTGTTCACCTGTGAGGGGAACAGCACAACTGGACAGTTATTACTGCACTGAAGTGCAGTCCTTTATGATAGATATTACTTCTTGAAGAACAGGAAAAAGCTTTTTATAATAGATCTAATGAGTAACGATATTGTAAGCAACTTCTTATTTAAGAAAACAGCTTTTAACCGTTGGATGAAGATTTGATCCCAAGATAGTAACTAAAAAAATATTATTAAATAATACAAAATCTTCATCAAACAATTAAAAGCTGCTTTCTTATATAAGAAGTTGCTTCCAATATTATTACCCATATAGAATATATATTAGATATATATATATATATATATATGGAAAGGGAAGAGGCTTATGGGAGAATGGGAAGAGCCTTTTTAAATATTGCATTCTCAATGTGAGAGAGGGAATGAGCTATTATAGCTCTGTTTTTAGATCTTAGTATAGATAGATATTTTTTTGATATTTGAAACTTGATTAGCAAATTTTGAAAAACGAGAAGAAAAAAAAACTTAGGTTGGCAAATGGTTGTAGTAATTCTAAAAACTATCTTGCTTTTAAAAAAAAATCAAAAATAAAATCACTTAACTCTTAAAAATCACGTTTTAGTAAGTGTTACGACAACACCAAGTACCAACTTCCAAGATTTTAGTAGTAAAACTACTGTAGCATGTATGATATATATTGGATCGAAACAATCACACGCAAACAATATATGAAAAATAGAAAGATCAAAGAGACACAGAGAATTTTCACGTGGTTCGGCAATGTTCCTACGTCCACACCGGAGAGCCAGAAGTTTCCACTATCAAAAACGATTTAGGGTTACATCTTATATATCTCCTATATATAAGTACATGGCAAAATCCCCAAAATACCCATACCGTACGCTTCGCTTCGCTTCGCTCCGCCATGGGCCACAGGGCCCTCCCCTTGTCTTGGATCTAGTGTAACGAACCCATTACAATATGAGTCACACCCAACAATATATTCTGAACTCCTAAAATGTATTCCTTCCGTCCCATTTTATTTCTTTATCCTTGGGTTCTAACTTCTTAAGAGAAATTGCATCCACATGCGTGAAAGTAATGACATTTATACGAAATAACCCTTCCTTATTTTTTCTCTTTTTATATTTTTTTGTTAAATGTCTTAAATCAATAAGGGTAATTTTGAAAAATTAACATTAAATGTTTTTAATAGACAATCATTTGCGACAGTTGAAAAATAAAGAATTGTTAACTAGCAATAAATGTGACGCCCCGACCCGCCGTGACCGGCGCCAAAAACCCCGCTAAACGCAACAAAAACAAAGACTAAACAAAGTCTATGCAAAGTTTAAGCCCAAGGGCAAAATGGTCATTTAAAATTTTTGCCCAAATTTTATATCAAATGAAGATATTTGAAGTATAGTTCCAATGGTTCGTACTAACATGATATCAAAACTCAAAATATATACAAACCCAACCTCAAATATATACATCATAAACATTACTCAATCCGTCAACCAAAATACACATACATAAATCCGATTAGAGCATAAGTTTAACACAAATGTTTTCAATTCCAACAAGTCAATCCAAAATGACACACATACATCCTAAACGTACACAACTCCTCGAAACTAACGGCAATGGCACCTACACTGTAATACCTGCAAAAAGACCTGTGTGGGTGTAAGCAACCCTTGGCTCACAACTAGAAAATCGAAAATGCAATATAAATCATTCAAATCAACGCATAATCCGCATCCAAATTAATACGATTAATATAAACGCTAATACAATGCATTCCCATGAATGAAATTATGCACGCACCCAGGCCCATTTCAATCGGCTCTTTTGGCCGTTTCCAAGATTCGCTACTTGGATTTTATCGCTTTCGCTATGCACATGCATGACATAGAATATTCGTGCCCTGCTTAATATATATGTAATCCGCTTATGATTTTAATTCAATGAAAAATGTAAACTCAACAAATAAAGTTTACGTCGCATAATTACGGTTTCCAGGAAACCCACCTCAAGTCTTTATGAAAATAAGTGCAACGATTTACTCCGCTTGCCCCGGTGGCTCTTTCGGCTCGCTCTCACTTGCCTCTGAACCTGAAATCTTACATAGTTAGATTCTATGCATAATTTACAATCGAAACGAAAATTAAGAATTGATTACACAAGCCAATTCTAATTCCTTTTAAAATAACCCATGTTTTGTTCTTGTAATTCCAAGACCCCAAACAATCTATAATCATGAATTTCCAACCCACAATTCACTTTTAACATTCAAGAACCTATCCCAATATCATCATTCCATCTATCAAACTCAAACATACCCAATTCAAAACAAATTCCTAGATTTTCAAACATATACAAAAGTTCTTCTTCAAGCTTTTGAAAGCTTCAAGAACACATCAATGGTGAAACCCCAATTCACAACCAAACTTTACCAAGCTTGAAACCAAGGATCCCAATGACATGTAAAGCATATATAAATACTCAAACAACTCCAAAACCCATCAATTTCAAACACCCAAACTTTCAATTTTCGGATTTCATAAAAACCCTAAAAAAATCCAACTTTTCAAACTTCTTCAAAACTCAAATTGGACATGTAGGAATCATACAACATCATATATTGTCACGACCCATCCCGCTACGGGCAGAAATAGGACACATGACACGCCATCGAGGCTTATCCAATTCATTTAAAGTAAACACAGCAGAAAAAAAACATAAAGAAACTCTTTAAAACCAAAATTCATTTGAAAAACATGAACTACGAGTATGTAAATTAAATCCGTAAAATCGAAAAGTTAATTATATTTCAAATTAACCATAAAAGTGTTATAACAGACTCCAAATGTACCATAAAAGCAAAATATAACATTTCAACATTTCAAAAAATGTACTTCCTTTGTAAAAACACTATTCATGGGCAGCCCATGAATACTACACTTAGCCAAAAAAAAATTTAAAACGTCACAAACACGACAAAACTCAACATACAAATTTTCAATCATTCCAAAACTTTACCAAAGATATATAAACATATTAGACAGCATGTCTAAGCTTTGAAAACATTAACGGAACGAGTTAAAGGTCCGTTTAGATCAAATCTCATAAGTACTACAACAAAGTCATAAAACATGAAATTCAACTTGTTAACTAGCAAAACGTGAACTCAAGAGTTCCGATTCACTTCAAAACAATTTCAAAATGTTTTCAAAAGAATATTACATCAAACTCATGATGTTCCAGAGCTTCTAAGATTCAATTACAGAATCTACCCTTTCAAATCCTCCGAATGATTCCAATGGCCTCATTCCTTACGTGTGTTCCGTCTTCCTTTCTCTTCTCACCTGTAATGGAGTAAATCTCCATTGCTCAGCTATATACTGAGTGTACAATTCTAACAAATGCATATATGGCAATTCATGCTTTAAACATTTCAAAACACATCATCCGGTAATGAAACCAATGTTGTGGAAGACCTTCTCCTTACCACACATCCAGCGCCCTGGCTGGGTCTTCTCCTAAACCATGCACAGTAGCCATCGCTACTAAATTCTCAAACATCAAGAAGCTTACCCCCAGTATGAAATTGTATAACCTCCCCTTTGACCCACATAAACATTTAGCATGCTCACATAACCATATCAATATGCTTTTCATACATATTACCTAAAATTAACGGGCCTAAATTAACACATGAGTTTTGCCCGGATCACAATTTCATACATGATATTCAAAGCATCCAAAATTTCCTATATAACATACGTTAGGAATTCATACCTTAAGCTACGCTCTTAAGATTTCGGGAGAAGTACTGGAAGTCCGATTCTACGCCGGATCTTTGATTACAAGTGAATCCTACAAGTATTTACATGTTTTTCCCAAAATTCTCAAAATTAGATTTTTGGAAAAACTTAGCCAAGCAAGGCCTAAAAGGTATCAAACGTAGCCCTTACCTCGAGGAATCCGAATATGAAATTTGGTCAAAAGTTGACGAACAATGAACGTTGATTGGCATCGGAAAGCTCTAAGCTTCAAAATCCCCCTTTTCCCCTCTCTTGATTTAGGTTTAAGAAAAGTTGCAAATGAAAATATCTCTACCTCATACTATATATAGGCACGACTTTCAAAAACTGTGTTTAACTCCCTACAAGTTCTCTAATCTTCTAATTATCCCCAAAACGTCTTAAACGTCTAAGTTATCGATTCACGAGTGAAAATCTATGAATCATAAAAGTTTTCATCTAAGTTCCGTTTGGATCCATAATTACGATCAGAAAACTATTTCTGCGAAAATTCTGGATAACCTACCTTTTATGCAACGCGTCATAAATGGTAATACTGCAACGCTCAAAATGATCTTAAGCAAGATCAAACTATTAGAAAGTACGCTACACAGGTAAAATTTCTATTCATAATTACCAAATAAAGTCAAATAACATTTAATCACATAAATGTCATTTAAATCATATCAATGCCTCATGCATTACCACATTCCCATGTCCTCGATTGACACTCACCGTTGCCCCAGAGTTAATATCATCCACAATTATTAAACCACGTCAATAATTCCATTTAAAACATTTATGCATTTAAAACAAAAAGATTTTTGTTTTAAATATAACGCAAGAATCATCTTAGCAAACTCTAAACATGAATTCAAGCATCAATTTTTGGATTACATATACCAAAATCTCAAAACCCTAATTGCAAAGAACCCTAGAGAGAGAGACATATCCACTTGTTGTTCTTTCCTTTGCAACTTGAAATTTCTTGCTTAATTGAAAGTTTGATTATAAGAATTTCAATTCTTCAAACTCTCTTGTTCTTCTTCTCTCTTTTCTTTTTCATTTTTTTTTTAAAATCCTCTCAAAACATGGAAGGAATGAGACATACATATGTCTCTTTAAAAATCTGATTTTCATGTTTCAAATATTGTGTTTAACACTCCAACATTCCTTAAAGCATGCACTTAAGTCCCCAAACTTCCCCATATCGCCTTAGCACCCCCCAAATATCAATAATTTACAGTATAAACCCCCATTTCACAAATATAAATGCCCATAAAAATATAATTTTTGCATCGCATTAGCTTTACTAATTAATTTAAATCACCCTATTTGGTTCTAGGTCTCACAATAAATCCCTAGCCACCCATCTTATTGGTTAAAGGACTCCCAAAAAACTTGGAGTGATAAGAGATCCCTCAATGTGTAATGTTTATTGTAATATGTCCCTTAATAAACATATTTATGAATTTTGCTAACTAAATTACCCTTAATATCTATATCGATTTATGTAACTGATTTTGATAAGTAAATCCCATAAATGTAGTTTGAGAGATTCATGGAATCATAATATCTATATAAATTTATTTTTGTATATTTAACCGATCTTGGTAAGCAAATCCCATAAATGTAGTTTGAGAGATTTATGGTATCATAAAACAAACCGTTTCCATATATAAATTTGAAACTGATTATGGTCAAATGAAAATTTCTCATAATATTTCAGGTTCATGAGAAATTTTACATATTTATAAAGTTTGTCGTTTGGTTCCGCTTTATACGACAACAATCGTAATATGATCAGAAATTTCCTACAAATATGTAAATTCGAAACTGACTCCATTCAAAATTTGTCATAAAATTTTTGGATCATGAGAAATTTCTCACATCTACAAAAATCTTGTAGTTTTGGGTCCGTTTAATCCCAATATCAAAACATTTAAATGATTATAACGATGTGAAAAATTTCTCATCGCGTTCAAGGACATGTTTTGTCAAAATTTTCACAATCATGCTAGTAAGAAACTTCCATAAAACATTCAAACGACCTGTCAAACGTAAAATGGCAAATGAATATCGCAGAAACTCTTGAAATTTCTCATTTATATTCCATAAGCCTAATCATCATACTCAATCCAAAATCACAACTTTGGTAAACAAATCCAATAAGTGTAGTTTGAGAAATTCACTGAACCGTATATATATATATATATATAGAGAGAGAGAGAGAGAAGGAGGGAGGGAGGAAAATGATAAATTATGAAATATATAAATAAAAAAAAGAGTAACTTAATATTTAATCCAATATGAACACACTTATTAAAAATTGGTCCATTCTATAAGTCAAGTTAGGAATAAGTCCATCAACTAATAATAGGTCAAAACTACCCTTGCTATAATTCTTCGCGTGCACCATCAACATCCTAGAATTTTTTTGAAGATCATAATGGAGCGATGTTTACTCCCCATGAATCACGCAATAACTGATACAATTGAAATACAAAATCCCATGAATTCACGGTTATCAAGACTTTCTCACCAATCTTCATCAATTATCATAATCTACTCACCCAAAGCACATCGATTTCGTTCATTGCTGCAAAAAGCTTTGGATTTCATCGTTTCTATATGAGTTCTTGCCGATGACGCTAAGATTTCAAGATTCCGAACGGCTCACAAACACAATGGTTAGTAAAGGTGAGAAAGCTAGCCATTTTTTTTTGCTATTTAGACGTTAATCAAAACTTCTTTTAGTAGATTATAACAAAATATAAAGGATTTCATCGTCCTGAAATAAGAAATATAAACCTATGATTTATTAGGTTTTGAAATAGGGTTTACTGTTCTTACCTGTTCTGTACAACGATGGGTACAAAAGGTGAGAAATTTATGTTATTTGTAGCAAAAACTAGATCAGAACTTCAAAAATATAAATTACTGTTGCATACATATTGTAGCCAGATAATGGTAACCATCAATTTCGGGAAAGTGATATACTAGGGTTTGGGTGATAACGACGAACAAGGAATCGATTTGTTACTCATTTTTTGGCAATTATGGGGAAAATGTGAAATTAATATAGATTTTTTTATATTAAATATTCTTATTACTACTGATGGTGATAAATCTTATTTCTCTCATTCTAATGTTGACTCTTCAGAAGTATGAAATGTGTCACAACTCAAAATATATATGAGAAACTTCACACTTAATATCATTCTAACTGGTAAACAAAGTGAAAAATTTTCTCACTAGGGAATTATAACTTCTTCAATTTTGTATAACTAACACACGAATGTACCATGTGTCACGCCCCGAAGAAGCAAAAATAGAGAAAACAAGTTCCTTTTTGGTCCCGTAGGTTCGTGACTGGTGAATAACCGCATTGTCATCTCCTCAAACCAACAAACACAACGATAGAGAGGATGGTATTCATAGAACATATCTTATTAACATAATCAGAGGCTATAGCAGAAATATAAAAGGTTTGGAAGCAACATATGCCCAAGTACCAATTATAAAAGTCTACTAAATCTATTACAATAGCTGGCTTATAGTCTCAAGCCTATAACAATAATAACAACAGTACAACAGATATACCAACTAACTATTACAAAGCAGCACACCTTTGTCTTCAAGCCTTCAGCTCCTAGTCCGGCAGAACATCAGTCTTCCGGCCTCCAGTCCTGTGAAGCTCTAGACATTGGAATGTCCAGGGCACAAACGTCATCAGCTTTGAATACAAAGCTGAGTGAGTACACAAACACACTCCTCACCCGTTATCTTTATTCTCTTATCAATGATGTCACTCACGGACATAGCAAAGGTCTCATTAAAACTATACATGAAATCAAAGATAATAAGAATCATATTAAGTCATGACAAAGATAAAGATTATTGTATGAATATCTCATCACGTATTCACCAAATTCATGCATGAAACCATGCAACCACCTATGCATCTACCTTTACGTCGGGACGCTAAATCCACGACTGAACATTTATCTCATTATATCCGTACTCATATTCATATCTCTATCCATCTCTGTATCCATACATCAATACCATAATACCAATCTGATATCCATGCGTCAATACCATAATACCAATCTGTATTCATTCGTCGATACAATAATGCCAATCGAAATCACCCGACTAGGTAGTAGGTCCCACGATCCCTTGATAGGGTTACCGGTCGTCTACACGGTATCACCTATCTGTAAATGATAGAACGGCACATCGGACGTCTTCAATGATGCGTATACCCTCACTGGTCTTCTACACAGCTGAGAATACACTAGAGCACTAGTCGGACGTCTTCAATGATACACATGACGTCTTCAACAGTGCATACGCATCACTGGACATCTTCAACAGTGAGAGGCGCACTAGGAACTCTAACCATCCCACGTCCACCCGGCTCATCAGCTGTTGATCCAACGGATCCAAAGTACATATATCTCATATTCCACATAAGTCACATATCCCATTTCCATATTGAGGCACAGTTCCCAATTCTTATCATATCCTCTCATCTCTTTATAACACTATCCCATGCATGCTGACTACATGTTGTGCAATATTCATGCTCTAGATACAGGAATTACTACATGCTCTGTATTCATTATATCTACTCATTACTGATTATTAGCATGCTATCGTATTCTGTTCTACTATTCAGTTCATTAATATCAACATGTAATAGTTAAACAGTTCATCTTGCTACAGTGTTGCATTATCTCTTAAATTAACAATATCGCATATCGAAAGCCTAGATCAATATTTAACAGCTAAACAGTTCATATTATCATCAACAGGAAGTAAACATGTTCTGTAAGCTTCGATCGATTGAGGTCCTCTTGATCGATTGAAGTCAAACTAAGTTCGATCGATCTAAGTCCTTTCGATCGATTGAGGAAACGGCAAGTTCGATCGCTCGAACATCATCTTCTACCCAGAAACTGGGCAGAGACGAACAAAGGTTTCGGGGGTCACAATATATACGTTCTAAACACACCTACAACATGCTACACTCATCCCTTGAGTGAGTTAATGAGCTCACCTCTCTCCAGCGCTCCGGTGACGGCATCCCGAGCTCGGTTGGCGGCGACTATGGTGACGGCAAGCTTTCTCTTTCTCCTTCCCTTCTTTTCTATCTCTTTCCGGTCTCTCTCTATCTTTCTCTTTCTCTTCTGCTCCTTTTCTTGTTCTTCTTCTCTAAGTATATATATAACACACACACATACAAGGCTATATATATATAGAACACACATACACACACAAGCTCTCTCTCTCTCTCTCTAACTCTCTAAACTGCCAAACATCACCCACACATAAAACACACGTATATATATAGGGAGGCAAAAGAGGCAGGTGGCAACACTGGGATAAAGATCTTAACATGTTCGATCGATCGAAGTGAGTTCGATCGATTGAGAACAGGTCGGTCAAGGTTCAATCGATTGGAAGAAGTTAAATCGCTCGAGAATAGGTACACGTCACAAAATCAGGTCGGTAGAGTTTCGATCGCTCGAAGTATGTTTGATCGCTCAAGGAAAGCATAAGTTTGATCGATCGAGATGAGTTCGATGGATGAGAACAACTTTACACCAAGGGTTCACCCCAAGCATACAGGGTCTTATTTATATAACCATGCATCCAAAAATATAGGGCATTACATTATCCACCACCTATCAAAAGATTTCATCCTCGAAATTTGAAGCAGTAGCCCCTAAAATAAAAAAAAGAAACCATCTCGGAAGACATACTCTAAAATGCTCAAGTTCTCGTTTTGCATAAATGATTACATCAGCACCCAACGGGTTAAGTTCAAATCACGCAACACAAAGTTATCAACGATCTATGAGTACTAGGGTGACAACTATCATTCCTCAGGATTTAGCTATATGAAATTCGTATGTCAAACTTCGGGAAAAGGTTCTAGGTAGCACAATCTAATCATCTCACAAAACAGAAACGGCTAGTCCCCAAATGCACAAGGTTCCTTCCTTGGGTCAAACTCTACGGTGTGAGGGTTCTACCGACCAAGTGTTCTAATCTCATCTAAGTCACAGCAAAGCGTTGCCGTCTACTCTTGTCCCCGAAGATGCTTCATACTGTGCTGACGAAGTCTTTACTGTGTCATCAGTTGACTGTCTCCTCCCTCTGGACTTCTTTTTTATGATCGTCAACGTCCGTAGTTGGTCTCTTGTTGTACATGATGTCCTTGTTAACTCCCGTGTTGTCACCATCATCCTTTAGTATGTTAACTTGAAAGGATTATGACTCTAGCATCGTAGTTGATGATTTAAACTTTCCATACGTATTTCCAAATTCTCACGTATTATTGATATAATCATCTCTTTGAGGTCTTACAATCTGTTGAATACTCGTTTTACTTCCACGTCCAAATCAAATAGGTTAGGTAGGGCTACACACTAATTTCATGAGTTGATCTACTATATAACTTCTTGACTAGATGAAAGCAACATACAATCAGTGTTGATAAGCATCCTTCTATGGTACTATTTGTAATTCTAGTGTTATCTCTGCATCACTCATTTGTACTCGTAATCTTCTAGTTCATCCTCTCCTGTCAAGGATGCGTCTCAAGAAAATTGAAATTCTTCATCTCTAGTCTCTGTCCAACTTACCAATGGTTGGCATAGTCTTTTGTATAGGGAGGCAAACGATGTCATATAAGGATGCAAAGGATGTTGTATGGGGATGCAATTGACGTCAAGTTGGGATGCAAAAGATGTCATATGGGGATGCAATTGATGTTATATAGTGATGTAAATGATGTTATATCCATTCTTGGATAACTACTGTCATAGACGATTATTGATCAGTGCCAAACGGGGTGTTTGGGTATCTACAATTTATGGTGTAGGCTAATCCTCTTACAATCAATCAATCGAATGCCAAACTTCCTGTAATGTCAGGATCATATATAATACAAAATGTAGGTGATGAGGGTTGTACCTTCTGTCTATCGTCCTTGTCTAAGTTGAGACAATTTATTTGTTCGATGAGTCTGCCCTTGTGGTACTTGTTGCGATGGAGCATTGTGTTGCGTCTCTAGTTTTGGACAAAACTTACGGACATGACCAACTTTACCGCAGTTAAAACACCGTATTCCTCATCCATGATATTTCCATAATGCTCTGCATTCTCGGGAATGGTGTCCTAGTACTCCACAATTATTGCCGGACGTCTTCAACGGTACACTGGACGTCTTTAACAGTACATACGCATCACTGGACGTCTTCGACAGTGAGAGGCGCACTAGGTACTCTAACCATCCCACGTTTACCTGGCTCGTCAGCCGTTGATCCAACGGATCCAAAGTACATATATCTCATATTCCACATAAGTCACATATCCCATTTCCATATTGAGGCACAGTTCCCGATTCTCATCATATCCTCTCATCTCTTCATAACACTATCCCATGCATGTGTGGATATCGCAATTTAACTTACGCACAGCTTTTCTTTTAAATTCTTTTCCGAAAATTTCTAATTCAAAAACAAATGAGCCGCCACTTAATTTTTAAAAAGGAAAAAATAAGAAACCATTTCAAAAGGAAGCTGATCTTTTGCAAAACCAAAGATTTCTGGGTCCGGGGATTATGGAATGAGAAAGGAAGGAGCCCGTCGGACTAAAACACCCTCTCTCATCCTATCTTGCGATAGGCCTCTACTTAACATCCTCTTAATTGAATTACTAATCTAAACATGCCCTCAACTTAATACATAGGTATAAAATATACATTACACAAGCATGTCGAAATGGTGTAAAATTGCCAATTTACAAAATATCGTTCAAAACCAACTAATTCAAGTAACAAGCGATATGATATGTAATAAGGAACAAAAGAACTTACCCGGGATCCGGCCGCGAATGTAAACGTGCAATGCATGCAAGTAAATAGAACCTAGGAAAAGAGTCTCTAACCCATAGATACAAATAAAACAAGTCCTAATTCTAAGGTGTTGCGCATGAGGTCGAAAGATCAATAAAGTCAAAGAAATAACTAAACCAAAGGAGGATCGAGGGATCATACCTCATCGGCGCTACAAAACAAGGGTTAGTCCACATGATATACAATATATGAAATTAGATGACCATCCTAGGCTTCTAGCTTAGATTCTATCAAATGCGATTAAACCTTAAAGAAGACAAGATCTAATTACAAACATTAAGCCACATGGGTAAGTATGTACACATGAACAAGGACAAGTTATGAAATACTTATGGATTTAGATCATCTAAACTTTGAATTCAAACTCAACTAATCATTGTTGAAGCATGGTTCAAAACTTAGTTCATGAAAATATCATCTAAGCCATTATCTACGAGATTGGTCAAAGTTGTTACAGAATTCTGGAAATTGCTGCTAGCAGACAAGAAATTCAAAGAAATAAAAAGCATGGTTCCCATGGTTTGATCTTGATGAATTTTGGACACAAGATGCCTTTGTGTGTCTAGTTTTAACCCAAAAAGAAAATCTAAGTTTTAACGGTTAGATCTCTGGGAATTTGATGAAAACCAGACATCACTTAGGATTCTGCAACCTTCTGTCCAGAGTTCTTGTACGATTTTTTAAAAATAGTAAAAAAATCAGAAATGCTTTGTTCTTTTTAGGGTAGCTTCCTAACACATTAAATTAACTAGAAAAAATTATTTTGGGTTAATAAAGCTAAGTTAAGGCTCTGATTTGCTTATTTTAAAAGAGAGTTACTGTTCTGAAACTCTTGGACAGATTGTAGTGGTCTCATAGAACCCTTGATCAAACCATCTTAAACATGAAATCTCTTTAAAACAAAAATTACAGTGGTAGAACTTTGAGTTATGGACACTTTCCCGTTGGTTTCATTCGATTCCAACGGTCCGATTTTTAACTAAAAATCTATGATCAAAAACAGATTATGAACTCACTACACATTTAGCGAGTTCATCTTATTCTTGTCAATTTAGACAAATAAGCCATGGAGTTGGGCTTGTCTAAAGCTAACTCTCCTACCATTTGATGGTCATTGGAGACTACAAGATGTTCATTCTTGTAAATTTCAAGGAAGTATGGGAGAACTTCATGAAACTTAGTCACAACAAACCTCAAACCATGAAGAGGTTTGGGTCCATTAGCTAAATATTTTAGCATCAACCTTAATCCCCTCATGAATCATGAGATTACAAGGAGATTGAGGGATTTCAAACCAAGAAATTCAAGTAAGGCATTGAGAGCCTTGTGAACCCAAGCGATGAACAAAAAAAAAAAAAAAAGAATCAAAGAACTCTATGCATACTACAATTAACTTGAACAAAGACTAATTATCCTAGAGTTTTACCTCCAAAGTATCCTCAACTTGGTGATTTTGGAGAACTTCCAAGGCTAATCAAGCTCTTCAACCTCTAATTCACACAATTTCCTTCTTAAAAACTCCTCTAAACTCACTCCTAATTGTGTTTCAAGAAGAATTTTGAAAATTAAAACAAAGAGAATCACTAATATAACCTATAGATTCAAAGAAGATTCAACCCCTTGAAAGAGGATATTCATCCTCTATTTATAGGCAATTTTAGAGGAGTATTTCAGTCATTTCAGAGCTGAAAACCCTAATTCAGCCATCCTTTTGATAGTACAACATGTGCTGTCTACCAGCTGTCTGTTACAAAAATGCGACACTCGCCAGAGATGGAAGTGGCACTCAGTAAATACCGCATCGGCATTCAGTGAATGCCGGCGCGGCCTTCACTGACTGCCGGAACGGCATTCACTGAACGCCGTAGACAACTCTAGGGACTGCCGTTTTTTAGTAAATTTCAAAATTTTTGTGGCACTTGATAAAATTTACGACATTCACAGAGTGCCGTACGGCGGTCCAAAGACTGTCGCAGCGGCATCCCGTGACTGCCGCAAATAGCTTCAAGTGCCGCTCTGCTTCCTTTTTCTCTTTTCTTCTTTTTGTTTAGGTTGGAGAGCCTTTCGAAGAGCTTGAATCATCCTTGGAAGTCCTAGATAAGTTCGGACATTGTCATCATCGGATATGGAGGTAATACTCCCCTTAATCCGGCGTTTGGTCAAAATCAGGGTGTCTACAGTTTGCCCCTCTTCGACGGAGCTTGTGGAGCAACGCGAACCACAAGCGAACGTCGAAGTCTGTGTGAAGACAAGCCTTTTGACCACACTGTCGGATTTAGGTAAAAACAAAATACGTTGCAAAAATAGAATATGTGCGCGGCAATGGTTCACACTGGTCGTGCTCGATGATAAGCTGCCTACGTATCCATTCAAGAATCAGACCAAGACGTAGTTCGGGCACGGATCAAACACATACAAGTGCAACTAGTTATACGGATGGATGCTTCTATCCTGTCGTGATGCACGTGCTCATGCAATGGCGTCCTTTTTAAATAAACTTGACCAAACAACCGTCACGCTTATGTCAAGTTTTCTCCATGTGTGACGCATGCTTCATGATGCATTAGCCGGAGAAGATTAGCGCAAATCTGTTGACCGATGTAAAGGTTCGTCGCACGGGTCAAGGGAACGCGTTCCTGGTTTCGAAAATCGACGGTTAATGCAAATCTGTTGCAAAAAACTGAGAATGTAAATCCATTACACTCTCCACGAATGATCAACGTAAATCTGTTACGAGGATCGAGAATTTAAATCTGTTATATTCCCAAAACGAGGGTTAACGCAAATCTGTTACGAAAACTGAGAATGCAAATCCGTTACACTCCCAAACAAAGGATCAACGTACATCTTTTACAAGGATCGAGAATATAAATATGTTATATTCCCAGACGAGGGTGAACGCAAACCTGTTGCAAAAATCGAGAATGCAAATCCGTTACACTCTCCACGAAGGATCAACGTAAATCTATTACGAGGATTGAGAATATTAATCTGTTATATTCCCAGAACGAGGGTTGACGCAAATTTGTTGCGAAAACCGAGAATGCAAATTCGTCACACTCCCGAACAAAGGATCAACGTAAATCTTTTATGAGGATCGAGAATACAAATCTGTTATATTCCCAGACGAGGGTTAACGCAAATCTGTTGCGAAAACTGAGAGTGCAAATCGGTTACACTCTCGAACAAAGGATCAACGTAAATCTGTTACGAGGATCGAGAATATAAATCTGTCATTTTCCCAGACGAGGTAATCATATTTAGGTGAATTTGGAGTCCACAGACTCAAGTTCAATTTAATTCAAAATTTTGGAGCCCACAGGCTCGAATTTATTCTAATTGTTCGAAATTTAGAGCCCACGGGCTCAAATTTAACTTTCAAAATCTGGAGCCCACGGGCTCAAACTTATCGTAATTTTTCAAAATTTGGAGCCCACAGGCTCAAACTTATTTCAACTTTTATGAAATTTGGAGCCCACAGGCTCAAACTTATTCTAGTTTTCAAAATCTGGAGCCCACGGGCTTGAATTTATTTTAACTTTTTGAAATTTGGAGCCAATTTAATCCTAAAAACAACCCTGGGGCCAGAAGTGCAATGAGGGCAAATTTTGGGGAGCTTAAGTTCAATTTTTGGGACCTAATTTGAATTTTAGGGGAAAAATGAAGGGTCTTTGAACCGCCTTAACCGCGGCACACACGGAATCTTGTGACAGTCCGTGACTGCCATGCGGCACTCATGGAGTGCCGTTGCGGCACTCGGCGAGTGCCGTATGGCAGTTCATCAACTGCCGCGCACGAAAAAATGAGTGCCGCGTTTAAGTGGCAATGGGTAAAAAACGGCGGTTTCATTTCATTTTTATTTCATTATCTCATCTCTCCTTTCGCGGATTCCTCTGGAGAAATTTTTCCTCTTTCTTTCTTCTTTCTTGGATCGACCCACCAGGGCTATCAGGTTAGTTTTTCACGATCAGAACTTAGTTAATCTCTTTTATTTCATTATTTTTCTGAGATTTTTGTGAATCTAACATGCAAATCTTCCCCTTTTTCTGACAGATTATGGCGAGCAGTTTTGGCAGTCGGAAGAGGGCCAGGTATCGGGCCACTCCTCATCCTGACCCTACGCTCTTGCTCTTAGATCCCGATGAGCATTTATCTGCCCGCGCGTTCAAGCGCGAGGTAAACGCCTTTTCTTTTGAACTTTATGAATGTCATGCACAATGAACATGATTTCTTATGCTTTCTCATGTTTGTTGAACTTTCGGGTGTTCCAATCGTATCTGTGCTTGCCCACTTATTTTAATTTGATCGTCCCTTGACCTTATTTTGTTATCCTCTTTATTATTTTTTTCAAAGTTCATGAACACAACCGCTTTATTTGAAGCTTTCACTTTCCCTCATAAATACAACCACTGTGCTTACGAATTTCCTGGGTGTTTCACCTGTATTCGTGCATATTTAAATTTACTATCTTTTTCTTCCCCCAAGGGATTTCTGAGCGTGATGTATGTTAATCAAGATCTTGTACACGCTCCTAACGAATAACGACTATTGTTTTTTGGGTGTCATCGTCGCCTTTTCGCTTATTTCAATTCTAACTTGGATATATTTTTTTATGAACCTGACTTTTTTCGAAACTGAATTTCTTTTGAAACTCCCACAGGTTTTTTAATATATTTTTTATTATATTATTTTCAAGAAAGTGAACCATCCCTTCTTTTTTTCCTTTTCTTGAAATTTCTCTAGTACTTCGAACGCTTTCACTATTCACTTCCCTTTTTTATTCTATGAAAGTTTGCTAGACTTTATATGAATGCAAACGAGTGCCATGCTTGTGAAATTTTCTACGAGTATTTCCAGATTTTCCCTTTCTCTTTTTATTCATTCTTATGTCGCTTTTCCCCCGTTTCCTTATTATCACCTGTTTATTTTTTATTTTTTTCTTCTTTATCCAATTACTAATATCAAAACTTGTGATTCTTTCTTGCAGCTGCAGCCCAAGGTGCTGAAGGGGCACGGCAGCCTCGCCCACGGGTATGAGTGGTATACGGAGTTGAGCGAGCCTGTGAGGGACCTCGTCGATGCGGCGGGATTTGGAGACTTCATCAAACTCTTGACGAAGAGCTCCAATGACCTGAGGCATATTCGCGCATTGGCGGAGAGGTGGTGGGATACCACCAACACCTTCCACTTCGACTTCGGGGAGATGACGATGACTCCCCTGGACTTCAGTATGATCACCGGGATCGCATTTGGGGGAGAGAGCCTTCGCTACCTGGATGCCGAGAGGGAGTGGGATCGGATCGAGCCGCTACTGGGAGCCGTCCCGGAGGAGCCCTTGGTCACGGCCAAGTGGTTCATGGATACTTTTAAAGGTCGGCAGGGCTTCTCCGATGAGCAGATGGCTCGGGGCTTTCTGATGTACATGTTGGGGTGCTCTCTGCTGAGCACCAAGGGAGACCAGATCTCTGTGACACTGCTGGGGTCACTGCAGCAGATGGGGCAGATATACCAGTATGACTGGGCCCACGCAGGATTGGCCATCCTGTATCAGCATATGGGAGAGATATCCCGGGATTGCCCGGCCTCTACCGGCGGCTACTGGAGAGCGTGGGAGGTACATTTCTTCTCTCTTCTTAATTTTCGACTTTAAATTGAATTTTGCATTCTTATTTCAAATTTCCTTATTCATGATTTCTCAAGACTTATGCTTTTCTTTTTCTTTGCAGATTTGGTCCCACGAGTACTTGCATATGATGTCGCCTAAGACGCGACTAGCAGACGCCCTCATCATGCCCCAGGGGCTGAAGTGGGCGAAGGACCGGGTCAGGCGGAAGACCGGGGCTCATGACTTTGTTGCGTTTAGGAACTTCTTGATGAACCTACGAGACCCACATGTCCAATGGTAGCCCTAGCTAGACATGCTTCCTGAGGTTTTCCAGGGGATGCGGGAGTCGGCTGGATATGAACCGCAGAGGATCCTGCCTCTATGAGAGCCACAGACACGCTCCAGGGCTCCGAGCTCACGGTCGCCCTAGCCGGCTTCTCTCTACAGGATTTTGTGGAGTCCAAGAGGGGTACGCAGCTTTCCGCGCTGCGAAACTGATGAGGAACTTCCCTATGATGGAGGTGACTCGGGTGAGTTTTTTTCAGCCATTTCCTTATCTTTCTTTTAATTTCTTTAAACATGCGTATTCAACTTCTTATTGGATTCATTCTTTCTTTGCAGCCCGTCCCTGCTACTGCTCGGGCTCCTACTCTACCATCCTGGGAATGGAGCCTTAGGACAGTCTCCTATGGCGAGCAGACCACCACGACTGTCCCTAGATATCAGGCGGGAGCTCCCACCGTACCGCTCCAGTATGATCACGTCCCGCGGGACTATGCGGAGGTGGGCCTGCTCTATGCTCACAGCGTGAGGGAGTGGATTTACGGCTGAGAGTGGAGGGTAATCTCTAAATCTTGCTTTATTTAAAACTGTAGTTTTATTTAGACATTCTAACCCTCCTTCCTTTGACTTAGGCTGATGGGGCGCGGGCAGCTACTGAGGCCCATACGAGAGCTCTGGTAAGAACGAAATGCTCCTTTTATATATCATCTTGCTTTTAGCTTCCTAATTGATTTTATTTACATTCTGACAATTTATTATGTTCCTTCCGTCCAGGAGGAGCAGGTTGGTGCTTTATTCTAGCAGGTGGGAGAGCTTCAGCAGCGTCTTCAGCAGTACAGTATTCCTCTCAGCGATGCCCCCGGAGGTAGCAGCGCTGGACGGGGCGAAGGCGGTGGTGAGGGCACCAACAGTGGCAGAGGCAGAGGCAGAGGAGGAGGTGGACGTGGTGGGAGCGGCACGGAGTCGGAGGAGGAGCCCCTCAGATGCGTCACTCGTCAGACTTGAGGCCAGGGCCGAGGCTGACTTCCCCTCTCTCTTTTTCTTCTTCTTTTTTATCTTTTGAGTGTTTTGGGAGGACATACACTTTATTTGGTGGATTGTATATATTTGTTCACACTTATTTTGATGACGGCTTCAGGATAGCCGATAGGATAGGCACTTGCATTACTTTCATCTCTTCTGCTTTTTATTACTTACTTCATCGTTTGTGTGACCATAGCTTGGTCCTTTTATTATGTTGAACTCTTTTTTATATTTTCTCTTGCTTGCCGTATGTGGGACCATAGCTTGGTCCCTCATTTATTTTAACTTTGAATGCTTCAATCTCCTTTACTTATTGCGAAATGAATGTAAATGAATGAATGAATGTATGCGACCATGGCTTGGTCTTGTTGCACGTGCTGCATGATGCGCACGTTTTATTCTATTTTCTATTTGCAGGTGGGCTAAAAATGTTACAAACAGACCCTGGCCAAAATAAATCGCAAAACGGCACTCGGTTAGGTCTCAGCGACACTCAGTGAGTGCCGCAGAGGCAGTCAGTGAATGCCGCAACGGCACTCACGGACTGCCGCGCGGCACTTCACTAAGTGCTGTTCTACTTTATCGAGTGCCGCTGGGGGTGGACAGCTTTATTCTCCTATTTATACTCCTTTCTTCCCCCAACACTCCGCAAAACATTCTTCTCTCTTCTTCATTTCTCCTCAAATGGCTCCCATTAGCTCCCAAATCCTCTTCCCATGGATGGATACTCTCTCTGGCATCGACAGGCTCAATTTTGAGTGTTTCAGACTAAACGATCTCTTCTTTTTCCGAAGGATGAATTTGAATGAGGGCCTACTTCGAGCTGCCATTCAGTGTTGGGATCCTTCTCTCAATGTCTTTCGTTTCGGCTCTCAGGAGACTTGTCCCTTGTTTGAGGAATTCAGCGCCATTCTGCACACTGATCCTTTTGCTGAGTTGACTGTTCCTTTGGTTCAGGCTGGGTACGTCCGGGATTTAGCCATTCTCCTCCATATATCCCAGAATGCGGCGGGCTCTTTTGTTCACTACAGGCAGATCGACTTTGAGCTCCTTTCTTCTATTTATGCTCACATAGGAGACCCTTACAATGGTGAGTATCAGATTATTCGGCGTAGTGCCCCGTCGATTGCTATGCTTTCTTACTTCCTCTTTCAGTCATCTTCCGACATTCTCATACCCATTGCCTGCGGTTTGCGGGAGATGAAAAGTGTTGTTATGCTGATCCTTGGCGAAACTCTGATTGGTTTGGGCCATGCTTACACTGCTGAGGCTATGTTACCCGTGGGAACACCTTTCGTCTTACAGGTTTGGCTCATGGAATGCCTTGATCTCTTCATACACCCCTCGCATCTTCGCGGGCCACTTTCCTATGATCGTATGGAGGCTCACTGCCTATTCCACTCTGCCGATGCTTGGCTTGGCTGGCTCCGAGGCCTTTCTGCTGGTGATATTTGCTGGGTCCTCCCGTAGTGGTTTTATTGCTCTATTGCCGTATGACTACCTGGGCGGCCCAGCATCTGGTTGCCTAGTTTGCATGCCACTACCTTCTACATTCCTGGTCGGGTGGTCCGTCAGTTTGGACTTTTGCAGGACATTATCGGGATTGTTACTGCTGATTTCACAAGGGGGTCCGCTTTGCACCCTTCTATTGTGAAGGCTTTCATTGAGGCTTGGTATGACAGAGTTTCAGCTCCATTCCGGAGGATCCTGGCTTCGATCGTGCCCACCGCTGAGTACCTTTTTCAGATTCAAACTCTGATCCAGGGACAGGCTTCATAGATGTGCTTTGGTGAAAGTAAAACAAAAAAAAAGGACAAAGTTCTTCTAAAAGAATTTCAGACAAGTCCTGCCTATCCCTTTGCGCTTTTTGAATGTGATTTTCTTCATTTCTTTCTTCAGAAAGTGATTTCATCTTTTTAGGAAAAGTATTAACATGTTTAATCAAAGTGTTCACTCCTCTGATTAATCTTTTATGAAAAATTCTCCTTTTAATGTCTTTTCTTGGCTCTTTACTTCGCTTTGTGTCTTGCTTAAAGCTTTACTCTTTCTATACCACGAATTCACATTTGTTTCTTTATAGCGCTTACTTTGATAGTCAGGAGATCCAAAGATGGGTTTAGGTAAATATCTGGGTTCTTTGGATAGCAAATGAAGTTTGCCCCTAGTTTTGGGGCTTTGAAGTAGTTCTGGGCAAACGCAAGTTTGCCCCTAGTTTAGCATAGGGTTTTTTCTCTTTAGGTTTTCACGGGCCGAAGGCTTTTGGGAGCCCGCCTACTTATCCCCGAATGGGTATCAGGCCTGCAGTAGTTCGGTTTAAGGCTTGAAGGAAGATGCCGCTCGAGCAGTTTTATTTTTATGACCGAACCAAGTAGGTTGCCTACGTATCCCCTAGCGGGAATTAGGTCAAGCGTAGTTCATCAACTCTGGAGGTTTTGAAAGAAACGGGTTTCAAGCAAAATACTTCTTGAGGCGATCGAGGTTAATTGGTTGCTTAAATTCAACCTCATCTAGGTCCATGAGATAAGTCGCTCCTCCGGATAGAAGAGTCTTAATAATGTATGGCCCGACCCATTTGGGTTTGAATTTCCCTCTGGGGTCGTAAACAGGCACTTTCAGTTCTTTGAGGACCAGGTCACCCTCAGCAAGCTTCCTTGGGCGGACCTTTTTGTTGAAAGCACGAGCTATCCTCTTTTGATACCCCCGAGTATGGTTTATTGCAGTCAACCTTTTCTCGTCAAGCAACATTAGCTCATCATACCTTCCTCGCATCCATTCCAACTCAGTCACTTCACACTTTGCCAAGACTCTCAAAGAAGGTATTTCTACCTCAACTGGAAGAACTGCTTCCATCCCGTAGACTAATGAGTACGGCGTAGCTCCCGTAGAAGTTCTTACAGAAGTGCGGTACACCCACAGTGCAAACGGCAGCTTCTCGTGCCAATCCTTATACGTATCCATCATTTTTCCCAAGATCTCCTTGACATTCTTATTCGCTGCTTCCACAGCTCCGTTTGTTTGAGGCCTATACGGGGATGACTGATGTCGAGTGGTTTTGTACTTTTCTAAGAGCGGGATAACCTCTCCTTGAAAATGGCTGCCATGATCAGAAATGAACTCATTCGGGACCCCATATCTGCAGATTATGTTTTTCTAGATGAAACTCACCACGTCCTTGGCTTTCAAAGTCGCATACGAGGCCGCTTCTACCCACTTGGTAAAATAATCAATTGCTACGATTATGTATCGATGTCCATTGGATGCCTTTGGAACTATCTCGCCGATGATATCAATGCCCCAAACAGAGAAAGGCCACGACGTGGTCATGCTGTAGAGCTGGGAAGGTGGAGTATGCATCAGATTTGCATGAATCTGACACTTGTGGCATCTTCTGACGTACTCACATTAGTCTTTGTCCAAAGTGGTCCAGTAATACCCTTGTCGGATTATCTTTTTTGCCAGCATGTGTCCATTCATGTGGGGTCCACAAACTCCTTTGTGTATCTCTTCCATCATTCTCTTAGCCTCCCTTCAGTATAAGCATTCCAGATTGAACCCGGTATACGACTTCTTCCACAACTTGTCCGCATAGATCACAAATTGGGCGGAGAACCTTCGGATTGCCCTTCTGTCCTTCTCTGACCCCCCCCCCCCTCGGGGTATTCTCCTTCCTTAACGAAATTCCAAACATCCACGTACCAAGGTAACTCATCTCCTTCTTCTAAGATTGCGATCATCTCAAACGAAGGTTGGTTTCTGATTTCTATGGATAGCGGTACCATGGTGACTCCAGGAGGGATTTGGATCATCGAGGCCAAGGTTGCTAAGGAATCGGCCAACAGGTTTTCTTCACGAGGGAGGTAGTAGAACGAAATCTTTCTGAACTGTGCTTTCAGGCTCTCCAGATATCGTGGTAAGGTCTCAACTTTTCGTGTTTCACCCTCCAATCACCTTGTACCTGAGATATAATCAAATTGGAATCTCCGAATACGTCGATCTTTTCAACTTTCAGAGCCAATGCTGCTTCTATTCCGACTATACATGCTTCGTACTCTGTCGTGTCATTGGTTGAGTTGTACTTAAGTTTGACAGCTAACGGGGTAGGTGTTTTATCGGGCACCACGAGGATGATTCCGACTCCATAGCCCAGTTGGTTGGCAGCCCCATCGAAATACATTTTCCACAGATCTTCTTTTAACTCCATTACCCCTTCGTCGGGAAATTTGAACTCCCCCTTCTCCCCAGATTCTATGGCGAGGTCGGCTAGGTATTCAGCGACGGCTCTTCCCTTAACAGATTTAGAAGTGACATATTTGATATCAAATTCGGCCAGCATCATGGTCCAACGGGAAATCCTATTGGTCAAGACAGGCTTTTCGAATAGGTATTTGAGTGGGTCCATTCGGGAGATTAGGACAATGGGGAAGGCTAACATGTAGTGCTTAAGACGACGGGTACACCAGACTAGGGCCCAACAGGCTTTTTCTAAAGGTGAGTATTTCAGTTCGTATCCGGTCATCCTTTTGCTCAAATAATAAATGGCTTTTTCCACATGCCCCTCTTCCCCTTCTTGGGCCAACATACACCCCATCGAATCCTCGGACACAGACAGGTATAGCAACAAAGGCCTCCCGGGTGAGGGTGGTGACAGGACAGGTGGGTTTTGGAGGTAGGTTTTGATTTTTTCGAAGGCTTGCTGACACAAGGTATCCCATTCGAACTTCTCTCCTTTCCTGAGCAATTTAAACAACGGGTCTCAAGTCAGGGTGAGTTTTGAGATAAAACGGCTTATGAACTGTATCCTACCCAGGAAGCCCCTCAACTCTTTTTCACTCTTAGGTGGCTGCATTTCGACGATTGCTTTTATTTTGGTTGGGTCTAACTCTATTCCCCTCTGAGTGATGAGGAACCCTAACAGCTTTCCGGTGGTGACCCCGAAAGTGCACTTCTGCGGGTTCAGCCTCATTCTGAATTCTCTCAACCTACCGAAGAATTTTCTTAGCGCCTTCAAGTGACCTCCTCTCTCTTTAGATTTTATAATCATATCATCCACGTACACCTCTACCTCTTTATGGATCATGTCATGCAATAACGTAGTAGCGGCCCATTGATACGTTGCCCCTGCGTTCTTTAGACCAAACGGCATAACCCTATAGCAATATGTGCCCCAAGGCGTGATGAAAGTGATTTTTTCCCTATCTTCGGGTGCCATGAGGATCTGGTTGTATCCTGAGAACCCATCCATGAAGGACAGAAGCTCATGCCCAGTGGTGTTATCAACAAGGACATCGATATGTGGCAAAGGGAAATCGTCTTTAGGGCTTACTTTGTTTAGGTCTCAGAAATCAACGCAAACCCTAACACGACCATCCTTTTTAGGAACTGGTACGATGTTGGCAATCCACTCGGGATACTCGGTGACTATTAAGAATCCAGCTTTTAACTGCTTTTCAACTTCTTCTTTAACTTTAAGTGCCCATTCAGGCCTCATTCGCCTCAATTTTGTTTTATTGGTTTCAAATTAGGGAAGAGGGGGATATGATGTTGGACTAT
Source organism: Hydrangea macrophylla (assembly GCA_033977485.1). Taxonomy (NCBI): domain Eukaryota; kingdom Viridiplantae; phylum Streptophyta; class Magnoliopsida; order Cornales; family Hydrangeaceae; genus Hydrangea; species Hydrangea macrophylla. Next base: position 213,096 of record CM066986.1, on the reverse strand, counting down.
CTCTGGATCAATGCTCGGCATATCGCTATAAGACCATGCAAAAACATCTTTGAACTCATTTAATAGATTGATTAATGCCTTGCTTTCTTCATTGTTAAGTGTGGAGCCAATAAAAATATTTTGAGGATTATCTTCATTTCCCAGATTAATCGTTCGAGTGTTTTCAATGATTTTACATGCAGATTCTTTTTCTTTTTCGATTAATTTTTGCAATTCACTTGGTATTTCATGATCATCACATTCATCACATTCATTAAGCGCATTTGAGTAGGCAGAATCAGTCATGTTTTCATTGATTTTTTTCGGAGCAATTACAACAGACACAGAAATTGAAAGACGCCTCATTTGGGCCATTATAGACTCTGGGTGTGGGGGATACCTATTACTAGACTCGAAGACCCACTCTTTCTTGCTTTCCCCTCCCTTGTCGGTGATGAAGCATTCTTCCATATCCCCAGTCTTGGTAATCTCTTCCACCTCTTCTTTTCCGGGTTCTTCTTCATCCTCTTCATGCACCTCTTCCACCATACCCTCGGCATATTCCTCCTTGATGCCTATGTCTTGCACAAACCCTTCTTGATTTTCCCTCTCAGCCTCAACGCTTTCTTCATTCAACAGAGCCTGCATAGTTGGGCCGTCTAGCATACCGACCCAATCTCGGGCAGTAGCAGATTTCACGGGGGGTTACAGGTATGGGTCTTCATACTCGGAGAACTCGAGGGGAAAGAAAATCTCAAACCCCGGCTTCAAACGATTATGCTTTCGATCAACCCATGGTTCTGGGAAGCTGCAGAAGGGGAAATCATCGCCTTCCTTTATGAAGTGCCCATTGAGGGTTTTCTGGTACGGAGTCATTGGTGCGTCAACTGCCTTCTTCTTTCCTCTTAGCTCCTCCCTAGACGACTGATAACCCAAACCATAAGTATGAGTTTGGGTAGGGATCTTCGAGAACTCCGGTAGACCCTGAAGGTTCTTTCCCAATCCCATACCTGGAAAGAAACCCATCTTCTTCATGATCCCTGCAACCAACGGGCTTGCATACTGATCGAAGTAAAGTGGCAGGAACTCTCTTGGCCTCCCACCTTCCATCATGTTGACGAATTCAAACCCTCCCAAATCTGCTTCTGCTTCTTGCAACTGAAGTTCTAAGACCGGCGCGCTTGATGATGCTTCGGACAACCGATCCCAACTATCCCCGAGGATATCACAGACTTTTTTCTCCCAGACACATTTAACCTTCTGATGGATCGTCGAAGGTATAGCCCCCAAACTGTCCAACCAAGGCCTTCCAAGCAGCAGATTGAAGGAAGCGGGGATGTCGATGACCTGGAATTCAGCTTCTTTGTCAAAAGGGCCGATAACAAGACGAAGAAGGACTATCCCCATGACCGTTCTCTGGGTGTTGTCGTAGGCTCTTACCCTTTGCTCAGATGGTGTAAATATTGACTCATCCAGGCCCATTTTCTTAGCCATTCGGAAAGGACACACGTTGAGGGCCGACCCATTGTCAACCAGGCAAGCAGGCACGATGTTTCCCAAGCATTCCACAGTGACATACAATGGTTTGTTGCGAACGGGCCCTCCCGGAGGCAAGTCATTTGATGAGAAGGTAATAGCTGAAGTCAGAATTTTGCCGATCAGTCCAATGAGATCCTCCGGGGAGGTGTCGATAGACACGTTAGATTGGTTCAGAGCATCTAGGACTGCCTGCCTGTGGCGTTTGGAAGCAATCAGCAACCCCCAAACAGTGATGTTAGCCTGAGTCTTCTTCAGCTGTTTTAGGACCCTGTCTTCCTCTGCTTCTTCATCAATTTTACCCTTTCCCTTGTCTAGATCTCTCCCAGGGTGATCTTCCTCTAGCTCGTGTGGCTTGAAGTGTCTGCCCGACCGAGTTAAGTGGCTGACTTCTTCTTTCTCCCACAAATTGTCGGCCTCTGAAGCTTTTCCCAAACTCTTGTACTCTGTTCCCAACTCTTCATCACTCTTATACCATAAACCATCCTCTATCTGATCTATATCGCCAGCTTCCTGAACCCATCTGTTCTGTCATTTCCTCTTCACACTTTACTGATTGGTTTTCAAAGGCACCCACCAAAGCACAGATCGTTGGATCCTCTAGTTGTTGATAAGGCTTTCTCGGTGTCCCGGCTTTAGTGATTAACCTAGACGGATCGAAGATGGTTTCTCCTATCCCCAAGAAGTAGAGGCCTTGCAGTGGCAGTACGGTGTGGGGATTAGGCAACGGATTTCTAGTGACATTTGGGGCTCTGGCGGGCTATTCCGATATCACCTTATTATCAATAAGATCTTGGATTTCATGCCTTAATCTCATGCACTGATCTGTTGAGTGGCCTTTCTGTTGATGAAATTTGCAAAAGAGATCCCCTTGAAAACTTGACGGGAACGGGCTTGGCAGAGGTTGCGGTTCCAACTGACGGAGATGCCCTTTTGCTAATAGCCTATCGAGAGCGGTCGACAGCGATACTCCCAGATCTGAAAATTTTCTCGGTATTTTGTCCCCTCCTCTCCTCGGTGCTATGTCAAATTTCCTTTCCGGCTCGTTCAGTGCATTGACATTGGTGGGGCCAGAGTGACCTCCTGATTCCCCTCCATTGGACCCATAGCTCGACCTTCTATACCAGTTTGGTTGTTCCTCCTTCTTTATCATTCCCTCTTGGATTGCGTCTTCGATTCGAGTACCCACATCAAAAACTTCAGAAAATGTGTTGATCGACTGAAACCTCATCTTCTCTTGGTAAACAGGTTGGAGGTTCTTCATCAACATCCGGATTTGTTCTTTTTCGGTAGGCCTCTGGACCATTTTGGCCGCCTTCCCTCTCCAACGGCTCAAGTACTCAACGAAAGACTCTTTATTTCCCTGCTTGGTGGTCTCCAAGTCCCGGACCGTGACGTCCAAGTCCTGATTGTACTCATATTGCGCCACGAATGCTTTGATCACTTCTTCCCAAACCCGGGTCTTGATTGGTTCGAGAGTGAGGTACCAGGATAAGGCGGCTCCAGTTAAAGTTTGTTGGAATAAGACGGCCATCATGGTGGTGCTTAGTCCGCTTGGCTGAAAGGCGCCTATGCACATTCGAACATGGCTCCGGGGGTTTCCGGTTCTGTCGAATTTATCAAAAACTGGCATCTTAAAACCAGCTGGCAGCATCTCGTGGACCCCGTCGTACAGACCTTCCAACTCGATCAAATAAGTGTCGACCCCTTGAGCCTTACGCATCACCCTTTCCAACTTCTCGATCTTCTCGCTCAGTAGTCTATCTTTCTTAGCTTTCTCTCTTTCTCTGTTGGCCCGCAGCGCACCAGTCCATTGTGCCTCCTGATCATCAAACCAATCTCCTTCCCCTCCTCCCAAAGGTGGGTCCATAACAGGCAGAATTACAGGTGGTGGTTGGCGATTCAGTGCTTCTATCATTCCCATCATACGGTTCATATTTTCGGCCTGCCGCCTTATTTGCTCTGCTTGTTGCTCTACCAGTGTTCTCAACTCTGCTACTTCCCCGTTGTTTCTTTCTTCTGCCATTTCAATGTCTTCTCTTCTTAAAAGCCTTACTGTGGGTCCCCTAAACCAGGTTGGATCTGAACTCGATGCTATCTTTGCCCCTACAAAAAGGTTTAATTTTTGTTTTAAAAACCTTTTGATTCGCTTCTTTTTACCACATGTATGTATTTTATTTTAAAGAGTTTTTTGAAAAGTAAAACTCTCTTTTTTTCTTTTTACGCATGTCATGCGGATGCAATGCATGTGTGCATGTGTGCCTACTCTATATGTCAAAGAAAAAAGGAAAATTCTAATCCTAACACGTAAACACGTAAGCACATAAGATCCTCACCCATGTTAAGTGCGCCAACTTCTTCTTTTCTTGTGATCCTTACTACCCTTTCGAGGGTCGGGTATTAAAAAATTTTCGAAATTCATTTTGTAAAGCTCGAGATTTTCTGAAAAACAATTTTTTTCTCAAAATTTTTGCAAACATTTTTGAAAATGAGGATGCAAAAACATTTCTTAATAGAATATGATTGGGTTTCGAAAAGGTAAACCTCGGACCTTTTCTTAAAAGTGATTTTTCGAAATATTTTGGATGAAAGATCAAAGCCCGTCATTATTGGTGAATTTTGAATTCCTGGGTAGGCGCATCACATGATTGGATAATTATTGCACTTTTCATGAATTCGGATACATACAAGGTCAATGATGCTTAGCTAACATGATATAAGAAGTATAATCTTTTAATCAAGATTTGGAATTTTCTCAAATGTCATGAGACATTAGGAGGAATTTCTCAAAAGTGATTACAAGGTTATACATTCTATATTAAGCAAGCATTGTCATCATCTCAAATAATCCCTTCCAGGCATACAAACTCCCTAGCATATAATCTTAATCAAGAATTGATTTCCTATTTTTGAAAGGTTCTATAGAAGCTACTATGCAAAGGCTGGGTTTTGGTCAAATAAGGGACCCTTGACACACATCTGATAGGATGCTTAATATACCAAATCATGATACGAGATCAAGGGTGATCGCACAGTCCCATGATAACTTGACCGACCGGGTTGCCCCGAGCCTGCAAGGTCATAGTTCCGTGCAATCGACTGGCTGGACATGCAAGTGAAATGCAACAGGCATACAAAGATTAATTAATTCAATTAAAAGGATGTTTTCAAGTCTAATCCTCAGGTGATCCCAAAATCAGAATTCTGGTCTGCGAAACCAGAGATTCTGGGTTCGATCCCCAGCAGAGTCGCCAGATTGTGGATATCGCAATTTAACTTACCCATAGCTTTTCTTTTAAATTCTTTTCCGAAAATTTCTAATTCAAAAACAAATGAGCCACCACTTAATTTTTAAAAAGGAAAAAATTAAGAAACCATTTCAAAAGGAAGCTGATCTTTTGCGCAACCAAAGATTTCTGGGTCCGGGGATTATGGAATGAGAGAGGAAGGAGCCCGTCGGACTAAAACACCCTCTCTCATCCTATCCTGCGATAGGCCTCTACTTAACATCCTCTTAATTGAATTACTAATCTAAACATGCCCTCAACTTAATACATAGGTATAAAATATACATTACACAAGCATGTCGAAATGGTGTAAAATTGCCAATTTACAAAATATCGTTCAAAACCAACTAATTCAAGTAGCAAGCGATATGATATGCAATAAGGAACAAAAGAACTTACCTGAGATCCGGCCGTGAATGTAAACGTGCAATGCATGCAAGTAAATAGAACCTAGGAAAAGAGTCTCTAACCCATATATACAAATAAAACAAGTCCTAATTCTAAGGTGTTGCGCATGAGGTCGAAAGATCAATAAAGTCAAAGAAATAACTAAACCAAAGGAGGATCGAGGGATCATACCTCATCGGCGCTACAAAACAAGGGTTAGTCCACATGATATACAATATATGAAATTAGATGACCATCCTAGGCTTCTAGCTTAGATTCTATCAAATGCGATTAAACCTTAAAGAAGACAAGATCTAATTACAAACATTAAGCCACATGGGTAAGTATGTACACATGAACAAGGACAAGTTACGAAATACTTATGGATTTAGATCATCTAAACTTTGAATTCAAACTCAACTAATCATTGTTGAAGCATGGTTCAAAACTTAGTTCATGAAAATATCATCTAAGCCATTATCTACGAGATTGGTCAAAGTTGTTACAGAATTCTGGAAATTGCTGCTGGCAGTCCAGAAATTCAAAGAAATAAAAAGCATGGTTCCCATGGTTTGATCTTGATGAATTTTGGACACAAGATGCCTCTGTGTGTCTAGTTTTAACCCAAAAAGAAAATCTAAGTTTTAACGGTTAGATCTCCAGGAATTTGATGAAAACCAGACATCACATAGGATTCTGCAACCTTCTGTCCAGAGCTCTTGCACGATTTTTTAAAAATAGTAAAAAAATCAGAAATGCTTTGTTCTTTTTAGGGTAGCTTCCTAACACATTAAATTAACTAGAAAAAATTATTTTGGGTTAATAAAGCTAAGTTAAGGCTCTGATTTTCTTATTTTAAAAGAGAGTTACTGTTCTGAAACTCTTGGACAGATTGTAGTGGTCTCATAGAACCCTTGATCAAACCATCTTAAACATGAAATCTCTTTAAAACAAAAATTACAGTGGTAGAACTTTGAGTTATGGACACTTTCCCGTTGGTTTCATTCGATTCCAACGGTTCGATTTTTAACTAAAAATCTATGATCAAAAACAGATTATGAACTCACTACACATTTTGGCGAGTTCATCTTATTCTTGTCAATTTAGACAAATAAGCCATGGAGTTGGGCTTGTCTAAAGCTAACTCTCCTACCATTTGATGGTCATTGGAGACTAAAAGATGTTCATTCTTGTAAATTTCAAGGAAGTATGGGAGAACTTCATGAAACTTAGTCACAACAAACCTCAAACCATGAAGAGGTTTGGGTCCATTAGCTAAATATTTTAGCATCAACCTTAATCCCCTCATGAATCATGAGATTACAAGGAGATTGAGGGATTTCAAACCAAGAAATTCAAGTAAGGCATTGAGAGCCTTATGAACCCAAGGGATGAACAAAAAAAAAAAAGAATCAAAGAACTCTATGCATACTACAATTAACTTGAACAAACACTAATTATCCTAGAGTTTTACCTCCAAAGTATCCTCAACTTGGTAATTTTGGAGAACTTCCAAGGCTAATCAAGCTCTTCAACCTCTAATTCACACAATTTCCTTCTTAAAAACTCCTCTAAACTCACTCCTAATTGTGTTTTAAGAAGAATTTTGAAAATTAAAACAAAGAGAATCACTAATATAACCTATAGATTCAAAGAAGATTCAACCCCTTGAAAGAGGATATTCATCCTCTATTTATAGGCAATTTTAGAGGGGTATTTCAGTCATTTCAGAGCTGAAAACCCTAATTCAGCCGTCCTTTTGATAGTACAACATGTGCTGTCTACCAGCTGTCTGTTACAAAAATGCGACACTCGCCAGAGATGGAAGTGGCACTCAGTAAATACCGCATCGGCATTCAGTGAATGCCGGCGCGGTCTTCACTGACTGCCGGAACGACATTCACTGAATGCCGCAGACAACTCCAGGGACTGCCGTTTTTTTAGTAAATTTCAAAAATTTTATGGCACTTGATAAAATTTGCGACATTCACAGAGTGTCGTACGGCGGTCCAAAGACTGCCGCAGCGGCATCCCGTGACTGCCGCAAATAGCTTCAAGTGCCGCTCTGCTTCCTTTTTCTCTTTTCTTCTTTTTGTTTAGGTTGGAGAGCCTTTCGAAGAGCTTGAATCATCCTTGGAAGTCCTAGATAAGTTCGGACATTGTCATCATCGGATATGGAGGTAATACTCCCCTTAATCCGGCGTTTGGTCAAAATCAGGGTGTCTACAGCATGCTGACCACATGTTGTGCAATGTTCATGCTCTAGATACAGGAATTACCACATGCTCTATATTCATTATATCTACTCATTACTGATTATTAGCATGCTGTCGTATTCCGTTCTACTATTTAGTTCAGCAATATCAACATGTAACAGTTAAATAGTTCATCTTGCTACAGTGTTGCATTATCTCTTAAATTAATAATATCGCATATTGAAAGCCTGGATCAATATTTAACAGTTAAACAGTTCATATTATCATCAACATGAAGTAAACATGTTTTGTAAGCTTCGATCGATTGAGGTCCTCTCGATCGATTGAAGTCAAACTAAGTTTGATCGATCTAAGACCTTTCGATTGATTGAGGAAACGACAAGTTCGATCGATCGAGAATAGTTCGATCGCTCGAACATCATCTTCCACCTAGAAACTGGGCAGAGACGAACAAAGGTTTTGGGGTCACAATATATACGTTCTAAACACACCTACAACATGCTATACTCATCCCTTGAGTGAGTTAATGAACTCACCTCTCTCCGGCACTCCGGTGATGGCGTCCCGAGCTCTGTTGGCGGTGGCTATGGTGACGGCAAGCTTTCCCTCTCTCCTCCCCTTCTTTTCTATCTCTCTCCGGTCTCTCTCTGTCTTTCTCTTTCTCTTATGTTCTTATTCTTGTTCTTCTTCTCCTGTCCTTTTTCTCTAAGTATATATATATAACACACACATACAAGGTTATATATATACATATAGAACACACATACACACACAAGCTCTCTCTCTCTAACTCTCTAAACTGCCAAACATCACCCACACACAAAACACACCTATATATATAGGGAGGCAAAAGAGGCAGGTGGCAACGCTGGGATAAAGATCTTAACACGTTCGATCGATTGAGAACTGGTCGGTCAAGGTTCGATCAATTGGAAGAAGTTAAATCGCTCGAGAATAGGTACACGTCACAGAATCAGGTCGGTAGAGTTTCGATCGCTCGAAGTATGTTCGATCGCTCGAGGAAAGCACAAGTTCGATCGTTCAAGATGAGTTCGATCGATTGAGAACAACTTTACACCAAGGGTTCACCCAAGCATACAGGGTCTTATTTATATAACCATGCATCAGAAAATACAGGGTATTACACCATGTTATATTTCCCACTTCTTCACAAGCATGTGGCTTGTTAAAAATTCTGACTTCTTTACTAGTATGTAAAATTTTAAGTTGTCATGATGAATTAAAAAATCCCTAACACACAATCTGTTACTACAACAGAAATTATTGTATATGTATGTCTCGTAATGGTGTGTTCAATCTATCTTCCATATGACTATCGTAATGGTTATAAATTTGTCACTTGACTCACTTCTAAAGTCCTAGTAAATTTTGATAGTTCTCTCACATCAAAAATTCTGCTGCAGCTTGATAGCATTTGGAAAGGCAGTAAACGACATAAAGCTGCGACTACAACACATCACTAAACTCCAAAAAACTCCGTTCTGTCATCTATTTGAAGCTTTCATGACAAAATGAGTCACCTATTGTTGAAATTATGGTGGAGTTGCAAAGAGGGTAATTGAACATTACAATGCAAGGGATGAAACGTTCAGGCTCGGTAGAGAGGATATCAACATACCTAGAAATTCATGGACAAAGGAAGAATACAACGCCTTTACAAATGCCCGCAAGATCCAAATCGAACTGATGAATATTTCAAACTGAAACAATAGATATCTAGAATATATTTTGGTACTTTTGCATATATGGATTTGATCAATTATTGGAACATTGTGATGTTTAAGTTTTCTAACCACTTACAATTTTTGTAGCAATGAATCATGTGCAATATGTCAAATACTGATTCTGCCATGTCTTTCTAATCGCTAGTGTTTGTTGTCAACGTGTAGAAAATATGATTTAAAAAAAAACTACTATTTATGAAAGTTGAGAAATTTCCCACAATTTGAATGAATATTGTTCTGCTATGCATAGAATGTGAGAAATTTCTCACACTTAAGATTATAATTGATATGCTAACCCTTAAAAGTGAAAAATTTCTCACACTTTGTAATATGACTTAGTTTTTTATCACGCAAAATTTAATGATTATTGGTATGTTCTCCCTACAATATATGTTCACCTGCATCTTTGAACGAACCATGGCACTAACAATTCCTTTCATCGCTATTAATTATAGTCTAGTATAGATAGTGATAAATTTCTGATAACACAAGTGAGAAACTTCTCACACTTTGAATCATTGCACTAGAGAAATTCTCATGCTTTGTAATATCGTTAAAAACACAAATATTACCTTAACAGAATATACATCACACAAAACAGCTAAGAAAGCATACACACCACAGTGAGAAATTTCTCACAAATGAGTAAGTACATCAATTGTACAGAATAATTACCAACCTGATCACTGAAATGGAAATTGCCGAAATTCTTCTGTTATATGAATGCTTGAGCAAAAACAATATTATAGAATTTTAGAACAAAAAGGAACCAAAAAAATAGGAATTCCAAAGACCATTCAAATCGAAATTCAACGCATTCCCATGATTTTAGCATCCACATATCCATCACCCCTAAAAATCTGCTACAGTTAACTTATCTAAAATATCACAAAACTAATCCATTAAAAACCAATGTAATATATATACACACATATATCAGGGGTATATTAGTCTAGGAAATAAGTAAAAAAATTGGAGAAATGGACTAAATCTTAAGATTTTATTAGATAATGGATCAAATTCAAATCCATTAAAATCGGTTGGACTTAATCCATATTAAATGAATGGCTAGGGACTAAATCATAGGTTTCTAATAAAAAAACACGCAAAATATTTTGGACAAAAATACCCATGCCACCTCATTTATGTGAGGGTATCAAAGTAATCTTACAAATGAATAAAAGTAAGTAACCTTAGTGTTCTTATTGAAAAATTACTCTAGTACTTCCATTTTAATGAAGTGTCATAATTTTTTTCCCCATTTTAAATTCGAACACAGTGTAATCCTAGAACCTTTATGCTGTAGGATAGCAGCGCCTATATATATATATATATGAATATATTTAGTTTGGTAGCAGTTTGATTATTGTTAAATAATTTTCTGAAAAAACTACCATACACTTTTAAAAATAAGGACATCTTTGTCATATAAAATGGTGGAGGTCCTGGACAACTTATTTCGAACAAAATTTTCCGACCTAGTGCTACATAAGTCCACTATCTTGGATTTATAACTAATTAACATGGCCGATCCTTAGTTTTTGGGGGCCCTAGGCAATCTTCTACAATGGGACCCCATATATATCAGCATGAATTAGCTATCAAGAGATGTCAAAGTACTGTAAAATCCGACCAGAGAGGTCAGTCAGTGCTGGAGAAGCAAAGAATGGAATGTCTATTCTGTAACAAGAAGGTTGCTTAGTTTGATTATTCTTTTTCAAGAGCAAGCCATAAGGACTCTTTAGATCGCGAGAATGCATGTTCTGATGCTTGCACGGGTTCAAAGGGTTGTTCATTAGCCCTACTAGTAAAGCACAGGTAAAAAAAGGATTGATTTCGACGAGGAAGTTTCTCCCATGAGCTAGCTTTTGTATCTTACTAAGACGGATCGCCCATACTAGGTTCTGTTTCCATGCTATGTGACAAGCCGACGGTGATGGGACTAGTAGATGCAGCAGATTGAACTTGTCTCGTGAAATGGTTCTTCTCATTCAACAGAAGAATAATCAGGAAGAAGATCTACAAGAACATCCGCTGACGAGGCATGCACAAGGAGAAAGAGATCCACTGAAGGCGGGGGACCAGGTGCGTTCTTTATCTTGGGTACCGACTCAAGAGCAATTGAAGCATGGGTGGATTCAAGCGATACTCCTCCATCTGGCTAATGAGTGACCAACTCCTCAGCTGACTAAAAAGGTAGGGTATCCGTTTGCGACAACGAATTCAATCAATATCAAGTAAATACAAGCATACCTCTTTTTTAACCTACCAAGCCTGATGAGGCGACATGGACAGCCTTTGATCTGGGTGGGATCTATCAACAGCGGCATTCTCCCTTGACTTTATCTTTCATTTAATTATGGAATTCTCTCCCAGAGCTACGAAACTAAACCACAAAATAACCACAAACTAGCAGCCGTGAAGTATTTACTAACATACGACAAAAAAAAAACCTTGGATATACAATTAGCTTTGAACAATTCTATGACACCCACTCTTGCGGTAAATTATTATTATATTGGCTTGCGTTATTAATTATGTAATAATGTTAGGAATGCATTTGTGATGTGGGTTTTGACTCACTAAGTTGATTATGGGTATCCGTTTGGCAACCCAGATGTGGCCAATATGGCAGTCCACGATTGGGACATGAATTGTGAAGACCTTGTGTGATGGGACGGTGATGTGAAATCACTTTATATGCTTATGTGTTCAAAAGCTTATGTGAAATATCTTATTATATTATTTTATTTCATGCTAGTTAGTTTGGGGTACCTTTGTGAGGACGAATTGAATATGCTACATAATTAATAGGCTAATTAGCAACTTTATAATATTATATGGGACCACATATGGGACCTGTGAGAGACATAGACAAATACCACCTTGAGCATTTGGCCGGGGCCTTCAACATTTTGAGGAAGTTTGGGATGAGGTTGAACCTGGCCAAGTGCACATTTGGCGTTTCGTTCGGGAAGTTTTTGGGGTACCTAGTCAGCAGATGGGGGATCGAAGCAAACCCCAAAAAAATCCAGGTCGTCATCAACATGCGGTCGCCCAAGTCAACCAAAGAAGTACAGAGTCTGGCCGGACGAGTGGCCGCATTGAACAGGTTCGTGTCCCGAGCAACCGATTGGTGCTTACCATTCTTCAAGATCCTCCACAAAGCTTTCTAGTGGACGGAAGAGTGCAAGGAGGCATTCCGGGAACTCAAGAAATATCTGGCGTCACCTCCTCTACTCTTGATGCCTATGATCGGCGAGGAATTGTTCTTGTAGTTGGCGGTATCACCCTCGGCGGCCAGCTCGGCACTCATTCGAGAAGAGCACGGGATACAGTTCCCGGTCTACTATACAAGCCGAGCGCTTCAGGGTGCAGAAAGTAGATACTCCCGCATTGAAAAGCTTGCCTTCACCCTCATCACTTTAGCTCGAAGACTTCGCCTGTATTTCCAGGCCCACGTTATCGTGGTCCTTATGGATCAGCTCCTTTGCAAGATCTTAAGCAGGCCCGAAACGTCCGGAAGGCTCGTCAAGTGGGCCTTGGAGTTAGAAGAATTCAAAGTGGTCTACAGACCTCGCACAGCAATCAAGGGACAGGCAGTAGTGGACTTCCTTGTTGAATTCACATACCAAGAAGACCCGGTTGAGGAGCTCAACCCACCGGTCCTACTGCCCGGTTTGCAGGCATACATCCCAACCTGGGTACTCTATGTAGATGGATCATCCAACAAATAGGAAAGTGGGGCAGGGATCATCCTTACCACGCCCGATGGGATCCAGCTCGAGTATGCGCTTAGGTTCAGATTCAAAGCCTCCAATAACAAGGCCGAGTATGAAGCCCTATTGGTCGGATTACAAATGGCAACCTCAATGGGTGCACTGCAGATTCAAGGGTACAGTGACTCTCAGCTCGTGGTAAACCAAGTCAATCAGGAGTACGAAGCTCGAGAAGATAACATGATAGCCTATTTAGCCCTTGTCCGAGCAGTTTCAACGAAACTTGAGGGATTCTTCGTCACGCAGATACCTAGGGAGGAGAACACTAGGGCCGATCGGTTAGCCCGCCTTGCTTCATCGTCTGAGTCAGACTTGCCCGGGATAAGGATATAGTACCTACCCGAGCCAAGTGTGATCAACTCAGAATGCATAGAGGTAAAACCGGTCGCCCCAGAGCCTAGCTGGATGGACCCAATCATGACATTTTTGGTAAAAGGCACATTACCAGATGGTAGGGAGGAAGCCCGCTGGGTTAAATATTGAGCGGCAAGATACCACATTATTGATGGAATCCTCTACAAAAGAGGATTTTCTATACCGTATCTCCGATGTGTCTATCCTGCACAGGTCCAAGGAGTGTTGCACAAAATCCATGAAAGAGTGTGCGGGAACCACATTGGAGGCCGGGCACTCTCGCGTAAAGCCCTGCTGCAAGGTTACTACTGGCCGACCATGGCCAGAGACTCTCAAGAGTACATCAAAAGGTGTGATACGTGCCAAAGATTCTCTCCCATGATCAACCGTCCGGGAGAACTTCAGATGCCAATCCTCAGCCCCTGGCCATTTGCTCAGTAGGGCATTGACATAGTCGGTCCACTCCCGATGGGAAAAGGACAGGTCAAGTTTGCTGTCATAGCCGTGTATTACTTCACCAAGTAGGCGGAGGCCGAGCCCTTGGCAACAATCACCGAGAAAAAAATGGAAAGCTTCGTGGAAAGGAGCATCCTCAGCAGGTTCGGCATCCCCCGGGTACTGGTTAGCGATAACGGTCGACAATTTGACACCCCAGTATTCAGGCAGTTCTGCTCGGGCAATGGGATATCCAACCACTACTCATCCCCCGAGCACAGCCAGGCCAATGGCCAAGCCGAGGTGACAAACCGGACTATTCTTCAGTCAATCAAAACGAGGCTCGAAGGTGCCAAAGGATTATGGGCAGAAGAGCTACCGATGCTCCTGTGGGCCTACCGCACCACACCCCGAACGGCAATAGGCGAGACGCCGTTCTCCCTAACCTACGGCTTTGAGGCGGTGGTCCCACGGAGCTAGGGTTACCTACCTACTGGGTGACAAACTATAGCGAGCTAGACAATGAAAATGCCCTCAGGGCGGAGCTCGACCTGGTAGTGGAGAAAAGGTACCGGGCGTATCTAAAAGTGGCAGCCTACAAGCAGAGAGTATCCCGATACTATAACAGCAAGGTGAAGCATCGCAGTTTCCTGGTGGGGGATCTAGTACTTAAGGCCGTCAATCAGTCCACAAAAGTCCCGAGCCATGGGAAGTTGGGGCCAAACTGGGAAGGACCATATGTGGTTGCCCGGACAAACCGCCCGGGTACCTATTGGTTACAAACTCTGGACAGGCGTGATCTATCTCACCCCTGGAATGTGCAACACCTCCGCAAGTACCATCAGTAACAGTTAGTCATGGGTGGATTGACACTAGTTAGGACACTTGTAGCTCCTTTCGAGCAGTCATTATGATTTTCAAAAAGTAATAAAATGGTTTCTACCTTACATCAATATTCTGTACACAAAGACATCGGGTCAACACCCTAGGCAAAAGACCTTGACTCAAAACCAAGGCACAAAGACCTCAGGTCAACACCCGAGGCAAAAGACCTTGGCTCAAAACCAAGGCACAAAGACCTCGGGTCAACACCTGAGACAAAAGACCATGGCTCAAAACAAGGGCACAAAGCAAAAAGACTTCGAAAAATCACCCGAGGCAGAAGACCTTGGCTCAAAACCAAGGCACAAAGACCTCGGGCCTAACCCCGACGCATCGGCTTCACTTAGGCCCAACCAGCGATGGGGGTAAACCCCCTAGGTGGCTGATGATGGCAAGCCTAAAAAGACCCTGCAACCACCCATGTTTCAGGTCGATTTCCTATGGTCCGAACCTCCTAGACACCTGCCTTAGCAAAATGCTTGGGGGGCAGGGGGATACCAAACTGAAAAAAGGAAATCACACCGGTCACTAACAGGGCTTGGAATGCTAACATTCCTAAGTACCTACAGAGACCAGAGAAAAACCGTCCGGTCAGTAAACATGATAAATTCCTATAATACACTGAACGGGACCCTTCAAACATGTCAAGAAGACCAGTTGTCCTACCGGTTATGATCCAAAACCATTTGCTAAGGCAAGGAGTTCAAGAATGGTCAAATAAAAACAAAAAAACGGTTAGGAATTGGCAAGCACAGGCACACAAAGTACAGAAATAGTAAACAATTGATGGAATCTCCAAGGGCCTTTTCATTAATTACAAAACTGTACAGTGCTGGGGGGCAGTTGTAGTAGCCTCCCCAAAAAAACAAAAAACAAAAAATAAAAAACAAAAAAAAAAGAAGAGAAATTACAGGCCGGGGTCTTAGAGTCGTCCACCACGACCACATCTTCCGTTTCCCGAGCCTCTTCCTCTAGGTCAGCCCGTCCTCCAGGGACAGAGCCCCCGACCGTGGCAGCCTCCTCAGCAGGGCCAGTATCAGCGGCGGGGCCCTCGCCCGCAACAGGACCTATATCCCAGTAGTCTGAATCAATCCCCTCGTAGGACGAGTTGTCCCACTCGGGGTGATCTCGGGATAGCCTGCGCTTCAGATCTTCTTAGCCCTGGAAGAAGCCATCGTCAAAAGCTTCCTCCTGGGCACCCGCCGCCGTCGCCTCTGCCATCGCCTTCTCCCGTGCCTCTACCGTCACTGTGCTGGCCCAAGCGGCCTCTAGGCCGGCCAGGGCTGTAACCAGCTCAGCCTGAGCAGTGCCAAGGCTCAAGGCTTGGCCTTTCACCTTGTCCTTCTCCATGGCCAGAGCGGACTCCTTGGCCTCAGAGGACGCCCGCTCCTGCAGCAGAGCACCTTCAGCAGTAGTAGTCCTCCCGACCAGGGAGGGCAGGAAGGACTCGGCCCCGGCGGCCATGCATCCGACCTGCAAGGAGTGAAAACCGACCGGTCAGTAAACAATCACAGTTGACAAAATAAGTGAAGAAAAGAAACAGAGTCGAGAGAACTCACCATGTGAGAGAGGTTGGAAGACCTCGGGAGACATGTTTACACATGCCTCCACCTGGCTGGGGAGCAGACCGGGCTTCACCCGATCCCTGATCTCAGTCGAGGCGGCCATTGGCGCAGCGGCTGGCACCTCCTCCTAGGGGGCGGCCTCTCCAACCACCACAACGTGGGGCGTGGAGGTCCCCATGGGCTCCGGGCAGTTTGCTACACCGTGTCGCAGCCGCCTCAGCTGGTGCTCGCTAACCGGGGCCTCGACAGCGGGCCTTTTCCCATATGCCACCGCCATCCGAGCGGCAGCGGCCTGCCTCTCCCTCAATTACTCCAAGTTTCTCTTCGGAGCCATCTCTGCAAAAGAAGAAAGTTGAACCATTAGTAACCAATAAAGGCAACGGGGAAGGTCGATGGCAGGAGAGGCTGAGTCCAAGCAGGCCCGAGCACTTACCAAGAAGAATTGGGGAAAGCACAGGAGCTTTGGTGGGCTCGGCCGAGTTGTCAGAATCTCGAAAGTCGCCGGTCCGAGTCAGCACGTTCTACATATTTGTCGGCCGATCTACCAAGCTCCTAATCCTGGGCTGGCACTCCTCGAGAATGCTCGGCAGGTTAGCTGATCCCACTGCAAAGCAAAATATGAGGCGGTTAGTCTCGAAGTCAAAGCAAAGTAAAGAAAAAAACAAAAAGAGGAACTGGACTGCCTTACCCCTCAACTCTCCAGCCCAGGAAGTCCTCGTCTGGATCCCGGGGGTCGGCTCGCAAAGCCCAAGTGTGGACACTTGGAAGAACCTGTTCTTCCACCCCTTGTTGTTGCTCGGGCAGTTGACCAAGATTTTTCTCCCCTGCCAGGCCCCGAGTGAAAAGAACCTGGCCTCCCCATGTACGGGGAATGGACGGTGAGTCCAGAGGAACTCTTGGATGGAGAGTTCGTATCCAAAAACTTGGGGCCATAAAGAGATGGACCCAATAAGGAACCTCCAACCGTTCGGGGCCAACTGGCTCGGGGCGATCCCCAAGTATATCAGGACGTCCCGGGCAACGTTGTGGAGGGGGATGCGAAACCCGGCTGCAAGGGTGTCCTCGTAAAGGGTGACAAAACCCCTCTGGTAAAGATGGGCCCCGCCGGTGTTCACAGCCAGGGAGAAGTCCGGGAAGCCGTATCTGTCCCTAATACAGCCAAGGTCTTGGGAATGTAAGATGAACGGAATAAATTCATAGGCAAAGGCTGTCTCGAGGTCGGGCTCCCCCGGCGTCTCATCGCCGGAACCCCGTGAAACGGAGGCAACAGGGCCTCCTGGTCAGATTCGCCATTGGACACACGGGCAGGAATCCTTCCCTCACTCTGGTGGTCTGATGGGGAAGCGGAAGGTAGATCCAAGCTGGTATCTGGCGTTCTCGACCGGGACATCTCACTCTCGGATCAGGAAGCAGAGTTGAAGTCGGAATGCTCCATCTCTGGTATTCCTGTGGCAGGGTGAGGAAGTAGGCTACAGCCTAGGTACGGGTCGAGGACACCGAGCCTGATGTACAAAGGGGGCATGGTCACTAACCTAAAAGGCAAAGAATAAATGGTCCTTAACGCTAGGTGGCACTCGATCAGGACTATCCTGGGAACACCCGTTCGGTTCAACTGCCCTAAGGTCCCCCCTGACTTGAAAAAAGAACAGAACCTAAGAAGGAAGAAATCCCACTCTCGCTCGAGCCCCAGGGGGTTCACTCTCTCCAGTCTCGCTCAGAAAAGAAGGGAGAAGGGGACAGAGAAGGAAGAGAATGATGAACTGAAGCTTAAAAGAAAAGACTTACAAAGTTTAAGCGCGGAAAAGGGCTCAGGAATCTCGCTCGGGATTCTGTTCGCTCTCAAACTGTTCGGTAATCTATATCTTTGCAGCAAAGAGTTGAAGAAATGGACAAGTATCCTTTATATAGGAACCACGAATGGCTCAAATCAAAACAGATCCAACGGCTCATACGCTTTCCCGCCCAAAGTTGTTGACAGTTGTCACCTCGGGCACGTGAAGCGTCGCCTCAAAAGGCGCGTGCATTAAATGCATGACGAGACGGTTAGGTTACCATGCAAATGCCTCGGTTACTTCCACGCTGGTGTCATTGGATCCTGACCAGGCTAATGACCAGCTGACACGTGGCAGAGGTAGGACTTGGGCCCATAGGGCCACTGTTCGGTCCATACCCCGGTTGATCACTACGACCTGTCCCGCCCCGGGTAGAGTCCCGACCTCTTACCTGACGGTTTCTCGGGAGCAGTTTTAATTTTCAAACCTCATCTGATGGGACATCACATCAACTTTGAAAATGGGGGGCAGCTGATATGTCCAAAAATACTTAGCTCAAGTCAGACCTCCACGTCAGCAACAACGGTCCCGAACTATCCGGAATGGGCGCTCGCAGCCATTAATCCCGAGGTCATCGGCAGTGATCGCTCGGGATGTCCATATAGCTCGGGAATGAGGCACAGCGGTTCTCCACGAGGCGCAGCATAGGCCGAGCCTCCCATCAGTTTCCTTATCTGGACAGAACTCTATTAAGGAAGAGTCAACAGCTTCCTAAACTACTTAGGGAACTCTCCTAAATTTGTGTAGATTGATTGCAATCAGATTAGGCTTCCAAATCTGCATACTTACCATGTACAGGTGGGCTCTTGCATCTATAAAAGAGACCACCTACCCTCTTTACGAGGGATCCATTCTTAACCTAAAGAATAGCAGTTTTACTCATTGTTACGCATATACCCGGCCGGTTTTACTGGTAGTGCCGCCCAAGCTGTTGGCTCACCAGGCCCGCCGGTGATCTGCTAGTAAAGCGCTCCGACGCACCCGTGGACGTAGGTCACCTCATTAACGGGGCTGAACCACATACAATTTACTGTGTCTCGATATCTCTCTCTCATCTCCTTACAAATATTGATACCAATTTTTGGCGTCATCATAATGAATCACAACCAAATATGTATTTATCTCCAAAGCTTCTTGTTCTTCTCACTACCCTGTGCCCGTAATGGCACCCTTTATCCTTGTTCTGAGCTATCCAACACCCTATACAAGGTGTATTGAACACTCAAGCCTTAAAAGGATTTTCTAGACTTCCTTTTGGAGCTTTCTCTTTATAGTGATAGAACAATTGCTTCTTCAATCACATAAACATGTTTCCAACACAAAATCCTTTCTATCTCTTGCACATATAGTCAATCATGATGTAACAACCTGTAATTTCCATTTAATTTTAATTGCATTTCCTTATTCATTTTAATTTGTGTTTCTTACTTTTACCTTATTAGTAATTCTTTAATTGGGGTCAAACTATAATTTCTATAAATTCAGAAGTACCTGTGTTGATTTTGGAAACTGTATTTTTATATAACTGAAAAATTATTTCTTGCGTTAATATAATTTTCTATATTTTTGTGGTGATCACTGCGCCGCGAAAATACCAGTTTATGTAAAGAAAACTGTCCGTGACGCGTTTGAACTCCCAAAAATATTAGGAATGTACGTCTAATCATATATGAAATATACTTTACTTGCATTTAATTATGCCAATGATTATGTTAGGGCTTGTTTGGGAATGCCTAAAGTGTATAAGTTAACTTGTGCCTTAAAGCCATTTTTCCAAACAACACTACTGGACCCCTAGTAGCCTAAACCACCCCTTCAAGCTGATTATATACACACATACGTATGTACATCAGCACATTTGAGCTCTGTATATTTGTGCACTTAGGAAACTAGAAAATGAAATCATTTGTTGAGTTAAGTTTAAGGGACTTGGCCCCCAAGTTCTTCTATTGGTTTTCCTTATATAACTCTCACTCCCTCTCTCAATCTGGACATTATAACCATAAGTTTCCAGAGAAAAAGTGCAGAGAGTTATACAAATTACAGAATTTATTCTAGATAGAGAGAGCTTCAACCCCCATAGCCATAGTTGAAGTGGGTTCTCCTATTTTGATCATCTTTCTCAACAATTATTCCAACCTCTTATACCAGTGAGTATTACTAACTCACTTGAAATGTAATATCATGCTTAATACAGTTTATGTTGCTTGAAATAGTATTTGTTTATATGAATTTTGTCTAAGCTTTTTCATGGTGTAAAAATGGTGATTTCATAAAACTTAACCAAAAATGAGTTTTGTAAGATGATTATGAAAGGTTTCAGTCCATAGAAGCTCTGGTTTAAATCTTAGAGCCTAATTATCTCGTATCGCGACGTATATTAGAATCAAAGTTTCGTCACCTCTCAGTTTTTCATAAAATCCGAGAGCTGCGGTTCAAATTAGTTTAATCCGATTACATAATCGTAATCCTTGTGGAAAAATGAAGAGATTCATATATTATATGTTATGTTTAAATCTGAAACTTAAAATGGGTCAAAAATGAGTTTTGAAGCTGAAACAGGGGAAAAATCTGGGGAAGACGACCGACCAGGACCGGTCCCAAAACATACCCAGGACTGGTCCTGACCATGACCGGTCCCACATAACTATCAGGACTAGTCCCGACCATGTACCAGTCGCGCCACTCTGAGACAGAATGACTGGCTAATCGTACTGCAATTTTATTCACTGCTTAGTACAGTTGTACCTTCACTGCATGTTAATTCCATTTAAGTAAATCATTTCTCCCTTCCATTTATTATTTTACTTAAGTCATTAATGTAATTAACAAAATACCCCCCATTTGGATTCAATAAAAATACTTTCAAAAATCAATTCCTTGTAGATAAAAAGTCAACTTTCCCTTCGAAGGCAAAATTTCTGATTTTTGCACAATGTATGACTTTGGGGCATTATTTTTACTAAGTTCTTTTCTTTTTTGAAATTCTTAAAATTCATATTTGATATATGGGGATCTAGATGAACTATTCGCGGGACTTTTAAACTCTTGGATCGAAAATCTTATTTTTGACTATACTTAGCCATTTTGAGGCATCCTGGGTCAACGGTTGACTTTTCTGGACTGAGTTGTTTTAACTTGTAATAATCATATTTTAATTAGTTCTGATGCTTTCTATGAAGAAATGTGAATTAAAATATAGAGTGATTAAAGGCTTGATTTATTGTACAATCGTTTGTTTTACTTTTTAGTAATTTAAATTTTTCCGTATAAAGTGATATGACATACATGTGAGTCAAGTTTACATGCATGGTGAGTGATGGCCAGTGTGGAAAGAGTAAGTGGATGATATTGTGTTTTGGACACTCCCTGGTACTTGTGTACTAAAGTGCGATGGTTTGAGAATGCGGTTTAAAGTATCTTTGAAATGTGACGGTGACAAAGTTGGACACTCCCTGGTGCCCATGGTAGCGTTAAAGTGTGTGACGCCGACTCGGACATTCCCTGACACCCGTGGTAGTTCTAAAGTGTGGCCTACTGGACACTCCCTGGCATACGTGGTATGGCTAAAGTGTGAGGCAATTGGACACTCTCTGGTATCCCGTACTAAAGTGT
This sequence comes from Hydrangea macrophylla, assembly GCA_033977485.1. NCBI lineage: Eukaryota > Viridiplantae > Streptophyta > Magnoliopsida > Cornales > Hydrangeaceae > Hydrangea > Hydrangea macrophylla. Next base: position 191,484 of record CM066986.1, on the reverse strand, counting down.
GAGACAAACTGGACACTCCCTGGTACCCCTGTACTAAAGTGTGGTCACCTTAGTGTTTCATGATACTGGAGTGTGGGAGTGGGATGATGTGTTGTCGAGAGAAAAGAGATGGTGAGAGGAGAATGGTTGCATTGTTCCATGCACGGTCATATGTTTTATGAAATTATGACATAATCGTTACTGTTTTATAATTTCAATTCATTACTATGTTTCTAATATGTTGAATAATGAAAATGTGAAATGAAAATGGTAAGGAGCATGTTTTACATTACAAGCACATGTTTTTAATACTCACCAGCTTCATAAAGCTGACAGCGTTGATGCGCTCTGGACATTCGTGTCTAGACTTTTCAGGTTATGACCAGGTTGGGCAATATGACCATGCAAATTGAGAATGGCTACTTATGAAGAGAAACTGAACTGGATTTGTAATATGGATTACTGTAATAGATATTATTTTGTTTCAAGGCAGGTTGTGCCTTTAGATGACCACGTGCTGCAATAATTATAATTTGGAAAAATTTTGTAAGCCTTGATTGCTCTACTCTGATTTATATTATTATATTGTTTGACGTTTGGGATGGAAGCGATCCTTCAAATTGTCGCGACCTACGGGTCCATAAAGGAAATTAAATGCTTTCCATATTTATGCTACGTCGGGGCGTGACACATGATATATATATATATACGGATGCTCATAATTCATGAATTGAAAGTAAATCATTTATACGCCACAATTTCATTACTTGAAAAGTTTCCTCGAAGATAGAGGTTACTCACCTTGCTCTAGAAATAGAATTGACAAGATATAATGCTCACTTTCAAACTCCTACACGTCATAAAGATTTCATAGCATATCAATATGAATTCTTCTAATTAATCCATAAAAACTCTATGGAAATGAAATTTAATCACATAAAAGAATCCTCGTACCCTTAGCTTCTCAAGTCTAGCTTCAATTTGAGATAGAAATCTCCCTAGCACTCTTTTCCCTTTGGTTTTCCTCTTTTCTCTCTTGTTTTTCCCTTTCTTCTTTGCACCTACTTGCTTGTATAGAGACAAGCACCTCAAAAAGATGTACATCTTATTTAACTAGTTATTCTCCCATTTATCTCTTTTGCCCACTTGAATACACATGGACTTAGCCAAATATAGCCCAACACCTCCTACTTGACCACCTATTAGGCCACCTACTAGTCTGCTTAGGTAATGTAAGCTAGCACCTTGATTAGGCTAATTAATCATCATTAAGCTAATTAATCTTAATTAGACTAATTAATCTTGGTTGGGAAAATTCTACCAAATCCTAGAGATCAAGTCTCCTAACTTACACTTTCACCTACTATATTTCTTACGAATTATACAATAGCTCCTCTAGTTCCCGTGAATTGCTAATTCACCTACTAGTTAGGAAAATGTATTCTTTTTACTCCTATCATATATGCCCTTGTCTAGCAATTCAACTTTTAACATTAAATATGTATCCAATGCAAGGCATAAAATAATTCCATGTCTTTCAAAATATGCAAATTCCAAATAGATTGCCATGTGTAACACATAACAAGAGTTTATCAACTCTTAATTTCCTTCCATCACTTGATAATAAGATTAAGTACGCAAATCACATAAATATTTATGTCATTACCATATAATGCACATTAAAATGTCATAATCACATGTCAAAATGTTGAGATATTACATCTTCCCCACCTTATAAAAGTTCGGTCCTCCAAACTTGTCTTACCTTATGATTCCAAATAAAAAAAGGATAATTCTCAAGCATTTCATCCTCCCTTTCCCACATAGCCTCTTCCACGGAATGGTTCTGCCATAAAACGTTTACCAAAGGAATCACTTTTGTCCATAACACTTGATCTCGTTGAGCTAGAGTTGCAACCGATGGTCTATATCCGTTAAATCCTCCCGAACCTCCAAGGGTTCATTTGCCAAAACATGTGTCAGATCAAAGCGATACCGCTATAACATGGATACATGAAATACATTATGTACATTACTCAATTTTGAAGGTAAAGCTAAACGATAAGAAACCGGTCCAATCCTTTCCAAGATCTGAAATAGTCCGATATATCGAGGATTAAGTTTCCCCCTCTTTCCAAACTGGATTATACCTTTTGATGGAGACACCTTCAAAAAGACATAGTCACCTACTTGGAATTCAAGGTCCCTTCTTCTAGTATCCGCAGAACTTTTTTGTCGACTTTGTGCTGTTCGAAGCCTCTGTTGGATCAATTTAATTTTATCAGTAGTCAATTATACAAACTTTGGTCCCACTAACTTTCTTTCTCCCACCTCAGTCCAACAAATTGGTGAATGACATTTCCTTCCATATAGCACTTCATAAGGCGCCATACCAATGCTAGATTGAAAACTATTATTGTATGCAAACTCGATAAGTGGCAAATGTTCTTCCCACGGGCCTTTAAAATCCAAAACACATCCCATCAACATATTTTCTAAGATTTGAATTACTCTTTCTGATTATCCATCAGTTTGTGGATGGAAGGCAGTGCTAAAGTTTAAAGTTGTACCCATTATCCGCTGCAAACTCTCCCAAAATTGACTTACAAAATTACAATCTCGATCAGAAGTAATAGAGACAGGTGCACCATGTAATCTAATAATTTTCCCAATGTATAACTTGGCCAATTTCTCTTTCGAATAAGTAGTTTTCATAGCTAAGAAATGCACAGATTTAGTTAACCTGTCAACAATTACCCAAATAGCATTGTTACCTCGGGATGATCTCAAAAATCCCACCACAAAATCCATCATAATGTGCTCCCATTTCCATTCGAGTAGACGGAGTGGTTGGAGTAACCCCGCTGGATTATGATGATCCGCCTTTACTTGTTGACATATCAGATAATGTGATACAAATTCTGCAATTTCTTTCTTCATTCTTGGCCACCAATAAATTTCTCTCAAATCTCGATACATCTTGGTACTCCCAGGATGAATAGAATACTTTGTATTATGAGCTGCTATCAAAACCTTCTTTCTGATTTCATCAATATTAGGAACACATATTCGATTCTTAAACTTCAAAACATTATCTTGAATAGAAAAATTAGCTTGCTTACTTTCATGTATTTCATCACAAATCTTCTTAAGAAATGATTCATTCATTTGTGCCCCTTTTATTTCTTCAAGTAACTTAGGTTGCACTACCATTGTTGCAAGAACTCCACTTTTATCATAAATGATTACTTCCACTTCCATTCTTTCTAAGTCCATTAGCAATTGATTTTGAGTAGTAAGATAATAAGCATAATTACCTGAAGACTTCTTACTTAAAGCATCTGCCACCACATTAGCTTTTCCTGGATGGTATCGTATCGTCAAATCATAATCCTTTAATAGCTCAAGCCATCTCTTTGCCTCATGTTTAGCTCCTTTTGAGTGAACAAGTACTTCAAACTTTTATGATCTGTAAAAACTTCACAAGTTTCACCATAAAGGTAATGTCGCCAAATTTTTAAAGCAAAGATTACCGCTGCAAGTTCTAAATCATGTGTAGGGTAATTACTTTCATGTGGCCTCAATTGTCTAGAAGCATAAGCAATAACCTTACCATTTTGCATAAGTACACACCCTACCCCTTGGTGAGAGACATCACTGTAAATCACATATCCTCCATTTTCCATTGGAATTTGTTCTTCCATTCTTGAAAACTCTGTTCATATTCGTTAGTCCATACAAACGGTATATTCTTATGCAACAATTGAGTCATCGGAATGGCAATACGAGAAAAGTCTTTAACAAATCTATGATAATACCCAGCCAAACCAAGAAAACTACAAACTTCTGAAACATTCGTGGGTGTATGCCAAGAATCAACAGCATCTATCTTTTGAGGGTCAACTGAAACACCATTTTCAGATATTACATGCCCCAAGAAAGTAATGCTAGGCAACCAAAACTCACATATCTGTAATTTAGCATAAAGCTTGTTCTTCCTCAAAGTTTGTAATACCATTCTCAAGTGATTTTCATGTTCTTCAGAACTCTTTGAATAAACCAAAATATCATCAATAAAAATAATAACAAAATCATTCAGATATGCCTTGAACTCTCGATTCATTAAATCCATAAAAGAAGTAGGAGCATTAGTCACACCAAATGGCATCACAAGAAATTCATAATGCTTGTGTCTAGTTCTAAATGCAGTCTTTTCTACATCTTCTGCTTTTACTTTTAACTGATGATATCCTGACCTTAAGTCAATTTTTGAAAACACTTGAGCACCTTGTAATTGATCGAATAAGTCATCGATTCGCGGCAAAGGATATTTATTCTTAATAGTCACCTTATTCAGTTCTCGATAATCAATGCATAACCGCATAGTTCCATCTTTCTTCTTTACAAATAATACTGGTGCACCCCAAGGCGACACACTAGGACGAATAAATCCTTTATCCAACAATTCATGTAACTGTGTTTTCAATTCTTTCAATTAAACCGATGCCATTTTATAAGGAGTTTTGGATATCGATTGAGTCTCTGGTATTACATCAATTGAAAATTCAATCTCTCGATCTATTAGAGTGTCAGATAAATCATCTGGAAACACATTAGGAAATTCCCGTACGATTGAAGTATCTTCTAAAGCAAGATTTGAGGTTTTAATGTCTACAACACTACATAAGAAACCCTGACATCCCTTCTTTAACAAGCGACATGCTTTTATTGCCGAAACAACATATGGTAGAGACACTACCCCCGTCCCTTGAAAATAGAATTCAGTTTGCTTAGGAATTCGAAATAAAACTCTCTTCTTTTGACAGTCAATCGAAGCATGATAAGTAGATAACCAATCCATCCCCAAAATACATCAAAGTATTGGATGTTTAAAGGTATCAAGTCTGCCATTAACATTACGCCATCTACTTCTATTCCACAAGCTTTATAGACAAAAGCACTATTCAAAGATACTCCCGAAGGAACAGCAATAGATAAAACATATCCGAAAGATTCGAAGATCTATCCAGATTCTTAGCAAAACAACAAGATACATATGAATGTGTGGATCCAAAATCAATAAGTACATGTGCAGGGTACGTACAAATAAGGAGTGTACCTGACACAACTGTATCAGCTGTAAAAGTATCTCCTGGTATAAGTTCAAACATCCGACCTTGCTTCTATTCTTTCAGACTTCTGGACTGATTTCTGAGTAGCTATGCTTGGTATAGATGAGCTTGGACCCCTTGAACATCGCTATGGGTATTCTCTAGCGAAATGTCCCCTTTCTCTACATTCAAAACAAACACTTCCCGAACCGGAGCCCCATGAATAGGATTGAGGACATTCCTTAGAAACATGCCCAGGTTGCTTGCATCTATAACATATACCTTTGTTCCAATAACAAGGCCCATTATGTTGCTCCCACAAGTTGGACAAACGGGTTTACTCTCCCCTTGGAAATTGCTTCCATAACGTGATGATCCAAATCCCATACTAGAAACTCTCGACTTCTTAAGATAACCTTGTCCTCTTGTTGGTTCTTCTCCTTGCCTCTTCGTTTGTTGATCTCTATTCTTTTGGAATTCTTCCCCCGTCTCGCTCCACTATGAGTGCTGTATCCAGCACCTCCAAATATTTTTGGAATCAAAAGACATCCACTCGACTACGAATACCCCAATGTAAGCCATTCTCAAACTTCCTTGCTTTCATAGCATCAGTAGCCGCTTTGGATGGAGCAAAGCTAGATAACTTTGAAAATTTGGCAGCATATTGTAATACAGTCATGTTTCCCTAAGTCAAATTGGAAATGTCACAGCCCGGTCCCACAATAGCGGAACCGGAGCCCGTGGCACGCCACCGAGGCTAAACCAATTCATTAATGTTCCCAAAAATTAGGTTTGAAGAACACACGCAGCGGAAAACAAAACACATTTTAAAACCAGAGGTTCAGTCGACTGCTCAGTCGACTGCTAAGTCGACTGCTCAGTCGACGGAGGCGGGCAGGGATTTTAATATTGAATTTCAGTCGACTGAAAATGGAGGTCCAGTCGACTGCTGAGGGGTCCAGTCGACTGCCGAGGGGTCCAGTCGACTGCTTTTGCAAAAATGAGGAGCAGTAGCTAACAGGCTCAGGGGTTCAGTCAACTGCTCAGTCGACTGCTCCCCTGACAGCAGCCCAATATGCAGAAAACAAGTTTAAAAGCTTCCTAACTTCCATCCAATGATCAACCACTCAAACCAAACTCCAACCAAACTCAGTCTAAAGTAATCTTAACTGTATTAAAGCATTACCCAAACATAATTACAATGTGTTATAGTCTAATACAACGTTCTGGATTTATTCTATCATACCAAGTTAAACGTAAGTTAAGACAATAGAAATTCTTATTACAACATTTCTAGGATCCCAAAACTACAAGATTACATTCAATTTGCCTTCCAAGCGAACTCCCAACCCACGTACTCACTTCTCTGATTCCTCGCCAGCATTTACACCTGAAATGGTTATTTGAATAACCACACATATTTTGATTTGTTTAAGCTAATGGTTAGTGAATAAATCAACATATGTACATGAATGATAAACATGTCCGCATTCACATCTCTACATTTCATACTAGTCGCCGGAGACTCACGTGCCCGTCCATACTCCCAATCCGCGACTCCTCGCCAATAAGTCCACGCGAAAGGGTAAGACCCACGATTCTACAAACAATCGTGCGACCTTAATGCCTATATCGGCTCCACAAAATGGCACGGTGACCACGTGCTCCTTCTGACCCAAATAAGCAACTTAACATGCTCAAATACATATCACCATGCTCGCGGTAATTAAAACATATCACCGTGCTATTGGGCCTACTTATCAATATAATTGCCCAATATGAACTACACAATATATCTCTAAGAATTAATACATGCTATTCAAACATAACATGAATACATGCCAAGAAATCATTCCAAAACATAGTTGAATCACTCACCTCCGATTTACGCTCCTATTATTCAATCTGAAGAAAACCCGTGCACAAAGAACGTGCAGAAGTCCGTCTAGTACGATTCCTATGGATCAGAATTCCATTTATCAACTTTTATGAAAAATTTTAGAAAATAACTTTTCGGAAAACTTAGCCAAACAGGCCCTAATAGGTATCAAAACGAAGCTCTTACCTCGAGGAGCTCGAATATGAAATCTGGGAGAAACCAGACTGACGAAAGGTCGTCGTTTGGCGTCGCAAAGCTCTAAGCTCCTAAATCTCCCTCTAGCCCCCTTTTTGGCCTCCTCTTGAACTTTAGGTTAACTTATGAAAAATATCTAAGTTCATCTCTATCTATATATAGGCAACATTCTCGGGGAATTACGTTTATCTCCCCACGAGTCTTCTAAGCTTCTAGTTAGTCTCTGAAACTTTCTATACATCTTATTCATAGCTTTACGAGTGAAACTTCAAAATTATAAAAGTTTTCGACTAAGTTTCGTTTGGTCGCTAAAATGCGAATTTCTATATGACGTTTCCGAAGTTGCTAATTAGCCTACCAAATTAATAGCGTGTTCATTCGTCCTCACCAGGATACTAAATCTAACAACAGAAATAAATTCTACAACAGAAAATAATACAGATATTGAAATACACAGGTAAACATTTATTTTCAGATAAACATTTAAAGTGTTCCACAGTGACCGTCTCATACTCGGAGAGACGTCACAACAACAAATCCTCAATCACCACAGTTTCAGAGGGTTCTCTAATACAGACACCCAAATCAACTCGTGAGTCAAAACTCACTCAATCATGTGTCATAGGACACGCCACATCACATTATCATGCATGACAATGAAATGCAAAAGCAATAACACAAATATGGGTGTTATAGGAAAAGTCTCTAGCTCTTTGCTCTTGAGCAGACTTAGGAAAGTATGTACCATAGAACACTTCCAAAAATCATCGCCAATTCATGTTAGGTTCCACCTTTTTCTCCATACGCCAACATTTATTAGCTTCACCTCGTAACATAAAAGTAGCATGGGTAACTTTTTCCTCTTCAGTATATTGGAACACAGTGAAAGTCTTTTCCATCTCCGTTATCCATGTCTCTGTAACATGTGGATCAGGACGCCCATCATAGGCCAAATGTTTTAACTTTTTGAAACCTTCCATAGTAGCTTGAGTAGTTCTTGCTTTGCGGTTTTCTAGATTATGTGTTCCTATTTTATTACCCTGAAATTGTTTCTCCACAGTTTGTACAAATATTTCAATTAGTTCCTCGATTATGTCCATCCTCTTACTTGGAGAACCTTTCCCTTGCGCCATCTTTAAGCATAAATAGAATCAAGTCATATAATCAACATCATGTAATTCATACCTTGTCATGTATCATATGATAATCACGCTCTATTAATCGTGTCACATAAATCATGCCACATAACATATCTAGTTTCACGTATACGTGCACATATTCATTTAACACACCTTAATCATGCAATAAATGCAAATTTAAACCTTTAGCTCTGATACCAACTCTGTCACAACCCAAATCCACTAAGTATGGCACGAGGGTATGTGACATGCCACTGAGGCCTGACCTATGTTAACAACATTCAAAAACGGGTTTTTTAAACTCTCATTTAAACCACATTTACAAGTGATTAGCCCCAAGGGTATGATAGGAATTTGAAATTTTGAGTTAGATTTTATACCAAAAGATAGGCGTTTGAGTCTAGGTTCCAACATTGAAAACGGTGCACGATTTCAAAATTTCAGAAAAAGTTATGTCTGTTTCCGTAAAAGTCGTCGTTTTGAACCAATTAAACAGTATGTACTTCGATCGATCGAAACAGCTTCTATCCACAATTCTAGCCATGAGCATCTAAGCAATTAAACATGCTAGAATAGCAAAAGCACTTGCCAAAACCTTTCATACATGAACATAAGAGTCTTATACATCAAGTCCTACACATGCTCACTTAACACTACATAATTTACAAGTCCTTTAGTTCCAAACTACTACAACAACTACACCATATATATACAATATGCACATTAAACACTTGCTCTCCTCTTTCTTCCTCTATTTCTCTTTCTCTTTTTCTTTCTTCTTCTCTTTTCTTTCACCTGAAATGGTTTTGTAATAACCATATGAGCTGAAGCTCAGTGAATAACATGCTCTTTGACATAAATTTGTGTATATCATTTAAACACGTGATATGCAATTCAATGTAACATAATGAATCACAGCCAAGTAAGTATTTATCTCCAAAGCTTCTTGTTCTTCTCACTACCCCATCCCCGTAATGGCACCCTTTATCCTTATTCTGAGCTATCCAATACCCTACACAAGGCGTATTGAACACTCAAGCCTTAGAAGGCTTTTCTCACTCCCTTTTGGAGCTTTCTTTTTGTAGTGATAGAACAATTGCTTCTTCAACCACATAATCACATAAACTTGTTTCCAACACATAATCCTTTCTATCTCTTGCACATATAGTCAATCATGATATATACGCATGCTCATAATTCATGAATTGAAAGTAAATCAGTTATATGCCACAATTTCATTACTTGAAAAGTTTCCTCGAAGATAGAGGTTACTCACCTTGCTCTAGATATAGAATTGACAAGATATAATGCTCACTTTTAAACTCCTACAAGTCATATAAGATTTCATAGCATATCAATATGAAATCTTCTAATTAATCCATCAAAACTCTATGGAAATGAAATTAAATCACATAGAAAGAATCCTCTTACCCTTAGCTTCTCAAGTCTAGCTTCAATTTGAGATAGAAATCTCCCTAGCACCCTTTTCCCTTTGGTTTTCCTTCTTTTCTCTCTTGTTTTTCCCTTTCTTCTTTGCACCTACTTGCTTGTGTAGAGACAAGCACCTCAAAAAGATGTACGTCTTATTTAACTAGTTATTCTTCCATTTCTCTCTCTTGCCCACTTGAATACACATGGACTTAGACAAATATAGCCCAACACCTCCTACTTGACCACCTACTAGGCCACCTACTAGGTTAGGTAATGTAAGCTAGCACCTTGATTAGGCTAATTAATCATCATTAAGCTAATTAATCTCAATTAGACTAATTAATCTTGATTACGAGAATTCTAGAGATCAAGTCTTCTAAATTACACTTTCACCTACTATATTTCTTACTAATTACACAATAGCTCCTCTAGTCCTCGTGAATTGCTAATTCACCTATTAGTTAGGAAAATGTATTCTTTTTACTCCTATCATTTATGCCCTTGTCTAGCAATTCAACATTTAACATCAAATATGTATCCAATGCAAGGCATAAAATAATTTCATGTATTTCAAAATATGCAAATTCCAAATAGATTACCATGTGTAACACATAACAGGAGCTTATCAACTCTTAATTTTCTTCCATCACTTGAGAATAAGATTAAGTACGCAAATCACATAAATATTCATGTCATTACCATATAATGCACATTAAAATGTCATAATCACATGTCAAAATGTTGGGATATTACATCCCATGTGTTCCTGCCCTCTAGATATAAATCCTTCAGGCTGGTCCATATAGATATCTTCCTCAAGATATCCATTTAAGAAGGTTGTCTTAACATCCATCTGCCAAATCTCATAGTCATCATATCCAACAATTGCCAATAAGATTCTGATAGACTTAAGCATTACTACTGGTGAAAAAGTCTCTTCATAATCAATTCCATCCTTTTGATTATAGCCTTATGCAACCAATCTTGCTTTATAGGTTTCAACCTTTCCATCTGGACCTCTTTTCCTCTTGTAAATCCATTTGCAACCAATTGTTTTAACCTCGGGAGGTTGGTTTACAAGAGTCCAAACATCGTTGGAATACATAGAGTTCATCTCAGATCTCATGGTATCAATACATTTATCTTTATCAAGATCTAACATAGCCTCTTTGCAAGTGTAAGGTGTCACACCCGTTCCAGAAATTTATGATTTTGAAAATGCATCATTTGAGATTTTGAAATTATTAATGTTATTAATAATTCAAGTTGAGGTTGACGGTGAGTCAACGGTAAGGTGTCAGTGAGGACACGAGAACATGGCAGTTCATATTGCATGAACATGAGTAAATGACATTTATATGATTTAAATGTTATTTGACTTTATCTGGTGTTCCTGTGAATAGTGAATTTACCTAAGTAGAGTAAATTCTGGTAATTTTAATATTGTTTTATATCGTTTTGAGAACTGTGGTGAGAACGTGAGTGACACGTTAACTAAAAAGGTAGGTTGTGTAGAGATTCCACAGAATTTAGTTTTCAGACGTTATTTTTGGACCCAAACGAAACATAGTCGGAAACTTTTGAACTTTATAGTTTTCACTCGTAAAGGCATAAAATGGACGTGTGCGAAGTTTCATGGATTAGTTAGAAGTTTTGAGAAACTTGCGGGGAGGCAAACGTAATTCCCGAGAAGTTGCCTATATATAGATGAGGATGAGAATTCATTCTCATCCAAACACTCCAAAATATCTAGAGAGAGGAGAGAGAAGGGGGATTTGGTTGTCACAGGCTTTGCGACGCCGATCGACGACCGTTCGTCTGTCAGATTTTCACCAAATTCAAGATTTGAACTCGTGGAGGTAAGATCTACGTTTTGATACTACTTAGGCCGTGTTTGGCCAAGTTTTGTAAAAATCTTAATTTTGGACTTTTGGGAAAAACAGGTATAAACTTGTAGGAATTTTCTCAAATTCAAAATTCGACGATTATTTAGCCTCCTAGTCGATCCTTCAAAGTTTGAGGAAAATCGCACGAGGCATGAAGTTCTAACTTGTGAAATATAGAGAAATACATGTTTTATATTTCGACGACGAAATTGAGATCCGGGCAAAATCCATGTGTAAATTTTAGGCCCGTTAATTATGCACGCGCTAAATTGTGAAAAGCATGTCTAAATTTATGCGAGCACGTTGAGTTGTCTATGTGGGTCAAAGGGGAGTCTTATACAAATTCATGCCGGAGTAAGCTTCTCGATGTTTGAGAATTTAGTAGCGACGGCCACTGTGCATGGTTGATAGACTTAGACTTGCCATGGCACTTGTGGATACAATGGTTGATAGACTTGGACTTGCCATTGGTATCGCGGTTTAAGGCTTGGACTTGCCGCTACCGGATGAATGCGTATTTTTCTCCCTAGAGACTATTGAGATGATTTATGAGATTAAAGCATGGTTTATCATATATTGCACATGTTAGACTTGTACGCTCAGCATATAGCTGAGCAGTGGAGATGTACTCCATTGCAGGTAAGAAGAAGGACAAGAAGAAGTGTGTTGAGTGAGGCCGATGAACGCCGGGGAATCACATTGTATATGTTTTTGTGTTTTAAATCCTAAACTTGTGTAAGGATTGGTAGTTGTAATAATATGTTGTAATGGAATCATAGATCAGTTTCACAGTATTGTAATATTGTAATTGAACGTCTGTAGTTATGTTTTAAATGTTGAAATTGGTTTGGGTTGTGATTGTGGTTGGTGTCGAGAAGCATGAGTTATTAATTTTCAACACAGGGCTGCTAGCAGGGGAGCAGTCGACTGGACCCAGGGTCAGTCGACTGGATCTCGTAGGATTGGGACACTGAAAGTGAATAGTAGGAGAAGCAATCGACTGAACCCTTGATCAGTCGACTGAACCACTGTAGATTTTGGCTACTGCTTCTATTATTGGAAAAGCAGTCAACTGGGTCCTCTGATCAGTCGACTGGACCTAAGTTGAAGTTTTAGGGTTTTAGTTTCTGCCAGGCACAGTCGACTGGATCCTAGTGCAGTCGACTGGTCAGTCGACTGAACCTCTGCTTTCTGAATTGATTCTTTTGAATGTGTTTTCACTTGGCCAAAACTTTTTATAACTCTGATTTCAATGGATTTTACAAACTCATAGGGTAATGTTCCTAAAGTTTTAAATTACCCAGGATTGTTTTAAAGTTATTCCTGCTGCGTATCGTTAGATGATGTTTGGATGAGCCTTGGTGGCGTGCCACGTGTCCTATTTCCACGCGTAGTGGGTGGGTCGTCACATTTATTGGTATCAGAGCAATAGGTAACAATACTTTGGGAACGTTCGACGACGAGTGGAGTGTTGAGTGAATTGTCACATGTTCTCAATTGCATCCATACATAGTAGAGATGTTTGATGCATATGGATGTTGTTTTACATATATGATATTGTTCTTGTTGTACATGCATAGTGTTTATGCATTGAGAACTACAGGATTGTAACCATGAGTGACGAAGAGCGAAATCTGTCGCCACACACTCGACGTATGAATGAAATGGCAGCAATGATGGGGAATATGGGGGAAATGATACGGGATATAGCGGAGCGACTACCTCCTACGCCCCATATCGAAGTGGAACCAATAACTGTAGTACATGCACCCAAAACTAGAGGCATAAGGTCCGTATCTGAACAATTCGCCCGAAAGAAACCAATGGAATTTCATGGGTCGCCTGATACAACATTGGCAGAACATTGGGTCATGGACATGGAACGAATTTTTTGATCTATTCCGATGTCAGAGTGGGAGAAGATTGAGAACGCAAGTGACGTATTGAGGGGTGAAGCTCAGAACTGGTGGGTGAATGTCCTAGATCAAGGAGCACCTATTACTTGGGAAGGATTTAAGGCAGAATTCAATCGCCGATTCTTTCTACGAGCCGCCTACAATGCAAAGAAGAGAGAGTTTGATAACTTGAAGCAAGGAGATATGACTGTAACGGAGTATACTTCCAAGTATAACGCGTTGTTGAGATTTGGAAAGGGTTCCATACCAGAGGAAGAAGATAGGGCGAGGAAATTTGAAGAGGGTTTAAGGGAAAATATCCGTCTAAGGGTAGAAACCTATGAACATTCAACTGTAGCAGCAGTGCAACAAACGGCGCTAGTGGCCGAGAGTGGAATGGAAAGGTCGAGGCAGAATCAGCACGGTAAACGAAGCAATGAGGGTGGAGATAAGAACCAAGGCGGATCTTTCAAGAGGCCATTTCAAAGAGGCTCTGGTTCTAGTTTCAGTGATTTCAGGAGAACGCCAAGTAACATACCGTTGTGTTCACTTTGCAACCGACCACACTCAGGTCGATGTTTCATGACAAAACCCCAGAATAGAAACCAAGGAGGGGTAGTACTAATTCAACACCCGATATGAGAGGCAAGTGTTATGATTGTGGAGTATTTGGTCACCAAGCCAGGGGTTGCCCGAGGAAGTATCCTCAGCAAGGAGCTAGTTCTATGGCTTCCAGTGGGTCGAAGCCTAGACAATCCAATGACGGAGGACAAAGGACGGAACAACGTCAGGGAAGAGCATATCAGATGAACCCAGGAGATATGACTGCTTCAGAGACAGTAGTCTCAGGTATGGTGCTTGTATGTTCGTACTTAGCACGCATACTTGTCGACTCGGGATCTACGCATTCATTTGTATCGCATGATTTTGTTGACCATTTGAATGTTAAATCGGTACCGTTAGGATATGAATTGTCTATTGCTGTGCCACTTAGTAAATCGATAATGACGTCTACTGTATATAAGAACTGTGAGATCAAATTAGGCGAGAAGTTAATGACCGTGGACCTTATACCGATTGTGGTGAATCATTTCGATGTGATTTTGGGGATGGATTGGTTAGCCCTTAACCAAGCTACGATAGATTGTGAACGGAAAGAAGTTAATTTTCGATCACCGGTACATGGGAACTTTTGTTTCCAAGGGAATGGGGTTATACCGCCGCCGTACTTGATTTCAGCAATCCGAGCGGGGAAGTTATTGAAAAGGGGATGTCAAGGATTTCTATGTTCAGTGACTGATGTCTCAGCGACCGAATCAATAGTAGAAAATATTCCAGTAGCACGAGAGTACCCCCGATGTATTTCCTGATGACCTAACAGATGTTCTTATTGAGAGAGAAGTTGAATTCACTATTGAGGTAATACCAGACTCAAGACCCGTGTCAAAGGCACCGTATAGGATGGCACCCATAGAATTGAAGGAGCTGAAAATTTAACTACAAGAGTTACTTGATAAAGGTTTTATCCGACCAAGTGTATCACCGTGGGGAGCTCCAGTATTGTTTGTAAAGAAGAAAGATGGTTCAATGTGTATGTGTGTTGATTACCGGGAACTGAACAAGTTGACAATCAAGAACAAGTATCCACTACCCAGAATTGATGACTTATTTGATCAACTTCGTGGAGCTCAAGTATTTTCAAAGATAGACCTGAGATCAAGTTACCATCAGTTAAAAGTGAAGGCCGAAGATGTTGAGAAAATAGTTTTTCGAACGCATTATGGACACTATGAGTTCTTAGTTATGCCATTTGGAGTTACCAATGCACCAGCTGCGTTTATGGATCTTATGAATCGAGTATTCAAGGATTTTTTGGATGACTTTGTGATTGTACTCATCGACGATATTCTTATCTATTCACCGGGTGAGGTAGAACACGAAAATCACTTGAGATTGATACTTCAGAGACTGCGGGAAAAGCAGCTATTTGGAAAATTCAAGAAATGTGAATTCTGGTTACCTAGTATTACTTTTCTTGGTCACATAATTGACAAGAATGGAGTATCAGTTGATCCTCACAAAGTAGAAGATGTATCTAATTGGCAAAGACCAACATCTGTATCTGAAATTTGAAGTTTCTTGGGATTAGCGGGATACTACCGCCGTTTTATTGAACACTTCTCAAAGATTTCATTGCCAATGACAAAATTAATGAGAAAGGGTGTTATTTTTTAATGGAGTCAGGAATGTGAAGACAGTTTCCAAGAGTTGAAGTCACGGTTGACGAGAACACCTATTCTGACAATACCATCCGGAACTGAGGGGTTTGTGATTTATAGTGATGTGTCGCATCAAGGGTTGGGATGCGTGTTGATGCAAGGTGGTAAAGTGATTGCTTATGCTTCTAGACAGTTGAAGACACATGAGATTAATTATCCGACTCATGATCTTGAATTGGCCGCGGTAATTCATGCTTTGAAAATTTGGAGACACTATCTGTACGGGGAAAAGTGTGAGATATTCACGGATCACAAGAGTTTGAAATACATTTTCACCCAACGAGATTTGAATATGAGACAGCGAAGATGGTTGGAGTTGATGAAGGATTACGATCTTTCAATTGAGTACCATCCGGGAAAGGCGAATGTGGTAGCCGATGCCTTAAGCCGGAAGACGTCAAGGAATTTAGCCAACGAGCTAACACAACAAAAAGAATTGGTAAAAGAGATGGAACGCTTAGAATTCGATGTGATTCCAGGAACCAAGGATGGCTTAATGATGGCAATCATTGCACACCCAGATATTATTGATGAGATCAAGGAAGAACAAGCTAATGATGTCTATTTGTGCAAATTGAGGGACGAGATACCTTCGGGGAAACGACCTGGTTTTGTGTTAGAACGAGGAATGTTGAAACTGGGAAATCGATTATGTGTACCGAATGTGAAAGGCTTGAAAGAGAGGATTCTAGAAGAAGCTCATAGTACAAAATATTCAGTGCACCCGGGAAGTAATAAGATGTACAGAAACTTGAGAGAAAACTTCTGGTGGAAGGGTATGAAACGTGAAGTCGCTAAGTTTGTATCTGAATGTTCGGCATGTCAACAGGTCAAAGTAGAGAGACAAGTACCCGCGGGGTTACTACAACCATTACCTGTGTCAGAATGGAAATGGGATGAGATCACGATGGACTTTGTTTCAGGATTTCCACGATCAATCAACAAGAATGATAAGATTTGGGTTATAGTCGACCGATTAACCAAGTCAGCTCATTTTCTACCGATTAAGACGACTAAACCGTCCAAGTTAGCAGAATTGTATGTGAGAGAGATTGTAAGATTACATGGAGTTCCAACTGTGATTGTATCAGATCGTGATAGTAGTTTTACGTCAAGGTTTTGGGGAAGTTTACAAAAAGCTATGGGTACGAAATTGAGTTTCAGTACTGCATTTCATCCTCAGACCGACGGACAGTCAGAGCGTATGATTCAGACCTTGGAAGATATGTTGAGATTGTGTGTGTTAGACTTTGGGAATGATTGGGAGCACCATTTGCCGTTAATTGAATTTGCGTATAACAACGGATTTCAGTCGAGCATTGGTATGGCACCGTATGAAGCTTTATATGGCCGTAAGTGTCGATCACCGGTTTGTTGGATCGAGGTTGGAGAAAGAAAGTTGTTAGGACCTGAGTTAATACAGGTGACTACTGAGAAGGTGAAGTTGATTCAGGAGCGACTTAAGGTAGCTCAGAGCCGTTATAAGAGCTATGCAGACACTAAGCGATGACCTATGGTATTTGAAGTGGGAGACTTTGTCTACTTACGAGTATCGCCTTCAAAGGGCATTGTCCGATTTGGTAAACTGGGAAAGCTCAATCCGAGATTTATAGGACCTTTTGAGATCCTAGAAAGGGTAGGACCAGTGGCTTACCGATTGGCTCTATCATCTGAGTTAGCGTTTGTGCATAATGTGTTTCATGTGTCTATGTTGAGACGGTGTATGACGGATACAAGTAAGATCATCATACCTGAACCATTCCAGATTCAGGAAGACTTGACCTATATTGAGCATCCGGTGGAGATCCTGGATCGGAAAGAACAAGTATTGAGGACTAAGACGATATCTATGGTGAAAGTGTTGTGGCGTAGTCATACGGTGGAAGAAGCTACATGGGAAAGTGAAGAAGACATGAGGGATGAGTATCCGTACTTGTTCGACGCATGAGGTAAATTTTGGGGACAAACTTCCTTTTTGGAGGGGACAGTTGTCACACCCGTTCCAGAAATTTATGATTTTGAAAATGCATCATTTGAGATTTTGAAATTATTAATGTTATTAATAATTCAAGTTGAGGTTGACGGTGAGTCAACGGTAAGGTGTCAGTGAGGACACGGGAACATGGCAGTTCATATTGCATGAACATGAGTAAATGACATTTATATGATTTAAATGTTATTTGACTTTATCTGGTATTCCTATGAATAGTGAATTTACCTGAGTAGAGTAAATTCTGGTAATTTTATTATTGTTTTATATCATTTTGAGAACTGTGGTGAGAACGTGAGTGACACGTTAACTAAAAAGGTAGGTTGTGTAGAGATTCCACAGAATTTAGTTTTCAGACGTTATTTTTGGACCCAAACGAAACATAGTCGAAAACTTTTGAACTTTATAGTTTTCACTCGTAAAGGCATAAAATAGACGTGTGCGAAGTTTCATGGATTAGTTAGAAGTTTTGAGAAACTTGCGGGGAGGCAAACGTAATTCCCGAGAAGTTGCCTATATATAGATGAGGATGAGAATTCATTCTCATCCAAACACTCCAAAATATCTAGAGAGAGGAGAGAGAAGGGGGATTTGGTTGCCACAGGCTTTGCGACGCCGATCGACGACCGTTCGTCTGTCAGATTTTCACCAAATTCAAGATTTGAACTCGTGGAGGTAAGATCTACGTTTTGATACTACTTAGGCCGTGTTTGGCCAAGTTTTATAAAAATCTTAATTTTGGACTTTTGGGAAAAACAGGTATAAACTTGTAGGAATTTTCTCAAATTCAAAATTCGACGATTATTTAGCCTCCTAGTCGATCCTTCAAAGTTTGAGGAAAATCGCACGAGGCATGAAGTTCTAACTTGTGAAATATAGAGAAATACATGTTTTATATTTCGACGACGAAATTGAGATCCGGGCAAAATCCATGTGTAAATTTTAGGCCCGTTAATTATGCACGCGCTAAATTGTGAAAAGCATGTCTAAATTTATGCGAGCACGTTGAGTTGTCTATGTGGGTCAAAGGGGAGTCTTATACAAATTCATACCGGAGTAAGCTTCTCGATGTTTGAGAATTTAGTAGCGACGGCCACTGTGCATGGTTGATAGACTTGGACTTGCCATGGCACTTGTGGATACAATGGTTGATAGACTTGGACTTGCCATTGGTATTGCGGTTTAAGACTTGGACTTGCCGCTACCGGATGAATGCGTATTTTTCTCCCTAGAGACTATTGAAATGATTTATGAGATTAAAGCATGGTTTATCATATATTGCACATGTTAGACTTGTACGCTCAGCATATAGCTGAGCAGTGGAGATGTACTCCATTGCAGGTAAGAAGAAGGACAAGAAGAAGTGTGTTGAGTGAGGCCGATGAACGCCGGGGAATCACATTGTATATGTTTTTGTGTTTTAAATCCTAAACTTGTGTAAGGATTGGTAGTTGTAATAATATGTTGTAATGGAATCATAGATCAGTTTCACAGTATTGTAATATTGTAATTGAACGTCTGTAGTTATGTTTTAAATGTTGAAATTGATTTGGGTTGTGATTGTGGTTGGTGTCGAGAAGCATGAGTTATTAATTTTCAACACAGGGCTGCTAGCAGGGGAGCAGTCGACTGGATACAGGGTCAGTCGACTGGATCTCATAGGATTGGGACACTGAAAGTGAATAGTAGGAGAAGCAGTCGACTGAACCCTTGATCAGTCGACTGAACCACTGTAGATTTTGGCTACTGCTTCTATTATTGGAAAAGCAGTCGACTCGGTCCTCTGATCAGTCGACTGGACCTCAGTTGAAGTTTTAGGGTTTTAGTTTCTGCCAGGCACAGTCGACTGGATCCTAGTACAGTCGACTGGGCAGTCGACTGAACCTCTGTTTTCTGAATTGATTCTTTTGAATGTGTTTTCACTTGGCCAAAACTTTTTATAACTCTGATTTCAATGGATTTTACAAACTCATAGGGTAATGTTCCTAAAGTTTTAAATTACCCAGGATTGTTTTAAAGTTCTTTCCGCTGCATATCGTTAGATGATGTTTGGATGAGCCTTAGTGGCGTGCCACGTGTCCTATTTCCACGCGTAATGGGATGGGTCGTGACATAAGGATCATTTTCACTCTCTTCTGAAATCATTACATGAATTTCATTTAGAAGAGTAAGTTTGACAGGAGGTCAAATGATCCTAGTACTCTTACAAATTGGAACTATCGGAATCTTCTACTTTCTTAGTATCATCACTTTTAACTAAAGGCTCATTTATTTCCTCAAGGACAATCTTATTACCCCTTAGTGCAACTTATTGCAAAGTCTTCTTCTAGAAAGATATCAGTTCTACTCACAAATACCTTTTGTTTGATGGGATTATAAAAATAATACCCAATCGTTTCCTTGGGGTAACCTATAAATAGACACCTTTCTGTTCTCAATTTCAACTTGTCCACTTTTGTTTCTTAACATGGGCTGGACAACCCCATATCTTCAAGTGTTTTACACTTTGTCTCTTTTCAGTCCACAATTCATATGGGGTTTTGGAAACTGATTTAGTTGGAACTCTATTTAACAGATAAATTGCAGTCTCCAATGCATAACCCCAAAAGGATAAAGGTAGATCTATCACACTCATCATAGATCGCACCATATCTAACAAAGTGTGATTCTTCTTTCTAAAACACCATTGTGTTGTGGTGTTCCTAGAGGGGTAAGTTGAGACAATATTCCATTACTCCTTAAGCAGTCCTTAAACTCATTTGAGAGGTATTCTTCTCCTCTATCAAAGCGAAGAGATTTAATACTTTTACCATTTTGCTTTTCAACTTCATTTCGGAATTCCTTGACTTGTCAAAAGATTCTGATTTGTGTTTCATCAGGTAGACGTATCCATAGCAAGAAAAATCATCACTGAAAGTTATAAAAAAACAAAAACCACCTCTCGCGGTATGACTTATAGGACCACATATATCTGTATATATCAAATCTAAGGTGCTTTCAGCTCTTGCACCTTTTCCTTTAAAAGATAGTTTGGTCATCTTTCCTTGCAGACAAAACTCACAAATTGGATAAGATTCCACTTTTAGGAAATCTAAAGGACCATCCTTAACCAATCTATTTATTCTATCAACATTGATATGACCTAATCGCATATGACAAAGATAAGTAGGAATAACAGATTCTCTTTTTTTCTTTGTTAAACTAAAATTTTTAGACATGCTATTTTCAACATATGCAACACTATTACAAGGAAGACCAAGAATATAAAGACCATTTTCTTTAAAACCAGAAGCAAAATATATTTGTTATGAAGCTTAATTATAGCTTTTACACCAAATAAAATAAAGCTAATATCCAGATTCAATTAATTTTCAAATAGAAATTAAATTTCTTCTAATCTGCGGTACATAAAGGCAATCTTTTAAAGACAAAACATTTCCTCCTTGCAAAGCAATGTTAAAAGTTCCTATATAAACAGCTGCAACTCTTGCTTTTGTTCCCATAAGCAATATAACTTCCCCTTCATTCAGCCTTTTGCTTTCTTGAAACCCCTGTAATGTGTTACAAACATGAGAGGTTGCCCCGAAGTCAATACACCAAGACCCAACATAATTAACCAACAAATTAAATTGGTTTCAATTATGAGTATAGTAGATGTACACCTTCTGAAGGTTTATTTTTCTTAAGTGAAACAAGGTATTGGAAACAATTCCTTTTCCAATGTCCTGATCATTTTCACTCTTTTGTCAGTTTTCACTCTTTTACCATTGCCAGCTTAACCTTGCTTTGGACACCTTCTATTTCCAAATTTCCTTTTTTTATTCTTGAAATTTAATTTGGAAGACTTTCCTCCTTCAGACATTAAGACAACTAGTTTGTCTTTCTAGATTAATTCCTCAACATAGAGCGACGCTCCGGAAGTGTCACTACCATTTTATTCAAATTGGAACTCAATATAAATTGATTGAATGATTTGGTAGAGACGATAGAATCGCGTCCACTTTTGTCTCATTGTCTATCTCAGACCTAAAAGACTCCAATTAGTTTATGAATCCTACCATCTTCATGACATGAACATGAATTGGTGTACTCTCAGACATCTTAGTGGGTGGACATTAATCCTTTCATAGCTTCTATTTTGCAGAACGATTCTGTTGTCCAACAATTTCTTTTAGGCTTTCCACGGTATCCTTAGAAGTAGCATATTTTTCATGTTATTTCTAAAACCTATTTTCAAGTGAGGCTAAGATATGACATTTAGCTAAGAAATCATGCTCATGCCATTTGGTATAAGCATCATGGATATACTGATAGACATCAAGTCCAGGCATTGTTGGTGTATCCTCGTTCAAATCGTGGATCAATTTTTTGACAACACAATAGTTAAGTTCCTTTTTCAATCACTATATTTAGAACCTTTAAGACGATTATTGTCTAATATTTTCATTAACGGGCTATAGTTGGCCATTCTACACAATAAGAAGAAGGGGAAAAAAAAAAAAACAACATAAGGAGAAAATAACACTATATTTATTACATGCAATTGACCATTGAATTGGGACTTTTATTGCAATGGTAATACCTACTAGTTTGTCAAGTATAACGTTTCCCTTGTACGTTAAACTTGAAAATACATAGCCTTTATGCATTTCTAGTGAGTGACAAGAACTTTATTCAATCAACTCAATAATTCCTTTCAGAATATACCAAGTACGTTCTAAAGCAGATACACCTTATCTATCCCTTAATATGTAAGAAATTCTTATCTTAATTTTGGCCTCCATTAAATTCATATCAGCCACCTGTTTTAGGTCGACATGGATTATTGGTCGAATGTATGCCCATTGTTTAAATACATCACGTACTGTAGGTAGCATCCCCATTTTAGTTGATGCTCTATGGCATATCTATCATCACTACGAAGTAAATAATAATAGTAAATTAACAAACAAGTCTTATCATTTTAGCATCAACTAGTTTGAAAAATTACTCTCATTATCTACTAACAATGGAAGGCCTTTAGAGAATATTTTCTTAAAATCAATCACTATCTTTCACATTCGATATAATATTTTTAAATGGAACACATGCATATATATGTCAACACATATCAAAAAGACATAATCAAATATCCAAAATAACTCCCACTAACTCTTTAGTTATCTTCTATTTGAAGAGTTTTTAAGTTCATTATATGAAAAACACAACATGTCTTTTTGGCATTCCATGAAACGTATATTCCTAAATATATAATATCACATACAAATTATATATAAGACAAGTATATGATAACTCTTCTAAATGAGAAGAAATAAACATTATTTTAACATATTTGTAAACGTGAGTCTAACTCTTTCATCAACTAAAAAAAATGAAGACATAAATCCAAATTCATGTAAAAATATGTGGTAGGCTCTGATACCACTGCAGGAAAAAAATAATACTACACTCAAATCAAATATGAGGAATAATTTTCCTTTTTATTTTATTTAAAAATTACTCTAAGAACTATCCACGTGATTTACATGAATCCATGACAAGGAACTTCCCTCACAAGATTTCAAGTGCAAGTCCTCTTGAAGTTTCCAAAGCTTGTTCTTCTTTTTATCTCCAAAACAAGCCCACTAGATTTCACAAGTGCAAAATTCTCCTAAGTCTCAAATGCTTATGCTTCTTTTCTCCCACAAGCCACCAAGAGAAGAATGTAGAAAATAATTTCAAGTGATTGATATGCAACACTTGCTTGTACCTATTTATAGGACTTCATTAAGCCCTCTAGGATTCTTCACTAGGCTAGGGAGGAAGCATGGTGTATTGGATCCATTAGGGATTCTCATTCATTGGTGAGTCAAGATGTACTTAGTGTTTAGGAAATTTAATTCACCTAATCAAACTAAGTTCCTTTATATGTTCATTGTACACTATTCTCTAATAAGTACGTACATGAAACCTATTCCATTATAAATCCATTGAACATACATGATACATAGTATATGGAATCTAATTCCATCATCTTTTCAAATTACAAATACATCCCTCTTGACTTGATAATTCCAATCATGTCCATAACACAAATTGTAACTTTTGCCCAAAGAATAGAGAATTAATACATGAGTATACCCTCGTAACAATTTTTTATATTAGTCCCTCCACCAACTAATATTCCATGTAAACCTTGGATTGGATCACCAAATGTATTGTTACTCAATTAGTTTACATGTATGTCTCTTCACAAATATTGAATACATTATAACAATTTAGAAAAAAAAAAATTCTAAATTGCACCAGCCGATTTAATTCAATATGTAAGAAATATAATTTTGAACATTCTCTCTAACACTAAGAGTGATGGATCCCTTATTGGACAACTACAAATCTTGATATATTATTAATGTAGCCCAACAAGTCCGTATGTAGTCTCTAATTAGACATCACCGGTTGACAATATAAAAGTTATAATAACATATATAAAATTTAGTAATATCCTCATGTCAATAAGGACTTTCTGCAATTGTTAGAAGAACAACTCTTCTAATAACAGTGGTTGGTCCAAGAGTGTTCTTTAATGATCCTGTTCAGTATTTGTCATCTTCCAAATACCCACAATGCATGTCTACTAAGGGTCTCTACCATGATGGCTTAAGCACGACATCCTATCACATATAGTAGTACCACAAGTGACAACCATCTACAAGCATGTTGTCCTAGCAAGCCTATTGATTGCGAACACTATTTAGATTATAAGAAAATTAGAGAAAACATTCATAATCAACAATCAATATCATTTTCTGAATAGTATAATCTTAGGACAAAATATACCAATTAAAATGGTATTATAATACACCCCATGAAATATATGTAATAAATTATTATTATTATTGACTTTGTAGGACATACAATTCTTTCACCACTGTCACATGTGTTAGTACCACATTTGGGGTGAAAATTACTCAAAGTCCAATTCGAAATTTCATTCATTTAAATCATGTCGAAGCTCATGTAATGCTTGGGTTGGCGCACCCTTGAGCTGCCAACTTGGCAATTGTACGCAGGAATACTATTCCAAACTTTTTGCCGAAGATAAGGCAACTCATCAAGCCTTCATGGTGATATGAGATTAATGGCATTGGCACATACTATTTTTTTTTTTTTTTTTTTTTTTTTGTTATCATTTTCACACATGCACGTGTACAACAACTTGATGAGTACTCATAAAATATATTCTCCCTTAATGCCTTTATCCCAACCATCAACAAGAACAAAAGAATAAACCCAATCTTGGTACCCTTCCACCAAACTGCATAGGTATATATATATATATATACACAAAGATTCTCTAAAGAGGACCACCTCTCTTTAATAAAGAAAGGACCTCTGTTTTGGCCGTTGGATTGTGTTTAAAAACTGTGAAATGACAAAACTGCCATTAATGAAAACACGATCCGACGGCCAAAACAGAAGTCCTCTCTTTAATAAAGAAATGGCGCATTCTTTATAGCCTGACTGTATATATACATATGTAAGTATATTCTTCAAAACAAAACTCTCCTTTAAAATTAATTAACTTCTCTCATGTCATCTGTATATATTCGTACATGTATATATATATATGTATAAATATGGAGTAGCATTTATCTGCTGTACATATATCCGTTTTAGTGCCCAACATTCCAGTTTTCTCATTGTCATCAATTTTCAATCAAAGGAAGAGGTGGCCAACATGAAGCAGTGGAGAGCATATTTTTTAACAACTGAATCACATCCCCTGCCATGTGTAAATGCGGTTGGAGTGGTGGCCGGGGATGAGAATTGAACTTTTTATTATATATAAAAAGAATGCTGAAGTGCTTAATTTGCGATGCTGCTGCCGCTGTATATACCTGTCTAGCTTAGCGAGCTAGTAGAGAAGAAACGTACGTACGTCACCCTGGCATATTCTCATTCTTGTTTCGCCCACGTACCCACCCTCTTTTGAAGACATCCTACTGGAGTATTATAAATAGGCCCTACAAGCGGACTATGGAATGGTGCATCAGGCTATCTATTCTTCTTAATTTCTCTTATTATTGTTTCCATACTAAGGTAATGTTGTTTTGTAATATTGTGCATTAATGTTTGTATACACACACACACACTCATATACAATTAATTGTTTATCCGAGTTCAGTTCATGCAAATCTTTAATTTGTTGAATTCTCAAGCCTTGTTTTCATCAGACTGCATGCAAAAAACAAAAATTCTATGGAATAATTTGTCCTGGATCTGAACTCTAATTAATGTTGGGGGAGACAAGCTAGGCCAATGTCCTCGATCTGAACTATAAAGTGGCCTTTGATCTCGATTACGGGTTCCTCGGGTGTTCTTAAATTAATTCCCGAGAAATTCCCATCTTTTTATATTCCCAGAGTATGCATATATATATATATATATATACAAGATCCAGGCTACATATTGAGCTGTGGGTTGAATTGAAACCTGGGAAAAACAACTTTTATATATACAGCTTAATGTTTTATAGATTTTTTTCCCCTAAATTGGCCCCACTAAAATAATTAAAATAAAAATAAAAGAGGGGTGCCAATCAAATTTATAATTTGACGAGGTTCAAACATTTTCATTTTATTTTACAATCGATTCATGTGTTCAACCAACTAGGTAACCCAGGTATGAATTATTGTTTAGTCGATCACTTTCGTGAGAAAGACATAATTGATATCATAAGCAACAAGCCAATCATGTAATATTTTCAAAATACTAACAATCATTAAAAACAGCTACAAAAATGTTTCCTTTAGTCATTGGAGCATTTTATATATGTTGAAGTAACAATATTAAATTACTCAAACTTCTTTTCTTTTATGTAATTTTAAGATTTATAAGTTTTTATTTTGGTTAATTTTATTGAAGTATTATATATATATATATATATAAAAGAGAGATGGAGGGGAATGATTTCTATTGTTTGAAGTAGTTTTTCACGACTATTTTCTCTTCTGGTCTTCAAGTTTGTTGGCTTAACAGGTGGATTTAGCATAAACTAAGTGATATTCTAGATTATCAATTTGGAAAGCTGACAAGGAAATTAAACTGATTCATGCAAGTTTGCTTTTCAAGATGGAGGCTGGTGGAATGTCCAGTGGAGTCAAGTATGAGGGCTTGCTGTTTGGTACGTTTATAGACCAGTTAATAAATCTAGCTAATATACTATTGATACACATAGATCCTAAGAAATGGTACCCCCAAGGCTTTTCCTTTTTAAAACCAGTTATACTAGGTGTTTCCTTTCGCTTTAATTAGGCGGGATAAAGAAGTGCTTGCACGTGCAAGAGGTAGACATTCCAATATTATAAAGCAACTACAGTTATATACCAAGTAGCTTACTTAGCAACGTTAACTACAAAGATTTTATTGTCGAATGATAAGATGTAACCAAAAGAGGTGATTTAACAGATTGAGATTTAACAAACTTTGCATATATTTGTGGGATTATTAATTTGTCAGACATGGATGATACTTTGTACCCCATGAGCTCGGGTCTCAACTTGGCTTGTCGCAAGAACATTGAAGGTATGATTACGCTATGACTTGACATTGAGTACTAGTACTTAATTATATATGATGATTATCATGTCAGTATTCATGTGATGGATTACAATGATTGAGGGGATGATTGATGTACATCTATGGCAGAGTTCATGTTGCAACGTTTACATATTGAGGAAAGTGAAGTTCCAAAAATGTGCGTAGAATTGTATAGGGAACACGGGACAACTATGGCGGGTCTAAAGGTGAAAAACACTACTTAAAATATTTTATGTCAATAAATTTCTATGTTTCTTTTGGGGTTAATTACATCTATCAGCTCAGCTTGAGATTTGATCGTGTAATACTTGCTTACCACCTTGACCTTTCAGAAATAACTCCGACTTCCCTTATCAGTGTTTGTCCGTTAACGGAGAGGTAATAGTTCATGTATATAAATTTACACCTTTGCCTCTAATTTGTCTGTATCATTTCTAAATTATAACCACCAAGATCGACAACCTAGTCCAAAGTCAAAAATTGCAAAAACCAAAAGGCAATGATCCCTCCAATTTGTACATACACACTTATACATATACATGGATAAAGGTTGATGATAGCCACTGTGACAGTAAGATTTAAATTTGGTGTACTTGGTTATACAATCGTATGCTTTGCTTTATCAATTCCTATTTGCTTAATTTGAAGAAAAAGTACCAATTGGCATCACCATTTCTTTGAACTTCAGTTTAATTTGGTTAGAATATTGGTTAAGGAGTTGGAATAAAAATAAAAGTGCGTTAAGAGAGAGGAACTTTTGACATGAATGGATAAATTGTAGTCTTGCAGAGCAACCGATGATGGATATATGTTTCTAGACTCTACACCATTGTCTCTCTAAACTTATTGGTGATGCATTGATATTGTCGGTGATGTTGGATCGAGAGGTGGGTTGAGTGGGTAACACTGGTTGGTGACTAGTTGTTGCAGTGGCGATGGCAGCAGTGGCTAGGGTATTAGGATGGAGAAGGGGAGGAAGCACAAGGATAAAAAAATATTGAATGTTTATTCCGGTGACATGGTATCACAAATTTTTAGGATTTATGCATCTGTCTCTTTAATTATTTTCAGTGAAATCCTTTTTCACATAAGCACAATATGTATCACTATGTTATCATTAATAACGTGGTTTACTCGTTGTACTGAATATTTACTTGAAGAACAATATAAAATTAGTATGGTAGAGCATTTTCTGCATTCATAAGTTAGTTTTAGGTTATTTATGTTGGGGGCAGCGGAAGTGTGAATGAAAAATAAGAATGCTTGAAGGATTTAGATCAAACTTTACTTGTTGCATAAAAGAAATGAAAAAACAACAAAGCAGCCAATGTTTAAATTTCTGCAGAAAACACTGCTGAAACTGCTTTCTGATATATTTTTTTATTACTACTTCAACTGCAAAATACACATAGCAATTTATAGAACCTGATGATAATTCTAGAAAACATCTGCAGCAACTACTTCCTTAATTCCCTAAGTCATTGGGAGATGAAAAGACACCTTGGAATACAAAACCAAGACTGATTTTTCTAGAGACTTGGATTCCAGATTATTCTACCAAAACAACATTTTGAAAATTCCAAATTATCTTTCAACACCCCCTCTTAATTTGTAATTTTCAATTGCTTCTTGAACCTCTCAAACTTCTCTATAGACACAGCCTTTGTCAGAATGTCTGCTGGTTGTTCATTGGTGTTGATGAACTCCAATCTAATTTCTCCTTTGCTAGCCAAATCTCTAATGAAATGATGCCGAAGCTCAATATGCTTTGTTCGGGCATGAAACACGGGATTTTTGGTCATAGCAATTGCGGACATATTGTCCCAATGTATGGTAGTGGGCTGCTTCTGCACTTCTTGCAAATCTGAAAGCATTCTCCTTAGCCAAATTGCTTCACACGCTGCATCTGTGGCAGCAATGTACTCAGCTTCTGCTGAGGATAACGCCACTGTTTTTGCTTCTTTGAACTCCAAGAAATCAACTTTGTTCCAAGAAAAAACAAGTAGCCTGATGTGCTCTTTCTATCATCCAACGAACCAGCCCAATCGCTATCAGTAAAACCTTCTAGCTTATTTTCTTCTTCCTTCACATATAAAAGGCCATGATCTTTAGACCCTTGAAGATATCTTAGCACCCTTTTTGCCGCAGCATAATGAAGCTTGCTTGGCTCACTCATAAATCTGGATATTAAACTTACAGAATGTACAATGTCCGGCCTTATATTTGAAAGATAAATCAAAGAACCAACAAGACTTCTAAAAAATTTTGCATCCACCTTTGCTGCCACTTTTCATTCAATGCCATAGGTGTTGACACCGGTTTGCACTTGTTCATCTGGAACCTTTTCAGCAAATCTTCAATATACTTTTCTTGAGAGATAAAAATCTTACCGTTAGATTGCTTCACTTGGATTCCAAGAAAATACTTCATTAGACCCAAGTCAGTCATTTCAAATTCTTCCATCATTTTCTTTTTAAAAACTTCTATCATTTTCATATTTGTGCCCATATAAATCAAATCATCAACATAGAGGCAAACTATGAGAAATTCATTCATACCTTCATTTTTCACATAAAGTGATGGTTCACTTGGGCTTCTTTTGAATCCATTTTGACATAAGTATCCATCAATCTTGATATTCCATGCTCTAGGTGCTTGCTTTAAGCCACAGAGTGCCTTTTGAAGTCGATATACTTTGTCTTCCTTTCCTTTCACTTCATAACCTTGTGGCTGCTCCACGTATACTTCTTCTTCAAGCTCTCCATTGAGAAAGGCTGATTTGACATCCATTTGGTAGACATTCAGCTCCAATTGTGCTGCTAGTGCAAGAACAGTTCGTATTGTCTCCATTCGAGCAATAGGGGCAAAAGTTTCGTTGAAGTCAATTCCGGGCTGTTGAGAATATCCCTTTGCAGCCAGCCGAGCTTTATGCTTTTGGATAGAGCCATCTTCTTTGAATTTTGTCTTGTAAATCCATTTTAATCCAATCACTTCTTTACCTTTTGGCAAGTCCACAAGCTTCCATGTTTTGTTCTTTTCTATGGTGGCAATTTCTTCATCCATTGCCTTTTTCCACACCTTTTCATTGGATGCTTCTTCAAAATTTTGTGGTTCACAAGCAAAGAAGGCAACATCACTTGCTTCATAAATTTCTGTTATAGAACGCAACTTCCTTGGTGGGGAATCTGAAGTTCCTTCACTTGAAGGACTCGAGGATGATGATCTTGCTGGACTTTGATGCGGATTTGCATTCGGAGTGTGATGAGGTTCTTCCTGAATTGATGTCGGATCCAAAAGCTCATATCTCATCTGTTCTTGGGAGGAGTTTTCTTCCCAGCTCCAAGCTGCCATTTCATCAAATACCACATCTCTTGAAGCTTCCAACTTGCTAGTCTTTGGATTGAATAAGCGAAATCCTTTGGATTCATCACAGTAACCAAGGAATATATATTTTTCACCCTTCTTATCAAATTTGTCCCTGTTTTGAGAAGGAATTAAAGCATATGCAATGCAGCCAAATACTTTGAAATGATCTACGACCGGCTTCCTTTTGTTCCAAGCTTCAAATGGAGTTTTGTTTCGCACAGCTTTTGTGGGAGATCGATTGAGAATATAGATTGCTGTGTTAACGGCTTCAGCCCAAAACCTATTAGGAAGATTTTTTCCCTTTAACATACTCCGAGCCATCTCAACAATGGTTCGGTTCTTCCTCTAGGCTACGCCATTTTGTTGTGGGCTTCTTCTGATAGTGAGCTGCCTTCGAATTCCATTTTCTTTACAATACTCCATGAATGGAGTATAGATGTACTCTCCTCCTCGATCCATCCGTAGAGTCTTTATTTGGAGGCCACTATGTTTTTCTGCATAGGCTTTGAACTGGAGAAAAGCTGAAAATGCTTCGGACTTTTGATTAAGAAAGAAAACCCACATCATCCTTGTATAATCATCAACAAATAGAATGAAGTATCTCTTATTGTTAAGAGACGGAGTCCTCATAGGACCGCACATATCAGAATGCACCAGCTCTAATGGAGCAGTAGCTCTCCAAGAGGTTTTAGGGAAAGGAAGTCTATGAATCTTCCCGTAAATGCAACCTTCACAAACTTGATTTTTTCTTTCAATTGCAGGGAGTCCGACCACCATGCTCTTTTGCTTGAGCAATTGCAGCCCTTTATTGTTTAAGTGACCATATCTTAAATGCCACAGGAAGGTTTTATCAAGACTTTCACTTTTCAATGCAACATTCCCATCAAGTGGCATAAAAAGAGGAAATACTTTATTTTGGCTCAT
The DNA here is from genome assembly GCA_033977485.1 of Hydrangea macrophylla. Taxonomy (NCBI): domain Eukaryota; kingdom Viridiplantae; phylum Streptophyta; class Magnoliopsida; order Cornales; family Hydrangeaceae; genus Hydrangea; species Hydrangea macrophylla. The sequence goes on along the minus strand of CM066986.1, from coordinate 159,828 downwards.
CTCAACTATAGCTACTGTGAGATTATTTTTCTTATCAAAAATTCTGCATTTTCTATCTTCAAAAATTACCGAATAATCTTTTGAATGAGTTGTCCAACACTTAAGAGGTTCTGAGTCAAATTAGGAACATACAAAACATCACTAATCAGTTTTTGGTTACCTCCCTTTGTGTGGACAGAAATTACTCCCTTGCCTTCAGCTCCTTGTACCTTTCCATCTCCAAGCTTTACTTGAGAAGTGAAACTTTGATCAAGCTCCACAAAGATATCTCGGTTCCCGGTCATGTGGTTACTACAACCACTATCCAAATACCAAATATGTTGTGATTCATGGTGAACACTCATGCAAGAAAATAAATGCTCCTCCTTATCTTCCACAAAATTTGCTTCATCACTCTCCTTTTTCTCTTGAAACCAACAATCTCTTTGAGAATGATTAGGATTTTTGCATCTTTTACATTTATATCGACAATCTTTTGTCTCATGATTAGGCTTTTTGCAAATGCGGCAGCGAGAGTTGGAGAAGTTTTTTTTTTTGAACAGCATCAATTTCATTGATAATATTGGCAAGAGACACCATTGTACAATGGCTTGGACATAAACCAAACCATAATCAAACACATACACAGATGACACTCCCCATGATAAGAGCAAGAGTTCAACAAACACTTAATTCTGCAATCCAAAAACTCAGCCCATAAAAACACAGAGCCCAAGCCTGAAAGACCACTAACAAACAAGACACAACCTTCCATTCTCAACTTTCAACAATGATTAGACCAGCATCAAAACAACAAATGAATTTGGACATGAATTAAAGCTCCTCACAACACTACTCCGCCCCCCATCACACCGAGGACCTTGTTCCAAGGTTGTTTCCATGGCTCCCCAACCATCTGATCAAAATAAGCTTCTTTCCACTCTCCACCTCTAAACTCAAACCAAATTGCGCGCATCGGTCTATCATTAAAATCATAAACAAGGTTGCTGGCAATAACGACATCCACAACTGAATAAATCAAGCATTGCGTCCCCATAGCAGCAACATCCATAAACTGCATAGAGTTGAATTTGAGCCAAAATCACCCCAGCCCAGCAGAACTGAATTGGAGACACATCATACGAATCTTTCTTTGAACCAATATATATTAAAACTGAGGTGATTAAAATGATTGACCGGCCCCAGTAGCAATTTACAGAAGAAATATAACTTGTGCTGGCAACAATTTTTCCACCACCAGCTGCTGCAACTTTACAGCCTGGTCGTGTGTGACTGCAAACACTGCAACCTTGAACCCCTCCTCCACACTAGATCGTTACAACCATGCTTCCAATGGTTGTATTCTACCAACAGCCGCCTTTGCCAAACCATCTGCAAAGGAATTACTCTCCCTATGGACATGCTCGAAAGTTATTCCTGCTCGATTCTCGGCCTTATGCAAGAGGTTCTTGAGCTCATAAAATATGTTGACATGTTTCCACGCCCAGCAAACCGAGTTGTTCACCCATGACAAGGCAACCTTTGAGTCACTTTCGATGATGAGGTGACAATTATTGTACTCTTCTGCCGCTACATATAACCTCAGCCCTTCTAAAATCGCTAAGATTTCGGATAAGTTTGATTCTGCCCTACCAATGCTCTTGGAGAACAGACAAATAACATTCCCCAAGTGGTTTCGCAGAACACCGCCAATCCCCGCCGGACCCGGCTTGCCCCTCGCAGCTCCGTCCACATTAAACTTGAGCTTGCCTGTTGGAGGCTTTAACCAAACCCTCTGTCTAACAGATCTCTGTACTTTAGTACCAATGCAAGCCCTATCGATGTTGCCTACCATGTCAGTGATCGAAGTATTAAAGTCCTTTATTTTTGATTTAAACCACCAACAAAGTCGTAGTTTAATAACCTCCAAGGTCTCCTCCATATTTGGTTGTTTATTATTAAAAATCACGTCATTCCTGGCTAACCAGACTGACCAAATCACAACTAAAAACAGCATGTTCCAGGCCATTTGAGATGCTTTTCCCACTTTCAAGTCATTCCATTGAATCCACCAGTGAGTTATTTTTGCTGGACAACAACTCTTTAAACCCCAAATTTGCAAGCATTTACCCCAGAGCTGCCACGACCATTTGCATAATAGCAAGAGATGATCAATTGATTCAACCTCCTCATTACAGAAACAACAGTTAGGGTCCCCCAGTGGTAAACAACCCATTCTATGTAAGTTTTGCTTGGCGGCTATACGACCCTGCCACACCTGCCACCCGAAAAACTCAACTTTTGGCGGAACACCCAGAGCCCATAACTTTGGCTGAACAGAAATCGTGTAATCTCTTCTTCTCTCCATCTCGTTACAGAATGACTTGACTGAAAAAATTCCTTTGTCTTCAAAGCTCCAACATAGACGATCCTTATGTGTGTTGCTAAGCACTACCCTATTAAGAAGCCCCATCAAATCATTCCATTGAGCTAGTTCCCACCCAAACAGCGACCGTCTCAATTTTAAATCCCATACCCATGACTCGTTAACCCAATTACCATAGTCTTTTATTTTCCCATCTCTGTTCTCCGCTAAAGCAAAGATTCTTGGAAACCGCCCCTTTAATTCACCATCTAACACCCACTTGTCATTCCAAAAGTCGATAGATTTGCCATCCCCTACCAGCTTTTTGAAACCATCCCTTACAATAGTTGCGAATGAGTCTTCTCCATTTAATAAAGCTTCCATAGCCCTAGCAAAAGGCGACATGGCCCTGGAATGTCGAAATTTCATTAAAATGTCACTTGAATTAATGTCGTACTTATTGCAAAGAACTCTCTTCCAGAACGTATCACTGCTCACAGTCCCAAATTTCCAGACCCATTTTGTTAGTAGAGCTCGATTTTTATCTAGTATATTAATCACACCCAGACCCCCTTCTTTTTTCCTTTTGCAAACCTTATCCCATGCCACCCAGTTGATTGTCCTCTTTTCCTCAGACCCACCCCACAAGAATTGTCTTTGTAAGCCTTCAATTTTATTGGCAATAGATTTTGGAGCGAGGAAGAATGACATAAAATATAGAGGCATATTTGACAGCACCGATTTGACTAGAGTGAGTCTACCTCCCGAAGACAGCATCTTACCTTTCCAGGAGGATAATTTTCTATTGATTGTATCCACTATTGGATCCCATGTGTTGATTCTATTTGGATTGGCACCTAGAGGTAGCCCCAGGTACGTTATTGGAAAAGTTCCCACCTTGCATTTCAGCATGTCAGCCCAATCCAATAAGCTTGATTCCTCGACCTTGCACCCCACCACTACACACTTTGAGAGATTAATACGAAGGCCGGCAATAAGCTCGAAGCATCTGAGAATTCGCTTAATAGTAAGGAGCTGTGATGCTTCGGCTTTACAGAAAAATAAGGTGTCGTCGGCATATTGAAGATGAGAGACTGATAGACCACTAGGAGCTAGTTGTATTCCTTCAATCACGTTTCTTTGCTCCGCTTTAGAGATCAGTAGGCTTAAACCTTCAGCCACTAAATTGAACAGAAAGGGGGACAGTGGATCCCCTTGCCTCAGACCCCTAGCCATATGGAACTCTTCCGTCGGTGATCCGTTGACTAAGATGGAAAGTGATGGCGTGGAAATGCATTCCATAATCCACAGTCTCCACTTCTCCCCAAACCCCATTTTCTGTAGCACAAACATAAGGAAGTCCCAATTAATCGAATCATATGCTTTTTCGAAGTCGACCTTGAATAAACATCCCTCTGCCGAAGATTTGCGCATCGAGTCCACAGTTTCAGTTGCCACAAGCATCGAATCCAGAATATTCCTTCCCACAATGAATGCAGATTGTTGAAGGCTCACCAAGTCACCCATAATACCTCTAAGTCTATTTGCCAAGATCTTAGCCAATAGCTTATAAATACACCCAATTAGACAAATTGGTCTAAAATCACCCAGAGCCTCCGGTGCTTGATGTTTCGGAATGAGGGCAATGAAAGTCGCGTTTAAACCTCTTTCGATCTTCCCCTTTGACTGAAAATCCTGTAGAAAATTCATTATGTCTGGCTTGATGATCTCCCATTTAGAGAAGTTACTGGGAGTTGGAGAAGTTACTGGGTCTTTGCTGTGAGTTTCCCCTCAATTCCTTTGCTTTTCCATCTTCTTTATTTCGGTTGTTCTGGCCTTTTCCCTTGTTTCGGAATGAGTCACATTTTTTCCATTGCTGCGATTTGAATGCATTTCTATCTGACAAGTTTACTTTGGATTGAAATGCTTGCTCCAAAGGTTGGCTTGGTGACCTGTTTATTCTTTGCTCGTGTGCTTGGAGTGAACACATTAGTTCATGCAAAGTATAAGACTGAAGGTCTTTCGATTCTTCAATGGCTGCAGCAACATGATCGAATTTTGGGGGAAGGCTGCGAAGAACTTTTTGGACTATCTTTTTGTCTTGAAGGGTGTCTCCATAGCTCCGAATTTGATTAACGATTTCTGCAACCTTTGAAAGAAATTCTTGAATGCTTTCACTTTCCTTCATCGCCATATTATCGAAGTCCCTCCAAAGTGATTGTAGCTTTATTGAGATCACTTTATCATTCCCTTGGAATTCATTTTTCAAGATATCCCAAGCTTCTTTTGCTTTAGTAGCACCAAAGATTCGAGGGTAGATCGATTTGCTTACCCCTTGTTGGATACACCGAAGTGCACTTGCATCTTTCTTGACGTCTTTCTTGTACATCCGACCAATTTGAAGAGCTCCCTGCTGGAGGTGGTTCTGGATAAGTGTTTTCCACAACTTCCCACAGATCTTGAGAGATGAAAATTGTCTTCATTTGACTGCTCCAATAATCATAGTGCTCTCCTACAAAAATAGGAATTTGATTTGGAGAGTATGTAAACATTTGGACAGAAATAGAAGTGGCTGCCATTTGGACTGAGATAGACAGATTTAGATGAAGAAAATGAAAGTTCAAGGCTGGATATTAGAGCTCTGATACCAAATTTGTTGGGGGCAGCGGAAGTGTGAATGAAAAATAAGAATGCTTGAAGGATTTAGATCAAACTTTACTTGTTGCATAAAAGAAATGAAAAAACAACAAAGCAGCCAATGTTTAAATTTCTGCAGAAAACACTGCTGAAACTGCTTTCTGATTTTTTTTTTTATTACTACTTCAACTGCAAAATACACATAGCAATTTATAGAACCTGATGATAATTCTAGAAAACATCTGCAGCAACTACTTCCTTAATTCCCTAAGTCATTGGGAGATGAAAAGACACCTTGGAATACAAAACCAAGACTGATTTTTCTAGAGACTAGGATTCCAGATTATTCTACCAAAACAACATTTTGAAAATTCCAAATATCTTTCAACAATTTAAACATTTTCCGTATGTAAAGGTTAGTTCGGGTATTATAAATTCTACCTTTATGACATTGATCCAACTGCACTTCAACAAGAGGAGTAAATGGATACTGACAAACTCTCCTAAGAGACATTAATATTATTTCTGAAAGATCAAAGGAGGTGGGTGTTATATGGTCAAACCTCAAGGAAGTTAGATGTAATTCACTCCTTTTTTTTTTTTTTTAATAATAAAAAAATTGGCTTCCACAATATTTTTTGGTTAATTAGCAAGTCCCAGAATGATCTATTTTCAGGCTCTTGGTTATGAATTTGATAATGATGAGTTCCACGCTTATGTTCATGGGAAATTACCTTATGAGGCTTTGGTACCAGACCTAGTGCTAAGGAACCTTTTGCTTTCCATGCCACAGCGGAAAATAGTAAGTCAACATGCATGCATGATCATATACAAATTTTCTTAACCATCAAGACAATTTTAATTTCAGTAAAGAGCATATGTACATATATATGTGTATAGTTATATATATATATTTGTAAATTAATACTGCCTCCGTCCTATAATAAGTGTTCACTTCCATTTAATTTGCACAATATTTAAGAAAGTTGTATTATATTAATTTTTTTGATTCCTTAAAGAGTCACTTTCCAATTTTACCCTTAGATGTGCTGGGTGTTTGACTTTTAGCTTGCTTTGGGATCACAAATAAATGCTACTTTGTCTTCATTATAAGGGTAGTTTTAGAAAGTAAGTAAAAGCTATATACCAATTTAGAAAAGTTGACACTTTTTGTGGGAGATCCAAAAAAGTAAATGTAGATACTTATTATGAGACGGAGGGAGTGTATGATATGATGAGATGTGTACAATTAATATTGGCATCCGGGGTTAGATATTTACAAACGCAGACAAAGCGCATGTGGATCAAGTCCTCAACAGGTTGGGGTTGGAAGATTGTTTTGAAGGGGTCATATGCTTTGAAACTCTGAATCCACCCCCCAATCTTGATCAACAACTACTACTACTAATTGATCACGATAGGAGCTGCAAGTTGGGCACAGAAAGTGGTGATTTGGATATTGGTGGTAATGGCGCCTGCAGTAGTACTACTCCTCATCTTGCAATTGAAGAACAAGCTGATACTACTGACGGAGTACTCAAGTCCCCAATTCTCTGTAAACCATCAGTTGAAGCAATTGAAGCTGCTATTCGGATAGCGAATGTAGACCCAAAGAAAACGGTAAGCTAGGCAATCCTACTTTGATTAATTAAGTTACATGCTTCGATCCCTCCCTTCATTTCTCTATTTTTCTATTTCTTGAATCAACATATATATAATTAATCTTTTCCTCTCTCTGTCTCTCTCTTCACAGATTTTCTTTGACGACAGTGCTCGGAACATTGCAAGTGGTAAAGCGGCTGGACTTCACACAGTCATTGTACGTAATTAATAACTTTCACAGTACTATTTTATATATGTATATATATTGCCTTAATTTCTTTAAATATTGATCCCCATGATCGATTTATTAATTAGCTAGGGTTATTATACATTATTGTGAATTTAAAATGCGGAATCAAATTCTCTTAATATACACAAAAGGTATACATTAATAGTAATTAACAAGCACACCAAAAAAAAAAAATACAGATTTCTACGCAGTTCGGTCAAACATTGCCTACATACACATGAGAGACCAGTTCTTTTACTATTGAGAATATATAATTGGTACAAGACACTTTGGATTAAATCTCATAACCTAATCCTCACACCTTTTGTACATCCGCTCCAGTACCCAAAGAACTTGACATAATCACTGTAACATAGAGAAATCACAGAGAAAGAAATATCCATCTCTACCTTACATCCCTATCATTGTGAACAGCTCTCACAGAAAACCCCAGTGATTAATATTTCTCTCATCCTAGATCATGCACCCCCATGACGAGAGATCCCCAACTTGGTACACCAAAGGTTTCCTAAATTCCTATACAACATCCCCTTATATAGAGTTTGCAACAACGTCTTTATCACAAAGGAAACCAAATCACAATAAAAATCTAGTCAAACCACAATTCCTAAATTAATGAGATTATCCCACATGTGATATAATCTCAACAATTGTTAATTAATTTACTTTGCATGTAATAATAACACTCAATTAAAAATGTTAAATATTGGTAATGGATTGCTGGCTGCAGGTGGGGAGCTCAGAAATGGTACCTGGCTCAGATCATGCTTTGAGTAGTATCCACAATATCAGAGAAGCACTACCTGAAATATGGGACGGTAGTACTAGTACTGGTGAAGAAGGAGGAGTTCAGCAGCTGGAGCAAGTATTTCAGTCTGGGGCAGTTGAAGCCGTAGTCCTTGCCTAGCTAGTTTCTTCCCCTACTCCCAAATAAAAATATTGTTAAAACTCCTAATTTTGTATCCAAAATATCAACATATACAATCTCTGTCTAATGAAGTTCAAGTCAACCATCTTCAATATTTTTAGTTAATATTCCAGTTCACAAAACATCTTTTAGTGCCAAATACCTAAACCAAATATTTATTGTCTAACAAAACATTGGGCTTATTTGATAACCTTTTTGTTTTTTTTATTTTTTTTTTTGTTAGTTATCGTTTTATCCCAAAAAATGGCAGTGAAAACTTGTTTTATAACCTGGTTTTCTATAAATAACAAGTGTTTAAAAATAAGAGTAATGCTATATTTGCTTTCCAAATGATGTAATAGTGGGGCTCAGATTTAATACAGTGGCCAGTTAATTAGAATTTGTTTACCTGATTCCATTGCCACATCATTTGGGAATCACTTTTGGGTTAAAAATTTGGGATGCGTAGCATTACTATATAAAAATAAATGCATTTTGACTAGAAACATTGAAAATATTAAGTGTTTAAATATAGGGGCGGCTGGGCAAAGGTCCCCACGTTGGACAATAATAGGGGATAGATCCCCACGTTTTTTTTTTTTGTGCCAAAGGTCCCTATGATTTTCAGTGGACGAAAATACTCACTTTCCGTATTTTCAACAATTAGACTACACTCATGCCACCTCAGCTAATAATCGCAAAATTATGGCATATTTTCAGATGTTACTATCCAGTTAAAGACAGTAACATATCATCAAAAAAAAATAGTGATTCAAATGTAGTATCATGTCACTGTCGCAAAAGAGACAGTGACATTACGTTATAGTGGTCCGACAGTAACATGAATTTTTTTTTTTTTTTTTTTTACATTTTTTCATAGTCACTTTGGATCTTGTTTGATAAATCTTTCTTTCTAGATTACAAATATATATGAGTAAATTTTATTCAAAATAGAGTTGTGGTTTGAAAGTTATGGCATTTTAAAGTTTGAAAAAAAAAACATTTCCTTGAAGAATGTGATGAGATGAAAAACATAAACAACAATGTTATGCATGTGTGACGGGGGCAAATTTGTCAATATCCTTATTTTCAATTTAAAAATGGACTTAAGGCCATATAATTCAAAAACGATTGTCCTTATTCCCTTAAATTCAAACCACTTGTACTTATCCTCTATTTCCTTCCAAAGCAGAAACTTCTATTTAATTTTTCCTTAAAAATAAATATTGAAAATATTAAGGGCTAGCATGGTATCGTTGTGGTTTTTGGTGATGCCCCGCAAAAATAAAGCGTATATCCATTGAAAAATAAAGGAATTGCACTTTGATTCTTTAAAATAAAAGTACAATATTTCTTTAAAACTCCCAACAGGTCCATATTCTCTGCAGATCTCCTATATCATCCTTAGGCTTATCTCCCTTCCAGGCTTCAGTTACCGGCACTACCTGCATCTAAAAACCGCACCGAGAAGTATACAATATGACAGGAATAATAAAGGCTCAAAAAGATAATGACAAACAAATAAATAGAACAACATCAAATCAATTGACCAGTCTCACAACCCAACTGCTCACACTACTCAAACGCTCATACCAAGAGCATCATACCAGGTTCCTCTTGGTCACACAGCAAAGGCCACCAACCTCACCTCACCCGTCTCCAGTACGTCGGTCCCTAGGGCCTGTTCACCTGTTGGTAGATGCCCCCTGCTCATGAACCATTCAGTTCCATAGCACTTACTCAACCGCTTACTCAACCGCTCTCACCAAAAAAGTCACACAGCGAAGAGCCACCTCACCTCACCTCACCCGTCTCCAGTACGTCGGTCCCTGAGGCCTGTTGGCCTGTTGGTGGGTGCTCATTGCTTATGGACCCTTTAAACCAATAACAACACATATTCATGGATTCCAAATGAAAGCACAACAAAACTGCAAAAGAGTACAAATAGAGATAACAAGAAATACTCTGGAGAATTAGAAAGCATATTGTACACAACCCGGTACCTATAAATGATGTTGAGCAACTCCCAAACACTTCTCTTCTTCTTTCTTTTCTGTCTTTTCTCTCTTGGCCTATCTCTCTCTTTCTCTATTTTCTTTCTTGCCAAAGAATGAGAGTGAGGGGGTTTATAGGGGAGGAGTCTCTATATATTCATACATATATACCACACACAAGCACACATGCACTCATCTCACAACACCTCACAAACACTCAAGCACACAAGACACCTCACAAGATACCTCACATGGACACCTACACAAACACTCAAGCACACAACACACCTCACATGACACCTACACGAACACTCAAGCATACAACACACCTCACATGACACCTACACAAATGCACATGGAAAATATTATTTTTCATTATAATTATTATTCTTGTAATTATATTATTAAATAAGATAATTTAAAAATTCGTATAAATACAGAAAAGGTCGGATAAATACAAAAACAGATATTTTCTCAAAATGACTAAAATCGAGATGTCTTCTAAATAGAGATCGAAAACTCTTAACTTCCAATACGAATAGCAAATTATTTAACATTATGCAACTTTTCCCAAAAATTATATTTTTAGCTCATGACTAATAAAATTGGAAAAAAATGACCAAAATGCCCCTGTAACCAATTTTCACTAAAATCGCATACGAAGTCTAAATCGTCAATTCAAACATGAAAATATGGGTTACTACATTTTTGGTTATTGGTTTTTGTTTTTATTTTTTGAATTGATCGCAGTCAACTCCCAATACAAAAAATGGAAACAAAACTGAAAACTAAAAACCACAACGTTACCATTCGAGCCAGTGTTTAAAAATAAACATTGAAAATGTTTTGCACTAGAAACATTGAAAATGGAGTATGTGTTTAAAAATAAAAGCTTTTTGACAAGTATATTTCGCATGGGATTTTATCAAATGTTAAGGATTTAACGAAAAAATTTCATAAAATCTTAATAATATTGGAAGAAGAAAAACTTATGTTATAAAAACTAATATCTGGTCAAGATATATTAAAAGAGTCAATTGCACTTTGTACCCCTGAAGTTTGGGTGATTTTATACTTTGTACTTTAAAGTTTCAAATTGGCACTTTAGTCCCTAAAGTTTAAGATGAGTTGCACTTTAGTCTCTCGAAGACTTTTGTGACAAAATTTTGTGACAATCTTCCTATGGTTGGAAGATTGTTTTGAAGGGGTCATATGCTTTGAAACTCTGAATCCACCCCCCAATCTTGATCAACAACTACTACTACTAATTGATCACGATAGGAGCTGCAAGTTGGGCACAGAAGGTTGTGATTTGGATATTGGGGGTAATGGCGCCTGCAGTAGTACTACTTCTCATCTTGCAATTGAAGAACCAGCTGATACTACTGACGGAGTACTGAAGTCGCCAATTCTCTGTAACCATCAGTTGAAGCAATTGAAGCTGCTATTCGGATAGCAAATGTAGACCCAAAGAAAACAGTAAACTAGGCAGTTCTACTTTAATTAATTAAGTTACATGTAAAGTGTCAAATTTGAAACTTTAGGGTGCAAAGTACAAAATCACCCAAACTTCAGAGGTGCAAAGTGCAATTAATCTACAGAAAAAAAAAAAGAAAAAAAAAAAGTAAAACGAAACGATAACCACAAACATTTTCAGTTTACGTTTAAAAAATGAGAACTAAAACTGAAAAATGTTGAAAACGTAAATTAGTTTATGTGTTAAAAAAAACGTTTAACTGAAAAATAGTTTTCTTTATTTCCATTTCGAGCCCAATTTCCTTTTCGCTTTCTTTATAAGAGAGAGAGAGAGAGAGAGAGAGAGAGAGAGAGAGATTGCCCAAACATTAATGCCCACACTTTGGCTATATATTAATGCCCACAACACACTGCTCAAACATTTTAATGAATAGTGCTACTTTTTGTGTGACACCCGCTCTCGCGACTATATTTAATTACATTTAACGTACATTATTTATTAGATAAAAATGTTAAAAATGCATATATGATGTGGGTTTTAACCTATTGAGTTGATTATGGGTATCCATTTGGGAACCCAGATATGGCCAATATGGCACTTCCTAATTGGAACATGTATTGAGAAGTCCCTGTGTGATAGGACGGTGATGTGGAATCACAATTATGTGCTTAAATGGTTATTAATGGCTTAAGTGAAATATTTATAATGTTGTTTTATATCATGCTGTTTATTGGGACCACTTCTGTGGTTGATTTGGGGTACCTTTGTGAGTACGAATTCGACACGCTACATAATTAGTAGGTTAATTAGCAACTTCATACTATTAAATGGGACCACTTATGGGACCTATACGAGACATAGACAAATATCCATTCAAGTTTGTGATAGTTTTATTACGATTTCATGATTGGTAGAGGTGTAATTGTAACATATTAGAACTTGTGGCGAGGTAAACATAAATAACAGGAGTTGGGTAATATGTGAATGACATTGGAAGATGACTCATTAGCCACCTCTTCATCCTTCTTCTTCATTTTCGGTGGAGATATATGAGAGTTATACGACGGAATTCCGCAGAGTTTTTCGACGTCAATTGTCGCACCATTTGACTTTCAAGCTCAATTCTGATTACATATTCAGACTGTTAATGTGTGGATACTAAATTGGTCAAGTTCTGTGATAGTTTTTCTGCCACCCATTTCGGGGGTTTTGCTCATAATTTATAGTTTTGATCTAGGATTTGTACCCGGTGATTACAGGATCAATAATCTCAAATTTAGGGACGAATTCCACGAGGTGAGTGATACTAATTGGGGATTCAATGGGTTGATACCCTGTTTTGATTCATTTGAATTCTAAGCATGTCTAATTGTATAATTTACCTTGTTTAGTCAATATTAGGCAAACTTATGTGGTTAATTAGGCTCAATTGTTTGTTAAAAATATGATATGATAACTTTACGTGGGCATGTTAAGTTATCTATTTGGGTTAAAGGGATTCTTGTGCTTGTCATCGTGTGTGTTGGTCTATGAGCTACTTGTAATACTCTATATTTTCAGTATGCATTAATAAAATGAGATTCTGTATACTTACTTGACCATACTTGTAATGTGTTCTCAATAGATTGAGAGATCTCAAGCGATTGACATTTGGTCTTCTTCAATCGATTGAAGTGGTTTGGTTTCAAGCGATTCAACCATTCTCAATCGATCAAAAATACTGCCGATATAAATGCAATGATTGCATCCCAGTTTAATCGATCGGACCCCTTTCAACCATTTGAAAGTGTGCCACCTGTCTCAATCGATTCAATCAATCGAAAATGTCAGGATCTCTATCCATAGTTCACGCAATAGCTGCCACCTTGCATTTCCCTTCTTTATATATATATGTGTGTGTGTGTGTGCGCGCGCGCTATATTTGTGTGTGTGAGGTTTGTTTGCCCAGAAAGTTTAGAGAAAGAGAGCTTGTTTATATATATACAGTCAGGCTCTAAAGAGGATGCCCTTTTTTTATTAAAGAGCGGGCCTCTGTTTTAGCCGTCGGATCCTGTTTTCATTAAGGGTAGTTTTGTATTTCACCGTTTTTAAACACGATCTGACGGTCAAAACAGAGGCCCTCTCTTTAATAAAGAGAGGGTGCCCTCTTTAGAGAATCTTCGTATATATATATATATACCACTCCCATATACATATATACACACGAAAATTCTATTAAGAGGGCGCCCTCTCTTTAATAAAGAGAGGACCTCTGTTTTGGCCGTCAGATCGTGTTTAAAAACTGTGAAGTGTCAAAACTGCCCTTAATGAAAACACGATCTGACGGTCAAACAAAGAGGCCCTCTCTTTAATAAAGAGTGGGTGCCCTCTCCATAGCCTGACTGTATATACACATATACACCATATATACATATAATTTGTCTGAGGGAGAGAGGGGAGATAGAAGAAGGAGCGGAAGAAGAAGATAAGGAAAGAGAGACAGAGGCCGAGACCGAGAGAAGAGGAGAGAGAAGGAGGAAGCCATTGGAGCTCTACAAGCTTTGCCAAAGACACTGTTACACCTTTAGATGAGTTCTAAACTCGCTCAATAGCCTAGGGGTATTGTTTTACAAGTTTTGGATGTGAAATAATGGACCCCGAAGCAACCCCAGCCATCCTGGGTGTTCACTGCACAGTTTTTGGGGAAGAAGACTTTTAAGCGATTGAACTTGTTTCAATCGATTGAAACTGCTTCACTTCAATCGATCGAGAATTCTTCAATCGATCGAAACTTATGAATCTCAATCAATCGAAATGGTTTCAATCGATTGATACCACCTTCACTTCAATTGATCGAAATGACTTCAATCGATTGAACATATCATGACATGGTTAGTATTCCTTGTTTATAATACATACTGCTTAGCTGTTTACATTATCATTCATGCTTCCTGTATGCGTCATTGTTGAATCAAGAGATAATGAAATGCGATAATAAGATAACATTGGGAGGTGCGTATTCAGATTCGGGATAGTAATTAAGAGTTGATCCTAATCGAGTTGATATCCGTTTCATTTCATTCAAAGTAGTCAAGCCACAATAGGAAGTCATGTATCAGTATTAGTACTGAACTTATGTAAGTTTGATAAGTTCTGGGAAATGTGTGTGGGCGGACACTTGGTCATAGGTCCTTAAAAGCAGTGGGCGGTGATGTCCCTAAAAGCAATGGGCGGGACCAAGTAGTCCTAATATAGCCAGATGATCCATATTATGTTCTTAAAAGCAGTGGGCGGTTATGTCCTTAAAAGTAGTTGGCAGGGATCACTAGTAGACGTCACTAAGTCGTGGCAATAGACTTGTATGCTGTCGATCGTAAGAAATGTTACATCCCTGACAAGCAGTGGGCGGTTATGTCCTTAATAGTGAGGGGATGGACTGACGTAGTGTCCATGATACGCAGTGGGAGGTTATGTCCTTGAAAGGCGATGGATGGAATGATGGTATATTTCTAGAGTTAATCTATCGAGTCTGTTCTATAATCCTAGGTATGTTGTCAGTCCTTGGGCAACAAGACTATAGTAAGCAGATAACGGTTGGGATAAAGAGAAGATATGACTAGTAACATCATTACCTATCGTTCATAAGTCGTAATTACTTTACCCTGTCGATGTTGTGTAAGTTACTATTCACTCAGCTTTCATTAAGCTGACGACGTTTATGACTGGGCATTCTCTGTCCAGACTACCTTGCAGGTGACGACCTCTATCCGGACGACTACTATGTGGAGGAGGGCTATGCTGTGGATGGACTTATAGAAGAAGGAGATGCTGGCCAAGACTACTGCACCGATGACTATGTTTATGCCAGCTAAAGATCCCATTTCTAATTCTATTGTAGACTTGTACTGTAACAGCAATTTATACTCTGTGATGTTGACATTGTCTCGCACGTAGAGATGCTGCAGCAAACGAAAGTCCATCATAATTGAGACATCCAACAATCTGCAATTGTTGTTGTTACAGTATAAGCTTGATCGTACTAAAAGTTAAATATGTCCAATAATGTATATTAAACTTCAATAGTAACAATATAAACTTGATTGTTATATGCATGTGCAATTGTCGGTGTTAATGTGTCTTTACAACCTTTGTTATTGTTATTCACCATTAAATCATGAATAAAGGGTTTGTCAGGTGAGGATTTAATATCGTGCTAAATTTGCCTTTACTTTGGTTTACTTCTATACATTTTCATAGAAAAGAGAGGCTCTTATGAGAATATTTTGAGTGGCTTGTGTTATATATGCCTTGTAAATGCAATATTCGACATTAGTACATTTTTAAAGTACAATAATTTGGTTTTTCTGTTTTAATGGCAAAGTTTAAATTTGATACTGTTACACAATTTTTGTCAACTATCAGAGCATGTAAATTAAGAAATTAGAAACATGCAAATGATATGTGATATCACTAATCACTACCGCAAAGTCTGCTACAAACATTAAAGCATTTTTAAATCAACTTTGAAAGTCAAATTTGAGAATCCTAGCGTTATTCTTGTCAAATTAAATTATAGCACAACTAAATTAAATTTGAGCCAGACTATGTGTCACGACCCATCCCGCTAACGTGCGAAAACAGGACACGTGGCACGCCACCAAGGCTCAACCAACCATTAAATAACTATACGCAGCGGAAAATAATTTTAAAACAACCTTGAGTATTTAAAACTTTAGGAAACATTTCTCTCCGAGTTGTAAAATCCGTATAAAATTGAAAACGTAATTGTAATTCGAATCGGATGAATATATGATAAAAGGGGTCCCAAAGGTACCCTAAGGACTAACCAAAACATTTAAAATATTTTCGGAAGGTATAGAAAAATAATAATGGCAGGAGACATCTCGATCGGTCGAGCGACCCTATTCGACCAGTCGAATGACCCTTTAGCAGAATCCTGCACAAGCTGCAGAATTTTGCCTAAGGCATCAAACCTTCCTCTTTTTCCTTCCACTAAACATGTTTACCTTTTTAAAACTTCACCATTATACTAGACTTTCAAGAACATTATTAAGACATGATAATACTCGAAAAGAACAATAACGGAACAAGCTAAGGCTTGTTTGGATTAAGAACACAAAAGTGCTATTACATTCCTTCGAAATACTAAATTTACACGTTAAGCTTTCAAAACACAAATCTATGAGTTCGAATTTATTACAATATAACCAAAAGAGTTTTATGACATATTACAACCTTCTAAGCCATTCCAAATCTTACAATTTGAAGTTAATAGTTCTAACTTCTCAAAACTGCATTTCACATCATTTGGAATTGAAAACAAAAACATATAAAAGAGAAGGATCCCCGTCGCTCCCACGGTCTCACTCCTCACGCTTCTTCTTTCCTTTCTTTCGTTCACCTACAATGGACTAAACCTCCACTGCTCAGTTATATGCTGAGTGTACAATTCTAAACATATGCTTATATGACAATTCATGCCTTAACATATCAACACATCAAAAATGGTCTCTAGGGAGAGTAGTACGCGTTCACCCGGTAGTGAAATAATGGAATTGATGTCGTGGAGGGCCTTCTCCCTACCACTCATCCAGTGCCCTGGCTGGGCCTTCTCCCAAACCATGCACAGCAGCCGTCGCTACTATAATCCTCAAACATCGAGGAGCTTGCCCCCGGATGAATTTGCACCAAACCCCCCTTCAACCCACATAGACACATAGCATGCTCATATAATCACATATACGTGCTTTCATGGCATTTTCATATGCATAATTAACGAGCCTACTTAACACATGAATTTCGCCCGGATCCAAAATATCAAGTCCGATAATTAAAACATGGAATTTCCTATAATTCATAGGCATAGAATTCATACCCCGTGCAATTTTCTTATAGCTTTGAAGGATGAATTAGGAGACCAATTAAACGTCAGATTTCCGATTATAAGGGATTCCTATAAGTTTAGACATGTTTTACCCAAAATTCCAACATTAGGACTTTTATAAAACTTAACCAAGCGAGTCCTAATTAGTATCAAAACAAAGCCCTTACCTCAAGGAGTTCAAATCTAGAATTTGGAGAAAAACTGACGATCGGAAGGTCGTCGATTTGTGTCAGAAAGCTCGTAGCAACCAAATCCCCAAATCTCCCCTCTCTTGATTTCCAATTAGGTTTTGAACTAATGAAATTAATTCATGAGTTTCTATATATAGGCACTACTCTCGAGAATTACGTTTACTTCCCCACGAGTTCTCAAAACTCCTAATTATTCCCTGAAACGTCGCACACATGCATTTTATTACTGCACGAGTGAAAAATAAAATTTATAAAAGTTTTCGTCTAAGTCTCATTTGGGTCCAAAATTACGTCCGGAAACTAAATTCTGTGAAATCTCTACACAACCTACCTTTTATATAACGTATCACTCACGTTCTCACCACAGTTCTCCAAATGCTCTATAGCGACAACAAAAGTACCAGAAATTATATTACACAGGTATAATTACTATTTATGAAAATCAGGTAAAGTCAAATAACATTTAATCCACATAAATGT
Source organism: Hydrangea macrophylla (assembly GCA_033977485.1). NCBI lineage: Eukaryota > Viridiplantae > Streptophyta > Magnoliopsida > Cornales > Hydrangeaceae > Hydrangea > Hydrangea macrophylla. The sequence continues at coordinate 142,062 of CM066986.1, read as the reverse complement.
CATTTAATCACACGAATATCTCAATGATTACCGAATCACCGTGTCCTTACTCGACACCTTCCATTGACCACCGTCAACCACGTAACTCAATTATTAATAAACATAAATAATTCACATGTTACCACATTGTCATATTAAAACCATGTAATTTCTGGAACGGGTGTGACAACTCTCCCCTCCAAAAAGAAAGTTTGTCCCCAAACTTATACCTCATATGTCAAACAGATTCGGATACTCATTCCTTATTTCATCCTCATGTTCCCATGTAGCTTCCTCGATTGAATGACTACGCCATAGGACTTTCACCATCGGAATCGTCTTAGCTCTCAATACTTGCTCTTTTCGATCCAAGATCGCTACTGGATGCTCTATATAAGATAAGTCTTCTTGGATTTGCAATGATTCAGGTACTATAATTTTACTCGTATTCGTCATACACCTTCTCAACATCGATACGTGGAATACGTTGTGCACGAATGCTAACTCCGATGATAAGGCTAATCGATAAGCCACCGGTCCTACTCCCTCTAGGATCTCAAAAGGTCCTATAAATCTCGGGTTAAGCTTCTCCCACTTTCCAAATTGCATAATGCCTTTCGAAGGCGATACTCTGAAGTATACAAAATCTCCCACTTCAAATGTCATCGGTCGTTGCTTAGAGTCCGCATAGCTCTTATAACGACTCTGAACTACCTTAAGTCGCTCTTGGATCAACGTCACCTTCTCAGTAGTCAACTTTATTATCTCAGGTCCTATTAACCTTCTTTTCCCAACTTCGGTCCAATAAATCGGTGAATGACACTTACGCCCATACAAAGCTTCATACTGTGCCATTCCAATACTCGACTGAAACCCATTGTTGTAAGCAAATTCAATTAACGGTAAGTGTTTCTCCCAATCACTCCCAAAATCTAGAACACACAATCGAAGCATATCTTCTAACACCTGAATCACTCGTTCTGACTGTCCGTCAGTCTGAGGATAAAATGCGGTACTGAAACTCAACTGCGTACCCATAGCTTTTTGTAAACTTTCCCAAAATCTCGATGTAAAACTACTATCTCGATCTGATATAATCACTGCTGGAACTTCGTATAGTCTCATAATCTCTTTCACGTACAGCTCGGCTAGCTTCGAAGGTTTAGTCATCTTGATCGGTAGGAAATGCACTGACTTTGTTAATCGGTCAACTATCACCCAAATCTTATCATTCTTGTTGAACGATCGTGAAAATCCAGAAACAAAGTCCATCGTAATCTCATACCATTTCCACTCTGACACTGGTAATGGCTGCAGTAATCCCGCAGGTACTTGTCTCTCTGCTTTCACTTGCTGACATGCTGAACATTCAGAAACATACTTAGCAATTTCACACTTCATACCTTTCCACCAAAAATTTTCTCATAAATTCTGGTACATCTTGTTACTTCCCGGATGAACTGAATATCTAGTGCTGTGAGCCTCTTCCAGAAGTCGCTCCTTTAAGTCCCTCACGTTCGGTACACATAAAAGATTCCCAAGCATCAACACCCCTTGTTCCAAGGTAAACCCCGGTCGTTTGTCAAAAGGTATCTCGTCTCTTGTCTTACATAAATAAAGATCATGGAATTGTCCTGCCTTGATTTCATCAATAATATCTGGGTGTGCTATAATCGTCATCATTAAGCCACCACTAGTCTCTGGTATCACATCCAATTCTAAACGTTCCATCTCCTTTTCTAATTCCTTTCGTTGTGTTAGCTCGTCGGCTAAGTTCCTTGTCGTCTTTCGGCTTAATGCATCGTCTACTACATTAGCCTTCCCTGGATGATATTCTTGCATCGGCTACGTACTACTCCTCATCTTGCAATTGAAGAACCAGCTGATACTACTGACGGAGTACTCAAGTCCCCAATTCTCTGTAAACCATCAGTTGAAGCAATTGAAGCTACTATTCGGATAGCGAATGTAGACCCAAAGAAAACTGTAAGCTAGGCAATCCTACTTTGATTAATTAAGTTGCATGCTTCGATCCCTCCCTTCATTTCTCTATTTTTCTATTTCTTGAATCAACATATATATAATTAATCTTTTCCTCTCTCTGTCTCTCTCTTCACAGATTTTCTTTGACGACAGTGCTCGGAACATTGCAAGTGGTAAAGCGGCAGGACTTCACACAGTCATTGTACGTAATTATTAACTTTCACAGTACTATTATATATATATATTGCCTTAATTTCTTTAAATATTGATCCCCATGATCGATTTATTAATTAGCTAGGGTTATTATATATTGTTGTGAATTTAAAATGCGGAATCAAATTCTCCTAATAAACATACATAAAAGGTATACATTAATAGTAATTAACAAGCACACCCAAAAAAAAAATAGATTTCTACGTAGTTCGGTCAAACATTGCCTACATACACAAGAGAGACCAGTTCTTTTACTATTGAGAATATATAATTGGTACAAGACACTTTGGATTAAATCTCATAACCTAACCCTCACACCTTTTGTACATCCGCTCCAGTACCCAAAGAACTTGACATAATCACTGTAACATAGAGAAATCATAGAGAAAGAAATATCCATCTCTACCTCACATCCCTATAATTGTGAACAGCCCTCACAGAAAACCCCAGTGATTAATATCTCTCTCATCCTAGATCATGCACCCCCATGACGAGAGATCCCCAACTTGGTACACCAAGGGTTTCCTAAATTCCTATACAACATCCCCTTATATAGAGTTTGCAACAACGTCTTTATCACAAAGGAAACCAAATCACAATAAGAATCTAGTCAAACCACAATTCCTAAATTAATGGGATTATCCCACATGTGATAAAATCTCAACAATTATTAATTAATTTACTTTGCATGTAATAATAACACTCAATTAAAAATGTTAAATATTGGTAATGGATTGCTGGCTGCAGGTGGGGAGCTCAGAAATGGTACCTGGCTCAGATCATGCTTTGAGTAGTATCCACAATATGAGAGAAGCACTACCTGAAATATGGGAAGGTAGTAGTACTGGTGAAGAAGGAGGAGTTCAGCAGCTGGAGCAAGTATTTCAGTCTGGGGCAGTTGATCGAAGCTGTAGTCCTTGCCTAGCTAGTTTCTTCCCCAACTCCGAAAAAAAAATATTGTTAAAACTCCTAATTTTGTATCCAAAATATCAACATATACAATCTCTGTCTAATGAAGTTCAAGTCAGCCATCTTCAATATTTTTAGTTAATACTCCAGTTCACAAAACATCTTTTAGTGCCAAATACCTAAACCAAATATTTATTGTCTAACAAAACATTGAGCTTATTCGATAACCTTTTTGTTTGTTTTTTTGATTTTTTTTTTGTTAGTTGTCGTTTTATCCCAAAAAATGGCAGTGAAAACTTGTTTTATAACCTGGTTTTCTATAAATAACAAGTGTTTAAAAATAAGAGTAATGCTATATATGCTTTCCAAATGATGTAGTAGTGGGGCCCAGATTTAATACAGTGGCCAGTTAATTAGAATTTGTTTACCTGACTCCATTGTCACATCATTTGGGAATCACTTTTGAGTTAGAAATTTGGGATGCATAGCATTACTATATCAAAATAAATGCATTTTGACTAGAAACATTGAAAATATTAAGTGTTTAAATATAGGGGCGGCTGGGCAAAGGTCCCCACGTTGGACAATAATAGGGGATAGATCCCCACGTTTTTTTTTGTGCCAAAGGTCCCTATGATTTTCAGTGGACGAAAATACTCACTTTCCGTATTTTCAACAATTAGACTACACTCATGCCACCTCAGCTAATAATCGCAAAATTATGGCATATTTTCAGATGTTACTGTCCAGTTAAAGACAATAACATATCATCAAAAAAAAATAGTGATTCAAATGTAGTATCATGTCATTGTCGCAAAAGAGACAGTGACATTACGTTATAGTGGTCCGACAGTAACATTAATTTTTTTTTTTTTTTTTTTTACATTTTTTCATAGTCACTTTGGATCTTGTTTGATAAATCTTTCCTTCCAGATTACAAATATATAGGAGTAAATTATATTCAAAATAGAGTTGTGGTTTGAAAGTTATGGCATTTTAAAGTTTGAAAAAAAAAACATTTCCTTGAAGATCGTGATGAGATGAAAAACAGAAACAACAATGTTATGCATGTGTGACGGGGGCAAATTTGTCAATATCCTTATTTTCAATTTAAAAATGGACTAAAGGCCATATAATTCAAAAACAATTGTCCTTATTCCCTTAAATCCAAACCACTTGTACTTATCCTCTATTTCCTTCCAAAGCAGGAACTTCTATTTAATTTTTCCTTAAAAATAAATATTGAAAAAATTAAAGGCTTGCATGGTATCGTTGTGGTTTTTTGTGACGCCCCGCAAAAATAAAGCATATTTCCATTGAAAAATAAAGGAATTGCACTTTGATTCTTTAAAATAAAAGTACAATATTTCTTTAAAACTCCCAACAGGTCCATATTCTCCGCGGATCTCCTATATCATCCTTAGGCTTATCTGCCTTCCAAGCTTCAGTTACCGGCACTACCTGCATCTAAAAATCGCACCGGGAAGTATACAATATGACAGGAATAATAAAGGCTCAAAAAGATAATGACAAACAAATAAATAGAACAACATCAAATCAATTGACCAGTCTCACAGCCCAACTGCTCACACTACCCAAAGGCTCATACCAAGAGCATCATACCAGGTTCCTCTTGGTCACACAGTAAAGGCCACCAACCTCACCTCACCCGTCTCCAGTACGTCGGTCCCTAGGGCCTGTTGGTAGGTGCCCCCTGCTCATGAACCATTCAGTTCCATAGCACTTACTCAACCGCTTACTCAACCGCTCTCACCAAAAAAGTCACACAGCGAAGAGCCACCTCACCTCACCTCACCCATCTCCAGTACGTCGGTCCCTGTGGCCTGTTGGCCTGTTGGTGGGTGCTCATTACTTATGGACCCTTTAGACCAATAACAACACATATTCATGGATTCCAAATGAAAGCACAACAAAACTGCAAAAGAGTACAAATAGAGATAACAAGAAAGCATATTGTACACAACCCGGTACCTATAAATGATGTTGAGCAACTCCCAAACACTTCTCTTCTTCTTTCTTTTCTGTCTTTTCTCTCTCGGCCTATCTCTCTCTTTCTCTATTTTCTTTATTGCCAAAGAATGAGAGTGAGGGGGTTTTATAGGGGAGGGGTCTCTATATATTCATACATATATACCACACACAAGCACACATGCACTCATCTCACAACACCTCACAAGACACCTCACAAACACTCAAGCACACAAGACACCTCACAAGCACTCAAGCACACAAGACACCTCATAAGATACCTCACATAGACACCTACACAACACACCTCACATGACACCTACACGAACACTCAAGCACACAACACACCTCACATGACACCTACACAAATGCACATGAAAAATATTATCTTTCATTACAATTATTATTCTTGTAATTATATTATTGAATAAGATAATTTAAAAAGTCGTATAATACAGAAAAGGTCGGATAAATACAAAAACAGATATTTTCTCAAAATGACTAAAATCGATATGTCTTCTAAATAGAGATCGAAAACTCTTAACTTCCAATACGAATAGCAAATTATTTAACATTATGCAACTTTTCCCAAAAATTATATTTTTAGCTCATGACTAATAAAATTGGAAAAAATGACCAAAATACCCCTGTAACCAATTTTTACTAAAATCGCATACGTAGTCTAAATCGTCAATTCAAACATGAAATTATGGGTTACTACATTTTTGGTTATTGGTTTTTGTTTCATTTTTTGAATTGTTTGCAGTCAACTCCCAATACAAAAAATGAAAACAAAACTGAAAACTAAAAACCACAACGTTACCATTCGAGCCAGTGTTTAAAAATAAACATTGAAAATGCTTTGGACTAGAAACATTGAAAATGGAGTATGTGTTTAAAAATAAAAGCTTTTTGACAAGTATATTTCGCATGGGATTTTATCAAATGTTAAGGATTTAACGAATAAATTTCATAAAATCTTAATAATATTGGAAGAAGAAAAACAAATGTTATAAAAACTAATATCTGGTCTAGATATATTAAAAGAGTCAATTGCACTTTGTACCCCTGAAGTTTGGGTGATTTTGTACTTTGTACTTTAAAGTTTCAAATTGGCACTTTAGTCCCTAAAGTTTAAGATGAGTTGCACTTTAGTCTCTCGAAGACTTTTGTGACAAAATTTTGTGACAATCTTCCTATGGTTGGAAGATTGTTTTGAAGGGGTCATATGCTTTGAAACTCTGAATCCACCCCCCAATCTTGATCAACAACTACTACTACTAATTGATCACGATAGGAGCTGCAAGTTGGGCACAAAAGGTTGTGATTTGGATATTGGGGGTAATGGCGCCTGCAGTAGTACTACTCCTCATCTTGCAATTGAAGAACCAGCTGATACTACTGACGGAGTACTGAAGTCCCCGATTCTCTGTAACCATCAGTTGAAGCAATTGAAGCTGCTATTCGGATAGCAAATGTAGACCCAAAGAAAACAGTAAACTAGGCAGTTCTACTTTAATTAATTAAGTTACATGTAAAGTGTCAAATTTGAAACTTTAGGGTACAAAGTACAAAATCACCCAAACTTCAGGAGTGTAAAGTGCAATTAATCTAAAGAAAAAAAAAAGTAAAACGAAACGATAACCACAAACATTTTCAGTTTACGTTTAAAAAATGAGAACTAAAACTGAAAAATGTTGAAAACGTAAATTAGTTTATGTGTTAAAAAAACGTTTAACTGAAAAACAGTTTTCTTTATTTCCATTTCGAGCCCAATTTCCTTTTTGTTTTCTTTATAAGAGAGAGAGAGAGAGAGAGAGAGAGAGAGAGTGAGAGAGAGATTGCCCAAACATTAATGCCCACACTTTGGCTATATATTAATACCCACAACACACTGCTCAAACATTTTAATGAATAGTGCTACTTTTTGTGTGACACCCGCTCTCGCGACTATATTTAATTACATTTAACGTACATTATTTATTATATAAAAATGTTAAAAATGCATATATGATGTGGGTTTTAACCTATTGAGTTGATTATGGGTATCCATTTGGGAACCCAGATATGGCCAATATGGCACTTCCTAATTGGAACATGTATTGAGAAGTCCCTGTGTGATAGGACGGTGATGTGGAATCACAATTATGTGCTTAAATGGTTATTAATGGCTTATGTGAAATATTTATAATGTTGTTTTATATCATGCTGTTTATTGGGACCACTTCTGTGGTTGATTTGGGGTACCTTTGTGAGTACGAATTCGACACGCTACATAATTAGTAGGTTAATTAGCAACTTCATAATATTAAATGGGACCACTTATGGGACCTATACGAGACATAGACAAATATCCATTTAAGTTTGTGATAGTTTTATTACGATTTCATGATTGGTAGAGGTGTAATTGTAACATATTAGAACTTGTGGCGAGGTAAACATAAATAACAGGAGTTGGGTAATATGTGAATGACATTGGAGGGTGACTCATTAGCCACCTCTTCATCCTTCTTCTTCATTTTCGGTGGAGATATATGAGAGTTTTACGACGGAATTCCGCAGAGTTTTTCGACGTCAATTGTCGCACCATTTGACTTTCAAGCTCAATTCTGATTACATATTCAGACTGTTAATGTGTGGATACCAAATTGGTTAAGTTCTGTGATAGTTTTTCTGCCACCCATTTCGGGGGTTTTGCTCATAATTTATAGTTTTGATATAGGATTTGTACCCGGTGATTACAGTATCAATAATCTCAAATTTAGGGACGAATTCCACGAGGTGAGTGATACTAATTGGGGATTCAATGGGTTGATACCCTGTTTTGATTCATTTGAATTCTAAGCATGTCTAATTGTATAATTTACCTTGTTTAGTCAATATTAGGCAAACTTATGTGGTTAATTAGGCTCAATTGTTTGTTAAAAGTATGATATGATAACTTTACGTGGGCATGTTAAGGGTTAAAGGGATTCTTGTGCTTGTCATCGTGTGTGTTGGTCTATGAGCTGCTTGTAATACTCTATATTTTCAGTATGCATTAATAAAATGAGATTCTGTATACTTGCTTGACCATACTTGTAATGTGTTCTAAATAGATTGAGAGATCTCAAGCGATTGACATTTGGTCTTCTTTAATCGATTGAAGTGGTTTCAAGCGATTGAAGTTGTTTGGTTTCAAGCAATTCAACCGTTCTCAATCGATCAAAAATACTACCGATATAAATGCAATGATTGCATCCCAGTTCAATCGATCGGACCCCTTTCAACCATTTGAAAGTGTGCCACCTATCTCAATCGATCGAAGTCGCTTCAATCAATAAAAAATGTCAGGATCCCTATCCATAGTTCACGCAATAACTGCCACCTTGCATTTCCCTTCTTTATATATATATATATATATGTGTGTGTGTGTGTGTGTGTGCGCGCGCTATATTTGTGTGTGTTTGTTTGCCCAGAGAGTTTAGAGAAAGAGAGCTTGTTTATATATATATATATACCACACCCATATACATATATACACACGAAAATTTTATTGAGAGGGCGCCCTCTCTTTAATAAAGAGAGGACCTCTATTTTGGCCGTCAGATCGTGCTTAAAAACTGTGAAGTGGCAAAACAGTCCTTAATGAAAACACGATCTGATGATCAAACACAGAGGCCCTCTCTTTAATAAAGAGAGGGCGCCCTCTCCATAGCCTGGCTGTATATACACATATACACCATATATATATAATTTGTCTGAGGGAGAGAGGGGAGATAGAAGAAGGAGCGGAAGAAGAAGATAAGGAAAGAAAGACCGAGGCCGAGATCGAGAGAAGAGGAGAGAGAAGGAGGAAGCCATTGGAGCTCTACAAGCTTTGCCAAAGACACTGTTACACCTTTAGATGAGTTCTAAACTCGCTCAATAGCCTAGGGGTATTGTTTTACAAGTTTTGGATGTGAAATAATGAACCCCGAAGCAACCCCAGCCATTCTGAGTGTTCACTGCCCAATTTCTGGGGAAGAAGACTTTTAAGCGATTGAACTTGTTTCAATCAATTGAAACTGCTTCACTTCAATCGATCGAGAATTCTTCAATCGATCGAAACTTATGAATCTCAATCAATCGAAATAGTGTCAATCGATTGATACCACCTTCACTTCAATTGATCGAAATGACTTCAATCGATTGAACATATCATAACATGGTTAGTATTCCTTGTTTATAATACATACTGCTTAGCTGTTTACATTATCATTCATGCTTCATGTATGCGTCATTGTTGAATCAAGAGATAATGAAATGCGATAATAAGATAACATTGTGAGGTGCGTATTCAGATTCGGGATAGTAATTAAGAGTTGATCCTAATCGAGTTGATATCCGTTTCATTTCATTCAAAGTAGTCAGGCCACAATAGGAAGTCATGTATCAGTATTAGTACTGAACTTATGTAAGTTTGATAAGTTCTGGGAAATGTGTGTGGACGGACACTTGGTCATAGGTCCTTAAAAACAGTGGGCGGTGATGTCCTTAAAAGCAATGGGCGGGACCAAGTAGTCCTAATATAGCCATATGATCCATATTATGTCCTTAAAAGCAGTGGGCGGTTATGTCCTTAAAAGTAGTTGGCAGGGATTACTAGTAGACATCACTAAGTCGTGGCGATAGACTTTTATGCTGTCGTTAGAAATGTCATATCCCTGACAAGCAGTGGGCGGTTATGTCCTTAATAGTGAGGGGATGGACTGACATAGTGTCCATGATACGCAGTGGGAGGTTATGTCCTTGAAAAGCGATGGACGGAATGATGGTATATTTCTAGAGTTAATCTATCGAGTCTGTTCTATAATCCTAGGTATGTTGTCAGTCCTTGGGCAACAAGACTATAGTAAGCAGATAACGGTTGGGATAAAGAGAAGGTATGACTAGTAACATCATTACCTATCGTTCATAAGTCGTAATTACTTTACCCTGTCGATGTTGTGTAAGCTACTATTCACTCAGCTTTCATTAAGCTGACAGCGTTTATGACTGGGCATTCTCTGTCCAGAGTACCTTGCAGGTGACAACCACTATCCGAACGACTACTATGTGGAGTAGGGCTATGCTGCGGATGGACTTATAGAAGAAGGCGATGTTGGCCAAGACTACTGCACCGATGACTATGTTTATACCAGCTAAAGATCCCATTTCTAATTCTATTGTAGACTTGTACTGTAACAGCAATTTATACTCTGTGATGTTGACATTGTCTCGCACGTAGAGATGCTGCAGCAAACGAAAGTCCATTATAATTGAGACATCCAACAATCTGCAATTGTTGTTGTTACAGTATAAGCTTGATCGTACTAAAAGTTAAATATGTCCAATAATGTATATTAAACTTCAATAGTAACAATATAAACTTGATTGTTATATGCATGTGCAATTGTCGGTGTTAATGTGTCTTTACAACCTTTGTTATTGTTATTCACCATTAAATCATGAATAAAGGGTTGGTCAGGTGAGGATTTAATATCGTGCTAAATTTGCCTTTACTTTGGTTTACTTCTATACATTTTCATAGAAAAGAGAGGCTCTTATGAGAATATTTCGAGTGGCTTGTGTTATATATGCCTTGTAAATGCAATATTCGACATTAGTACATTTTTAAAGTACTATAATTTGGTTTTTCTGTTTTAATGGCAAAGTTTAAATTTGATACTGTTACACAATTTTTGTCAACTATCAGAGCATGTAAATTAAGAAATTAGAAACATGCAAATGATATGTGATATCACTAATCACTATCGCAAAGTCTGGTACAAACATTAAAGCATTTTTAAATCAACTTTGAAAGTCAAATTTGAGAATCCTAGCGTTATTCTTGTCAAATTAAATTATAGCACAACTAAATTAAATTTGAGCCAGACTATGTGTCACGACCCATCCCGCTAACGTGCGGAAACAGGACACGTGGCACGCCACCAAGGCTCAACCAACCATTAAATAACTATACGTAGCCGAAAATAATCTTAAAACAACCTTGAGTATTTAAAACTTTAGGAAACATTTCTCTCCGAGTTGTAAAATCCGCATAAAATTGAAAACGTAATTGTAATTCGAATCGGATGAATATATGAAAAAAGGGGTCCCAAAGGTACCCTAAGGACTAACCAAAACATTTAAAATATTTCCGGAAGGTATAGAAAAATAATTCTGGCAGGGGGCATCTCGACCGGTCGAGCGACCCTATTCGACCGGTCGAATGACCCTTTAGCAGAATCCTGCACAAGCTGCAGAATTTTGCCTAAGGCATCAAACCTTCATCTTTTTCCTTCAACCAAACATGTTTACCTTTTTAAAACTTCACCATTATACTAGACTTTCAAGAACATTATTAAGACATGATAATACGCGAAAAGAACAATAACGGAACAAGCTAAGGCTTGTTTGGATTAAGAACACAAAAGTGCTATTACATTCCTTCGAAATACTAAATTTACACGTTAAGCTTTCAAAACACGAATCCATGAGTTCGGATTCATTACAATATAACCAAAAGAGTTTTATGACATATTACAACCTTCTAAGCCATTCCAAATCTTACAATTTGAAGTTAATAGTTCTAACTTCTCAAAACTGCATTTCACATCATTTGGAATTGAAAACAAAAACATATACAAGAGAAGGATCCCCGTCGCTTCCGCGGTCTCACTCCTCATGCTTCTTCTTTCCTTTCTTTCGTTCACCTACAATGGACTAAATCTCCACTGCTCAGTTATATGCTGAATGTACAGTTCTAAACATATGCTTATATGACAATTCATGCCTTAACATATCAACACATCAAAAATGGTCTCTAGGGAGAGTAGTATGCGTTCATCCGGTAGTGAAATAATGGAATTGATGCCGTGGAGGGCCTTTTCCCTACCACTCATCCAGTGCCCTGGCTGGGCCTTCTCCCAAACCATGCACAGTAGCCGTCGCTACTATAATCCACAAACATCGAGGAGCTTTCCCCCGAATGAATTTGCACCAAACCCCCCTTCAACCCACATAGCCACATGGCATGCTCATATAATCACATATACGTGCTTTCATGGCATTTTCATATGCATAATTAACGAGCCTACTTAACACATGAATTTCGCCCGGATCCAAAATATCAAGTCCGATAATTAAAACATGGAATTTCCTATAATTCATAGGCTTAGAATTCATACCTCTTGCGATTTTCTTATAACTTTGAAGGATGAATTAGGAGACCAATTAAACGTCAGATTTCTGATTATAAGGGATTCCTATAAGTTTAGACATGTTTTCCCCAAAATTCCAACATTAGGACTTTTATAAAACTTAACCAAACGAGTCCTAACTAGTATCAAAACAAAGCCCTTACCTCAAGGAGTTCAAATCGAGAATTTGGAGAAAAACTGACAATCGGAAGGTCGTCGATTTGTGTCAGCAAGCTCGTAGCAACCAAATCCCCAAATCTCCCCTCTCTTGATTTCCAATTAGCTTTTGAACTAGTGAAATTAATTCATGAGTTTCTGTATGTAGGCACTACTGTCGGGAATTACGTTTACTTCTCCACGAGTTCTCAAAACTCCTAATTATTCCCTGAAACGTCGCACACGTCCATTTTATTACTTCACGAGTGAAAAATAAAATTTATAAAAGTTTTCGTCTAAGTCTCGTTTGGGTCCAAAATTACGTCCGAAAACTAAATTCTGTGAAATCTCTACTCAACCTACCTTTTATATAATGTATCACTCACGTTCTCACCACAGTTCTCCAAATACTCTATAGCGACAACAAAACTACCAGAAATTATACTACACAGGTATAATTACTATTTATGAAAATTAGGTAAAGTCAAATAACATTTAATCCACATAAATGTCATTTAATCACACGAATATCTCAATGATTACCAAATCACCGTGTCCTTACTCGACACCTTCCATTGACCACCGTCAACCACTTAACTCAATTATTAATAAACATAAATAATTCACATGTTACCACATTGTCATATTAAAACCATGTAATTTCTGGAACGGGTGTGACAACTCTCCCCTCCAAAAAGAAAGTTTGTCCCCAAACTTATACCTCATATGTCAAACAGATTCGGATACTCATTCCTTATTTCATCCTCATGTTCCCATGTAGCTTCCTCGATTGAATGACTACGCCATAGGACTTTCACCATCGGAATCGTCTTAGCTCTCAATACTTGCTCTTTTCGATCCAAGATCGCTACTGGATGCTCTATATAAGATAAGTCTTCTTGGATTTGCAATGATTCAGGTACTATAATTTTACTCGTATTCGTCATACACCTTCTCAACATCGATACGTGGAATACGTTGTGCACGAATGCTAACTCCGATGATAAGGCTAATCGATAAGCCACCGGTCCTACTCCCTCTAGGATCTCAAAAGGTCCTATAAATCTCGGGTTAAGCTTCTCCTACTTTCCAAATTGCATAATGCCTTTCGAAGGCGATACTCTGAAGTATAAAAATCTCCCACTTCAAATGTCATCGGTCGTCTCTTAGAGTCCGCATAGCTCTTATAACGACTCTGAACTACCTTAAGTCGCTCTTGGATCAACGTCACCTTCTCAGTAGTCAACTGTATTATCTCAGGTTCTATCAACCTTCTTTTCCCAACTTCGGTCCAACAAATCGGTGAATGACACTTATGCCCATACAAAGTTTCATATTGTGCCATTCCAATACTCGACTGAAACCCATTGTTGTAAGCAAATTCAATTAACGGTAAGTGTTTTTCCCAATCACTCCCAAAATCTAGAACACACAATCGAAGCATATCTTCTAACGTCTGGATCACTCGTTCTGACTGTCCGTCAGTCTGAGGATGAAATGCGGTACTGAAACTCAACTGTGTACCCATAGCTTTTTGTAAACTTTCCCAAAATCTTGATGTAAAACTACTATATTGATCTGATATAATCACTGCTGGAACTTCGTGTAGTCTCACAATCTTTTTCACATACAGCTCGGCTAGCTTCGAAGGTTTAGTCATCTTGATCGATAGGGAATGCACTGACTTTGTTAATCGGTTAACTATCACCCAAATCTTAACATTCTTGTTGAACGATCGTGAAAATCCAGAAACAAAGTCCATCGTAATCTCATCCCATTCCACTCTGACACTGGTAATGGCTGCAGTAACCCCGCAGGTACTTGTCTCTCTGTTTTCACTTGCTGACATGCTGAACATTCAGAAACATACTTAGCAATTTCATACTTCATACCTTTCAACCAAAAATTTTCTCATAAATTCTGGTACATCTTGTTACTTCCCGGATGAACTGAATATCTAGTGCTGTGAGCCTCTTCCAGAAGTCACTCCTTTATGTCCCTCATGTTCGGTACACATAAAAGATTCCCAAGCATCAAAACCCCTTGTTCCAAGGTAAACCCCGGTCGTTTGTCCAAAGGTATCTCGTCTCTCATCTTACATAAATAAAGATCGTGGAATTGTCCTGCCTTGATTTCATCAATAATATCTGGGTGTGCTATAATCATCATCATTAAGCCACCACTAGTCTCTGGTATCACATCCAATTCTAAACGTTCCATATCCTTTTCTAATTCTTTTCGTTGTGTTAGCTCATCGGCTAAGTTCCTTGGCGTCTTCCGGCTTAATGCATCGGCTACTACATTAGCCTTCCTCGGATGATATTCTATTGAAAGGTCATAATCTTTCATCAGCTCTAACCATCTTCTCTGTCTCATGTTCAAATCCCGTTGGGTGAAAATGTATTTTAAACTTTTGTGGTCTGTGAAAATCTCACATTTCTCCCCGTACAAGTAATGTCTCCAAATCTTCAAAGCATGAATTACGGTGGCCAATTCAAGATCGTGAGTCGGATAATTAACCTCGTGTGTCTATAGCTGTCTTGAAGCATAAGCAATTACTTTGCCACCTTGCATGAGCACACATCCCAAACCTTGATGCGATGCATCACTATAGATGATAAATCCCTCAATTCTAGATGGTATTGTTAAGATAGGCACTCTTATCAACAGCGACTTCAACTCTTGAAAACAGTCTTCACACTCTAAACTCTACTCAAAAGTAATACCCTTCCTCATCAACTTTGTCATAGGCAATGAAATCTTAAAAAAGTTCTCAATGAAACGGCGGTAGTATCCAACTAAACCCAATAAACTTCGGATTTCGGATACTGATGTCAGTCTTTGCCAATTAGATACTACTTCTACTTTGTGAGGATCAACTAAAACTCCATTCTTGTCAATCACGTGACCAAGAAAGTAATACTAGACAAACAGAATTCACACTTCTTGAATTTACCAAATAGTTGTTTCTCCCGCAATCTCTGAAGTATCAGTCTCAAATGATTCTCGTGTTCTCTCTCACTCGGCGAGTAAATAAGAATATCGTCGATAAACACTATCACAAAATCATCCAAGTAGTCCTTGAAGACACGGTTCATAAGATCCATGAACGCGGCTGGTGCATTTGTAACTCCAAATGACATGACTAAGAACTCGTTGTGTCTCTAGCTCGTTCTGAAAGCTGTCTTCTCTACATCCTCGGCCTTTACTTTCAACTGATGGTAACCCGATCTTAAATCTATCTTTGAAAATACTTGTGCCCCACAAAGTTGATCGAATAGATCATCAATTCTCGGTAATGGATACTTGTTCTTGATTGTCAACTTATTTAACTCTCGGTAATCAACACACATTCTCATTGAGCCATCTTTCTTCTTCACAAACAACATTGGAGCTCCCCACGGTGATATGCTAGGTCGGATGAAACCTTTGTCTAGTAATTCCTGTAGTTGGATTTTTAGCTCTTTCAACTCTACTGGTGCCATTCTATGCGGTGCCTTTGATACAGGTCTTGAGTTTGGCATTACTTCAATGGTGAACTCAATTTTCCTCTCAATCAGACGTCTGGCAAGTCATCAGGAAATACATCTGGATATTCTCGTACTATTGGAATATCTTATACTTTTAGTTCAGTCACTGCCTTGTCAGTCACTGAACATAAAAATCCCTGACTACCTTTTCTCAACAACTTACCCGCTCGAATGGCTGAAATCAAATACGGTGGCGGTAAAACCCTACCCCCTTGGAAACAAAAGTTCCCATGCACTGGCAATCAAAAGTTAGCCTCTTTCTATTCACAGTTTATCGTGGCTTGGTTAAGGGCTAACCAATCCATTCCTAGTATCACGTCAAAGTGGTTCACGACGATTGGTATAAGGTCTACGGTCATCAACTTCTCGCCTAATTGGATTTCATAGTTCTTGTATATCATAGACGTCATGATCGACTTACTAAGTGGTACGGCAATAGATAATTCATATCCTAACGGTGTCGATTTAACATTCAAATGTTCAACAAAGGTATACGATACAAATGAATGCGTAGATCCTGAGTCAGCAAGTATGCGTGCTAAGTGCGAATATATAGGCACTATACCTGAGACCACTATCTCTGAAGCAGCCATATCTCCTGGGTTCATCTAAAATGATCTCCTCTGGTGTTGCTCTATCCTCTGTCCCCCATCATTGGTCTGTCTAGGCTTTGCACCGCTAGAAGCCATAGAACTAGCTCCTTGTTGGGGACGCTTCCTCGAGCAATCCTTGGCTCGATGCCCAATGGTACCACAATCAAAACATTTGATTTGTGAGTCTGGTATAAAACTGGCACTATTCGTCCCTTGAGTTTTGTTCTGAAAGTTAGTCATGAAGCATCGACCTGTGTACGGTCGATTACAAAGTGAACACAATGATATACTACTTGCTGGCCCTTTAGGTCCACTGAAACTAGAACTAGAGCCCTGTGCAAACGGCCTCTTAAAAGATCCACCATAGTTTCGATCATTACCCTCATAGTTTCTCTTTCCTTGTTGGCCTGTCTGATATTGCCTCGATCTCTCCATCCCACTTTTAGCTACAAGTGTCGTTTGTTGTACTGCGGCAACCGTTGAATGTTCATAGGTCTCGACCCTCAAACGGATATTCTCTCTCAACCCATCCTTGTACTTCCTTGCTCTATCTTCCTCTGTCAACACAGACCCCTTTCCAAATCTCAATAAGGTTGTACCTCGAAGTATACTCAGTGACAGTCATCTCCCCCTGTCGAAGATTATCAAATTCTCTCTTCTTTGCATTGAGAGTAGCCCTTGGAAAGAATCGGCAGTTGACCTCCGCATTGAACCCCTCCCAAGTTATCGGTGGTCCCTGTTCTAGCACGTTCACCCACCAATTCTGGGCCTCACCCTTAAGTATATCACTGGCATTCTCAATTTTCTCCCCCATCGGTCATCGGAATCGATCGGAAAATTCTCTCCATATCCACGACCCAATGCTCTACTAGCGTTGTGTCAGATGTCCCATGAAACTCCATTGGCTTCTATCTGGTAAACTGTTCGGATACTGACCTCATACCCCTATTTTCAGGTACATGTATTACCGCTATCGGTGCTGGCTCGAATGGAGGTGTTTGAGGTATTCTTTCCACTATATTTCGTATCATATCTCCCATATTCCCCATCATTTCTGCCATTTCATTCATACGTCGGGTATGCGGTGATAATTCTCAGTCATCCATGATTGTAAACTCCTGAAATCTCGATGCATAAATACTATGCATGTACAACAGTATTTATAACATGTATGTACAACTGCATACATATGCACCAAACATCTCTACCATGTATGGATGCACTTTAGAATATGTGACAATTCACTCAACACTCTGCTCGTCGTCGAACGTTCACCAAGTTTTGTTACCTCTAGCTCTTATACCAATAAATGTCACGACCCATCCCGCTAACATACGAAAACATGACACGTGGCACGCCACCAAGGCTCAACCAACCATTAAATAACTATACGCAGCGGAAAAGAATTTTAAAACAACCTTGAGTATTTAAAACTTTAGGAAACATTTCTCTCCGAGTTGTAGAATACGTATAAAATTGAAAACGTAATTGTAATTCGAATCGGATGAATATATGATAAAAGGGGTCCCAAAGGTACCCTAAGGACTAACCAAAATATTTAAAATATTTCCGGAAGGTATAGAAAAAGAATTCTGGCAGGGGGCATCTCGACCGGTCGAGCGACCCTATTTGACCGGTCCAATGACCCTTTAGCAGAATCCTGCACAAGTTGCAGAATTTTGCCTAAGGCATCAAACAACCTTCTTCTTTTTTCTTCCACCAAACATGTTTACCTTTTAAAACTTCACCATTATACTAGACTTTCAAGAACATTATTAAGACATGATAATACGCGAAAAGAACAATAATGGAACAAGCTAAGGCTTGTTTGGATTAAGAACACAAAAGTGCTATTACATTCCTTCGAAATACTAAATTTACAAGTTAAGCTTTCAAAACACGAATCCATGAGTTCGGATTCATTACAATATAACTTAAAGAGTTTTATGACATATTACAACCTTCTAAGCCATTCCAAATCTTACAATTTGAAGTTAATAGTTCTAACTTCTCAAAACTGTATTTCACATCATTTGGAATTGAAAACAAAAACATATACAAGAGAAGGATCCCCGTCGCTCCCGCGGTCTCACTCCTCACGCTTCTTCTTTCCTTTCTTTCATTCACCTACAATGGAGTAAATCTCCACTGCTCAGTTATTTACTGAGTGTACAATTCTAAACATATGCTTACATGACAATTAATGCCTTAACATATCAACACATCAAAAATGGTCTCTACGGAGAGTAGTACGCGTTCATCCGGTAATGAAACAATGGAATTGATGTCGTGGAGGGCCTTCTCCCTACCACTCATCCAGTGCCCTGCCTGGGCCTTCTCCCAAACCATGCACAGTAGTCATCGCTACTATAATCCTCAAACATCGAGGAGCTTGCCCCCGGATGAATTTCCACCAAACCCCCCTTCAACCTGTATAGACACATAGCATGCTCATATAATCACATATACGTGCTTTCATGGCATTTTCATATGCATAATTAACGGGCCAACTTAACACATGAATTTCGCCCGGATCCAAAATATCAAGTCCGATAATTAAAACATGGAATTTCCTATAATTCATAGGCTTAGAATTCATACCTCGTGTGCTTTTCTTATAACTTTGAAGGATGAATTAGGAGACCAATTAAACGTCAGATTTCCGATTATAAGGGATTCCTACAAGTTTAGACATGTTTTCTCCAAAATTCCAACATTAGGACTTTTATAAAACTTAACCAAACGAGTCCTAACTAGTAAAAAAACAAAGCCCTTACCTCGAGGAGTTCAAATATAGAATTTGGAGAAAAACTGACGATAGGAAGGTCGTCGATTTGTGTCGAAAAGCTCGTAGCAACCAAATCCCCAAATCTCCCCTCTCTTGATTTCCAATTAGGTTTTGAACTAATGAAATTAATTCACGAGTTTCTATATATAGGCACTACTCTCGGGAATTACGTTTACTTCCCCACGAGTTTTCAAAACTCCTAATTATTCCCTGAAACATCGCACACGTCCATTTCATTACTTCACGAGTGAAAACTAAAATTTATAAAAGTTTTCGTCTAAGTCTCGTTTGGGTCCAAAATTACGTCCGGAAACTAAATTATGTGAAATCTCTACACAACCTACCTTTTATATAACGTATCACTCACGTTCTCACCACAGTTCTCCAAATGCTCTACAGCGACAACAAAACTACCAGAAATCATACTACACAGGTATAATTATTATTCATGGAAATCAGGTAAAGTCAAATAACATTTAATTCACATAAATGTCATTTAATCACACGAATATCTCAATGATTACTGAATCACCGTGTCCTTACTCGACACCTTTCGTTGAGAACTGTCAACCACTTAACTCAATTATTAATAAACATTAATAATTCACATGTTACCACATTGTCATATTAAAACCATGTAATGGGTGTGACACTATGAGAATGGCATCTCCAACTCCAAGGCACTAGCACAACTATTAAAGTTTGGTCATAGGCTTGTACATGACAAGACATACGTGTCATGTGGTAGTCTTCAAAACACCGAAGCTTTGGTAACAAGACAAATAGGTGTAGCATTTTTCAAAGGAGTATAGTACCATGAGAGAGAGAGAGAGAGAGGATCTGCAATTGATGATCAATCTTATCAAGTCTCAAAGCAAAGATAATGAAAATGAGAAAAATATCTTGAAGGCAAGGGACCATGCTGTCCCTTTGAACATAAAAAAGAAAAGCCCATGCCCAATTACAGTCCAAAACGACATTAATTTTCATATCTTATTATTTGATTTAGTGCATTTATTTTGTTAATATTATTAGTACCAGAGTAACTTTATATGGTAGCAAAAAGGCAGGTGCATGTTTCCTTGGTGGTGGTAGTTATGAATTAACCAAGCACCAAGGCTTCTTTTTTTGTCCATGCCACTACTTCATTCCCTTGTTCCTTATTTTGAGACATATCTTCTCCACCAAATATAGATGTATTGTCGTTACAAATTGGAAGATAGTGAAATTTTTTTAATTCTCTGTTTTATAAAAATAACAAATAGTGAAGAATCCATTTTTTGGACTACACTGGACAAAGTGAAAGAAATTTGCCACGAAGGACCAAGGGAAGGAAATTAAAGATGGGAATGAGGGAAAACTCTTATTTGGTAAAGTGAAATTGAGGAGGACGGAAGGAGTGAAGAGGCATTTATTGGTGTCCACTATTTACCGTGCATCCGGAAATACATATGTGTCTTTTAGAGCGTCTCAAATGGAGATTTTATATTGAGTTATCAAAATATTATTTTAAGAAGAGTAATGTTATACTTTTTCAACCTCCAATCAAAATCAGGTGGGTCCACCGTCCACGACGACATGTATTTGAGAAAAATTTGAGATGTGAAATTTGGGAAGCCTAATGTTATTCTTTTACAATTTGAATATTGTTTATCTACCCAAAAAAATAATCTGAGGATTGTTTATTGCACTCTCTATCATAAGTCACACTCCAACCATAGCTAGTGTTGAATTGGAGCATCCAATCCAAAATCAATTAGTAATGGGTGGAGTAGCCTCATAGTCTTTTCTCTTTTTTTTAGGTAATCGGGGGTGTCCAAGCCAGCTTGCGTGCACCTCGACTAATCCCTCGAGGCTCTGGAGTCGCTGAGTGAATTCCCCAGTGGCCACGCTCCCCATGACTCGAACACTAAACCTTTTGGGTAGTACACCTAAAAAGTTTACCACTCGGCCACAAAGGATGTGGTTAATAGCCTCATAATCTTATAAATTGAGTCGCAAGACTTTAAATTCATGATATGGGATTATAATCTCAACACACCTTGCACGTGTGGCATGAATAAGAGCCAAACATGTGGAGTACTGAGATAGGGTAACGTGGAGCACATGTGGCCAAATTAGGCCTAACATTAACCTGCATATCATGTTAAATTGGAACATCCAATCAAAACCAATTAACAATGAATGACGTAGTCCCATGATCGTATATATTGAGTAGCAAGGCTTTAAATTCCCGATGTAGGATTATAATCTCAACAGATAGCAAAGTGATCGGGTTGGTGTTGTAAAATTTTCCAACCTATTACAATTATTGATACAGATCTCTTTTATTGTAAGTAAATTTGGCACCCAATATGCTGCGATGGCACCTCTTTAATGTTGGAAAAATTTTATTGATATAATCGAAAATAAACAGAAACAGATTCTGGATTACAACTTATGAAAACAGAAAATATAAAACTTGATTACAACTTATGAAAATAGGATAAATAAAGCTTGGACAGAAACACAAAATATAAACAAACCTAGGCCTGTGATATTTTACAGTTTCCTTAAAACAGATTCGCTGCCTCACCGGATGTGCTTAAGGAAATCTTCAGCATCTATCTCTCAGGATACATCGGCTTCTAACAATAGTATAAGCACAGAGTATAACTGCTCCGGCGAACTCTATGCTTCGTGCTCTCTCAAGAAACCAAGGAAGAAAAGTATGACTATGGAAGAAGAACTCTTGTAATTTCGTGTGTATCTCCAAATGAAGAAGAACCTCAATATATAGACAGAGGAGAGAGTGGATTTAATATTTGTGGATTAATTCCAAATCAGTTTAGAAACTCCAAAGGTTGTAACAACAACCTTTTGGAGTTCTGTAACTCTTGGACCTTTGATTTTCTGTCACATGTTAAGTGTGAAGAAATTCCAAAAGTTCAGAGGTCCAAAAAGAAATATTATGTGCGGGGCTGCACCCACGCCCCGCCCCGACTCGGCACGGCACGGCGGACGGACCGCGACGGCGACGCGCGCGCGCGTGTGTGTGGAGTAAACCCAAAGGGCCTTAGGTCCTCCACCTTCTACAAATCTGGGTACCCCTTGGGGCCCAAACCCAAAACATGAAAGGACTTCTTCTATTTTCCTATGTGCGACAAGGCAAGTTTGTGAACCTTTTTCATTTTAACAACTCCTTGTAAGGGGCAACCTTTGAGCATTAATTTCTTATTCACACATCAATAGTTTTGGACATGTGAATATCCAAACTTCATCTCCTCATGGAGGAGAACACAAATCCATAAGGACCCCACTTAAACTCTAAGTGGGTTCCACTTTTATTTTACCCTAAAAATGCACAAAACTTAACTTTAATCCAACAATCCCCCACATGAAAGAAATTGAGCAAAAACACATGTGAGATAGTGAATACTCGAGAGAGAGAGAGAGAGAGAGAGAGAGAGAGAGAGCAATACGGATCACTTCTGTTAAAGGATAGGTAGCTTTTGGCTTTGAATCATCCCTTGTGATAGTCTGTCAGATTTACTAGCTGATCAGTGAACGTGCAGTCTTGAACTGATTGCCATTAGTGTAAACAACTGACAAACCTCACGCAGAAGTTTTCCTAAACATAGGTTAGTTCTTACACTTGTGTTCATTTTGGCCTTGAACACTCGCCTGGTTCAGTGAATGTTTATCAAAGAATTTCGCCTTTCTCAAATTCTTTTAGAAGCGGCCCCACTTCATATTCACATAGGTGACTTATTTAGAGTATCCTGCTATACTCCGCTTGGTTATACCAACGCACATAGTCATTAAAAGCTAAGCTTACCCTCACACTACTCAGGTATCACTGTTGTATCATAGACATGGGCAGAAGAACATTTCTCCTCAGTGATTCTCCTAAGGTACATAAAATTACGTTATCCCTTTGAACCTATATCTTGGGATCTCCAGTCAACTAGGTTGGGTTTCCATTCTGATACCTTGTAATGTCATAGGCTTTAGTCCCATTCCTCTAGATGATTTATAACTAACTCTCAATTTAACCCTTTGGTTAGCGGATCCGCAATATTGTCCTTTGACTTTACATAGTCAATCATGACAATCCCACTTCAGAGTAGTTGTTTAATGGTATTGTGTCTATGACGAATATGTCTAGACTGACCTTGCAGGTGACGACCTCTATTCGGACGACTACTATGTAGAGGAGGGCTATGCTGAGGATGGACCTGTAGAAGAAGGCGATGCTGGCCAAGACTACTACACCGATGACTATGTTTATGCCAGCTAAAGATCCCATTTCTAATTCTATTGTAGACTTTTATATTACAGGCATATGTTGCCCTAACGATTTATTATTTCCGCTTATGGAACTCTGATGTTGTAATATCTAGTACTTGTGTAATATATAGTCAATTTAGTTTTATTACTATTCTCGTTACTAACTGTTGGTTGGACTGTGTGGTGTGGACAATTGAGTGACTTCACCAATCATTCCTATGGACCCAAAAAGGAAAAAAATTTCTCTGTTTTTGCTATTCTGGGGCATGATAGAATTTTTGGTATCAGAGCTTAGGTTGATACTTTCGTTCACTGATTGTCCAACACCATCTGGTCCTAGCACTTAAGATCCCTGAGATGAGATATGAGTTTAAGATAAGTTCGTCCTTTTGACGTTAGATAGTTTCCTTTGCAGGTTAGCATGGATCCGAATTTTAACATGTGTAATACCCCATCTTTTCCTAATATAAATATTTTTTTTTTTAATAAGTTAATGAGACAACTTGAATTTTTATGTGTACTGGTTGTGTGCATTTATAATTTTATGGTCATTTATTTATCTGTGGTATTTATTTTAATTATTATTACTTACTGTGTGAAATTTTGTAGAGCTAAATGGTGGAGTTAAGTTGTCAAAATTTAAGTTGAACAAGTTATAAGAGTTGATGTGTTTATTTTTGATTAGTGCTTAGAGGCCCGTGAATATGTTAAATTATGTTTTTAACATTTAAATTAAGTACCCGGGTCATGTACACCTATTGGGCTACTCATTTTAGTAGTTTGGAATGTATTTGGGACCTATGTGAAGCCTTTTTGTGAGCCCGCAAGACCAAAAAGGGGATTCAACATTTATTTATGTGTTTGCGTTATAATATTTGTGGGTGTATCATATATACATACATACATAATATATCTCCTACGGTTTTGATAATGAAAGAAAAGAGAGACGTGAGAAAAATAGAGCAGCCAAGAGAGGGAGAGAGAGAGAGAGAGAGAGAGAGAGAGAAGAGAAGAAGAAGAAGAAGAAGAAGAAAAAGAGGATAAGAGAAGAAAGAGGAATCCCAAACTTTTGTTTTGCTTAATCATCATCAGTCTTAAAGCCCTATATCAATCATTTATTTCATTTTGTTTTCGTTACAATTTTTCGTCAATTATAATATGTTGAGTAAATCGGAATAGAATCCATGAAATCATGTTGGAGTATGCATATATAGATGTATGTATAGATATGTATAGATTCATTGTTATTGGATTTAGACTTTGAGATTTATTTTGTTGATTTTCGGGTTTATTTAAACGAGCTCGGATTTGGTTGAGAGAAAAATTCTAAATAAGCTGATTATTTTAAGATTCTGCTCGCATGTCTCATGTAAAGCGCGATTCTGCACAACTTTCGTTCTTTGTGTTTTTCTTGATTCTGCACCGGTGGGCAGAAAATAAGAATTTCAGTAGCAGTTTTTTATAATATCAAAATGTTCAAAATTTATGCATTTTGCTTCTTAGTGAATTTCGTATTAGTTATTATGCTTTACTTGAGTTTAATTATAGATATGTAAAACACCATGTAAAGTTGGGCTTCGTGGATTTGTGACTGTGTGAGCATCTATGTTGGTTTATTTATCTGTGTGAACTCGTATTTGTTATTATGATATAACTTGAAATTACGTTGAGATGTAAGCATTTTCATCTAATGTCGGGTTTCATGAATTTGTGAATATCAGACCATCTGTGTGAAGTTTTTCTAATGGAAATTAATATTAGAAATCCTTTAGTGTTCACCACTGCTCCTTATGATTTTAGGCGGCGACTTCGTGGATGACCCGTCCTTATGTGATTAGATAGCGACTATGTGGATGACCCATCTCTTCATTTTTAAGCCTTATGCCCGACTTCTTGGTGTATTTCACGTGTATCTAGACATTGTTTTATTGACGTAAAAAATGTAAGGACTAGACTTTCGGTGTATACTCAAATCCCAGTGATACCCCATGGGAGTTGGGACCGGAGTGGGAGTTAGTATTTTGTTAGGAGACACATGGGATATATGTGTATACTAAACCATGGATGGGTGGCCAAGGTGGTGAACATAAAGTGTAATTTGATAAAATACTTTGTGGTGTTTTATTCATGCTTTTAGAAGTTTGAATTGTGTTTAATTACCTCTTGTTGTGGTAAAATTGTAAAAAGTTAGGGATGCTTAATAATCAACTTTTCTACTAATTTTCGTGTTGTAATCGTTGTACATGAGTTTGAATGTGATAAAATCATAGACTCTGTGTCTTAAGTTTTAAATTGTGTTTGGAGAATTTTGATGCGAGGATTTCCTTATACAAAAACAGACAGAAAACACAAAAAGGCCCAGTCGCTCGTGCAATATGTCGCTCGCGCGATATGCCCCTTTTTCGATTTTCTTTTAAAAATTCCATGATAGTGAAAATTACACAAGTCGCTCGAGCGGGCCGCTCGTGAAATATGTCACAGAGACTTCATCTTTTTCGTTTTTTTCCCCTGTTTCAGTTTTGAGGTTTGTTTTTGACCCATTTCAATTCCGAATGCAATCATGACATATAGTATATGATTCTCTTCATTTTTCCGCAAGAATTACGAATATACAATTGAATTAACATGAATCGAACCGTAGCTCTCGGGTTTTACGAAAAACCAAGAGGTGACAAAATTTCATTCTTAATATACATTGCGATATGAATGAATTAGCCTCTAATACTTTAGACATAACTGTTAGCCTTGAATTTCTTTTAAGGCATTATTTATGTTTGTTTTGATGATGACACATCTTGTGATAATTGCATGCTCTTAATGATTCTATTCCAATCAATTATCAAGCCATTTTCATTGTGCTAATCTCTTGAATTATGCACTTAAATGTTCTAACTTTGTTTGAGTTCATGAGATAGCATAGGAGTGATAGAGCTCAACAATGATCAAGCTTGAAGACTTGAAGATTTTTCATCCTTGGTTGAAGACTAGGATTTACTTGTAAGCATTTTGATCAATCACTCATTGGGATACTTTAGGATCCTTGCTCTCACACTTTAAAATACTTTCAAGGACCTAAACATTCTTAGACCACTCAATTAAATTCATTTCACAAAAGTTTTCAAGTGGCTAAGTCAAAATAAAGTACCCTTTGCAGATGGGTCATCTTTAATGGCAAACCTGATCTAATTGGTAAGGAATTAGATGTTGACTTTTATATGGTTGGAAATGTATTTGAATCTAGTTTTCAAATCTTCAAACGGATCGCAAAAAAGAGTTTTGTAGAGGGAGTTATGGTCGTTTTAATAAAGAGGTGTCAGGCTACCAAAACACTGCCAAAATGCAGTCGACTGGACTGTAAATACTTCAGTCGAATGAATAGTAAATTCAGTCGACTGGATTGTAAAAAAGTCGATTGTTTTGTGTTTTTGAAAGGTAGCTACTGCTGTAAACTTTTCAGTCGACTGGATCGCGCAGAACAACATAACGGCTAGTTTTCTAAACTTTTCGAAAATTATTTTTACACCCCCCAAACACCCCTAGCGGTCATATATGCTGAAAACCTATATATAGGGGTGATTTTAAGGGTTGTGTAATAAAGGAATATCATTCAAACATCTTGTTTAATCATCATTCATATTTGAGCCCTAGTTTGAGTGAAAAATCGATTTGCTCGAGATTTTAATTGTAATTCTTGAGAGAGCAAATTGTAGTGAGCTTTCATTTGTATTATCTACTTACTAAGGAGTTGTTGTGTGAGCTTTTAATTGTATTATCCACTCTAGAGACAGAGCTCAATTTGTAATTCAAAACCATTTGTAAAGAGTGAGGGTTAGTGACCCTTGTGTGCAAAGAAGGGGTGTTCTTCTTTGGGATAGTTGAAGACTCTTGTAACAGTTTGATCTACACCCGTAAGTAGGTCGGATTAAAGGAATTCTCAAGAAGTGTTCTTGAGGGGTGAACGTGGGCCGCAGTGTGTGAATTGCCGAACCACTTAAAAACTCGGTTTGTAAGTGTCTCTTCCCTTCTCTCTTTACTTATTGTTTGTGATTGTGTTTAATTTGCATTTAAGTTTTTAAAAGGTTTATTTTCCACTAAAACCTTATTCACCCCCCTCTAAGGTTTCCATTTCAGGCCAACAATAACATCTATGAACTGTAATATTTCATTATTATCTATCAAAACGAATTTTGATTGAATTTGAAAAATCACGATTTTCAAGCTTCAAGTAACTCATCAATGGTGATTTTCAATTCAAGTAATATAAACAGTAATCAAAACGTGAAACACATTTCAAGTGAGTAAATAATACTCACTGTGATTGAAGGTTGGAGTTTTGTTGAGAAAGAATTCCAAAATAAGAAAACCAAGTAAAGCTTGAGGCTGTGGAGTTATGAAGCTTTCTCTCTCTAAAAATTCTCTGTATAAATTTTTCGTACTCTCTCTTATCTCTCTGGTTTTGTTTGTAAAAAAAAATCCACAGAAGGTGAGATATGTGGGTGTATATATAAGAAAAAATCAAATGAACTACTTGGAGCCCAAGTTCATTCATCAACACTCTACAAACTCTAATTGATTACTAATTTCTTAAATCAGTAGTATACATATACGTATATATCTTGCACATATACAGTTTATATAACACACTTACACCCCAATTTGGTTGTAGGAGTCAATTAGATTCATAGGGGTCACTTGAAGTTGTTTGGCAAATGTAGCTTTTAGGCACAAGTTAACACACACAAAATTAGCACTCCCAAACAAGGTATAAACAATTTGTCTAGGAATCTCGTAGGGTGTTTGGGAAAACAACTTATGGCACTAGAAATACACATACCCAAAATGCATTGCCAAACAAGCCTATCAACGATTGGGGTAAATTAAATGATCAAAAAACATATGTCAAATCTTGATTTGACGAGATTCCAAATCTGTGGGAGTTCAAACGCGGTGCGGAAAGTTTTCGTACATGAACTGGTATTTTCGCGGCGCGATGATCACCACAAAAATACAGAAAAATTATATTAATCTAAGAAAATAATTTCCCAGTTGTATAAAAATACAGTTTGAATTAAAAGTAAATATTTTCACCATCTTGAAAATACAGTTTTGAAATCCAACACAGGTATTCCTGAATTTATAAAAATTATAGTTTGATCCCAACAAAAGAATTTCTATTAAAATAAAACAAGTAATACAAAATTATAATAGAGAAATTACATTTAGTAAATAATATGAAAACACAGGTTGTTACAATTTATTTATCTATGGTATTTATTTTAATTATTATTAATTACTGTGTGAAATTTTGTAGAGCTAAGTGGTGGAGTTAAGTTGTAAAAATTTAAGTTGAACAAGTTATAAGAGTTGATGTGTTTATTTTTGAGTACTGCTTAGAGGCCCGTGAATATGTTAAATTATTATTTTTCACATTTAAATTAAGTACCCGGGTCATGTACACCCATTCGGCTACTCATTTTAGTAGTTTGGAATGTATTTCGAACTCATATGAAGCCTTTTTGCGAGCACATAAGATAAAAAAGGGGATTCAACATTTATTTATGTACTTGTGTTATAAAATATGTGGGTGTATCAAATATACATGCATAATATATCTCCTAGGATTTTGATAACAAAAGAAAAGAGAGATGTAAGAAAAATAGAATAGCCAAGAAAGGAAGAGAGAGAGAGAGGAGAAGAAGAAGAAGACGAAGAAGAAGAAGAAGAGGATAAGAGAAAAAAGAAGAATCCCAAACTTTTGTTTTGCTTAATCATCATCAATCTTAAAGCCCTAAATCAGTGAATTAATCATTTGTTTCATTTTATTTTCGTTACAATTTTTCGTCAATTAGAATATGTTAAGTAAATCGGAAGAGAATCCATAAAATCATGTTAGAGTATGTACATATAGATGTATGTATAGACATGTATATTCATTGTTATTGGGTTTAAACTTTGAGATTTATTTTGTTGATTTTCAAATTTATTTAAACGAGCTTGGATCTGGTTGAGAGAAAAATTCAAAATAATTCGTAGTTGATTATTTTAAGATTTTACTCGCTTGCCCCATGTAAAACGCAATTCTGCACAACTTTCGTTCTTTGAATTTTTCTTGATTTTGCACCGTTTGGGCAAAAAATAAGAATTTCAGTAGCAGTTCTTTATAATGTTCAAAACGTTCAAAATTTGTGCATTTTGCTTCTTAGTGAATTTCCTATTAGTTATTAAACTTTACTTGAGTTTAATTATAGATATGTGAAACACTATGTAAAGTTGGGCTTCATGGATTTGTGGCTGTGTGAGCATCTAAGTTGGTTTTTTTATTTGTGTGAACTCATATTTGTTCTTATGATATAACGTAGAATTATGTTGAGATGTAAGCATTCTCATCTAATGTCGGGTTTCATGAATTTGTGAATGTGAGACCATCTGTGTGAAGTTTTTCTAATAGAAGTTAATATTAGAAATCCTTTAGTGTTTACCACTGCTCCTTATGATTTTAGGCGGCGACTTCGTGAATGACCTGTCCTTGTATGATTAGATAACGACTACGTGGTGACCCATCTCATCATTTTTAAGCCTTATGCCCGGCTTGTTGGTCTATTTCATGTGTATCTAGACATTGTTTTATTGACGTTAAGAACGTAAGGACTATCCTTTCGGTGTATACTTGTAATACCCTGTATTTTTAAAAAATATCTAATGCAGAGAGATTCTATATACTTCCTTTGACCATTCTTGAAATTCAATCTTCGACCGATCGAACTGCTTTCGATCGATTGAGCATCTTCATAGTTCAAGCGATCGAGCCTTGTTCAATCGATCGAAACTCTACCGACCTGAATTTAATACGTGGTCCCCACTTCAATCGATCAAACCCTTTTCAATCGATCAAACCTGGCCAAGCTAAGTTCGATCGATCGAGAATCCTTCAATCGATCGAGAGTGCAATTATCAGAATTCCAGTTTCTGCGCAAATGCTGCCACCTGCACCCCTTTTCTCCTATATATACATTAGTCTCGTGGGTGTTGTGTGTTTGCTGAAATTGTGAGAGTTGAGAGAGGATTTTGAGTGTGTTTTTATATACATATACACACATACATATATTATACATCTATACACATATATATATACATATATATATATTCATTGGGAGAGAGATAGAGAAGAAGAAGAACAAGAAGAAGAAGAAGAAGAGGAGAAAGAGAAGGAGAGACAGAGAGAGGAGGCAGAGGCACAAAGGAGAGAGAGAGAGGAGCTACCATTAAATCTTCGTAAGCTTAAAGCTTTGCCAAACGCGTCCTTAGCAACCTAGGTGAGTTTTTACTCACTCGATCTCTTTACTATGATGTTTTACGAGTTTTTGGTATGTTTAGGAGTATTAAAACGTCCCTAAGACGTTCATTTATGTGTTGTATAGAATCTGCTGGAGAAGACAACTTTCGAGCGATCGAGCAGAGCTCAATCGATCTAAGGTTCAATCGATCGAACAGCTTTCGATCGATCGAACTTCATTATCCCTCAATCGATCGAAATGGTTTCAATCGATCGAGACATGCAGAACATGGGTTGTTTCTTTAGTTTATTTTATATGAGGTTCGAATACTCGATTCACGATTCGGACTTCTATTATGCGATTGTGGGTTAATCGGGGAGAATGTGACAACACAGATAAGTATGATTAAGAATAATGGATTAATATAGTGACGTTAGATAATATGCGGTTCATGTCTGAGTTCGATATCCGTTTATTTCAATCAGAGTAGTCAGGCCACATGGGAAGTCATGTATCGGTTTTAGTGCTGAGTTTAAGTAGGTTTGATAAGTCCTGGAAATGGTACGTGGGCGGACGCCTGGTCATGATATGCTTTCGCATGCGGTGGATGGTATATATCCTTAATGAGCAGCGAGAAGTGGGCAGGACCATGTAGTCCTAAGGTAGCCAGATGATCGACGATATATCCTTAACGAGCGGTGGATGGTTTATATCCTTAACGAGCGGTGGATGGGTGATCACTGGTATACTACGAGAAGTCGTGGCAATAGATTTGATATGCTGTTGTTCAAAGCGTTATATCCCTGACATGCGGTGGATGGTTTATATCTTTAACGAGCGGGGGATGGACTGACGTGGTGTCCATGATGTGGTGGATGGTTTATATCCTTAACGAGCAAATGGACAGAATAATGGTATGTCTACATATGTTAAACGGTTGAGTCTGTTCTTCCTAGACAGAGTATGTTGATGTGTCGATCCGAGGATAATAAGACGATAAGGGTTGAGTTGCGATGTTGAAATACAGAGAAGATCTTTTGTACTAAAACTATATCTTAGACATTCAATAACTTGTTATACGTTATAGCATTGATACCCTGTGAGTTTCTATTCACTCAGCTCTCAGTAAGCTGACGGCCGTTATTGCCTGGACATTCCCCGTCCAGATTTCCCTGCCCCTTTCAATACAGATAGTGGAGCTTACAACAGCGGTTACTACCCCGAAGGGAATTATGCAGAGGATGGCCCCACTGATGCCGATTACGCTGGAGAAGGAGGTTACGCTGATGTTTATCCTTATGCTAGTTGAAGACTGAAGATGTTATAGTTAGTTTATATTCCAGTTATTTCTGTTGAACTCTGTTGTACTTTGTAGTTAACGGGTACTTGGGCATATGTTGTCTCCAGACCTGTTGTGATCCTGTGGACCATACTCTGATGTTTGTAATAGATAGAATTGTTTATATTTCAGTTTTTTGTTGTTCCTGTTTGGACTAGTACTGTGTGGTGTGGATGTTAGTGACTTTCACTTGTCATTCCCTATGGACCCATAAAGGAAATTTATTTTTCTCTATTTATGCTGCTCCGGGGCATGACAGGTTTTTTTGGTATCAGAGTTTGAGGTTCTGATATTGTTGTTCACTATCCGTCCCACGCCATCTGTTTCTAGTATTTAAGATTACCTGAGATGAGATATGAGTTTAAGATAAGTTCTTCTTCCTGACGATAGATAGTTTCCTTTACAGGATAACATGGATCCAGAGTTCCATCAGTTTGTTACCGATGCTTACGGAGGACACGTGATCCATGGGGATACCGTGGAGCCAGCCGACCCAGAGTTTTATCGTGAGCGTGTGTGCCAGATATCTAGTAGGCATTTGGAGGAGGACATGTGGAGAGCGCTTTACGTGACCGGGAGGACTCACCCAACGCAGATGCGTATGGATGCTTACCATACTGCGAGGATTGGTAGAGACATTTGTCAGGAGATATTATGGTTAGTTCAGAGTAAGCCCGAGATGGATGAGATTGAGTTGAGAGCCATCGTAGCCGGTCCACCAGAGCCTGTAGCTGCACCAGCGCCAGCAGTAGTCCCACCATCACCGGTACCCGATGTACCAGTTCCAGAGCCTGAGCCAATTTAGGAGGATGAGGACCCAGAGCCAGGGGATGAGCATCCCGATGAGGACATGGACGGAGATGGAGAGGAGGAGTCGATAGATGATGAGGACCCAGTAAAGGATGAGCATGCAGATGATGCAGTCGAGGATGACCCCGAGGAGCCAGAACTTGAGCCAGAGGATCCAGTACCAGACCCAGAGGCTATTGAGGCAGACATAGTAGTAGATGAGGATGCACCCGACGAGGAGGTAGTTGTGCCAGAGGTACCCGTTGTGCTTCAGATACCAGCCGGACCGATTATGCATATGGCAGCTATGGCCGATATGGCAGTAGGATGGATAGCCCAGATGGTAGCACAACCAGCGGATTTTGTTATGGGAGAGGTTGCGATAGCAGGAGCTCTTGAGATAGCCGATGGATTTGCCGCAGTAGCAGTTGATGTCGCCAATCAGGCAATAGCAGACGTGATAGAGGACGATGACGCAGAGGAGATAGAGGATTGGGATATAGGGTAGTAGTCGGAGATCTTGTCGCACCTATTGAGGATGATCCACTCGAGGAGATGGATATCGATTCAGAGGATGAGGCACCACCAGCAGGATCAGACGCTGACGACTTTTGAGTCAGGACCTGCAGGGTTTAGTTTTTGTTAGTTTTATCAGGATATGTTGTCCACCAGATATTTTTGGGAGCTTGAGAGATAGCTATTTGACCATAGCTTTGTATAGATATTAACAGTAGTATTGCATAGTTGACCTTAGTACTGTTTTAGCATTGTCCCACGTGGTACACAGTTTGATTTGTGTGTACTATGCGGTACATCTTTTGGTATATATATACGAGTAGTACTTGTTTATATTTATTGTAGGTTGTTTGATGTGTTTGATTTCTAGAACTATTAGCCCTTGTTGCTTCTCGTTCTATCTTGATTTCGTTTCTACGAGAAGACTTTCAGCTGATCAATATGTCTCTTGTAGGCAATACTCGCTGTCATCATAGTAGGACCCTTGAGAAATCACCAAGCACGTAATGGAGCACCTATTCCGGAAGGGATGGATCCAACGGGAATTTTTAAAGCATTTATGCAAAGGATGGAGCATGTGGGGGATACTTATAATCAATCGATTCACCAGAGACCTATTGCACCACCGCCACCGAGACAGACTGGAGATAAGTTGTTAGCAAATTTTCGTGGGTTACGTCCAGAGAAGTTCGATGGACTAACAGAACCATGGAAAGCAGAACAATGGATAAGAGAGATGGAGTTGATATTCGAAGCATTGGAATGCAGTGAACAAGAGAAGCGTCGCCTTGCTACATTTCAGCTCACTTATGCCACCGCTGATTGGTGGGAAGCTGAGCGAGCCACTATTGGGATTGATGCTGCTAGAGTTATGTCGTGGGAGACATTCAAGGGCAGATTTTTGGAAAAGTATTTCCCAGAAGACGAAAGAGATCAACAAGAGAAGAACTTTCTCAATCTGGTTCAAGGAGGATGGACTGTCAGGGAATATACAACACAGTTCGAGCGTCTATCCAGATTTGCTCAGCATATGATAGACACTCCACAGAAGAAGGTGAAGAGATTTCACCAAGGATTGAATCCCCACCTCAGGCATATGATGGTTGGTCATCTGAACCAAACATATGAGGAGATTGTCAGATTTGCTGCGGGATTAGAGAATGATGCTTATCCCGCACCACAACCACAGATGAATCGACCTCAGCCATCAAGAGGGTTTCAGCAAAGGAATTTCTATAACCTGCCGCCAAGGAATACTCAAGGTTGGAGACCACAGGGAAATTTCCAAGGTAACAAGAGAACCTGGGAAGGAACCAGAAAGCCACATCAGGGCCATACTCGACCCCAGCAATATCACCAGCAAGGACCACAGCCTCAAGCACTGCTGACAGCGCCGCCGAGCAATAGTGGAGGATGTTTTAATTGCGGAAAGCCAGGGCACATTGCAAAGTTTTGCACGACTTCCAGGGTTAACCACCGACTAGGAGCTAACTGCCGGAATTGCAACAAGCCGGGACATCTAAGTAAGGATTGTCGTGCACCTCGCGGAGGGTACTATGGAGCATCGATTCAAGGGATACAAGGACCTCCAGATCAGACAAGGATGAATGCTATTATCCCAGGAGAAGTAGGCTTTAATGCTGAGGAGCAGCAACATTTGGAAGGTACGCTTGTACTCTTTCATAGTCCAGTTAAAGCTTTATTTGATACTGGAGCTGCACGCTCATTTATTGCTGTTAAGATTGTACGTCAATTGGGTTTAGAACCCCAGACACTTGAACCAACACTGAATGTTGTGTCACCTTTGGGAGTGACAGTTAAGTTGAGTAAAGTGTGTAAAGATTGCCCATTGACCTTGGGAGATAGGAATCTGCCAGCAGACTTGGCAGTTTTGTCGATGTCAGAATTCGACATTATCCTAGGGATGGATTGGTTAACTAAGTACAGTGCCAATCTAGATTGCCCTACTAGAACGATTGTATTTCCAACACGGGGAAAGCCGACGATCAGATTTCAGTGTCAGCTAACGAGCGATATGTTTCTGACAAGTGGTTTAGCTACGATCAGTAGTACGAGTACGGAGCTCAAGATGGATCAGATTCCTACCGTACAAGACTTTCAGGATGTATTTCAGGATATTAAAGGACTTCCACCGAAAAGAGAAATAGACTTCTGTGTGGAATTAGTACCTGGTACATTGTCGATATCTAAGACTCCATATAGGATGGCACCAACGGAGATGTTGGAACTAAAGAAGCAAGTTCAGGAACTTGAAGATTTAGGATTCGTTCGCCCGAGTACGTCACCTTGGGGAGCACCAGTCTTGTTTGTGAAGAAGAAGGACGGAACATTTCGACTCTGTATAAACTACCGGGAGTTGAACAAGGTAACGATCAAGAATAGATACCCGCTACCTCGGATAGACGACCTATTCGACCAGTTACAAGGATCAAGGATCTTTTCCAAGATTGATTTACGTTCGGGATATCACCAATTATTAGTTCGACCAGAGGATGTATCGAAGACTGCCTTCAGGACAAGATACGGGCATTATGAGTTTCTAGTTATGCCTTTTGGACTGACGAATGCGCCAACAGTATTTATGGACTTGATGAATAGAGTATTCAGACTATATTTGGATCAATTCATCATAGTGTTCATCGACGACATTCTAATCTACTCCAAGACGGAGGAAGACCACGAGGAGCATTTACGGATTGCCTTACAGACACTTCGAGATAGCAAGTTGTATGCAAAGTTCAGCAAGTGTGAATTTTGGCTACAGGAGGTCAAATTCTTGGGACATGTTATATTTCAAGACGGTATCTCAGTAGACTCATCTAAGATTGATGCAGTCTTAGGCTGGAATAGACCGACTAATGCAACGGAAGTCAGGAGTTTTCTTGGTTTAGCAGTATACTACAGAAGATTTGTGGAAGGATTCGCCAAGTTAGCAGGACCTTTGATGAATTTAACCAGGAAGGAGACAAAGTATGAATGGACCGACAAGCATGAGGGTGCATTTCAGGAGTTTAAAGAGAGATTGACTTCTGCGCCGGTACTTGCGATACCTAAGAGTGGAGAAAGGTATGTGATCTACAGTGACGCATCACACCAAGGACTTGGATGTATGCTTATGCAAGACAGAAACGTTATCGCATACGGATCAAGACAATTGAAGGTACATGAGAAGAATTATCCTACGCATGATTTGGAATTGGCAGCAATAGTGTTTGCATTGAAAATTTGGAGACACTATCTCTATGGAGAAAAGTTTGATCTATTTTTCGATCATAAGAGCTTGAAGTATTTGTTCTCTCAGAAGGAGTTGAACATGCGACAACGAAGATGGATGGAGTTACTCAAGGACTATGACTTTTCATTGCAATACCATCCAGGTAAAGCAAATGTTGTAGCCGATGCTTTGAGCCGTAAACCTCGACTAGTGATTGCTGCATTACTAATTCAAGAATGGAAAGCGTTGGAGATGTTAGCTGAATTCGAGCTTCAGCCAGTGGAACCAATGGAAAGGCAACATTTTGGATGTCTTATGGTACAACCAACTTTGATCAGCCGGATCATAGCAGCTCAACAAACAGCAGAAGATTTGAAGTTATGGTTCGCCAAGATGTCAGCTAAAGAACCAGAAGTCTGGAGTATAAGTACAGACGGAGCCTTACGATGTAAAGGTAGACTCTGTGTACCTGACAAGGAAAATCTCCGGAAAGAAATCTTGGATGAAGCTCATAAGTCACGGATGACGATTCATCCAGGAGGTACAAAGATGTATAAGGATTTGAAGAGGAATTTATGGTGGGAAGGAATGAAGCGAGGAGTGGCTGAGTATGTTTCTCAGTGTCTTACTTGTAAACAAGTAAAGGCAGAACATCAGAAACCACCTGGACTTCTACAGCCGTTACCAATTCCTTAATGGAAATGGGAGCATATCACAATGGATTTTGTGGTAGGATTGCCGAAGTCACAGTAGAACCACGACGCTATTTGGGTAATCG
The DNA here is from genome assembly GCA_033977485.1 of Hydrangea macrophylla. Lineage (NCBI taxonomy): Eukaryota > Viridiplantae > Streptophyta > Magnoliopsida > Cornales > Hydrangeaceae > Hydrangea > Hydrangea macrophylla. The sequence continues at coordinate 104,520 of CM066986.1, read as the reverse complement.
TGGATCGACTTACGAAGATGGCACATTTTATCGCCTACAGTATGACGTATTCAGTGGAACGTTTGAGCCGGATGTATCTACAGCACATAGTACGGTTACACGGAGTACCTATTTCTATTGTATCCAATCGAGATTCGCATTTCACTGCAGAATTCTGGAAAAGTCTCCAGACAGCAATGGGAACAACATTGAACTTGAGTTCAGCTTTTCATCCGCAGACTGATGGGCAAACTGAACGAGTTAATCAAGTAATGGAGGACATGTTACGTGCTTGTGTCATTGATTTTGAGAATTCTTGGGAGACACACCTGCCGTTAATCGAGTTCGCTTACAACAACAGTTATCATTCGAGCATAGAGATGGCACCGTTTGAAGCTTTGTATGGAAGACCTTGCCGATCGCCGTTATATTGGACCGAAGTCGGAGATACTCAACTTCTTGGACCAGAAATGGTACGAGAGACCAGTGAGAAGATCCGAATTGTACGTGAGAAGATGAAGACAACTCAGACCCGACACAAGAGTTATGCTGACAAGCGACGCAAAGATTTGGAGTTTGTAATCGGAGATCATGTGCTACTCAAAGTTTTGCTTGTTCGAGGAATCGTTAGATTTGGTCAGAAGAGAGGCAAGTTATCACCGCGTTTCATCGGACCATTCGAGATTCTAGAACGTGTTGGAAAGGTTGCTTATCGACTTGCATTGCCGCCAAAGATGTCAGGAGTGCACAACGTTTTTCACATCAGTATGCTGAGGATGTATGCTCATAACCCAGCGCACGAGATCAACTTCGAGGATATTGAAGTCAACGATAACGTTATGTTCAACGAAGGACCGGTATGCAATTTAGATCATGGAATCAAGAAGCTCAGAAATAAGGAGATTCCGTTAGTCAAGATCCAGTGGAAGCATCATGATGAAGGAGAAGCTTCGTGGGAGCTAGAGTCAGAGATGCGTGAGAAATTTCCATTTTTGTTTTAAACTCTGTATGTTTTCGATTTCGAGGACAAAATCTTTTGTTGGGTGGTGGATGATGTAATACCCTGTATTTTCAATAAATATTTAATGCAGAGAGATTCTATATACTTCCTTTGACCATTCTTGAAATTCAATCTTCGACCGATCGAACTGCTTTCGATCGATTGAGCATCTTCATAGTTCAAGCGATCGAACCTTGTTCAATCGATCGAAACTCTACCGACCTGAATTTAATACGTGGTCCCCACTTCAATCGATCAAACCCTTTTCAATCGATCAAACCTGGCCAAACTAAGTTCGATCGATCGAGAATCCTTCAATCGATCGAGAGTGCAATTATCAGAATTCCAGTTTCTGCGCAAATGATGCCACCTGCACCCCTTTTCTCCTATATATACATTAGTCTCGTGGGTGTTGTGTGTTTGCTGAAATTGTGAGAGTTGAGAGAGGATTTTGAGTGTGTATTTATATACATAAACACACATACATATATTATACATCTATACACATATATATATACATATATATTCATTGGGAGAGAGATAGAGAAGAAGAAGAACAAGAAGAAGAACAAGAAGAGGAGGAGAAAGAGAAGGAGAGACAGAGAGAGGAGGCAGAGGCACAAAGGAGAGAGAGAGGAGCTACCATTAAATCTTCGTAAGCTTAAAGCTTTGCCAAACGCGTCCTTAGCAACCTAGGTGAGTTTTTACTCACTCGATCTCTTTACTATGATGTTTTACGAGTTTTTGGTATGTTTAGGAGTATTAAAACGTCCCTAAGACGTTCATTTATGTGCTGTATAGAATCTGCTGAAGAAGACAACTTTCGAGCGATCGAGCAGAGCTCAATCGATCTAAGGTTCAATCGATCGAACAGCTTTCGATCGATCAAACTTCATTATCCCTCAATCGATCGAAATGGTTTCAATCGATCGAGACATGCAGAACATGGGTTGTTTCTTTAGTTTATTTTATATGAGGTTCGAATACTCGATTCACGATTCGGACTTCTATTATGCGATTGTGGGTTAATCGGGGAGAATGTGACAACACAGATAAGTATGATTAAGAATAATGGATTAATACAGTGACGTTAGATAATATGCGGTTCATGTCTGAGTTCGATATCCGTTTATTTCAATCAGAGTAGTCAGGCCACATGGGAAGTCATGTATCGGTTTTAGTGTTGAGTTTAAGTAGGTTTGATAAGTCCTGGAAATGATACATGGGCGGACGCCTGGTCATGATATGCTTTCGCATGCGATGGATGGTATGTATCCTTAACGAGCAGCGAGAAGTGGGCAGGACCATGTAGTCCTAAGGTAGCCAGATGATCGACGATATATCCTTAACGAGCGGTGGATGGTTTATACCCTTAACGAGCGGTGGATGGGTGATCACTGGTATACTACGAGAAGTCGTGGCAATAGATTTGATATGCTGTTGTTCAAAGCGTTATATCCCTGACATGCGGTGGATGGTTTATATCTTTAACGAGCGGGGGATGGACTGACGTGGTGTCCATGATGTGGTGGATGGTTTATATCCTTAACGAGCAAATGGACAGAATAATGGTATGTCTACATATGTTAAACGGTTGAGTCTGTTCTTCCTAGACAGAGTATGTTGATGTGTCGATCCGAGGATAATAAGACGATAAGGGTTGAGTTGCGATGTTGAAATACAGAGAAGATCTTTTGTACTAAAACTATATCTTAGACATTCAATAACTTGTTATACGTTATAGCATTGATACCCTGTGAGTTTCTATTCACTCAGCTCTCAGTAAGCTGACGGCCGTTATTGCCTGGACATTCCCCGTCCAGATTTCCCTGCCCCTTTCAATACAGATAGTGGAGCTTACAACAGCGGTTACTACCCCGAAGGGAATTATGCAGAGGATGGCCCCACTGATGCCGATTACGCTGGAGAATGAGGTTACGCTGATGTTTATCCTTATGCCAGTTGAAGACTGAAGATGTTATAGTTAGTTTATATTCCAGTTATTTCTGTTGAACTCTGTTGTGCTTTGTAGTTAACGGGTACTTGGGCATATGTTGTCTGCAAACCTATTATGATCCTGTGGACCATACTCTGATGTTTGTAATAGATAGAATTGTTTATATTTCAGTTGTTTACTGTTCCTGGTTGGACTAGTACTGTGTGGTGTGGATGTTAGTGACTTTCACTTGTCATTCCCTATGGACCCATAAAGGGAATTTAATTTTCTCTATTTATGCTGCTCCGGGGCGTGACAATACTCAAATCCCAGTAATACCCCATGGGAGTTGGGATCGGAGTGGGAGTTAGTATTTCGTTAGGAGACACATGGGATATATGTATATGTTGAACCATGGATGGGTGGCCAAGGTGGTGAACATAAAGTGTAATTCGATAAAATACTTTGTGGTGTTTTATTCATGCTTTCAGAAGTTTGAATTATGTTTAATTACCTCTTGTTGTGGTAAAATTGTAGAAAGTTATGAATGCTTAATAATTGACTTTTCTACTAATTTTTGTGTTATAATCGTTGTGCATGAGTTTGAATGTGATAAAATCATAGACTGTGTGTCTTAAGTTTTGAATTGTGTTTGGAGGATTTTGTGAACCTATACTGTTGTTGAACTATGAGGTTGGATGGTACTATGATTGACTCTTGGATGGTTATGGACTTTAATTCAAAAAGTATGATGGGTATGATTAGAACTGTGATAACCATATTTTGCAGGATGGTGGGCCCACTAACTTTTATGCAGGGCTGGCTCACCATCGATTTTCGATGGGTAAGTATTCAATTGGTATTATTTGGGTTTGGAACCACTGCCACCACATTAAAGGAAACTACCCCTCTGTCCTGAAATGTGTGTGGAACTACTGTTCTAACCCAACAGGGATTCTGTGTGATAGCGTTGTTTATTTTCTGTGTGACGATAATGTATGATGTGAAGTGGTTATATTTTCTTTGTGAGTATTTTTGACAGTCTATGGGACACCGTTGTTCCCTAAGACCCGTTTTATATTTTTGGTTAACTCATACTAGTATTTTATATACTGACCCGGGTGCGTAATGCACTTGAGACGTTCCGATATGAAACGTAGTCAAATGTATGTGCAGGTTTAGTAATGGAGGAGAGATTGCTGTTGTCTGTGTGAAGAGATTGCTGCTGTGCAGTTTCTTGTCAGAGTTGTAATTATTTTTTCTATTGTACTTGCTTTTTTATTTCTGGCGTGTAAGCCATTTTTATGATATTATAGTATGGATTGTATTATTGAGATTGGGAACGGTGTAGTGGCTCTTGACCAAAGGATGTCTAGAATTTATTTTATTTCAATTTTTTTATTTCTGCGGATGTCTAGGATGTCTAGAATTTATTTTATTTTAATGAAAATAGTGTCTTTTTTAAAAAAAAATTGAAAAGGGAATAATATTTGCAATGGAACACTATTTCTTTAATAGTGAAAATAAATGTTTGGGAATACAAGTTTAATAATCAAGAGTTTTATTTAAAACAAGATCATGTGTTTTCATTTATTGGATATTAAATTTTATTTTCAATATAATCATTTGTCAACCTGTGTAAGGATGTCACCCTTGTGGTTTTGGCAATTGAATATTAGTCCGGATACATGCTCTGGATTGAATATTTGGTTGTGCCCAAATCGGGGTGTGACAACATGTTTGTGGACGATTTATTTGGAGAACATGTGATTCAAGGGAACATAGTCGCGCCAGTTATTCCGGATATATATCATAGTCATATTTGCTAGACAGCCTGTCATTACTTAGAAGAGAAGATGTGTGTAGCTCTTTATGTCAATGGACTGACTCACTCGACAGAGATACGCATGAATGCGTATTATTACACTAGGACCCGGGAGGCGATATACCAGGAGATGATCTGATTGATCTAAAGTAAGGAGGAGATGGATGCGATCGAGTTACGAGCCATTCTAGTAGGACCTATTCAACCAGAGCTTGTAATTGCTCCAGCAAAGGCAGCACCACCATCACCGGTACCCGATGTACCAGTGCCAGAGCCACAGGATCAGCCCGAGGTGCTAGAGCCATTAGAGCCCCAGCAGATAGGAGATGATGAGAACACAGCAGAGGATCCAAAGCCAGAGGATGAGGACGATAAGGATATGTGTCACACTCGTCGTGGGAAAATTATTTGTTTTAAATTACATAATTGAATTTCAAGAATTTTCAATGTTATTTGAAAACTGAGATGAGTGATTGACTGTGGTCAATAGAAGGTGTCAGGTGAGGACACGGTGATTCGAAAATCATAAGAACATTGACGTGATTAAATGACATTTATATGATCTAAATGTTATTTGAGTTATCTGGTATATGTAAATAGTGCAATATACCTGTGTAGTGTAATTTTTGATAGTTTTGATCTTGTTTAAGATCATATTAATTTGATTGATTAGAGATAACCTAGGTAATACATTGCATAAAAGGTAGGTTATCTAGAAATTCCACGAAATTAATTTTCGAAACGTAATTACGGCGAAAAATGGAACTTAGACGAAAACTTTTATAATTTAAGGTTTTCACTTATGAAGTAATAATTTGGACATGTGCAACGTTGCGGGGATAATTAGAAGTTTTGGAAACTCGTGGGGAGGTAAACATAATTTTTGAAAGTTGGCCTATAAATAGAGGTGGCAAGATATTTTCATTTTACAACTTTTCTATATTGAATTCAAGAGAGGGGATTTGTGGCTTAGAGCTCTCCGGCACAAATCGACGGACTTCTGCCCGTTTAAATTCAACCAAATTTCATATTTGGATTCCCCGAGATAAGAGCTACGTTTTGATACCTCTTAGGCCACGTTTGGCTAAGTTTTTATAAAATACTAATTCTAGGAATTTGGTGACAACATGGGAATACTTGTAGGAATTAATTTTAATTGGAGATTCGACATTTAATCGGGCTACTAGTACTTCTCTCAAAGTTATAGGACAATAGCTCAAGGTATGAATTTCTAGCCTATGTTGTATAGGAAAATTTACATATTTTGATTATCAAAGTTGAAATTGTGATCCGGGCAAAATTCATGTATTAGTATTAGGCCCGTTAATTATGCACGCGACAAATCATAAAAAGCATGTCTAGTTGTTTACATGAGCATGTTATATGTCTATGTGGGTCAAAGGGAAGTTTTATACAAATTCATGCCGGAGTAAGCTTCTCGATGTTTGAGAATTTAGTAGCGATGGCTACTGTGCATGGTTGAAGGCTTGGACTTGCCAGGGCACTTGGGGATGCAATGGTTGTAGGCTTGGACTAGCCATTGACATCGCGGTTTAAGGGTTGGACTTGCTGTTATCGGATGAATGCGTATTTTCTCCCTAGAGACTATTTGATGTGAATATGATGTTGAAGCATGATTTATTATATATGCACATGTTAGAAATTGTGCACTCAGCATATAGCTGAGAAGTGGAGCTTTACTTCATTGCAGGTGATAAAAATAAAGGCAAGAAGAAGATAGAAGAGTGAGCCAGACAGGAATGTCGGGGATCCTCTTGTACATGTTTTTGATTTACATTTCAGTGTCGTAAAATATGTTTTTAAGGAACTAGACTACGTTTATTGTAACTCGGGAACCATGGAATGGTTCTGTAATGTTGTAATAGGTAAAAAAACTTCTTTTGGTTATATTGTAATGAGTCCAAACTCATGGATTTCATGTTTTGAATGCTTAATTCGTTAAATTCATATATTGAAGGAATGTAATAGTACTTTTGTGTATTAATCCAAACAAGCCTTAACTTGTTTCGTTTCTGTTCTTTTTCAAGGATTAATAAGATGGTTATATGTTCTTGCAATCTTGATTGACTTGAGAAGTTTGGATAAAGTTTGGGGAGTTTTGGAAGTTGCAAAGTATGAGGTTGAATGGATCCTTAGCCAAAATTCTACTGCTAGAAGGAATTCTGCTAAAGCGTCATTCGACCGATCGAACGAGGCAACTCGACCGGTCGAAATGACCCTGCATAAAATCTTTTCTACCCCTTCCGGAAAATATTTAAATGTTTTGGTTGGTTCTTTGGGTACCTTTAGAGCTCCTTTTTTGTCCCGCCCCGGAGCAGCATAAATAGAGAAAACTAAATTTCCTTTATGGGTCCATAGGGAATGACAAGTGAAAGTCACTATCTATCAACACCACATAGTACTAGTCCACAAGACAACCGGAATAGTAATAACATCAACTGAAATATAAAACGATTCTAACTATTATAAATCATCAGAGTGTGGTCCACAAGATCACAACAGGTCTGGAGACAACATATGCCCAAGTACTTGTTAACTAAATAAGTCCAACGGTAATATAAAGCTTAAAACATAAACTAGATAAACTATCTTCAGATCTTCAGCTGGCGTAAGGGTAATCGTCAGCATAGTAGCCTTCTTTAGTATAACCGGCATCAGTGGGGCCATCCACTGCATATTCCCCTTTAGGGTAGTAACCATCGTCGTAAGCTCCATTATCTGTATTAAAAGGGACATGGTAATCTGGAAGGGGAATGTCCAGGCAATAACGGCCGTTAGCTTACTGCGAGCTGAGTGAATAGAAACTCACAGGGTATCAATAATATAACGTATAACAAGTTATTGAAGCGTCTAAGATATAGTTCTACTAAATAATATCTTCTCTGTATTCCAATATCGTAACTCCACCCTTATTGTCTTTTTATCCGGAGACCGATAATCAACATGATCACTAGCCACTCGACTGAAAGAACAGACTCAATCGTTTCACATATATAGACATACCATCATTCTGTCCATTACTCGTTAAGGATATAAACCATCCACCGCAATCATGGACACCACGTCAGTCCATCCCCCGCTCGTTAAGGATATAAACCATCCACCGCATGTCAGGGATACAACGCTTTGAACAACAACATATCAAATCTAATGCCACGACTCCTCGTATTATACCAGTGATCCCCATCCACCGCTCGTTAAGGATATAAACCATCCACCGCTCGTTAAGGATATAACATGGATCATCTGGCTATCTTAGGACTACATGGTCCTGCCCACTGCTCGTTAAGGATATAAACCATCTACCGCATGTGAAAGCATATCATGACCAAGTGTCCACCCACGTACCATTTCCAGAACTTATCAAACCTAATTAAACTCAGTATTACTATTGATACATGACTTCCCATGTGGCCTGACTACTCTGATTGAAATAACGGATATCGAACTCAAACATGAACCGCATATTATCTAACGTCATTATGTTAATCCATTATTATTAATCATCCTTATCTGTGTTGTCACATTATCCCTGATCTACCGAAAATCGTATAATAGAAGTCTGAATCGTGAATCGAGTATTCAAACCTTATATATAATAAACTAAAGAACTAAACTATGTACTGTATGTCTTGATCGATTGAAATCATTTCGATCGATCGAGGAAAAATAATGTTCGAGCGATCAAAGTATCTTCGATCGATTGAGCTCTGCTCAATCGCTCGAGAATCGTCTTCTCCAGCAGATTCTGAACAGCATATAAATATAAGCGTCTTCGGGACGTTTTAAATACATCTAAACATATCAAAAAGCTTTTAAACATTATAATAAAGATACCAAGTGAGTAAAAACTCACTTATGGTGCATTTGGCTTGAGCTTGAACTCCCGAGCTTTAATGGTGGCTCCTCTTTTCTCTCTCTCCTCTGCCTCCTTCTCTTTCTCTCCTTCTTCTCCTTCTTTTCTTCTGATTCTCCTTCTTTTCCTTTGCCTTTTGTCTCTCTCTATGACAGTGTATATATATATATATATATCTATGTGTGTGTATACATATGTGTGTGGATTGTGTGAATATATATATATATAACAACCACAAACACAAACTCTCCCTCTCAAACTCTCAAGGTTCAGCCAACCCTTACAACACACGAGCACAATCATATATATAAAGGGGGATGGGTACAGGTGGCTGGTTTTGCACAGAAACTGGAATCCTGATGATTACAAGTGCGATTGATCGAAAGGAATTCGATCGCTCGAGATCAGATCGGTTTGGTTTGATCAATTGAAGAAAGTTTAATTGATTAAAGTGGGGACCACATATTAAATTCAGGTCGGCAGGGTTTCGATCGATTGAACAAGGTTCGATCGCGTGAATTTTAAGGATGTTCGATCGCTCGAACATACTTCGATCGATCGAAGATGAAATTTCAAGTATGACCAAGGGAAGTATATAGAATCTCTGTGCATAAATAAATATTGAAAATACAGGGTATTGCATTTTTAACATAAATTCATTCGTTTCAAAATATAATTACGTTTTCAATTTTATACGGATTTTATAACTTGGAGGGTATTGTTTCCAAATGTTTTGAATACTCAATGTTGTTTTAAGTTCCTTTTCCGCTGCTATAATCTTTTAAATGAATTGGATGAGCCTTGGTGGCATGCTAAGTGTCATATTTCTGCCCGTAGTAGGATGGGTCGTGACAATATGGATGAGAATCCAGCCGAGGAGGAGCCTATAGATGATGACGAGGAGCTGGAGCATGCACCAGAGGAGGAGGCCGAGGCGGAGCCAGAGGATCCAGAGCCAGTAGATATGGATGCCGTAGTTGGTGAGGATGTTGCGGTAGCTGAGGGAGATGAGGCTGTAGAGGATGAGGAGCCGGAGGAGGTATTTGTACTAGTTGTTGTCACGACCCATCCCACTACACGTGGAAATAGGACACGTGGCACGCCACCAAGGCTCGTCCAACATCATCTAATATTACGCAGCGGAAAGAATCTCTTTAAAACAACCCTGGTAGTTTAAAACTTAGGAAACATTCCCCTCTGAGTTGTAAAATACATGAAATCAGAGTTATAAAAAGTTTTGTTCCATTGAAAATGTTCAAAAGAATCCATTTCAAAAATACAAAGGTTCAGTCGACTGCACAGTCGACTGTAATAGGGTCCAGTCGACTGCTCAGTCGACGGTGTCAAGCAGAACCATAAATACATCATATTGCAAAGGGGTCCAGTCGACTGATCTGGGACCCAGTCGACTGCTTTTCAATTTAATAGAAGCAGTAGCTAAAATCTACAGTGTTCAGTCGACTGTCCAAAGGGTCCAGTCGACTGCTTTTCTTACTATTCACTTTCAGTGTCTCAAACCCACGAGAACCAGTCGACTGACCCTGGGTCCAGTCGACTGCTCCCCTGCTGGGCAGCCCTGTGATGAAATTTAACAAGTCCTACTACTCAATACCAACAACAAACGCAACCAACACCAATTCCAACATGCCAGAATTAACTACAGACGTTCCAATACAAGATTACAATACTATGAAACGAATCTATGGTTCTATTACAACACATTATTACAATACCCCATCCTTATACAAGTTTAGGATTTAAACACAAAAACATATACAAGGAGATTCCCCGGCGTTCATCGGCCTCACTCAACACACTTCTTCTTGTCTTTCTTCTTACCTGCAATGGAGTACATCTCCACTGCTCAGCTATATGCTGAGCGTACAATTCTAAATGTATGCTTATATGACAGTTCATGGTTTAAGCATCTAAAACACATAAAAATAGTCTCTAGGGTGAGTGGTACGCATTCATCCGGTAGCAGCAAGTCCAAGCCTTAAACCGCGATGTCAATGGCAAGTCCAAGCCTACAACCATTACATCCCACAAGTGCCATGGCAAGTCCAAGCCTACAACCATGCACAGTAGCCGTCGCTACCAAAATTCTCAAACATCGAGAAGCTTACTCCGGCATGAATTTGCACCAAACTCCCCTTTGACCCAAGTAGACACATAACATGCTCACATAAACAGTTATACGTGCTTTTATCATAATTTCACGTGCATAATTAACGGGCCTAACTAACACATGAATTTCGCCCGGATCCAAGAATATCAAAAGTGATGTCCAAAACATGAAAATCCATATATTTCATAGATCAAGAATTCATACCTCGTGCGAATCTCTTCAAACTTTGAAGGATTGACTAGGAGGCTAAATAAACGTCGGATTTCGAATTTGGTACGATTCCTACAAGTTTATACCTGTTTTTCCCAAAAGTCCAAAATTTAGATTTTTACAAAACTTGGCCAAACACGGCCTAAGTAGTATCAAAACGTAGGTCTTACCTCCACGAGTTTAAATCTGAAATCTGGAGAAAATCTGACAGACGGAAGGTTGTCAAACGGCGTCGCAAAGCCCGTAGAACTCAATCTCCCTTCTCTCTCCTATCTCTCTAGATATTTGTGTGTTTGGATGAGATTTCAATCTCATCCTCATCTATATATAGAAAAACTCTTTGGGAATTACGTTTACCTCCCCGCAAGTTTCTCAAACTTTTAATTAACCCATGAAACTTCGCACACGTCCATTTTATGCCTTTACGAGTGAAAACTATAAAGTTCAAAAGTTTCCGACTAAGTTTCGTTTGGGTCCAAAATAACGTCCGAAAATTATATTCTGTGGAATCTCTACACAACCTACCTTTTTTTTAATAAACGTGTCACTCACATTCTCACCACAGTTCTCGAAATGATATAATCAATATCAAAGATTATCAGAATTATACTACACAGGTATAATTACTATTCACAAAATACCAGATAAAGCCAAATAACATTTAAATCACATAAATGTCATTTATACATGATCATGCAATATGAACTTCCATATTCCCGTGTCCTCACTGACACCTTACCGTTGACCACAGTCAACCACTTATCCTCAATTATCATACATCAATGATAATTCATAAAATTTCATATCATGCATGATTAAACTATGAAATTCTGGAACGGGTGTGACAGTTGTACCTGAGTTACCAGCAAGACCTATTGTATATATGGTAGCCATGGCCTAAATGGCAGCAGGATAGGTAGCTAAGATGGCCGTTCAACCAGCCGGGTTTGTTAGGAGAGGCTGCGTTAGCAGGGGCTATTGTCATAGCAGAGGGATTTGTCGCGGTAGACGTCGACGTTGCCAATCAGGCAATGGCATACATAATGGAGGACGCTGAATCAGAGATGGTTGATGATTGGGGGATTGGAGTAGTGGTTGGAGGTCTTGCCACACCTGTAGAGTATGATCCACTTGAGGAGATGGATATCGTATCAAAGGACGAGGCACCACCAGCTGGATCAGATACTGACGACTTTTTTTTTTTTTAGTGAAAAGCCCCGTTGACAGATAAAGATAGATAATATTATATGTTCGTAAACAGATAATATTCACGAAAACGATCATAGTTTTATCATTTTTTTTTGGTCTTTTGCGATGATTACTTTATTTTATTTATTTATAATATATATATATTTTTTGTCTTTCGTGTATTTCTTTGAGATCTACGTATTGGACTTGAAAATTTTACAAAAAAAAGATAAGTTATAGCCTGATTTATTTATTATCTGTCAACTTTAAACCACCATAACTTTCTCAATTCTTGGGCATTTTGGGTGATTTTTTATTTTGATTTTTTGATTTCTTATATTTTTTCAAGATCTATGCATCGATGGTGCCAGTTTTACGAAAGAAACATGCTTTTATTATATTTATGCGAAAAATGTAATTTTATATATTTGTTTAATTTTTAATTTTTTTTTTAATTATTTCATGGTCAACATTAATCTCGTTTGATAGATCTCATTTTGCTAATTTTAAAACATCAAATTTTACGTTAAATGGACTTGTAGAACAAAATTTATAGCAATTTGAAATTATTTATGTATAAAAAGATCTAGTGATTTAAAGAAAAGCAGCATGAGTTTTAAGTTGGAAGGGTTTTATTTGAGGGGCATCATTTTCCTTCTTTTCCTTTTACATTGAGTTTGGATTAAAAGAATTAGAGTGAAGAGAAGAGAACCTCATTAAGAGAAGAGAACCTCATTAAGAAGAAGAAGAGAAGAGAGGAGAAGAAAAAACATGCGTGTTCGGATGGAGAAAAGAGAAGAGAATAGAAACATACGGTTCTCTTGTTTGTTTAGCTTTCATAAGAGAAGAGAAGAGAAGTATTTAAAATCAATTTACTCTTTTACCCTTTATTAAATAACGGTAATGACACTTTCCAAGTGCAAGGAGCATGCTAGAATAAGATTAAACATTCAGGATATATTGGTCATTTTGTTAATATTTTAGAGTGACTCTATTTACACTCACCTACTTTACTCTCTACACCTGCTTACTCTTTACAACCTTCATTCTAATTTAATTTAAAATAATTTACTCTCTACACTCACCCTTCATCCCCAAATTAATCTCCATCTCTCTACACCTCCACCATCTTGTTCAACCTAAACATTCATCTTTCTACTCGATCTCACCATCTTCTATCCATTTTACTTCTTTTTTATCTCTTAAGATGATTTTTAATCTTTGTTTAGATTGTAAATTTGAGCAAGGAAATAAACCCATCTCTAGGTTCTAACTATTTTCGACATAATATTCAAATCGATTAAGAAAAAAAAAAGTTGTGGACTTTTATACGTCAATTTTAGTTGAAAGAATGGAGTACAATGGTGATTTTGGAATTGTCCAATAATGAGAAAGACCATCATGTCCAATAAACATATCAATGTATATATACATATAGATACATATACAATAGAATACATACATATGTATTGAATACATACATACAGTCCGGATCTCCGACGGACTCAAAGGGACGAATTTTGGAGCTGACCATATTTAGCAACGATTTTTTCACCTTTTGAGAAGGTTTTTCAACTGTCACAAATTTACGACGAGCGAAAAACCGTCGCAAAAGGTGAAAAAATTGTCGCTAAAGATAGTGCGCTCTAAAACCCTTCTTTTTTGGTCTACTTTACATCTTTTGTGTACATACATATATTTGTGTATATATATATAAACGTATATGTAGGACTATATATGTGTACGAATGTGTATACATATAAGTTAGGATTTCTTAAGGCAAGTGGGGGGAAGAGAGTAACTTTTTTAAAATTATTTTAATTGATTTTTTCTTAATATATAATTTTACACACAGATATAATTGTAATGAGAAAAATTCATTAAAAAGTGGGTGTATAAAGCAAAATAGGTGAGTGCAGATAGAATTTCTCAATATTATATAAACATAAAATGTGCACATAAAGTTATCTTTATATGCACATAAAGATTTGGACCATTTATTACAATAAATCCATGCCTACACACATAAAATTCACCAAAATAAATGAACAATCTTTATGTGCACAAATCATTACTCTACACTTATAGTTATCTTCTTTCTTCCATGCGTCCGTCCGTCTCTATCCACATTTCCAGCCACAAACTAAATTTCTGCCCTGTCGTGCCCTCTGTCATTGAGATTCGAGAAATAGTTCATCTCCTAAATTTTGGTTTGGCATCTGCTGGTGTGCTGTCTTATTTTGGCCATAGGTTGCAAATATCCTCTTTTGTCATTTCCGTTATTGTCACGATTGAAATGCATAGTAATAATTACAGTACTACTAATAATAATCAGTTGCCTCACAGGAAGAAGTGAGTCATAGAGTTATCTGTGGGTTGGAGAGAGAGAGAGAGAGAGAGAGTAGGGACCATGTCGATACCCAAGGAGCCGGAGCATGTGATGATGCAGAGAGGGGGTTCGGTGCTGGGCAAGAAGACCATTCTCAAGAGCGACCATTTTCCTGGCTGCCAAAACAAACGTTTGTCGCCCCAGATCGATGGTGCTCCCAATTATCGTCAGGTTCGACACCTTTCCTTTCCTTCTTTCTATCTTTCTTTCTTGTAAGATGAAGAATATTTATAGCCTCACTCTTTTATTCTCTCTGATTATTTTCTTAACCTTGCTTCGATTTATTCTGTTGGCAAAAATTGGGGAATCTATCTAGTTGTTGCATGCCACAACTAAATACAATTAGCTTTCAAAGAAGAAGTGTTGTGCTTGTTTCTTTTTTCTTATATATATCTATATAATAAGTTAGAGCGGTCTGGGACCTTTTAAATTAGCTACTTTCAATCCTAGCCATTGAGACAAGTTGAGATATTTTAAACCGTTGGATAAAAAATACTACATATTTCAAACATGTATATATTGCTTGCCTTATATATCTTTCTCTCTCATACTCCCTAATTCTCTCTCTTACCAAAGAAATCAATTTGATTTTATACACCCCTGGACCATAAGCAAAAGCTATATTACTCTTTACTCTTATTTCGTGTGTTAACTCCTACACATGCTAGACATTTACATCTACCCTCCCCCCCCCCCCCCCCCCCCCCCCCAAAGTATAAAAGCCCCGGACCATACTCTTAATTCGTGTGTTAACTCCTACACATGCAAGAGATTTACATTCACACCCCCCGAAAGTATGAAACCCCCCGGACCATAAGCAAAAGCTGCATTACTCTTTGGCAAATACTAATTACGCAGAGTATTTTTCAAAAAACAATATTACCATATTAGTAATCATATCATCATTAATTGACCTATATTAATATAGTCATTGACCTATATGACAATAAAATCATATAATCAATGAATCATATTACCATATTATAGTATAGACAGTTGCCATTTTAAAGAAAAAAACCATTAATTGCTTCTTTTTTCGGGCTCTTACTCACGTCTTTCTCTTTCTCACGTCTCTCTCTCTCTGTGCGCGCGCGCGCATCTGTGGGTTCGTGTGTAGAAGTGTGAGGTTTTATGCATGTGTTTATGAAACTTTTGAAGTGTCAATATTTTAGAGAAACCCTGTTTGGCAAAGGAAAATTTGGGACCTTACAGAAAAATAAGATGTTTCAGGTATAACAGAGACCTTGCCAGGCATTAGATGTTTCATAAACCTAAAAGACCGGAAAGCTCTTAATCATAATCTCAGGAATAGTGATACCCACTGTTTCAATTGCCAGGCATAGAGTCAGTATTATAGGAAGCTGGAATAAGCCCAACCACTGTTGCTAGAAAGAAAATATGAAATAGTATATCCTCAAAAAGGTTGGTCAAGGTTGGTGTTATCCTAAAAAGAAAAAGGCATGTAATTTAGCAGCTTTTCGATCGTGCCTGGCAATTCTTGATTGAATTTCTTTTTTTCTTTTTCTTTTTATTTTCGCTTCGTGCCCACGGGCACGGGTTATTACTAGTATATATATATATATATACTAGTTATAACCCTTGCCCAAGGGCACGAAGTGAAAGGAAAAAAAACAAAGGCTTTTTCTAAGTTTTTGAAAAGGAACAGAAAAGGAAAGCAAAACTTTTGTGATTATTTAGCCCATGTTTAGGAAGCAGCATTGCTCATTTCACTAATTGGCCCTATGGACTATATCAACCTGATAGAACTAATCAAATGACATAAAAATGGTGGAACTAATCAAACTGATAGCAAAATTTACAACCATAGTGATGGAAAAACCCATTTTCTAGATAGGCAATAGAATATAACAAATACGCTTCCTAGATTTTAAAAAAGTGCAAGTGAGAATACATTTCTTGAGACTTGAATTATGAAATCCATTGTTAAAACCCACTTCCTAAACTTCAACTTTCTGTGATTTTCCACTCATTATATCAGTTTGATTAGTTCTATGCAAGTCATTTGATCAGAGTCACGGAAAGGAAAAAAGAAAAATCTATAAAAAAAATAAACTCTATCCTAAATAATCTAGCTCAAATGCATCTTCATAGTTAATGTTTGGGAGTGATTAAGTGAGAGAGAGAGAGAGAGGAATTGGAAGGTAGGAGCAAATTCAAAACTGATTTGGTGTGTGGGATATGGAGAGAGAGAGAGAGAGAGAGAGAGAGAGAGAGAGAGAGAGACGTGAGGGATATGGGAATTTTTTTTCCTGTGATATGAGTAATGCTAATGTGAGATGTGAGAGAGAGAGATTTAATGTGATTTAATTATCAAATTACAATTAATTTGGAGGATTTTATTTACCTACTTAAATTAATTTTATTTTGGCAACAATTTCCCTATTTAAATTGATATCACTTCATATATAAGGCAATATATGTATATATACATGCACATGCGTGGTATATATATGCACTTTTGATCTGACGGTTTAAAATATCCAACTCAGTCTCAATGGTTAAGATTGAAAATTGCTAACTTGGGAGCGACCCACACCGCTCTATCTTATTATATAGATATATATATATATATATTATAATTGTGGATGCTGTTCCTTCTAGTATCTTACTTGGTTACAAACTTACAACTTACTATTTTGGACAAATTTATGATAAAATCTTTGATTCATTACATTTTGTTACTAATTTCTTCTCCTTTGTCATGCCAATTGATAGGCAGACTCATTGCATTTCCATGGTGTTGCAATTCCAACCATTGATGGGATCCGAAATGTTCTTGAGCACATTGGGGCCCGAAGAAATGCAGTGCTCTGGATCAACCTTCGTGAGGAACCGGTACAACTATTTTCACATGCTTATAACTTCAGATTTTGTAAAAGGAGTAGTTGTATTTTTGTGGCAAGGCTCACTACTACTCCCAGTGTCTCTACTCTTTGAAATGTTGAGATGTTAAAACAAGAATACCTAGAAAATTTTGACTGTCAGCAATATTTTGGACATCACGAAGAGAAGTAGAACTTTTTTTGGGTGAAATATCAAGATATGCTAGATAGTCTTATACGATGGCATCAAACGAAGTCACTTACAGATTGAGAAGGAGACAGCAAAAAAGCTTAGTCAATCTTGTGCATGTATGATGTTTTTTTTATTATTATTGTGAAACGTGCTCTCAAGCAGTCATTAATCATTCATTGACACATAAAGACTCAATTATATCTAAACTTTACTGAAACCCTCTAATTAACACACAATAACCTGTAAGCGGCTACCCTAACAAGATTACTTCATGTGGATACAGATGTGTTCCATGTTCACAATGCCATAAACTATAGACCTCATATCTTAGAACATACTTGTAGGAGACGGAGTCACCAATACTACCATTTCTCACCATTGGATGGTGTGAGTCAAAACCTATCAATTCCGTTGCCAAGAGAGCACCTTTGGATCTCATCTTCGGAATGATTTGATTGACATGATTAACTATGGCCATGCAACATATGTAGTTGAAAGAGCTCTTTAAAAATATATTGACGTACAGCTCGAGAAAGTGTCTTCTATAGCTTTCCTCGCTTCCAAAAGATATCACTTGTGCTATAACCTGAAGATACATGACAATGCTCTTCCACCAATCCTTTCGTTATCGGTGACTTCCACATCCTCTCGATTGTCTTGGTTGACCGGCTTAAAATTGGTGCTCCCCCCCCTTTATGAGTTCACAAAGAATCAAATGCAAATTCAAGCTGAGTGAGTACAATCCTACATGATCGTTTCTAAAATTAGCTTTACGTTAAGAATACGAACAGTAACCACACATGCACAACTATTTTTACGTCCTAGACCTGCTATACCTGCTCTTTATAGGACAATCAACACAAACCCTCCAACCCCATAGCACTAGGAACACTCCCAATCGAAGCAAGAGTTAAATTTACATCCTTTAGCACAGCCAACTTAGAAACGGGGTGCTCCTCATTCTCTCTCTCTCTCTCTCTCTCTCTCTCTCTCTCTCTCTCTGTCTGTGTGTGTGTGTGTGTGTATCTCCTCTCTCTTCCAATCACCAAAAGAGGTGATATCCGCCTTATTGCAACTTGAAAGTTTACACAAAGAGTAGACACTGTCATGTACATCACCATATGGGTTTTAGATCTAAATCTGAGTACAGTGAATAGACACAATAAAGTTGTGGACAGCAGTTGAATTTTCCAGTAAGAGAACAAAGTCATATCAATGGCCAACACACTACCTATGTTTAATTGGAAACATGGCATAGTATCGTTTACACTTGTTACATTAAGGCAAAAAACTTTTATACAGGAAAATGATTAAAAAAGAGTTTGTGTAGTGTTAATATATTTGGTTTCGATGTTGACCATGGTCAACAATTTGTTTAGCATTTTAAAATCATTGAAGTGTATTGGATTCAAGTGTTCCAAAATTTTTTTTTTCCCTAAGCTTTCCTTTCTTTTGCTGAAACAGGTGGTGTATATTAATGGACGTCCTTTTGTTTTGCGTGATGTGGAGAGGCCATTCTCCAATCTCGAATATACGGTATGTTATTGCCAAAAACAAGGTGTCCTCTGTAGATGACTCATTTTTTCAGTTTCTGCCAGTTACTCTTGCCGCTGTGGCACCTGTTAAGATTATGTCTTTCCTTTTGGCCCCTGGGGCTTGAAGATGTGAATATGACAAAACTTGTTATAAGCTTTAGGGGATATAATAAAAATAGAAAGGTGGTCCTGTTTATTTCCTACGACACTGCATGTCGAGTAGTTGTGCTCTTTATAGGAAGTTTCTAAGAGTTTTCCTCCAGTGTATGGAAGCAACAAATTTTCTACACTTATGGTTATTGTAGCAGAGGTGATTGACAGAGAGTTTGTGTTTTTTGTACCATCTGCTTGTTTTGATACTTTGGTAACTTTGTTGGCTTTAGTCTAAGCATACATTTAGACTTCAATGATGCCACGTTTTCCGACTCTTGATATGGTCTATGCTTATGTATTGTTTAGTATTCCACCTTGAAATAAAAGTTAAACTCGTCTCCCATGCCTCAGCAAAGAAAGTCTCTCTGCAACTTTCCAACTGCAATTGGCATAGAAACTTATATACTAGATATGTACGGAGACTAGATATTTTTTTTCCCTTCTCAATTGTAGTTATACACTCTTCCTTGGAGAATTTTGGTTCTTCCATATTGTCAGTCTTCTATCTATTCTTTTTGTAAATAGAGATTACCCAAGACAATGCACCTATGGAACACCCTGAAGATGTATCCTGCAAATATGCCACCTTCAGCTCGAAATCCTCCCCTAAGAACTGGTTGTATTGAACTCTCCCACTAGAATTTCCAATCTTATTTTCAAACCAGATACCACTTGGCCACACAAGAGAACGTATTGCAGATACTTCACTTGATATTGCAACAATTTTTGTATCTTCAGCGAATAATGTGTGGTATGATGTTCCACTAGTAACAAATTTTCCACTCCATTACCAGCGGAGAAACCTCAGCGGATAAACCTTTCGTCATATCCCTTTCAAAGTTCTCTTCATCATACAACTGAATGCTTCTGTGCTGAGTTTGAGATAACCTGAAGGAAGCATCCTTCCATGTTGAGTTTGAGATAACCTGAAGGGGTTAAGGCCACTTGATCAGTGCTAGAAAACCACTCTTGTATTGGAATTGTTTTTTACAATGTTACATGTAGGCCCTTTATACAGGCAATAGGAAATCCGATGCATCAATACACATCATATTTCATACAATATGTATCATATTAATATATTAGATAATATCATATCATAACACATCAATTTTATATATACTAGATCATATCATATCATGGTAACTACATATCATATATTCTAGCATACGCTAACACTCCCCCTCAAGCTGGAGAGTAGATATCAACTACTCCCAGCTTGCCACAAATAGAGGTTATTGCACGTCGGGAAAAGGGTAGAGAGCTGTGAACCGAGTGGCTGAGATCCGTAAGGCAAAAAGGTGGAGAGCCGCGAAGGGCAAGAGTGCCATAAAGGCCAAGAGTGCCGCGAGGGTGTAGAGTCCTACAAGGGCCGAGAGTGCCGCGAGGGCGTAGAGTGCTGGAAGGGCGAATAGTGCCGTAAGGGCCAAGAGTACCACGAGGGTCGAGAGTGCCGCGAGGGCGAAGAGTGCCATGAGGGCCGAGAGCCAGAAGGGCCAAGAGTACCATGAGGGTGTAGAGTGCCACGAGGGCCGCTAGTGGCAGACTACAGTCTGCTGCTGCCAAGAGTGCCATGAGGGTCAAGAGTTTCGAGATTGTATATGCTAGAAGAGGTCCGGCGGGCGGCAAATTGCCAGGAGCTTAGTGCTCTGAAACCATGTTAGAAAATCTGGTGTTGTCCGATGAGTAGTAGTATTTGATTGGGTTTGGTAGTGGTAGTGACAGTTTTGGAAAGGTGGTTAGGGCTAGATCTTTGGGTTTAGATCTGGGTTCAAGCAAAGAGAAGAAAAGGTTGTTTGGACGGGGAGAATGGTGGCTGGGATGGTGAAGAACTGTTTGTGTAGGACGGAAACAGTGGATTTGCTCATGACTGATCTGAAAGGTTTGTGGGGGCTGTTTGGGTGCATGAAGAAGACAATAATTGTGGATCGCTCTTGAGCTCTGATACCAAATTTGACGTAGGACACTTCAAGAAATCGAAATATTGAGGGATTTGATAAAGAACAACCGAAGAAAAATAAAAAGAATAGATAGAAATCTTGGAGTCCAAGAGAAGAGAAAGAACACTTGGAATCCACCAAGATCTCTTGGAGTCCACCAAGACCTTAGGCTCTCAAAGAGAAAACTCAATTTTTATTTATCATCATAAAACTCTTTAATACAATAAGCTTGGTACCTCATTTATAGTGAAAATGGAAGACTCCTATTCTAGGAAAAATTCTTAAAATCTAAAACTTCCTAATAGATAAAATTGCAATAAAGATACTTATTTCCTAAATCAAATCTACCTAGAAGACAATATCTTAATAGATATTTATTCTTTAAATAAAACATCCTAGACTTAAATAAATAAATAAATTGAGATATCCTCCCGGATCAAATACGAAAATCACGAAATTGCCCTTTGGTTCCCCATCATGGCAGAGAAAGATTTTCAAGTACTGTTGAATATGTTATGGTTGATTTTTCCTATATCGCATTTTCTTTGTAGTGATCAAGTGTACTTGAGGGAGGACCCATTTTGGAAGTTGAAATTTTTAGGCCTTAGCCTTTCATAATGAATGGAGTTTTTCAACGGTCTTCACATCACATATATATTTACTCCTAAATAATTTAGTATTCTCTCGCCGAATATTTATTACGTGCTCTATACCCACCCTTCCACATAGATATCTTTTAGTCTTTGGATCTCAATGTGGATGAGTGAGTACCCACTTGAGCATTTCTTTGAGCTTATATCACCAACTAATTGAAAGCCCATGCAATGCATGGGAAATAATAGAAAAATAAAATCATCTTAAATAAAAATTAAATAAGAATATTGGGTCATGACCATAAAAGAATCAAAAAACAAAGGGAAAATTACACTGACACCCCTTGAGGTTTGGCACTTTATCACTCACACCCCCTGAGGTTTCTTAGGTTACACTGACCTCCCTTCAGGTTTGTGAGTTGGTAACACTGACACCACCTGCCGTTAACTGGCGTTAAAAATGGCTGACATAAGCAAGTTAAATTCTCTCTAATGCCCAAAATACCCTTCACTACTTCTTCTTCTTCTTTCCATCTATCCCCTCTCTCTCTATACCACTGTCAGCCTCACCACTACCCCCACCATAATCAACTAGGTTTCATATACATACACATACACACACACACACACACACACATATATATATATATGTATATATAGATGTACATGTACACATAAATGGGTACACATCAAAAACCTTCATTCACCATGACTGCCCCAAATTAGAACCCAAATTAGAAAAGCCCCATGACAATAGAAGATTAGGGCTTTGAAAAATCCCAAATTCGTGGCTTCGAATTGGGTTATCAAACACATTTATTGGCTTCAAATCTGAATTATTACTGGCTAATAAGCTTTGGCAAATAGCTTGAAGCTTCGCGTCAATGGAGGAATGGGTACTGTAAAAAATTTCAATCTCAAGCCAATCAGAACAATTTAAAACCAATAGAAATCAAAATTCGAAATCCACAAAACCAGTTGGAGCTCAAATTGACTTACCCAATCAAATCGAACCAAAACAATTTACTCAGGGGTTTCGATTTGGTGTTTACCAAATGGGTACTCTCAAATCGAAGGCCTAAACAAGTCGCAGCTGATCGTAAACTCCAAAGAAGGCTTCGATTAGTGTTTTCCCACAGCCACGTTGATAGAAAGCTCCAAAGAGGGCCCGAGTGGTTTGCGACTCCAGTCCCCAGCTAGGCAGTCCAAGCGCAAGTCCAAGTTCGACTCAAGGCTCTATTTGTCTTTATTTGGTTCAGATTTCAACAAAATCTGATTGTGGTCTGTCATTACCAGGTTCAAGGGGACGGGAGCTTAATTCCATTATCTGGTTCACCATAGTCACAACTTCACTACTCTATAAATATATATATATATCTATTTATATATTGAGTTGGCTCTCTTTTAGTGCCATTGAGAATTAAAATGGGGGTGAGGACAATTGGGTAGCAAATTGTACAGATGGTGGGCTTAAATGGAGAAAACGGTGGTGAGAGAAGAGGGGTTTCCATTTGGGTTTGGGGGAGGGAGAGAGAGAGAGAGAGAGAGAGAGAGAGAGAGAGAGAGAGGGGGGGGGGGGGGGGATGGGATTGGAGAGAGAGAGAGAGTAGATATTGGGTAAGGGTAACATGGTATTTTTACAAGATAAATTAATGGTGTTAGGCATATAGCTTTTTGTCCCTTTCCATGTCCTCTTCAATAAATCTCTTACTACAAAATAAAAAATAAAAGGCGAAAAACAAAACAAAAAGCTCCTCTCACAAAGTGTTTGGGGAGGATTCTACACTCACTCACTCTTCCACTCTCCGATGCTTGGAAGAGAAGAATGGCCCCCTTGTTTATAGGCCTCTCAATAATTGCATTTGGTGCATATCCTTTGGATTTTGGTATTACCAAGATAGCATGATGAATGAATCTGATCAAGACCGTCAAGATGGTCCATGCAACCACAAGGTGCATTGTTCCAATCACTAATGGTGGTCACATGTAGAGGGATCACCACCCAACAAGTATCTGTCTATCTATCTATCTATATATACGGTCAGGCTCTTAAGTGAACAAGGTAGAGTGAACATACCCAGTGAACATGATTTTAAGCCTAACAGAACCCGCGGGCGGCCCCGCTGACCGCGCGCCCCACCGACCCGCGGGTTCTGTTAAGCTTAAAATCATGTTCACTGGGTATGTTCACTCTACCCTGTTCGCTTAAGTGCCTCTCCGTCTATATATATATATATATATCAAAAAACCATAAAAAAAAAAAAACCAAATTAAAAACTCTTTAAGAAATGAAAAAAAAATGAGAAATTTGGGAAATGCCACTTGGAATAAAGAAAAACATACAAAGTGCCATGTGGCATATTGTGGGAAGGATATTTTACTTTGCTCTCTACATATATAATAGATTGTCTCACAGTTTCTTCTTTTTCTTTATATTACTTAATTATTTTTACGTTGACATTTAGGTCTTTTTTCAAATTTCCTTCTTACATTGATATAAATATGGAAGCTGCACATTGAGATCTTTTAGTCATTTGGATCTCATCATTATAGTTGACATTACCATTCATTCCTTTTTGACTCTCTAGGTTTATTTTTTTCCAACTACACCTAACTTCTTTCAGTAAATCAGGGTATTAACAGGTTTAGGGTAGAACAAATGGAAGCTCGATTGAAAGAAGATATCCTGCTAGAAGCTGCAAGGTACTTCCTTTAGTTGCATTTTGTTCTTAACCACCAGGTACTCTTGCTTTGCATGATGGCGAAGTTTATTTGTTCATCTAACAAACAGATATGGACATAAGATCCTTGTAACTGATGAACTTCCAGATGGTCAGATGGTGGATCAGTGGGAACCCGTGACACGTGATTCTGTAAAAGCACCGCTGGAGGTATACTTACGACCTATCACAGTTGTGTGCTATGCAGAAAATTATTTTATGCAGCAGTTTCATAGATCTCTCTGGAATGTTTTTACCAAGCTAGGTCTACGATGAACTGCAAGCAAACCAGTACCTCATCGATTATGAACGTGTTCCTGTTACAGATGAAAAATCACCAAAAGAGCATGATTTCGATATTTTGGTGAGTTTCAATGTTTTTACGTTAAGTTTTGAAGTTAGCAGCTAAATTCTTTTGTTTCATTGCATCATTAAAATGTGTTTGCAGGAGAATCATGAGTAGTCCATTTTTCGTACATTATTTTTGTTATGACATTTAGATACATGCTTATTATCTATTGCCTTGATGGACATTTTTTTTAAAGACTTTTTTGTTTTGTGTGCATAGTTCTTAAGAGCATTTTAGCATATAATTGGTATATTTGGGATGGCATTGTTTTGCCTTTACTATATGGTGGGAGATTGCAAGGTCCACTGATGCCCATCCTGTTATGATACTTGTTTTTTGGTAATCTCATAATTACCTAGCTAAAGTTTATACAATAAGGAGCTCCAAGGTCCATCATTTCGAGTTAGACAAAATTGTATTGAAAGTACGAGGTTTTCTATTTCAGATGGCAATTCTATTTTTCAGTAAATATATGAGCTAGGGTCTAACTATTTGCACTCTCATGGACAAGTGCTAGTAAAAGGTGGAGGCTTAATTCTATGGATCCAGTCGCTTAGGTTCCAAACCACCCCCGTCCCACCCGCCCAACACCTGCCTGCTTCCGGTGCGATGCCGCACCTGCCTGCTTCGACTGTGGCGCCCGACACCTACTTGCTTCGACTGCGGCGCCAACACCTGTATGCTTCTGTCGTGGCGCCGACACTTGTATGCTTTCGGCGCAGTGCGCCTACACTTGTCTGCTTTCGCCACCGGCTCTGGCATCTACTTTTCTCAGGCACCTGCTTCCCCTCACCTCCTATGTCAAGGACTCCACCAAATGGTCCTTCCATGTGAGGGCCTTTACAAAAGTAACTAGGCATGCAACATAGTACAAGACACCTTGAGGCCATGCCATCCATCCACCACGCTCCCAAAGTCCTCTAGGTCGGCGAAATTGCAAGGGATCTCCATTGGCGCCAACGAGTACAAGTAAAGAAATGATGTTATTCACAATCCCCACGAACTCCATGTGTCTCCAACTTGACTCCTAGTCACATCACACATGTTTGAAAGCGGCTCGAACAACGCGCTCACCGACTCTCAGCCCCACGCTCATACTTCTCGGGTGGCACGAGCAACCCGCTCTCCCCTTGAGCTCACTAGGATGAACATAATCCACAACCTTCCAAGGAGATTCAAGAGTTTAAACTAGGGCCAGATCAGATTCTTACATGTTCTGAACTCCAACCACGATGATAACTTGTAATAGATACTTGAATCTGGCTTGCAATGCAGTAGGAAAAAGGATCTGATTCAAACTTTGCACAAATTTGAACTATAAGAAGAGGAAAACCATGTAGTTCAATGATGATGTCTTCAAACAACACTAGGACAATCGAAATCCTGATGCTCTTGACACCAAATGATGCAGAGAAATCTCAAGAATCAAATAGAAATCAAGAATGAAATCCCAAATTTAAAAACTAGGGTTCGAGGAAGAGAGAATTTGTGCCATAGCTCTGAAAACTCTATATTAACAAACGTCTGTAAATATACGTCTTACCACAAGATAGGAGTAAGTAACAAGCTAAGTAACTTCTAGTAAATATATTACTACAAGGCGGTGGTAAAACGAAATAACAGGCAAAGCTAAAATAATAAACTGTAGCTACATTTTACTGCATCAACCATTACCTAACCAGAACTGCGATTTGAAACCATCAGCCTCCCACCTTATTGACTATCATTGCTGTAAACGTTTCCAGCACAACTGTGCATGACTTTAAGTTTGTCATCTGTGCAGCATAAATTAGCATCTTTGTGGCATTCTGAATAATTCGAATTGATGCTTGTATTTTATTGCATATTATGTGACTTTGGAGTCGGGGCATGAATCTTATGTGCATATTACCTTTCCAATTATTGCCTAGTGTAGTTACGGGGAATCGTCAGCATTCAGAATATTTAAAACATTTGCAGATATGTCACTGGTGTTATTTTTCTTTATTCTTGTTAGGTTAATAAAATTTCTCAAGCTGACATAAATACAGAGATCATTTTTAACTGCCAAATGGGACGTGGCAGAACAACAACAGGGATGGTGATTGCAACATTGGTGTACCTAAATCGAATTGGAGCTTCTGGTAGACCTGTTGCTTTCTGTATCATTCTGTATCTTTTATATTATCCCATGCTCCTCTTTTTGCTCTTGTGGTACAACATTTGTTGAGGTTGAGGGTCTAACTAATTCGCTAGGACATTGATTATTGATCTTGGGACTACCTTTGTTTTGACACAAAGTACTCACCCTACGAAAAGTTTTGTATGTGATCTAATTTATGCTAATGGTCGCTAAACTGATGGTTTAATCAAAGTCATGTCCTCAGATAGCAGATAGATACCAAGAATACAAGATGCGGGACAAACTGAAATTTCAATATATGTCTAATTGAAAATTTTAGCATTGGAAAAAGAAAGAAACATAGCTTATATCACGTATAATAAACCTCCAGCGAAACCTTAGTGGGGGGAAATGGACAGGAGAGCAACTTCATGGAATTACTGAGAATGTTATGTGAGGGACAGCAGGGCAACTTCATGGGTTTCAACTGAGTTTTTTTCTGTACTATTATTTTTTTGGTGGCTTAAGGGTAGCTATATAAGCTTGTTTATTTATGTAGGATATCTATATACCAACAGTTTAAAAGGCGAAAGAGCTAGGCGAGGCATATCACCACCCTTAAGGCTGTTGAAAGAATTCTATTTTTCTATATATTTCACCTTATTTTCATTAGTTAGAGTTAGAGGACTCTTGTAATTTCTTCATCTTCTCATTAAAAATAAAAGGGAGACTCACAATTGCGGTCTCTAAGTCTTGTAAAATTGTGGTATCAGGCCACCCTAAACTAGGGTTTTGATCTACCTACCACAACCACCCAAAGCTGTGCCCCTCTAGCCTCTCGTCAACACAACCCAGCCCCTCGCCGACTTAATCTAGCCCCTCGTCGACCCTACCCAGCCTCCCTACACCTCTCGGCGACCCATCCAGGGGTCTCAGCCCTTGTGGTGCACCCTATAGGGCTCGGCAAGCCCTCTTGCTATCCCAAGCCAGGCTGTCAGCAACCCTCTTCATCCTGGCCTGATTTTCCATCATTTCATTCACTTGTTCACTCCTTGTCTTCAACCTAGATCAGCCCCTGCCACTTAGATTGTGCTGATTTGACCACCACTCTCACTCTCCTTTTTTAGGTCCGTAATCGGACCAATGATCAGTCCATAGATTGGACAATTGCACCGGAAAGGTGCGTGTGTGAGTACTAGGATTGCCTTGACTACCTTCGTTTACTTGTGAAGCGGGTGTGTGTTCAACCTTCAACATGTCTAAGGACAGTGTGACACCCGAGAAGTCTTCGAAAAGTGCGGACTCTTCTGGTTCTCCTATAGGTAATGAGAGACAACCTTTCATTATCAAGACTCCTGGTTCTAAAATCACCAGTGTCTTGTTTAATGGTTAGAATTACCTGTCATGGTCTCAGTCGGTAACTCTATGGCTCCGAAGTCGAGCCAAGTTTGGTTATATTGATGGTAAAGTCAAGGCCCCTAGTCGAGATGATCGCTCTTATGCAGAGTGGGAAGTTGAGAATTATTGAATCATAAGTTCGCTAGTTCATTCTATGGAACTTGAGCTAGCGGATCCGTTTTTGTCTATGGAAACAACACAAGATATTTGGGACACCTTGGCAGAGACTTACTCCCGGAAGGGGAATGTGGCCCAAGTTTATGAGCTTTGCCGAAGTATTGAAGCCGAGGTTCAAGGGGAGCGTACGACTCTTCAGTATTACACATCTTTATGCTTTCTTTGGAAACGACTTTATCATCTGACAAACCACCGTCCAGTTTGCCCTACTGATGTCGCAAGCTTTAAGGAATACGTTGAAGGTGAGCGAATCTTCAAATTTTTGGCTGGTCTTAATCCGGAGTTTGACCCGGTGAGGAGCAGAATTCTTGGCATGGAACCTCTGCCTTCCTTTAGAGTGGCCTTTACCTATGTCCAGAATGAGGAGAGTCGTTGCTCTTCTATGCTTCCTCCATCTACATGTCTTCTAGTCAGCACGGTGGCAAGACCGCAAGACGTCTAGCAAAAAACAAACCCTTACCCGGAGCAGACTTCAAGTATGTCAAAATTTTGAATACAGCATCCATATGAGTTTCACGAGGAGCATGCATGAACTGCCTAATAACACTGATAGCAAATGCAATGTCTGGACGGGTGTGTGAAAGATAGATGAGTCTTCCTACAAGCCTATGATATCTTCCTTTATCTGCCTCTGCTCCACTATTATCATCACTAAGTTTCTGATTAGAATCA
Organism: Hydrangea macrophylla; assembly: GCA_033977485.1. Taxonomy (NCBI): domain Eukaryota; kingdom Viridiplantae; phylum Streptophyta; class Magnoliopsida; order Cornales; family Hydrangeaceae; genus Hydrangea; species Hydrangea macrophylla. The sequence goes on along the minus strand of CM066986.1, from coordinate 75,314 downwards.
ATTGGAGTATCACATGCTCGGCTTCCTAGCATTCCAGTCTCCTCCAACATATCAAGTACATGCTTTCTTTGAGAAATAAAAATTCCATGTCTACATTTAGCAACTTCAATTCCCAAAAAATACTTAAGAGCTCCTTAATCTTTTATTCAAACTCACTAGATAAATACTCTTTTAACTTTTTCATCTCTTCCAGATCATTTCCAGTTATAACAATACGTCCACATACACTATCAAGGCAGTCACTTTACCCAATGTTGAATGTTTAATGAACAATGTATGGTCAGCTTGACTTTGTTTGAAACCATACCTGAGCATCGCCTGTGTAAACCTCTTCAACCATGCCGTGGAGATTGTTTCAGGCTATATAATGACTTTCTGAGTCGGCACACCTTCCCTTCAGTCTTAGTGTCCTCAAAACCAGGAGGAATATCCATGTACACTTCTTCATCAAAATCGCCGTGAAGAAATGCATTTTTCACATCAAATTGGTGAAGAGGCTATCCAAAGTTGGCTGCCAATGATAGTAGAATCCTCACAGAATTCATCTTGGCAACCGGAGCAAAAGTCTCCGGAAAATCAATCCCATGTGTCTATGTGAAGCCTTTGGCAACAAGTCTGTCTTTATACCACTCAACAGAACCATCTGCTCTATGCTTCACAGCATACACCCACTTGTATCCCACAGTCCTTTTGCCCATAGATAAACTCATCAATTCCTGAGTACCATCCTTACGAAGAGCTTTCATCTCTTCGGTCATTGCAAGATTCCATTTGGGATCAACAAGAGTATCCTGGACATTGTTAGGAACAGACGCAGAAGCAATTTTTGAAAGAAAAGCTCTATATGAAGGAGACAAGTGAGAATAAGACACAAAGTTGGAAATAGGGTGTTGGGAGAAGCCCTAACACCTTTACGTACTGCAATAGGGACATCAAGATCAGAATCCAACTCAATGGGCACAGGTGTATACGAATTATCAGAAATATCAAGAACAAAATTAGAATTACCTTGGTCATCAACACGAGAAGGAGATGTCAATGGAAGGGTAGATGGAGTGGTTTCTTTACGCTTGGATTTACTCCATGTACCTTTTGAATAAACCAACAACTCCTTCCCTTTTCTTGTTGGAGTACGATTCCCGTCATTTTCCCTCTCATCTTCAACTTCATTCTCCTTTTCAACTTCATTTTCATTCTCCTTTTCAACTTCTTTTTCTTTAACCCCCTCATTACTTTTTTCTCTCTCATTACTTCCTGTCCTTTCCATAACTGGGACTGGGGAGTCACTTCTTCCTCATACCACTGCTCCCCCTGAAGAGGTGACTCCGAACTAGACGAAGACTGAAACTGAGACTCATGGAAAGTAACATCCATGGAGACAAACCATTTCCTAGAGGGAGGATGATAGTAGCGGTAACCTTTATGGGTGGGAGAATATCCCACAAAGACACATTTGATAGATCGGGGGTCCAACTTTCCCCGAGAAGGAGAGTGGTTGTGGACAAAACAAACACAGCCAAAGATACGAGGAGTAACATAGAACAAAGGAGATGTATCAGAAAGAACTTCAATGATTGCCCTTTTGTTCAGAACACGAGTAGGGAGACGATTAATGAGATAAATGTCAGCTAGGGCAAAGGGCATGGGTAGGCTGCGACTGGGTCTAATGGTTCATGGGAGGCTGCGGCTAGGTCTAATGGTGCATGGGAGGCTGCGGCCACGTGACAAGGGTGTTCAGCAAAGGTTGGTTTAGGGTTGGTGATGTTCGACGAGGCTGGGTGTAGGAATGGTGGCTTCGGTGGTGGTGGATTGGTGGTCCAGTGGTGATTCCCCTCTTAGGGAGGCTCTGATACCATGTAGAATAATTTAGGGTCAAAAACTTAGACGACTAATTCAGTCTTCTCTCTTTTATTATATCAATCATAATCAATTACAATAATACCCTTAGGTAGAACCAGAAAAGAAATAAGAAAAATAACACAATATAACATAATATAAAAATAAACTCTAACACGTACTTGTGACGTAGACACGTCATGGAGTACCTCAAGGTGAATTTACATGGTAAGGCCAGTATGTCTTGCATAGTGGAATGGAGATGTCTGGTACTGTGGTGGAGTTTACCAAGGTGGGCAAGTGAGTTATCGTTGGCCAATTGTGTTGGAAAATATGGAAGAAAAATATGGAAGTTATGAGGTGTGATATGGTTCCAGATTTGATAGAGATTATTCAGATTTTATATTTGATTTAAACTGATATTATTGGAATCTTGGAGATATGATCTCCTTCGATCTTATCCCTTATTCTCATCTTATATCTCTTATGCTCACCCTATATAAAGGGTTGAGAGCAATGAAGCACGAACTCTTTGAAAAGGCCGCCACTATTCTTTGAGTTATTTTGGAGTGTGGCTGGGGCTTTTTTGTTGTGTTCTTTTGAAAAAACCGCAAGTCCTTCATACAATTTTGAAAACTTTGGGGGTTTAAAAGAGAAATAATAGAAAATAATTATAGTAATTATCTAGGGTATATGCCAATGCATTAATAGTTATAAAAAAATATGTATATATACTATTATATAAAAATAAAATTTTAATATTTTATCCAAGTACTCCCGCCGCACCCGCAGCCTTACTTTTTGGAACATTGGCGTATCCCTCGCACCCGCATCCCCCCCCCCACCCCCCCCCCCCCCCCCCCCCCCCCCCCCCCCCCCCCGCACACGCACCGGTGCTACCTAGGTTGAGAGTCTTGTAATCCTTAACTACTGAATACACATCTATACAATCTCTCTTTATCTAAAAATTGTACATGATATCAGAGCCACCCTAAATAGGGTTTCACAATCACCACCACCGCCGCCGGCGGGTGGCAACTCGCTGCCCGCCGGAAATTGTTTTTTGCCAAAACTTCAAATTTATTGTTTGATTTTTTGTCAACCCAAGTTTGAGGGTTGAGGTTTTCTTCATCAACAAAAAAAAGGGCTCGAGTTGTGAGACTTCCGACGAGTCCCTGCTGGTCTGGTGTGCTTCGGTGAGGCCATGGGAGATCTCGGTTTGGTGGTAGTAACCACCTGTGTCCCTGTGAGAAGATAAAGAGAATGATGCAGATTGAAGAAAGAGAAAGAGAGAGAGAGGAAGAAGGAAACGAGAAAAAGAAAAAGAAAAATAAAATAGAAATTGGTTGTGTTTTGCCTTAGTTTTTTTAAGGACTTGGTCGAAGTGGAAACACATGGGTGGAATCTGGAAAGCATATGCTGCCTCTTTTCTTCCCCATGCAGCACAACAAAGTTTTCTAAGTTTGCAAAAATAGCCCCAGATTTTACCCCATTTTTGAAATTACAGATCTGCCCCAAACTTTTCAGGAATTTCACAAAAGTTTCAGAATGTTTTGCAGGCGCTTTGTTATGTATCATTACCAAACTTCAGTGGTTCCCACCTTCAGTTTGAGGGGGAGGATAGAAGATATCAACGGGCAGCAAGTTGCATTTCCTTGCACCTCTATTTTTGTGTCACACGATGAATTATTCCGTGGACACTTCTCACCTTTCTCCATGTGATCTTGGAGCTGTGGATGTTTGTAAGACGAGACCACCTAAGAGGAGCCGCACGTGGACAATCACCCAAGAGGGGTCGTACGTGGACGAGAGACTACCTAAAAGAGGCCGCTACAACAGTCTACACGGTGGAGATTTATAGAGGAAAGTCCGGTGAGGATCGTCCATCTTCAAGTTCAAGTCGGACTACAATACAAGTTTCCGTGTAACCAACTTGAGGGGGAGTGTTGGAAAATATGGAAATTATGAGGTGTGATATGATTCCAGATTTGATAGAGATTATTCAGATTTTATATTTGATTTAAGCTGATATTATTGGAACCTTGGAGATATGATTTCCTTTGATCTTATCCCTTATTCTCATCTTATATCTCTTATACTCACCCTATATAAAGGGTTGAGAGTCTTGTAATCCTTGACTACTGAATACACATCTATACAATCTCTCTTTATCTAAAAATTCTACTAATTGTACTTGCGATGTGCAATTGGTGAGGTTGATTTCCACAAGTGGAGTACCAAGGTGAAGTTCCTCTTTCTCCTTAGAGGTGAACTATATGTTCAAGGAATACTCTAGGAAAGGAGAGATCTAAAGTGGTGAGCGCGATGCTCAAGCATATTACTTGGATAATTGCTAAGTAAGTGGAGATGTTGAGGCCTAGTGACATGTGATAAGTTTAGAGGAGAGACTTCTAAAAGGTGTGCCACGTGATAAGTCTGGACGAGACACCTCTTAAATGGTGAGAACAATTTTCAAGCATACTACTTGGTTAATTTCCAAAGTATGTTGAAAGCAAGACTTAGCACCCTCGCACCGACATGATAAATCCATATGAGAGACCTCTTGAGAGGTGTGAGCTATTCTCAAGCATATTAGTTGGGTAATTTTTGTCAAATAAGTGGGGGGAAAAGACCCACCGCCCATGCACCTAGGTTCTGGGCCAAGGCATGTCTCTCGTTATTCCACTAGTCTACCAACATGAAGGTGGCATGCGATTGTGATGCTCAAAATTTGGATTTTGGACATAATGAGTGCGTTACGCAACTGTCAATGAGCGTGGTGCTCGTATCAACACTTGGCGAAATGAGCGCGATCATCTACTAGAGATAATGATGCAATGCTCGTACTTGGAGAAGTTTGTCGCCTGTGGCATACATGAAGATGACATGGTGCCACACAGGATAATAGATGCAATGCGGTGTAGTGTTACTGTCCTAGCAGACGCAGTGTGCCACTGTAGGTTCCAGAGCTTACGAGGTTCACTGAATATTATGGGTTACCAAAATGGTGACATGCTTTATAATAAGGTTGAATCATGCAAGATGGTGAGACTTGAGATAATGTAACTAAAAAAATTAAAATAGCATGGAACTAGTGGAGGAATGCTTTTGGCATGTTGTGTGGTTGTCACATACCTATACAATTGAAGTGGAAAATTTTATAAGATCATTATCGGAGCTACCATGATTGATGAGATAAGATGTTTGACTGTTGGATATCCCACATCGCTCGGGTAGAGCCCCCGCATATGCTTCTTATAAGCATGGGTAATCCTCCCCTCATAAGGCCTCTTTTGAGGGTGGGTCAAACCCATTGGTCTTTCTATTTTGTTAGTTAAAAGACATATATTAATGAAACGAGCGTAGTAGGAATGGTAATGCAGATATGGGCATGTGGGAAATATGGTCAAATTAGAAACCAAGATAAGATTAGAGCTAATCTATTAAGATGGTCTATAAGAGTGACGGTGTACACATTGTGAGTTGGGATTACCAAAATCATATGTGACGGACTGAAGGCACGCCATCTCGCCCAAAAGCAATCGCTGTTAGGGAGGGCGCCCTCAAATCTTTTATAGCATTCTAGTCCAAGCTCACGTGGAAGACAAAGGCATTGTGTAACGACCCACCTCCCCGTCCAGCAACAATATTGTCCGCTTTGAGCCTAAACACAAAGAACTTCCCAGGGGGTCACCCATCCCTGATACTGCACTGGCAGTAGCACGCTTAACTGTGGAGTTCTTTCGTGTTTAGCTCCCTCACGGTTTTAAAAGGCCTTGTTGCATATAGAGGGGCGATTAATCCTTATAAAGTAGTCCAGGAACTTCACCCCAGGCGATGTGGGACAAGCCCCCACACCTGACCTCACCTCGTCCATCTTGGCCATCCTGCCTCAGGAGTATTGGCTCTTGGTCGTCACACATTGGTACGTACAACAATAGCCCTCAAATCTTTTTTTCTCTTCTTCCATCATAGTCCGAGCTTTAGTGGCAGGCAGAGGCATTGTACTACCTCCAACAATCTCATTCTCTCTCTCTCTCTCTCTCTCTCTCTCTCTCTCTCTCTCTAAAACGAACAATAACACTCCCATGATTCGAGCCCCGTGTCAACGGCCAGGCCCTGATACCAATTGATGGATTGAAGGCACGCCATCTCGCCCAAAAGCAAAAGTGTTGTATGGTTTTAGTGAGACTGTGTCTTAGATAGAACAGATCGGAGAAATAGGATTCACGTACCCATCCCCAAATACATTGAGATGAAGGTTTCCTTAAGTTGGATTGACTTTTAACCTAGATGCATGGATGAATTCTAAAATGATATGTTGGTTTCTATTTTAATTTCTTGAAATTAGGTTCTTTTCTTCTATGTGACTGTCACTCCTCACCCCGCTTATTCTGTGTGTGTGCACGCGTGTTTTTAAGTATTTATTGTCTTATTAGCTTCAATAACTTTGTAACATCTTGTCTGGAAACAACACATGTTTTTTTTGAAGTTAACTTTATTCTCACATGGTTCTTACATTAGTATAGGTATTCCGAGGACCAACTCGATTGGAAAAGTTTCTGACTCTGGATCCAGTATTATTGAAAATTTCTTAAACTCGGAGGAGGCAATTCGTAGAGGAGAATATTCAGTCATTAGAAGCTTGATTCGGGTTTTAGAGGTACTCTCCAATATTGTTCTTCAGTTTACTCAATCTTCCACAGCTAGAAGTCTCTGGATGTCATATTGAATTCAATTTGCATGTTAGGGGGGTGTTGAAGGTAAACGACAAGTGGATAAAGTCATTGATAAGTGCTCCTCCATGCAGGTATTGCTCTCACATTCTCTCTCTCTGTGTGTTGGTTGTTTCAGGTGGAGATTCCAAGTTTTGTTGTAGTTCTCTTGAAGTTTTATCTGATATGGACTTCCTTTTTCTTTTTCTTTTTTGAATTAGTCTGGTATAGTTTTTACTTAATTTGTTGTCTTGGTGGCCTATGTAGCACGGGTACTGACACGTGACACGGGTACGATACGATACGGGTACGGGGGTACGGCAATTTCCAAAAATGTAGGGTACGGGTACGGCTAGAGTACCTTGAATAAAATATATTTTTTATAATATTTATATACAAATACCAATAGTACAAATAAATAAATAAAAATTATTAAATTTATGATTTTTTTGTGGGTCTTTTAAAAATAATCATAAATTTGGGATTTAATTAGTAGACATATGTCAGTTGTGTGGTGTTATATTTAAATAAGTGAAAATTATAATTAAGTTTTTAATATTTGTAACAATTTTAGGGGTCTATTCATAATAAACTTAAAATATCAAATTATATACAAACTTAGGTTAGTTGTATACGAGACATTCATTGACCCCAAAAGAGGGCTTTGATCGCAGCACCGAGAGAGAGAGAGAGAGAGAGAGAGAGAGAGAGAGAGAGAGAGAGAGAGAGAGAGAGAGAGGATGAAGAAGATGAGAAGAAGAAGAGGAAGAAGAAGAAGAATAGACGACCCAAACATATATATATTAAAACCCTAAGTTGAGAAAATGTCTATTAAAATAAATAATTCATAAAACCTAGTTTGGAAAAAAAAAAAAAAGAAAACAAAAAAATAGCAGGACACCTCTGGGGGAGTACCCATGAAGTACCCATGGAGTACCCATGAAGTACCCATGGAGTACCCGTGGAGTACCCACCATGAATTCAAAATTTCAAAATAGCAGGACACCTCTGGGGGAGTACCCGACACGTACCCAGGGGTATGGTACGGGTGTCGGTGTCCCCCAAGTACCCGGTACTGATACTTCACCCAAATAGGAGTACCCGTGCTTCATAGTTGGTGGCTTTCCCAAAGAAAGAATTCATTTTCCTGTCGTAGAGGTTTACACTTTGATTTTATGTTGGATCTTCATTGCTTTTATTGTCTCTTTTATGAATTGAGCTACAGAACTTACGGGAAGCTATTGCTACTTATCGCAATAGTATTCTGCGTCAACCTGATGAGATGAAGAGGGAGGCATCACTTTCATTTTTTGTGGAGTATTTGGAAAGATATTACTTCCTTATTTGCTTTGCTGTATATCTCCATACAGAGAGAGCAGCACGCAATCCTAGATCCCCTTGTCAAAGCAGTTTTACTGACTGGATGAGAGCAAGGCCGGAACTGTATAGCATAATTCGCAGGTGAATATTCTTGTATTTTTGTTAACATTTTTCTTTCTATTTTTGCTCCAATAGGTTAAAGTGAGAGTCAGTACGTAGCTTGAATGGTAGTTGTATCACTATTATCCCTTGAAGTTGTGCGTTTTTGTAACTGGAGATTAATTTTTCTAACTCAATTGAACTGCCGCTGGCAGACTTAAATCTGCGAGTTGAAGCTTACTGTCTGAAATATGTACTTTGCACCAAGGATGGAGTCCTGATCCTCTGGTTAAGAATTATTTACTCCATCCATAGATTTTTGAAGTTGTTTTCATATGACCCAACTCTCCAACTCGCCGCAAGTTTATGTTGTTATGCCATTGCTGGGAATATTACCTTGAGAATGACATTGTACCTTGACCTTTAGTTTAATGCTCCGCTTGGTTTGAAAGTAACTTTTTTTGGTTGTTGGCAGTATATATAGTGTTGATCATGATGGACTATAAATATATATGCATATGAGGCGTGGAGATGGAAATAGAAACATTATAGAGTGGGAGGTATTTGCAATGGGGTTCCATCAACCCCCAACTGTTGTACTCAGGTGCAAAACACCATCTCAAACTTTAATGCAAAAGCAAGTTAGACTTGCTTTTGTGGAAAAAGTAAAAATCGTATGAGAATGCATCTTATTAATGTAATTACAATTGGTCAGAATACATTCCAAAGTTGTCATTCCGAACACACCTATATATAGTTACAATCGGTGAGAATGCATTCTGAAGTTGTCATCCAAACACGCCCCAACTCTTTGGCCATCTTTGATTTCTACACTTGTATTGTAAGTCTTAGGGGTAGTTTAACGTTTTTGTTTCTTGTTAAGCCTCACTGTAAGCTTGTTACTATATTATTTTGATCCTTAATTTTATTTATTTATTTTTTAAACTTATCCTCAATATGTGTCGCACCTACAATGTAGGTGTGACAAAAATCGAGGATAAGTTGAGGGAGAATAGACTCAGATGGTGTGCCCGGAGATGTTAGGGGGAGGATAAGTTGAGGGAGAATAGATTCAATTTAACTGAGCATATAGATCTTGATCGTGCCGAATGGAGAAAAATGATTCATACAGCCGACCCCAAATGATTGGGACACAAGGTTGGGTTTGGTGTGAAGCACTTATGATGCTATTATAAAGTTCTCTCCTTTCTCCTTCTTCCTCTTCTTGTTATCCACTATTTGTATATGCAATAGTGAAGTTTTCACTCCTTCTGGGCCATTCGTTTCGGTGGGGCCCATGCATGCACACATGGGACCCACTGAAATTAATGGCTGAGATCTTTATGTGCACACTTTATGTGCACCAATCATTACTCTTTGTTCTTCTTCTTCTTCTTCTTCTTCACTATGGTCTAAAGTTTTTCACTGTTTACTAGCGTATCCAACTCCTAAGATACAAGTTAACAATTTTTAACATTATCAGCCTAAGATTTTTTATTTATTTATTTTTTATTTCAGTAAATCCAAAATGATCTATATATATATATATATATAAGGTTTGATAAAATCACGCTCTAATCATAACTACTTCCATTGCTAGATTTTCAATGCTCCACTTCCAACAAAATAGTAGAGGTATGCGTTGCAAATTTGCAATTGAAGAAATCATTCCACTGAGTAGATGATAAAATCAAGAATCAAAATTTCGTTTCGGTCTGCCCAGAAACGGAAACGTTTCGGAAACATGTGGAAACAGCGGAAAAAATTGGAAACATTGAGAAACATGGGGAAACATAACTTCAAACTTAACTATATGCGTGGATAAAACTAATAATTGATTAATTGAACATTTGAGAGGTCTATATATGTAGAGATGCATTAAAATGTGTAGTTCAAATTGAAAATACATGAGGATTAAGTCGCCAATCTACTGTCAACACTTCATAGAATCTCAAAACACTTCATAGAATGCAAAAGATACATATAAGTACATAGTAAGCTAATAAGCCATCTCTAAAATAAAATGGTTGTTCATATGACAAGTACACAACCACATGATTATCTCGATGGAAACAAGTATGTTTCGTTGGAAGGAAATGAAACGATGCGGAATCATAGGTTGTTTCGATGGAAACAAAAGAAACAAAGTCGTTTCGATAGAATCCATGGAATTTTGAGATTCCATGGCTGTTTCGTTTCCATGACCTAGGAAACGGAAACGTTTCGGCCGTTTCGATGGAAACAGAAGGAAATTTTGATCCTTGGATAAAATAACATATGCACAAAGTTTTTGTTTGGATCTTGTACACCTAGCAGATGGTTAGACAGGAAAGTGAAAAAAATTAATGGATCAGTTTTATCCAAATGAAAATCGTGGAACTTTATTATCTAACTTATCATCATCATAATTATTATTATTATTATTATTAATTTTTTTAATTTTAATTTTTATTTATTTATTTTTACCTTATGTATGGAAATCTTAGTTATTACCTTCCTCCGAAAAATTTGGCGTTAGACCCATTAAATCAACAACCCCAATATGTTTATTTATTAATTTTCTTATGGGATGGAATTTTGAATCTATTAGTACCAATAGTATTAAAGTGGAAGTATGTTGTAAATTTTTAATTACCTTTTGAGGGAAAAAAATATGAGCTTCTTGCTTGTGAGTTTTTGTTATGAGAAATGTTATCCCAAATATGACCATGGTTACCGAGATCGTGGTACACCCCATGGAACCACGATCCGGATCTTGCGATCCTGATCGCGGTTCCTAGGGGATCCTGATCCTCTATTTCACGAACCAAGCGAGAAGAGTATAAAAAAAATCGAAACTCGGAATAAGGTAAATAAAGTTTAAACTTTTACACTGCTTGTTGGTTTTTCTTTAAGAGCTCCTAAGATATTAAAAGCATTTGAGACTTAATTTGATCATATTTTCCTATACTTTTTGTGTTTTGACATTGGATCATGTGTAGTCATGAAATGATTTACTAAATACATCTAGAAGTGTAAAGTGGGCCCGGCCTGGCCTGGCTAGCCCAGTCCAGCCCACAAAATTACGCGGGTTGTGGGTTGGGTCTAGTTGGGCCTGCGAGCCATGTGGGCTGGGCCGGTCTTGGTTTGAAAGTTATGTAGGTTGACCCAGCCCGACCCACTGGGCTGCAAGCTGGGTTGGTGGGTTGGGCTCTGGACTAGGTTGTGTGCGGGTTGGTGGGTTAAGTTGGGTTTGAGTATAAGTTGTGTAATTTAAACTTCTTGTAAGGTCCAGTCCATTCAACTCCTTAAAACCCAGGTGTTAAGGAGAGGGGAACTAAAGCTTTATAAACCGCACAGAGGGGCAATAAATGGGCGATGTGGGACATTCCAACACACCCCCTGAACCACAGGAGCTGGACACTCGGCAGGCCGGAAGACAAGACCAACCAAGCTCTGATACGACTTGTAAGGCCCAACCCATTCAACTCCTTAAAAACCCAGGTGTTAAGGAGAGGGGAACTAAAGCTTTATAAACCGCACAGAGGGGCAATAAATGGGCGATGTGGGACATTCCAACAAAACTCATAACTTGTAATTTATAATTATTTTTTCTGAAAATTGGCAGGTCTGGCTGGGCTGGGTAGTAGGTTCGGTGGGTCGCAGGTTGGACTGGGTTGGCGGGTTGGGTCGGGCTGAGTCGTGGGTTGGGCTGGGTCGCGGGTTTTGGTGGGTTTTAGGCTGGCCGGACCGGGCTGGGTTGGTGGGCTAGAAAGGGTGAACCGGCCCGGCCCACCTCGGAGGGCTGGGTAATGTGGGCTGGGCTGGCTTTAGCCTTTTTCCTGGATTGGGCGTTGCTGTGTCGGGCCAACCCTACCCATTTTACACCTCTATATACATCTATGCATAATATCTTGCATAAGTGCTAGTCGAACCAAAGCGAACCACGTACCATAAAAGTAAACCAACTAAGACTACCCCTTGTACCCCGGACCGAGCTAAGTGACGTACCACGCACCCGAACCCATACCACGCACTGGGGGTGAACCACGTTCCAGGTAACATTGAATATGACCTAAGAGAGAGAAAGGGGTAGGGGGAGCGTTAGGTCTTCTTAAACAATGGCCAAATTAAGATTCTTTTTCAATAATGAATTTCAATAGCAAGACATGCAATGCAATATAGATATTGAAAGTAATTTGCAAAAGCTAAAGTAGTTAGGGTTAGAGAATTCACCACTTGAGAATTCACTCTCTTCAATATACTTCCGTGTGTAGTTAAAACCTTTGCGAATCTTACTTCTCTTGGGTGACGAGCAGCCCTTACACCTTCACCTCTTTGGATAGCTTCCAAAGCTCTTCAAGAAGATTACAAGTAGGGAGATTGAAAGCACACTATGACCTCTTTAAGGTTTGATTTACAAATGAAAATCTCACTACAATATCTCACACACACAATGTAATCAAGGTAGAAGCACAAGAGATTGATGAAATTGCTTGGGGCTTTTAGATAGCAATAAATCTTTGCAATTTCATGCTCTTAAATGAGTGTATTGAAGCCTTATTTGGATGTGGGCAAAAATATTAAATTTCCCTCTTACATCTGGTCGACTGCTCCGTCTACCCGGTCGACCGCCAACTAGCAGTTTTCTGTTCAGGTTTCTTTTGGTTGCAATGGTGATTCACAGAATAATAATTGTACTAGGGAGTGTTGCTCTCTCTCTCTCTTTGGGGGTGTGGACTTGGAGAGGAGCACGTTCCTTGCCTACTTAATCTTGCCAAGGGATATTGAATCCTTTTATATATTTCCCACAAGATATAGGACCAAAAAAAAGTCACTTCTCAACCAACTACAAATATGTGATGATGATGCTAAAATTTGGTTAGAGATAAATTAGAGCAGGTTAAGGAGAGAGAGTGAGAGACCGGTTTTTTGTATGTGGTTCGGCCCTGTTAATGAAGGAACCTACATCCACGTGTGTGTCTGAGCACGTTCACTATACTGTAAAAAGCCGGGGACCTGTGGTGAACCAACGATAGTTTGGAGCTACCGTAGATCAGCCGGGCGTGATGATGACTGCTATAGAGGTGCTGCGCAGACTGAAAAGTCGATCCTTGTAAAGGGGGTGAGTGGTCTCTTTTATAGATGCAAGAGACTTACTCGTACAAGGAAGCTAATCAAATTAGGTAATACAATCCTGATTAGAATGTGATTGACATAAATCAAGTGAGTTTCCTATTTGTATTAGGAAACTTTTCATACATGCCATTAGTCTCCTAACTTGAGTAGGAAACTGTTTGGAATATTCTGGGGCGTGTCTCGCGGGCCTGGCTGGACTGCGCCCGTATGAATTGAGCCCGTATTGCAGTCCTGACCTGTTGGTCGGGGCATGTTGATGTACCGCCCGGGAGGTCAAGATAGGGGCCGGTCGCTGAGTATAACCGCCCGGTCACAGAACAGAGCCAAGTTTGGGCTATCAGTTGCCCCCCATTTCCAAGGTTGACTGGATGCTATATCAGGGCAAGCTTGGAAATCCGTTCGATGTCGCTTGCCACTGTCTGAGTGCTCGGAAATTGGCCGAGAGTTGAGACTCAGCCTAATTCGGAGTCTTTTGCTCAAGTTAGCTCCCAGGATGGTTATCTTCTGCCCGTAAACCTTCGTCAAGGTTGTGGGTAGAAGAATTTGACCATGTTGGAAAAGCCGACCTAAAGAGAGTTGCTCTAGGGTCCTTTCTTTAACTCCCAGGATGGTTATCTTTTGCCCGTAAGCCTCGTCAAGACTGTTGGGAGAAGAGTTTGACCATATTGGAGAGCCGACCTAAAGTGTGTTGCTTTAGGGTCTTTTTTACTCCTCTATCGTGGGCCAACCTCAGAGGATAACCTCTATCGTCGGTTGAGACCTAAGTGGAGTTGGAACCTCTGAGTATTGTAGGCTCCCGGGTTGTCTAAGAGTCTTACTTAGTTCATCCCACGGCCTGTAAATTCTCGGTGTGACCTCCTGTAGTTTTCATTCTCTCTTGCTCCCCAAGCTTTCGTTGAGGTAGGCGTTGCAGGAACAACTACTGTAGGCGGCCGACCTAGAACGTTGGTAGTTCTAGGGTCTTTTGATGCCTCGAGTGTGATCTCGAGGTCTTTTGATGGTGCCTCGGGTGTGGCCCGAGGTCTTTTGAGGTGCCTCGGGTGTTTTCCCGAGGTCTTTGCGGTGGCTCCCTGGACAGTCTGTGAAGCCTCGTACTATGATCGGGCAAAAGTACCATTGTAGTTGAGCTCGTCTGAACTGTTGGAGACAAGAGGTCGGGTCGGGATTGCCGGGCTACTGGCCATCGTTAATTGGAGGCCAGGTCGGGATTGTTGGATCCTGACCGCTGTGAACTGGAGGTCTGGTTGGGGCTGCCAGACCCTGACTGCTGTGAACTGGAGGTCTAGTCGGGGCTGCCGGACCCTGACTGCTGTGAACTGAAGGAACTACTAGAACTACCGGGCTTCTTTGCAATGTTCTTCTCGGGTTGACCTCGTTTCCGCTTATTTCTTGAAGGCTCGTCGCCTACGTGCCCGGGGTCTTTGGTCTTTAGAAATTCTTCAGTGTCAACGTACTTTCCGACCCTCTCTGCGAGTTCAACCAAGGTTTCCGGCCGGTTTCTGTGAAACGACGTGGCGCACTTGGTGTGTCGAACTCCCGAGCAGAAGGCTGTAATAGCGACGGTTTCATCAAGATCATGAATCCCAAGCTTCTCTTGATTAAACCGGTCGGTGAATTCCTTGAAGGACGCATTATTCCATTGCCTGACTGTCAGCAACAGTATATCAGGCTTTGGCCGTTCATGCATACCGATGAATTGGCTGATGAACTGCTTGCTGAGTTGCTTGAAACTGTTGATCGATCGGGGCTTCAAGGAGTAGAACAATTGAGCGGCCGGGCCTTTCAAAGTGCTGGGGAAGGCCAGGCAATACAGTTCGTCGGCGTTGGCGGCCAGGGCCATCTGAGCCTTATAGGTCCGGACGTGGTCGACCGGACTTCCCGAGCCGTTGTAAGAATCTAGATGAGGTTGTTTAAATTTACAAGGAAGCTAATCAAATTAGGTAATACAATCCTGATTAGAATGTGATTGACATAAATCAAGTGAGTTTCCTATTTGTATTAGGAAACTTTCCATACATGTCATTAGTCTCCTAGCTTAAGTGGGAAACAGTCTGGAATATTCTGGGGCGTGTCTCGCGGGTCTGGCTGGACTGCGCCCGTACGAACCGAGCTTGTATTGCACTCCCGACATGTTGGTCGGGCCTGTTGATGTGCCGCCCAGGAGGTCAAGATAGGGGCCGGTCGCTGAGTATAACTGCCCGGTCACAGAATAGAGCCAAGTTTGGGCGTATCATGTGAACCTGTAGTTGTTCACCTATTTAAAAGTGTGGTGTTTGGAAACATGTGGAAACATCGGAAAAAATTCGAAGCATCGGAAAAAATTGAAAACATTGAGAAACATGGGGAAACATGATTTCAATCTTATCTATATGCACCTAAAAGCCTAATAATTGATTAATTTAACCTTTGAGAGGTCTATATATGTAGTTACATTAAAAATATGTAGTTCAAATTGAAAATACATAGGATTAAGTCGCCAATCTACCGTCAAACACTTCATAAAATACACAAAGCACTTCATTCCATTACATATAAGCTCGTAGTAAGCTAATAAGCCATCTCAAAATAGAATGATTGTTCAAATGACAAATACACATCCATAGGATTATTTCGATGTAAACAATCATGTTTTGGTGAAAGCAATTGAAGTGATGTGGAATCATAGGTTTGTTTCTATGGAAACAAAAGAAACAAAGTCGTTTCGATGGAATCCATGGAATTTTGAGATTCCATGGTTGTTTCGATTCCATGACCCAGGAAACGGAAACTTTTTGTCTGTTTCGGTGGAAACTAAAGGAAATTTTGATCCATGCCGAGATCTACCTTGCTTAGTGGGATCAGTGATAGTTATAGATTCATTCATTAAAATTTAGAAATATTATGTTGTGTTATGTTAAGCATAATGGTATGGTTGTTCTACTATGACCTAGAATCACAAGTTCGAAACTCAAAAATAGCCTTTCCTTATGGGAGGGTAAGGTTATGTACATCTAACCCTCCCCAGACCCTGCAACCGGGAGCCTCGTGCACTAATAGCTCTTTTGTGTTATGTGTAACATCTAGTTTGTATTTTTGGCATTGTTCTGTAACTTCTCTTGCATGTGTAATGGTTCACTTCTTACAATGTGATCAAACAAGGCTCTAAAGGCTTAAGCTATTGGGAAGGATGTTAATTTGGCATCTCTTCGATCAGTAATCTACTTGAACTTATTGTATTTTTGGGAATGAAATGGGTTTGGAACATAGGACTATTCAACTCCCACAAGTCATGTTTACAATTCAGTCTAAAAACTTAACGCGATGCGAGATGATGTCAAGGTTGGTCATAGATCTTGTAGGGCTATTGAAGAGGGTGTGTGTAGCATCTGTATTTTCCCTATTTATTTCCCCGGGTTTCTCTGTACTTACCATGTAATTTTCCTTATGATGTATAACTATCTGAATCTGAAATAAGAACTTTTGAAATAGTATCCTTGTTCTTTTGAGGGCATTATTAAACTTACTGAACCATTGAAGATTAGGATGCCTCGATCGCTCCTGAGACTCGAGCGCTCGAACATTATCCAGCACTACCCAAGCACTCGCGCATCTTGAGCGCTCGCGTGTCTATTTCGACACCTGGCTGTCGTGCGCCTAGAATTGGACAGCTGCCCACCCCCCTCACTTCTATAAATGCCCCCTGTATCTGCATTAATGCAGTCCGTCCTATAGTGTTAGAGATAGAGAGAGAGAGAGAGAGAGAGAGAGAGAGAGAGAGAGAGAGAGAGAGAGAGAGAGAGAGAGAGAGAGAGAGAGAGAGAGTATGTATTAGAAAAAGAGAGAGAGAACCTACATATACTTACATGCTTTGATCACCCACATTTACACACTTCTGTAGACACACTTGCTACACTGAAACTAGAAGAAAGAGGAAGAAGAAGAAGAAGACCAGCTAGACTGTGAAGGTGACGATCTCCCGAGCGCTCTAGCTAACACGAACGCTCGAGTTTATGAAACAGTTTAACTCAAGTGCTCGGACCTATGAAGCGCTCGCGTATATTAATAAATAGAGGCTTGGGCGATCGCGTATGTCGAGTGGTCACGATGATCAGTTACATAAAGCTGAGCGCTTGAATGTTCAAGCGCTTGAGTGTGTTGAACCATGAACAGATCCTTATGTTTTGATACTTCCATGCACTCCTAGTGCTTATGCATGTAATGTTTATACTTGGAATATTGTGATAAACTATGTTTATCCTTGTATAGTACCTTGCACATTTAATCTTGGTGTATATAAGTATGGTTTGAATTATTTTACTTGGAATATGGAATTTGGATAACTTAACATAAAAAGGGAAACCATTTTGTGACCTTAAAATAGAGAATACAAGTATTGCTGAACGCGAGCGATCGCGTAAGCGCTCACGCAAAGGCTAGCACTCATGAAGGGGAGAGCGTTCGCGTTTGACAGATTTAGAAATGCACCTTTCCATTTCACTTTTATGACGTTATAATAATCTGTTAATCTCAGGACTTGCATACTAAATTCAGAATGTCGTGTTTTGGGTGTTGATAAACGTTATAAGTCGGAAAATCTATGCTTTAACGGCTTGTACATCAATCATTAGTGTCCTTATTGTTTTGTTTTATCGTAGCGTGTAAGTGTGATCGGCACGCATGTTAGTCTGAAATTGTCAAACGCAGGGGGGGGGGGGGGGGGGGGGTAGTGGATGGCTAGTGGAGCGCGGTTAGACGGCTAGTAGAGCGCGGTTAGACGCCAGTAGGGCCTGGGTGGCCAATAGACAGCCACTAGGGCGTGGATGGTAAGTAGACGGCTAGTAGAGCGCGGTTAGAGGACAAGTAGGGCACGGATGGTAAGTAGACAGCGGGTAGAGTGCGGTTAGACGGCTAGTAGCGCGCAGTTAGATGGCCAGTAGGGCGCGGTTACATATGAACGCGTAGCAAATTCGGGATGAGTTGAGGGAAAGGTTGGCAATTGGTGGTTAGGTTCGGGAATTCGAGTGTTGTCAGTCGAAGCATTGAGTTATGATTACCTAGGCCTGGCAAATGGGCAGGTTCCGGCCGGGCCCAAAACGAGCTTAAAACCGCACCAACCCGTAGGCAATCTGTAGGGTTCGGGTTGGTCCGGGCCAGGCCAAAACGGGTTGAAACCCGACACCAGTAAGTAAGCTGTCGGGTTTGGTCGAGGACTCTTTTTTTTTTTTGGTCATGGGTTTTATTCTTCCAACTTATACGCCTGTTTGGGCAAACGAAAAAAAGGGAGAAATATTTTTATAGCAACACATATATATGCTATGTAATCTTCACATACTCTGGACCAGTGTATGTAATCTTCTCAATCTCTATTTCTTGAATTCTTCCTAGAAAGGTGAGAAATTTATGGCAAATGGGCGGGTCAAAAGAGAGTAAACAAATGTTGCAATTGAGATGAGAAATCAACTATAAAAAAGAGTTTGTATTGAATATTATTAGATACATACAAGACAAGAATCAGAACAACAGGAAACAAGAAAAACCAGTAAAGATTAAGAGAGAGAGAGGCCTGTGGCTGGGTTGGTGAAAGAGGAAGGGGTCATATGATGTAGGAGAGAGAGAGAGAGAGAGAGAGAGAGAGAGAGAAAGAGAGAGAGAGAATTGCCATGGGTAAAAGGAAATATGCGTGAGAATTCCTTTGTCTGAATGAATTAGGTTTTATTTTCTTGGGTTGCCAACTTGCTTCGGGTTCCACTTCAGGCCCGCACAAAGCCCGATGTCCAAAGTGGCTTCTTCCATCAAACCCGTTCATAGCCCATTAATTAAAAGCTTCCCAACCCTAAAGTAAATGATTTCGGGCTTTAGCGGGCTTGGCGAGCTAAGCGGGCTGGGATTGCCAGGCCTATGATTACCCCATTTCTTAAAGTTCAGTCTACCATTCTTGATTTGACTTACTGAGTCATGAATTTATAATCTTTCCTAATGGTTTCACGTACAATAAGAATAATGTACTCTTTAAAATTGTTGTAACCATATAAATTGTTATACTTGGAATCACTTGAGGTCTTATGCTCACTCAGCTTTCGAAGTTGACAGCGTTTTATGCCGCTGGACCTTCCCTGTCCAGCTTTCTAGATTTTGGTAACATGACAGATGGGGACCAAGTTGAGGGTGAGCATGCTGATGGCGGCTATCCAGTTGAGGACTACACCGGTAAAGGATATCCGGAGGGGGATTACCATGAGGAGGGCTATGGTTACGCCAGTTGAAGACCCTGCTTCTAGGCGTAGTCGTTTAGTTATCTTTTTCTTTTGAGGATTGTTATATCCAGACTTATGTTTTGTTATCGGCATGTGTTGCCGTAAGACCACTTACGTATAATTCGGATAATATGTTGTTGTAATAGCTGTAAGACCTCTGTTTTGTTTTTATGCAGCTCCAATTTAGTTAACCCGTGCTTATGGTTATATATATATATATATTCTTGTCATTATTCTGCTTGTGGACAATTAGGTGATTCCAACTTGTCACGTATCCACGGGTCTAAAAAGGAAAATTTTAAAATTTTCCTATTTTTTGCTACTCCGGGGTGTGACAGTGTGTAAGTTTATATTTCAATTTATTTTTTATTTTTGCCTTCCCTACAGGTTACTGAGGAGAAACCCAATGGGTGCTCTTGGTTATGCCAGCTCAAAACCAACTCTAAAGATGATTGCTGAATCTGCTGATGGTCGCCCTCGCGAGATGGGTGTAGTTGCTGCCTTAAGAAATGGGGAGGTTCTTGGAAGTCAAACCGTTCTCAAAAGTGACCATTGCCCCGGCTGTCAAAATCCTAGTTTACCAGAGAGAGTGGAGGGTGCCCCTAACTTTAGAGAAATTCCCGGATTTCCAGTTTATGGTGTTGCAAATCCAACAATTGATGGAATTAAATCTGTCATTCGAAGGATAGGTAGTTCAAAAGGCGGCCGACCAGTTCTTTGGCACAATATGAGAGAAGAACCAGTGATCTATATCAATGGCAAACCATTTGTTCTTCGTGAGGTTGAAAGACCATACAAAAATATGCTAGAGTACACGGTATGTGTCCATCTTATCCAGCATGCAGTCGTCTTATCATAAAAGGCCGCCTTAAACAAAGGATATTAAGCCCAACTAGAGTGATAGCTTGGGGCATGATAAGAAGCCTTTTTTTTTTTTCTTTTCGATTCTATGTTATTATTTTCGTATCATTAGACACTTCGTGAAGCTCATATCTAGAATATTTGCATGTAGGGAATTGATCGTGACAGGGTAGAGGGAATGGAAGCTCGACTAAAAGAAGATATTCTGCGGGAAGCTGAACGATATGGGGGTGCTATAATGGTAATAAATGAAACTGATGACGGGCAAATATTTGATGCTTGGGAACATGTGAGCTTGGATGTAATTCAGACCCCACTAGAGGTCTTCAGCTGCTTAGAGGCTGATGGATTTCCCATCAAGTATGCACGTGTGCCTATCACTGATGGTAAAGCGCCCAAAAGTTCTGACTTTGATTCATTGGCTAGAAATATTGCATCAGCATCCGAAGACACCGCATTTGTTTTCAATTGCCAGGTAAAACATTTCTGTTAGTTCCAGTTCAGCTGTAGGCTATAGAATGCTACTCGCGCATAGCTCACGATCCACTCGCTTAGAGGCTAATTCGAGATTAGCGTTGAAAATAAAGCTTGAATTATCCTGAAGCTCGTTAGTTTATCAGGCTGTACTCAATTCAATTTGATACAGTAATATGCGACTCTAAGGGCATTGAAAAACCAATCAACTTGAGCTAGGTTCAAGAACAGCTTGCAGAGATCAAATTGTGAGATGAATAAGTCTGGATTCATTAAAATTTTAAGATCATCCTGTTTGAGCCGATTTTAATTTACCTGCTGCTCAGATGAGCAAGGCCTGTTCACAGCCTAACCTTGTGCATGAATATATTCACAAGCTCCTTGGGTTTCATGTGACAGATTCTTTCTTCTCTTTCCCCTAATGCTAGTAAAATTTTCACAGATGGGCAGAGGAAGGACAACCACTGGTACTGTAATTGCTTGCCTTCTGAAACTTCGAATTGATTATGGGAGACCTATTAAAATGCTACTTGACGATATGTCCCATGAAGAGGCGGACTGTGGTTCATCAAGCGGTGAAGAAACTGGCAGTCATGGTGGTGCATCTGCCTCTAGTATTACAAAAGGTAGAGCTGGAAAAGAACCAAGTCGTGCATTTGGGATTAATGATATCCTATTGTTGTGGAAGATAACACGTTTGTTTGATAATGGGGTGGAATGCCGGGAGGCCTTAGATGCAATCATTGATAGATGTTCAGCCTTGCAGAACATACGCCAAGCTGTTCTGCAGTACAGAAAGGTATTTAATCAACAACATGTTGAGCCAAGGGTGAGGAGAGTGGCACTGAACCGTGGTGCTGAGTACCTGGAGCGCTACTTTCGGTTAATTGCTTTTGCAGCATATCTTGGAAGTAAAGCATTCGACGGGTTTTGTAAACAAGGAGAATTCAGGATGACATTTAAGAATTGGTTGCATCAGAGACCAGAGGTCCAAGCAATGAAATGGAGTATAAGATTACGGCCGGGGAGATTCTTCACGGTTCCGGTAATCTTCTTGCATAAAAGAGATTGTTGCTTTAGGCTGCAGTTTTTTTTTACTTCTTAACTTCAATCTGATTCCATGTGTATGATGTACTTTCTTTTCCAGGAGGGGTTGAGAGAACCTCACGAGTCTCAACACGGCGATGCAGTAATGGATGCTATTGTTAAGGCTCGTAATGGTTCTGTTCTGGGGAAAGGCTCTATAGTTAAAATGTACTTCTTTCCTGGTCAAAGAACTTCCAGCCACATCCAAATTCCCGGTGCACCACATGTTTACAAGGTATGTTGAGATGGACATACTGTTATAGAGAACGGGGTGACCCAATATACTACACCACATAGTAAGGCTTATTAAGCTGCTCCAGATCAGCTAAGTATCCTTGGATCCAAGTGTTCCCTAGCAAGAGTATGTCGTACACCGTAAGTTCTTTTGGTAATTAATGTTACCTAGTGAGAAAGGTACTACTCGTATTGAATCACTGTTGATGTGTAAGGGGGAGCGGGGTCTATGCCCCTAATGGTCTTAATTGCACAAATCTGAGGTGGCTCAGCTTGGTGTCTTATGATTTAACCACGATATGGTTTTAATTAATCCTGTTGTCATCATAATAAGTAGGACATTTAATTCAACTTCCCAGGTAGATAAAGAATGTCTATTGGATCGGAAGTCTGATGGTAATACTATATTGGCCTCCTGTACATGCAAGAGGAAATATACCTGATCACTTTGATAATTATCTTAATCTTGATTTAATTTCTCTTGGACAAAAAGGTTACATCTCAATAGGTGGAGTTTTAGTACTGGTATCTCTTTGGACACCTAAAATTTCTAATATGCCCTTCGTCCTTGGACTCAGTTTTCCCTTTGGTTCCCTATCAGAATCTTAGTCTTAAACATAACCAAGCAACAGCCTACTCAGCTCCATGCTATGCTGGTTGGTATTGAAGCTGAACACTGGCAGTAACTTTGAATAAAAAATTTCAGTATTCAGTAAATTCAGTACAACTAAAGCAATCAGCCTGAAGCTTGATAATCCGTATTTTTACTATTCCTTTCTTCTTCTAAGAAGGTAACTGAAAACCTTTAGGCACACCCAATAGTAGTATTGAACCAGAAATATATACAAATAAATATTTTCTTGATTTATTTAGGACGTGATCAAGTGGATCAGAACTCTACACCATTTTCTGGTGACTATCCTGATTCCAGAAAAGACTGTCGTTTATGCAACTTGCTTGTAGCCGTTTTCTATGAGGTTCTTAGAGATAAAATGCTTCTAATGGAATATGATAGTAATTATTTAGGCACAGAGGTGGAGCCAGGATTTCGTTTCAGTGGGGCACCCGGCAACAACCCCGGCCAATATTTTTTGAATAAGTAATATGCTTTCCATCCATTAAAATTACATGGTTGTTACACGGGATTACGTGTAATTGATTGAGGGTTAAAGTGAGATTTTTGAGTTTAAAAGGGGTAAATTTAGACAATTTCAACGATCAAAGTGAGATTTGCGTAAAAATTAGACAAATTCAAAGATCAAAGTGAGATTTTTGAGTTTAAAAGGGATAAATTTAAAAATTCAGGCGGGGCACAAATACATATAATCTCAAATACATAGGGTAAATAAGTAAATTTCAAAACTTCAGTGGGGATACGTGCCCCCACTGACCCCCATCTCCCTCCGCCCCTGAATTACTGGCCCCCATCTCCCTCTGCCCCTGCATTTGGTCTATACTTGTTTATTGGTAAACGTGCCAATAACCATTACTTTACCAAAGTGCGTCTGTTTGTAATGGTAATCATTACAATGATACTATAACCCCTTTGGCTTTGGGTGGTACTGGTAAGGCTTTGGATACGAGAACGTTTATATTACAATTGGATAGCAAACTAGTATGCATCGTTTGCTTGATACTCCATATCTTGCACAAACAGTGTCATCAGTTGCACATATTTCGGAGATGAATTGGACTAGGATGCAATTGGCTGGCTTTTTTTTTAACCCAAGACTGAAAATTCTTTCAGGTGGAAGGCTCTCATGTGTACAGCATGGCAACTCCAACAATTGCTGGTGCTAAAGAGATGTTAACCTATTTAGGTGCCACGCCCACTGTGGAAGGAAGTGTAACTGATAAAGTAATTTTAACAGATCTTAGAGAAGAAGCTGTTGTTTACATTAACGGCACACCATTTGTTCTTAGAGAACTGAATAAACCTGTTGACACACTTAAGCATGTGGGAATCACTGGTCCCTTGGTGTGTAATCATTCCAATATGTCATTTATACTATGAATAGTGATAAACGCAACTTTTTCCCCTTAACTTCTTTGTTTTGACTACTAAGCAGGTAGAGCACATGGAGGCACGGCTAAAAGAAGATATAGTATCTGAAGTTAGACAATCTGGTGGTCGAATGCTTTTGCACCGTGAAGAATACAGCCCGGCATCAAATCAGGCCAGTGTCATAGGATATTGGGAAAATATCATTGTAGATGAAGTAATGACACCTGCTGAAGTATATGCAGCTCTTAAAAGCGATGGATACAATATACTCTACAAAAGGATACCATTAACACGAGAGAGAGAAGCCTTAGCTTCTGATGTTGACGCAATCCAGTTCTGTAAAGATGAGTAAGCATGTGAATATAACCTGCATGATAAATTCATCTTAAATTACTGGTTTTTGTGATCTGGACAGGTTTCTGTCTTAGCTTCCAGTGTGACCGTGTATGGTCCATTGACAGCGTGTCACCAGGTATATGCACACAGAGACACGGAAACACTAACATATATCTGTCTCATAAACTATGAAGCACGGACACGGACACTCCGACACGGATACGACACGACAAAATCCTTAAAAGTAGCATCTCGTGTGTCGGGCACGATACGACATGCGACACGTTACCTTCTTAGAAGTGTCGGTGCTTCCTAGCTCATAATTGGTTTGGATTTGGATTAAAGAATGATATTGCCTAATGCTGACCTCTATGCCAAAAATCTACTCTGGTCCAATCCTAGCTGCAAAAGTCTCATCTGATAGCTAAATACTGGATATGCTCTACTCAAACATTGGATCTGGCAATCCTTCCTGGATCATAAGAAGTGCTGGAAAAGAAAATCAGAGAAAGGAATTCTTGACTACCTTCTTCCACTAACACCAAAATCTGATCTTAGAAGATTCTAACAGTGATGATTATCAATGAGAATACAAAGAAGCCGAAGAAGTTGCGTATACATGAGCTGATTCTTGAAGCTAGAGGAGACAAGGGAAAAAGGAGGAACCCAAATATGAGAATAGATATGAAACTCCAAAGGAGATAGTTAGGCGTTGTATCAATGTTACTCTCATCATGGGAGACTGCATATGTAACTAGAGAAAGGCAAAATTGACTAGGACAACAAATTTAATGAGTGAGAGAGAGATTTACTAGAGTTAGGAAGCAGATTGACATTCAAACGTGAGAGGCAACATGGCTAGTGTTCATGAAACAGCCTTTGCAATATGCATTTTCTAAGGATCTTCTGCTATCTCACTGCAGATAATCAAAGATGTTATATCATATTTTATTCGAAACTTCTCGATGGAGTTGTTTCAAGATGAACCTGTATATCTACCTAATTTGTTAGGTCAACACTAATTAAATTGTTTCTGCCTTTCAGGTTTATATTAGAGGAGCAGTGTAAAATCTCATAGCACATTGGTATCTATTCCAGTGGTAGGCTCTATAGATGATGTTCTTTTTGCCTTTTCCTTTCTGAGGCTATGTCTAACTGAACACTCATTTGTTAGCTGGAACTTGACAGAAGAGAAATTATTTAGGTTGCAGATCACATGGAGTCTGGTGCATGACGACACTGCCAATAAGAAAGTGGTTAAATACAAAGGCTATATACATATTCTGAAGAATATTGTACGAGTTCTTTTGAATGATATGTGAGAGTATAAAACGTACGCAAGTTAGTACAGCTAGATGATATAAATAAATGTAAGTAATGTAGAGAAATGGTCATGGCTCGAGTGAGAGCCTAATCCCAAGTAAGAGAGAGAGAGAGAGAGAGAGAGAGAGAGAGAGCAGTAGGTGCGGATAGTAAAGGTAGGTTCAGAGAGTATAGGTAGGTTCAGGGAGTTATGGAATTTGCGGAGTAATGGAGAGAAAAGGGTAGAGAATGAGAGCTCTTGCTCTCAGTAGCTTTTCTTGGTTCTTGTTAGTTTGTTAATGATTTTGGTATTGAATGACAGTGTAGTATTTGTAGCTGAGGGAAGAAGTGTAAGTCACTCCAGCATGACTGTCATGGTGCCTAGGTGGCTTCCTTACAGAGGCTTCTACGGTGGTGGACAAGAAAGGATGGAGTGATTATTTCGGCTATGGGATGGGTTGACGAGATAGAACGGAGGTGTCACAAGCTTTATCATTATACAAGAGAGGGGAGGTAGGCGTGCTTTGGCGGTGGGGCGTTTATTGCGGCGGAGGATTGGTGACGAGATGTTTAATACGGCGGAGAGGAAGAGTATGTCAATGAATATTCTCAGTAATGGTGCGGCTACACGCTAGAGGCTCTAATTGGTTTAGGAGGTAGGTGAGGTGAAAGGTGAGTTGCAGTGGCGATGTAGGTGACTCAGGTGGATGGGATGGGGAACGCACGTTAGGATGCTCGTGTCTCTCTCTTTCTTTGGAACCAACCCTAGCCTTGCCCGTAAGGCGTTTGCTAGGGAGATGTCCTTGACTCTAGCCACCGAGCCATGAACTCTCGAGATCCCAATGTGGTGGTATCCTTAAGTTCTGCTCGTGATTAAGGGTACTTATGTGTGATGGTGTTAGAGGCATGGAGCCTCAATCCGTTGGTGGTAACATGGAGGTAATATCTATTGGAGGTGATCGTTCCTTGGTGGTATCATGGAGGTAGCATCGTTGCTTGGAGGTGACCATTCCTTGGAGGTATTGCCACCAAGGCGCTTGTGGAGAGTTGGAAATGAGGAGTTTCAAGGCGGTGATGGACACCCACGAGGTGAGCAGTCCCTTGCGGGGAGGTGACACCTTTGGTGAGGAGGTGACTTCTTGAGGGGGTGACACCCTTGGTGAGGAGGTGGCGCCTTGAGGGGGTGCACCCATGTCATGTTTGAGACACATGGCGATGGTGATGGCGTGGTACGCTGACACATGGCATTTTTAGTGTATTTACCTACAAATATTACTAAATGTCTACAAATTCACTACAGGGAAACTTGAGGGACTAACATATCTATCATTATGTTCTGAAGTAATGTCCAAGACAATTTCTGAGAAACTCCAAAAGTTTGAATGAATTGCCCTTGGCAAGGCAACCCAGTGCACGAATCCCGATCCAAGGAATGTGCATCCTTATCGTTATGCTAATGCCCACCCTCGAAATTGCTCTTGGCATAGCGAGGAACTTCAGAATCTATAGAAAAAAGTATGTTATCAAGTGGTGATCCCGCTTATGTAAGGTGTGGGAGGGATAGGCTTAAGTTGGATTTAACCCTTGGCATTGTTTTCACACAAACTGGTTACTCTTAGACCTGAATTGATGTTTGTCATGCTTGTTGTTTCCCAATGAACCAAACAGCGGTGAGTGCCCACAAAATGTATGTTAAAATTTGGTTTTGCTTTAAGATAGAAGAATAAAATTGTCGAAACTAAACTTTGGTTAGCTTAATATTGAAACCCCATTTCAACTTTTGAGATCCCAGCCGGGAACGCAAAAATTCTTAATGGAATTTCCTTTACCTGTTTGGAAAAGATAATGTTGGACCATTTTCTGATAAAGTATGGTGGCAGGGGCTTGTTCGTCCATTGTTGACAATTTCAAGTCTGAGTTGAATAGGTCTAACTTTTAGGATGTGATATAGGCATTATTAGCTGTTTATCAGTACATAAAATATTGGACAGGGCATGTGAACTATCCAAAATGAACTAGTTCACCCCCCTGAAGAGAGGGGGTTTTAGTGTCGACAAAGGATAGTTTAGGGGGTGGTGAGTTTGTTCAGTTTTAAAGTTTAGGGGGTGTTAGTGAAAAACGGTCATAGTTCAGGGGGTGTTACTATAATTTACCCTATTTTTTGTTGTTATTTCCCCTTCTTTTGATTTCTTTCATTAGTGGACTGATGTCGTATAACTAAAACGGCCTTTGCTACAGCTCTGCAGGGTCTTATCTTTTTGTGTCACACACAGGATTTGGAGGGGTTTCCTATGCAATGGCTATTATTTGCATTAAACTTGAAGCCGAGCCGAAGTTAGAAGCAGATATTTCACCGTCGCTGGTTGGCACAACAAATCTGTTTTCTTCACCTGTAGAGAACCTGCCATACCAGGCTTCTGAAGAAGAGGCACACAAAATGGGTGATTATCGGGATATACTAAGCCTTACTAGAGTTCTTGTGTATGGCCCCAAGAGCAAAGCTGATGTTGACATTATAATAGAAAGGTATGCTATCTTCTTTGCTGACAAACTGAAGTGTTTCTTAGCGAGATCCTAACATCTTACTTACACATAATCCCGTTACAATTATGTTGTGTAATTGGTTAATTAATGAAAGACTGCATACTCTATCTGCAATCCATGAATCTGCATTTTGGGTCTATGATGATCAACTTCTGTTTTGGAAGAGATGTTCTAAGTTTCTGGACCCTTACTTATGGTGATTGCAAATCATTTTATCAGGTTGTTATGCTTTAAGTTATGCGTAAGACCAGGATTATTAGAATCGAACGATTCACGATTTGTTCGTACGATTCGATTCTCAAACCGAATGAGCTATGAGTTGAAAATCCCATTGAACCCGTATGAATCGTCCGATTTATGGACGATTCACGATTCGAGAACCCGTATGAATCGTCCGATTTATGGACGATTCACGATTTGATTCACACGATTCATAAAATTTTTAGTTCCTATAATAAAAAGATTTAGGTGTCGTCTTATTTTTTACCAGTGTTACATACCCCTTCTATTCTTCACTTGTATTTGATTACTAGTTGTTAAGTTGTCAGACAATTTCTCTATATAAAGCTTCTGCTTGTGTGTAAATAACTATGTGACTAGTTAATGCCAAGCTTGTCATAAGGAAATCTGCAATAATGCCATTCACGCATTGTTCCTATGTTTGTTCCTTTTTCCTGTTCACATTCATGTGTGTATGTGAACTTCTAGGTTTCACATCCTTAGAAAGACGCATTATTATATGTATATACATATAAATTATAATCGTGTATATACACGTGTTTTACATGCATATACAAATGTATTATTACTTATTTTGGCGAACCGATTCACGATTCATAATTTTGGCAAACCGATTCACAATTTGACAACAATGCGTAAGACAATATTTTGTTGTGCATATAATATCGTGACAATTTTGTATGATGTTCCATGTTTTGTCCTATAAGGGCAATGGAATATCGTTTCTGGACTGTAAGTGATGACGATTGTCCTATGATGAAATAAACCTTCATTTGTGTCGTTTGAGTGGATCCATAAGGACAAGTTTTGGATTGAGCTGTACGACGTTAAGCAAAAAGTTAAAGATTGGTGAGAACGAGAAGAATAGAATGTTCTTATTGCAAATAAACAGTACGTCTGATCACAGGATACCTAAGAGAAACACAACCCTTTGTAGCAGGGTTTGGTACAGCCACTAAAAGGACTAGACTACCCCTAATACTTATTATTCTAACACCCCCACCTCAAACTTATGATGCAGCAAGACGCATCAAAAGTTTGTCAAGCAAGCGGAAGCGCTTGATGGTATGTGACTTTGTAAAGAAGTCAGCCAAGTGCATGGTAGAAGGAATAAATTGAAGAGAAATTGTGCCAAGTTGAAGATGATGGCGCACAAAATGACGATCGATCTCAATGTGCTTCATACATTCGTGAAAAACCAATTGTGCGCTATTCGAATGGCACTCTTGTTATCACAATACATGGGAGTAGGAACAACCAACGAGACCAAGATAAGATCAGCAAGTAACCAACGTAACTAAACAATCTTAGCATTGGTGGTAGCCATGGCACGATACTCAGCCTCAGCAAAGGAACGAGAGACAACTTATTACTTCTTGCTTTTCTATGAAATAACTGAGTCTCCAATCACAATAACTAGTAGTGGATTTTCTATATGCAGAGTCTCCAGCCTAGTCAACACCAGAATAAGCCGGAAGCTCCAATGTAGATGAAGAAGGAAACAATAAACTCTAATGCAAGGTTCCACGAAGATAACGAAGTATATAGACAATAGCACCCTAATGAATAGTGGTGGGGGAAGAAAAAAACTGATTGACGACATGAACATCACATGCAATATATGGTCGTGTAACAGTGACATACACTAAACTGCCAACAATAGTCTGACTTAATGTAGGATCAGGCAACAAAACCCCATCTATCGAACATTGAGCTCCAAATAAGATGGGCTTTCTGAATGACATCCTAAGCATATTTGGACTAAAGAGGAGAAGAGGCCACCTCAATAGCCAAGAAATAACAAAGTGGACCCCAATCCTTTATTTCAAAGTGGTGTTGCAACTGCGATTTCAACGTTGATATGCCAGCTGTATCATCACTAGTTATGATCATATTATCCACATAAAGTAAAAGAAGAATGTATCCTTATGAAGTAGAGCAAAGAAAGAAGGCAGAGTCATGATCACAAGGATCGAAACCTAAGTCACAAATGACTACTGACAACTTGTCAAACCAAGCCCTAGGTACTTGATTGAGACCATATAGTGCCTTTTGAAGTACACACGTCTCCCTGATCACGAGGAAGGCCAAGGGGAGGAACGATATAAACTTCAACCAATTCCATTCAGAAAGGCATTGTTTACATCCAATTGTGAAATATTCCATTAACGAACAGATGCTATGGCTATCATGTACGAACTATAGTCATCTCGGCAACAGGAGCAAATGTCTCCTCATAGTCAATACCATATTCTTGTGTAAAACCCTTGGCCACGAATCGAGCCTTATACCGCTTGATAGATCCATCATGGTCTCAATCTTGTACAACCAACTACACGTTTACCAGAAGACACCAGATCCCATATCCCTGGCCTATGGACTGCACAAAGTGGATAAGAAATGCCTCTGAAGAAGTAATAGACGTTCGGAAGAGACAAATGGGAAGAAGTAATAAATTCTAATCATCCAACACTTGCTAGAGACATAGGGGTACCATTGGCAACAAGTACAAACATTGAAGGGGGAGAGAGGGTAGATGTAAACAAAGAAAAGTCACTCACTAGTCATGTGATGCGTACCACCTGAGTCAAAGACCTAGGTGTTCGTAGATATACCTGAGGGAGCTGAGGAGAATGAACCTACTAAAGGAGAGACGGAAAGAGCATTAGGCCTTGAGAGGAAAGAAGCTTCTGCAATTGCTCAATGATGAGTAACATATTGAGAGCTGATAAATATGAGCTGTAATGTGGTGATCCTTGCTCTTGACAGGATGTTGTGGTCCATGAGCTTTCAAATTAACGAATCGGGGACATTGTGCCTTCCAATGACCCTTCTCACCACAAAAACTACACCGCAACAATTTTGCCTCGTCTAGCTTTGTGCTACCTTGGGGTTTGGCCGGAACAACTAATACTGTCTGTGAAGTTAAAGGAAGAATGCCCTTCTTTGGAAGAGCCTTGAGGCGAACCTCCTCAACTAGAAGCTCATTAACAACAGAGTCAACAGAGGGAAGTGGACTTCGGTGAAGAATAGAGCCATGAAGTCCCTCAAAGTCATCCTTGAGTGCCATCAAGAACTGTACCAACCTTTTTTTCCTCCCTATAGGTATGATACAGATCATAAGAACTGAACACGGGAGGCTTAGTGAGAGCGAACTGATCCTAATATCCAACCATAATGGAATAGAACTCATGTATACTCCTATCACCCTATCTAGCAACCTGAATGTCATTGTAACTAATATCGCTTAGCGAAGTTGGACCGAACACACAAATTGGATATATATTCCCAAATCTCTTTGCCAGTTTCAAATTTAGCCAAATGAATCCCAATAGACTGGTCAACCGAATTATTTATCCAAACAACGATTTTTTTTTTAATTATTAATTTCTGCATAATTTCCAAAATGCTTTGCTTGTTGTTTCACATGCAGTGGTATGTGGTACTACTGACACGTGGTAAAATTGTGAAAAGTATTTGGGAACCAAATATGGGATTCAAATTTGGGAAGCACAGCGTTACTCATTATTTAATTTAGCTTTCATGGTATGGAAGAAAAGCAAATATATGATAATTTGTGAGTGGTTATTGATATTGACATTGTTAGGAAGAACTTACGCGGTAGTGTTGTTATTAATGAGAATTTGTACCATAAATGGGACTTTCTCAGAGACATGTCTACAGAATTTCATGCAAATCTTGTGTTCCATCTGGGGCTAAAATTCTTGCTTTGTGGCAATGTCAGTGATAATGCATAAAAAAAATCCTAAGAAAATCTTTGATCTATTTCAAATGATCTATAAAACTAACATGAA
Organism: Hydrangea macrophylla; assembly: GCA_033977485.1. NCBI lineage: Eukaryota > Viridiplantae > Streptophyta > Magnoliopsida > Cornales > Hydrangeaceae > Hydrangea > Hydrangea macrophylla. The sequence goes on along the minus strand of CM066986.1, from coordinate 43,096 downwards.
TTTATCTATCCGATCAATCAAAGTATTATGATGCATATCTCGTCAATAATGATCCGACACAAGTACATATAAATCATGTCATAACAGAAACTAAGACATTAACATGATTTATCGTACATATATAATGCATTATGAAAACAATGCTAGAACAATGAAATTGAACATGAGTGATGATGGAATCTATTAAAAATATTCAGATCAATAATGCTAAAAAATTTAAACAGGTCTCATATCTAACTATTGATTGTACAGGGGTTAATTACACTTTGTACCATTGTAGTTTACACTCGAGGTGTCACTTTAAACCTCCTAGTTTTGTAGCACAGGACAGTGTGCACGAGTATAAACTACCGGGGTACAAAGTGTAATTAATTCATTTATACTTTTTGATATTTTGAAAGAGAGAATAATATTATAGTTTACTATTATAATAACTGTAAAAATTTATTTTGTCTACCATGGGAGTAAGTTTATTGGACATTAAACTTTAAATAATTGAGGATTAGATTGTGAGCTATTATTTAAATAGATTTTTAGCCGAAAATCCCTCATCATCAATCAATAGTGATAATTGCCCCTCTCTGTTTCTTTCTCGGTCAAGTCCCTTGAAATCAGTCTTAATCAGGAAGAAGTCCCTAATTCAAAATTTTTATTGGATTTTCTTGGACCTATTTACCCTTTGGTGATATAAGGGAAGATGTTATGTCCTATTGAAATATCTGCTGAAATATCTATGGGATTTAATTAGAACATGGGAGAAGAATGGGGTAGGGGAGCGGGGGACGTCGCCTTTTTGGTCACCTCCGAGATTCTCCACTGACTAAATTATAACTTAGCAATTAACAAATAGTCGTCCCTATGAATCACCTTCTCGCTAGGTAGTAAATTCTTTACGTTTCTCCACATGGTTTTATCTGCTGAGAAGTTTTCCATGGTGTTTCTAATTGCGAAATGGAAGTTCCAATATTCGCACCGTCGTGATTATCTTTGTATCCTTTGGATGTTGAGGATACTCGAGTTCATCAAGACAGCTCACCACCATGTGGTACTTTATATAAGTACTCAGTCCTTTCTTGTTTGCCATGAATTATTCTGTCCTTGCCCTTAGCTCGGTGCGAGTATAACTCTTAGTGTATCGCATGTTCAGATTCACATGTGTACTTGAGTATCTTACTCCCCAGTTAGATTAGCTTTACCTAGGTGAACGGTAGGGTCGAGCTACACTCTTACCTCTTTTAGTTGAGTTTGGTTCACCTCTTGTTCGTAACTATTCCCCGTAGTTCTTTCATCACTACGTGCAGATCCAATGAAGCCTGTTAACTTCAGTGATTGGTGATGGCATTGATAGGTAGTGTTGGGGCCTGATAGTGTTAGTCCCCTCTCGCAGTCGTGTGGCTTGGTGGCTGAAGTCGAGAATTCTCCAAGTTTTGGCTCGCATTAGTGCGGCGGCACATTTTTATCCTAGAACTAAAAATGGAATATATTTGGCCAATGCTGATGAAAGATTAAAAAAAAGTTATATGTTTTGAAAAGCGAATAAATAGGACCTAGATTGGCAACTGACCATCTCTAAAAACAACTTTTTATTTCCATCGGAAGACACTAAAAACGGAAGTGAGTTCTTTAAATGTAGAGCCAATGGAGTAAATGGGAGGCTAGATGAAGATATAAATTTCCTTACTTCAAGGTGGACGTCTCTTTTCTTTTTTTTTTTAGGACTTTAGGAAAATGGTAAGCATCTCACCAAGAATGTCGGACAGTGATATTTTCTTATCTGGTTGTGTTATGCTGGTGGGCCCCCCAAAAATCAAACATCCAAGATAATTCACCCAAAACTGATAGCAAGAGCAAGATAGAACACACAGCAAGAATAACCAACACAAGACAAGATTTCACGTGGTTCACCCCACCGGGCTAATCCACAACCTTAAAGAACGACTACTCTTTTATTGATAAAGATTACAAGCCACTCCTTGAAGACATCACACCTTGAATGGACATTTATTTTCTATATCACCTAGAAGAATGGCTTCCACTCGGGCCACTCAAAAATCCGGAAATCCTCGTAAGTCCGTCTAGAACAATCTCTTTCTTAATCACTTCCTGTCAAGAGCTCCACTCATTGAGGATTACACCGATTACTCCCTCTGTCACCTCTGAGGATTCACCCGGTTACTCTCCGCCAAGGACCTCATCACGAAGATCACCTTCTCCCCTGGATTTGACGTATAATATGTAAGGTTAAAGTATGATTATTCAAATATAAACTAATATCTCTACAACTCTTTTGAAAGGAATTGCATTCACATGCTGAATTTCTTTTTTTTTTTTCTCCGCTAATATCACATACAAAATAAAGAACCCGTAATATGTTAAAATGGATATCTATAAGGCCTTAAACAATTGAGACAAATTGGGTAAATAAGTTGCTAATTTGGGTGATTATTAAAATTTTAAGGACCAAAATGAGATTTATGAGTTTAGAAGGGGTAAATTAAAATAAATCAATAGAGGCACAAATGCATAGAATCTAAAATACGTAGTGTAAAAATAATAATTTTCAAAAGTTGAGGGAGGCACTTGCCCCCTCTTGCCCCCATGTGGCTTTGCCCATGTTCTCCACCAAGAAACCTCTCTTGCAAGTAATCCCATACAATTAGGAAGCCATTCACCTTTGGAAACCTGATTCGCGTACATAATTACCTTGTTCGCTCTAGCGAGATTACAGTCTCCAAATTCTGCCAAGCTTGCCCGAGCTGGGCCTCGCTCGAGCGAGATTCCAGTGATGAGAAAATTTAAGCCAAACTTCAACAGGTGGTTATATGAGTAGCCTATGACTGGTTGATATATTGAGTTCCAGTCTATATGTTGAGTGTTGCATCAGAAATTGTAATTTTTCAACTTGGAGGCTGCACTCTTGTTATGCTTTTAGAGTGTGGTCATGACATTGGAATACCAAACTCGTTTGAGTTTGTCATTCCGAGTTTGTCATAACTGCATTTAATTATTCTATTCTCCTCTCCTCCTTATGATACTGAGTTGTTCTTTTCTTCTAAAGGTGTGCAGGTGCGGGGCATTTGCGAGATGATATTCTTGATTATTGCAAGGAACTTGAGAAATTTTCGGATGGTGACGATGATCATGAGCATCGAGCATATCTCATGGATATGGGTATTAAGGCTTTAAGGTTAGATCAAGTTCCCATTTAAATGGTCTAATTGAACATTATATCATTCGCTACCTGGATTGTTAGTTTCCTCATATCCTTTCCACTGATAGTGCCTGACCTACACTGCTCGCACCTAGATCATTGTTACCAAACCAAACCAAACCAAACCAAGCCTTGTGTCCCAATCAGTTGGGGTCGGCTGTATGAATCATTTTTCTCCATTTTGTACGATTAAGAGCTATATACTCACTTTAATTATTTATATTCATATCGTGTTGCACTACATACTTCCAGGTCAGTCTAGGTCTGCCCCTCCCTCTAATCATTTCAGACACCACGATCTTATCACTCTTTTGCACAGGTGCATCTATAGGTCTTCGTTGCAAATGGCCGAACCATCTAAGTCTATTTTCCCTCAACTTAACCTCAATATGTGCCACTCCCACAGTCTCTCTAATGTACCCATTTCTAATTCTATCTTGCCTAGTCTTACCACACATCCACCTTAGCATCCTCATCTCAGGTACGCTCACTTTGCTACTGTGTTGTTTCTTAGTTGCCCGACATTCTGTCCCATAGAGCATAGCTGGCCTAATTACTGTCTTATAAAATTTTCCTTTCAATTTTGCTGGTATTTTCCGATCACATAATACTCCGGAAGCACTCCTCCACTTAAGCCACAGCATACTTTAATTCTATGGGCCACGTCATCACCAATCTCTCCATCTCTACTGATTATTGAACCTAGATAGCGAAAGTGTTCCCTCTTTGGGATCTCCTGGTTTTCGATCTTCACTGCTTCGTTGTCTCTACTTCCACGGGTGCTAAAACTGCATTCCATGTATTCTATTTTCGTCCTACTTATCTGTAGCCCCATAGTCTCCAGTGCTTCTCTCCACGTGTTTAGTCTCATCAACCAAGACAATATCATCTGCGAATAACATACATCATGGGACCTCATCTTGAATGTGTAGTCAATTCATCCATAATTAGGGCGAATAAATAAGGGCTCAAGGCCGACCCTTGGTGCAGGCCTACAGTAATTGGGAATTCGCTTGTTTCTCCGACCGGTGATCTAATTGTAGTAGCTGCTTCATCATACATATCCTTCACCACGTCAATATAAACATTGGTTACTCCCATCTTCTCTAGCACCCACCAAATTAAATCTCTAGGCACCCTATGATAAGCTTTCTCTAAATCAATAAAAACCATATGTGGATCTTTTTTCTTCTCTCTACACTTTTCCATTAGTCTCCTAAGTAAATAAATTGCTTCCATAGTTGATCTCCTAGGCATAAATCCAAAACTGGCTGACACTGATGTTGCCCCTCTTAAGCGATACTCCATCACTCTCTCCCACAGCTTCTTAGTATGGCTCATCAACTTAATACCTCTATAGTTGTTGCATTGTTGTACATCTTCTTTATTCTTATATATAGGCACTAGAATGCTCTTCCTCCATTCGTCATGCATTTTTCTAGTCATTAAAATTCTATTAAAAACTTTTGTACGCCAAGATGCCCCCACATCTCCTAAGCGTTTCCAAACCTCAATGGGGATCCTATCTGGTCCTACGGCCTGTTGGGTTTCATCTTCTTCAAAGCAAATTCCACCTCAGACTTCCTTATTCTCCGATAGAATCTGTATTCTCTAGTTTCATCGCAACTTCCAGTTTCTTCTTCAATTGTGTTATTCATATGTTTTTCATTAAGCAACTTCTCAAAATAGCTCTTCCACCTTTCCTTAGTCTCTTCGTCGTTCACTAATCCCCTAGAGTCATCGCTTTTTATACACTTAACCTGATTAATGTCTCTTGCTTTCCTTTCTTTCGACTTAGCAAGCTTATAAATACATTTTTCTCCCTCTCTGGTGTCTAGTCATCGCATTTTATACACTTAACTTGATTTATGTCTCTTGTTTTCCTTACTCTCGACTTAGCAAGCTTATAAATACATTTTTCTCCCTCTCTAGTGTCTAGCTTGGTGTAGAAGTCGTCATAGGCTTTCATTGTTACTATATTCAGTTACTTATATCCCATATATTACCGTAATCCTAGGGACTTTATATCCCATATAACACATCTTTGAAGAACATCACCTCTTCTCAGTTGGAAAATGTCAATGTTTACAAGAAACAACATGGAGAATGCTTTGTAATTCAGTATAGTGATCTCAATAGATAGCTAGCATGCTTTTTATGTACTGCTTCTCTCTTCTTCCCTTTAGTTTTCATGCCACTTAAACTTGAAATTCACACGAACAGAAGCAGATGAGTTGATGAAATTCGGGGGGTAGATCTGAGGAACTGGTAGTGTGGGAGGGTTGTTCCTTGAAGGCTTGAACAGTTCTTTACAGGTATAAGATGTATGCAAGTAGTTGTAAACATAGCAGCAAATGGGGGGCAGTGTATATAACTTTGTCCAATGCACTAATGTCTCACTAAACTAGCTGCTGCATTTCACCTCAACCAGCTTATATCATCGATGTTTTCTAGCACACCGTAGGGCAACACTCAACACATTCATCAAGGAGCACTACAAATGAATCTACCTAAAAAAAAAACACCCTCAGGGAATCTTCGGATCTATGGTTATTTTGAGAATCTCATAATCTGTTTGGTGGCCAACAGTGTTTCTGTTCTTGGAAGTCGGGGTAAATCAATGATTGTTGAAATAACAGTTTCTTTTTTGTTCATTTGCAGGCGGTATTTTTTCTTGATCACGTTTAGATCCTACCTCTACTGCACTTCTGCAACCGAGATGCAGTTCACATCCTGGATGGATGCAAGGCCTGAACTTGGCCATCTTTGTAATAACCTTAAGATTGATAAATGATCTTGTAGATATAGTTCAGTGCTCTTTTAAGTTAATTTATTTATTAACACTAAAGATGCATGTTGCTCTCTGTGTCTCTGTCTCTGTCTTTATGCTTATATGTCTCAGTCTTTATGCATATATATATATATATATATATACTAGTCTTATAGCACGTGCTTTACACGTGGTTGGTGCACAATAGATTCTGAACACCTTCTTGTTATAAAATTTTGACATAAATAAATATATACCTATATATTTTATTGTATAATAAAAAACAATACAAATGTGTGCTTTGAAAAAATGGATACTTAATATATAGTCCATTATAGACGCCCTTTTCAGAAATTGGCCCCTAGTATAACACAACTTAAGAATTATCATCCAAATCTTCCTCTAAATATCCCTCTCTCTCACTCTCTCTCTCTCTCTCTCTCTAAGCCAAGATGAACCACTTGATGACAAAAAGTCGTTCAACGATGTGGATTTAAAGAGAGAGGCCATGAAAGATCTCAAAGTCGATCTAGATTCGGATCTTCAGATGACTGTGGCGACCCAAATGGACCACAATCTCACAGTATTCTTAGAAGACGCAGAGAAGGTGAAGAAAGAGATCGGGTCAATCCGGTACGTATTGGGTCACCTACACGAATCAAATCATGAGAGCAAGGCTCTACACAAACTAGAAGCCTTGACATGCTCCGACGAATGATTCCCAAATAGTGCATGCTTTTTTTTCCCCCTTCCTTTTATTTCCTTTTTCCCATCAATTGTAATTTTTTTGTTAATATTCCAAAAATCTATATTTGTTAAACTTCTTACAAAAAAATGTGAAATTTCTTTTTGAAAATGAACCAAACAAAAAGGTGAGAAATTTCTCACTAAATACACTCTATGTTTTTTATGTGTCTGTACTTGGGTTAACAATGGGTACTTCGCACTTTTAGTATTTCTGTGAATAAAACATAAGGGCTCGTTTGGTAACGTTGTCGTTTTCTGTTTTCTGTTTTTGTTTTCGTTTTTTAGAAAACGAAAATTGAAAACACGTTTGGTAACATTTTTGTTTTTTGTTTTTAAAAAACGTTTTCAAATTTTGGGTAAAAAAATGAAAACAGCAAAAAGTCATTTTGAGTTTCCTGTTTTTATTTTTTTTAAAAAAAATCAAAAATGTTACCAAACAAGTTTTTGTTTTTTTTTTCAAAATAAAAAAAACCAAAACTGGTTTTCGTTTTTAAAAAACTGAAAACTCAAAACAGGAAACGTTACCATGCGAGCCCTAAAATTTTTGTTGTATGTACGAATTTCTCACTTTCTTTTATATGATTCTCATTTTCTGATCTTTAGTGAGAGTTTCTCACATTCTGTTACATGAATTTCTCACTTTCTCTAAGTGAGAATTTCTCACTTTATCATAATAATTTCTCACACTTTACTTTATGATTGTTAAAATCTGTCATAGTGAGAAATTTCTCATTGTTTGACTAAAAAATTTCCTAATATAAAACTGACGAAGTCAGAAATTTCTCACTGTTTGACTGAGAAATCTTCTAATATAAAATTGACATGTTGATTCCTTCCTTTTAAAGAATTTTAATTAAATTAAGAGACCACAAATTTAGGCAACTCTATGATTTTAGCAACCATAACTCCAAAAATCCATAACTACTAAATTTAGGTTGCAGTTACCTTATCTAAATATAACAAAACATATATATGATACGTAAAAAATCCAATGATTTGATTATGCACACGATTCCTTGTACTCAGGTTATGAACATGAAAATCATAAAATTGAGAAATTTCTTCTACAGTCAAAGTGAGAAATTTCTCATACTTTGCTTTATGATTGTTAAAATCTGTCAAAGTGAGAAATTTCTCACTGTTTGACTGAGAAATTTCTTAATATAAAACTGATAGTGAGAAATTTCTCACTGTTTGACTTAGAAATTTACTAATATAAAATTGACATGTACACGATTCCTTTCTTGTAAAGAATTTTAATTAAATTAGGAGATCACAAATTTAGGCAACTCCATAATTTTAGCAACCATAACTCCACAAATTCGTAACTCCTAAATTTATGTTGCAGTTAACTTATCTAAATATAACAAAACATATCTATTTAAAATATGCATCAAGGGTATATACGTCCAGAAATTAACTACAAATTTGGGGAAAATGACTAAATCCTAAGATTTGGTGATATAAATGATTAATTTCTATTTCTACAAAATCGAATGGACCAAATCTATATTAAATCCATATTTAGGGACCAAAATTGTCACGCCCCGGAACCGCCCAAACGATTCTAGGACACGTGGCACGCCACCAAGGCCTTACACAAGTGATTAAAGTTCCAATATAAATTTAAAATAAGCTTAAACCAAAGAAGCTCAACCAACAAAAGGGCAAAATCCTGTCTTTGCAAACGGCCAAAAACCCTGCTTTAACAAATAATAAATTTTCCCTCAATATTACCAAATCACACGTTGAAACCATCACTAATGATTTAATACATTTAAAGTCAACCCAAAGTTACAAACATGAGCTTCCAAGTACAAGCAAGAGTTTTTAAATACTTTAGAAAAAGTACTAAATATAACCATTTACAACAAACCCAATAAATAAGTCTCCCAGTCCAAACGTCCCATCTAATAACACTAGTTATAGAAACACTACGATAAAATACAAACCCAACTAATACAGTCCAACCTTATATTACAGGAGTTAAGTTACAATCTGACTAAAATATAAAGCTTAACTAAACATAATGTACAACTAGAACTTCTAACAAGATTTTTCCTATTATACAACCGTAGATTCTAATTAACATAGCATTAGAAGACTTAATAAACATATGAAGTCCCCAACTTGCGCATTCCCGAGCTCCATTCACTTCCCGGATTTCTCTCCCAATTGTTCACCTGTAGTGGTTATTTATATAACCACACATTTATAGATTTGTTTAAGCCAAGGCTTAATGAATAATAATAATCATGCATGTGGAATTAAAAGACATGCTCACATTCATTCAATTACACATTACTATAGTCGCAAGAGCGATTATGTACGTTCCACCATACTAGCCCGCGACTCCTCGCCAATAAGTCCGCGCAACTAGCTAAGACTCGATCTCTTTAACTTCAGACCGACGATCTTATTGCCATTTAGGCACAAAACTACTACCGGTGGCTTGATACATAACCCCTATTGACCCAAATAAGCAACTAAACATGCCCACATAATTCATAGCAACATGCTTTAACAATTCAATTGGGCTAAAACTAAATACATGAATTTGCCCAATAATAACTAAACATGAATAATTTAATTAATAAGTTTAACGAAACCATCCAAATGAATATTAACATGATTAATTCCAAGGGCAAGATTAAAATCACTCACCTCGCGAATAGGTCCAAATAAAGCCTAGAAATCCCAAATTCCTTCGCAAAACTAGCCCTAGTTACTCCCAATGATATCCCTACATATATAGATCACATATATGTATCACCCTTTAAAATGGGTCACGGAAAAACATCATCAAAATTGAAAAAGAAAGACATAGAATTAACCCTCTTACCTTCACGAGTCCGAATATGGCTTCGGTTCGCGAAATAGAGGTCGGACGGCGAAGCTACGGTGACGAAATGGCGCGAAACCCTTTATTTCTTTTTTTCTTCCTCGTTGCTGTTCAACTCTCTGAAAGTCTAACTTATGATGTGATTCTTTTTCTTTTTCTTTTTTTATTTTATTAGACTAGCCGACTTAACATATCTAAAGGATATGTTATAATTTTGATGTATTTACATTTACACCCCCACATGTTTCTAAAGTCTTATTATGAAACCCCCTAAACTTTATAGTAACTACCAGATATCTAAGTGGGTATGTGTCTATATCACATATGGGTACCAAAATGACTACAAAAATGGTATCTAGCAATACATATTGTACTTTAATAATAAAAATAATAACTCACACAAGCCTTAATAAACATCTAAGCACATAAGGTATTATCCATATTATTGCCCATCTCAATGGGACTTCTCATCTCAGGCCTCAAATATGAGACTGCCATTATGGCCAACTACTGGGTTCCCTTATGGACACCCACATTCAACTAGTAGATCGAAACCCACTTAAACATGTGTTAACAACCACTACTAATCATGGTAAATGCATGTATATTTGAATTTAAATATAAACTGCGGGTGCGGGTATCACATCTCTCCCCTCCTTAAAGGGAAGTTTGTCCCCAAACTTGAATTACCTCATGTCTGGAATAAATACGGATATTTTGTACGCATCTCGTCTTCTCTTTCCCAAGTAAGTTCCTCCCTAGTTTGGCTTTGCCATCGAACTAGAACTTTAGGAATCGTTTTGTTACGCAACACTTGATCCCTACGATCCACAATCTCAACTGGTTGTTGAACAAATGTCAAGTTCTCTTGAATTTCTAGCTGTCCTGGCTTGACCGTTTGATCTCGTTTGGATAAACATTTTCGTAGCATCGAGACGTGAAACACATTATGAACATTAGCCATTTCATCCGGTAAATCTAGACGATACGCGATTGGACCTACTTTTTTGATAACTTCGAATGGCCCTACAAATCTTGGACTCAATTTACCATGTTTCCCAAATCTGGTAATGCCCTTTGAAGGCGATGCTTTCAAATACACTCGATCACCAACTTCAAATTCTAATGATCTTCTATGCTTATCGGCATAGCTTTTATACCTGCTTTGAGCTGTTTGAAGCCGTTGCTGAATTATTTTCACTTTTTCATTGGTTAACTCAACTAGTTTAGGCCCCAATAACCTTTCTTCTCCTACCTCTGTCCAACACACTGGTGAACGACATTTACGTCCATACAAAGCCTCGTAAGGTGCCATTCCGATACTTGATTGGAAACTATTATTGTACGAGAATTCAATCAACGGTAGATGACGTTCCCAATCCCTCCCGAAATCAAGAACACATAAACGTAGCATATCCTCCAATATCTGGATTACGCGTTCTGACTGGCCATCTGTTTGAGGATGAAACGCTGTACTAAAATATAGATGACTTCCCATTGCTTTTTGAAACTCCTCCCAGAACTTAGAAGTGAAACTACTATCTCGATCTGAGACTATAGAAACTGGAATTCCGTGTAGCCTTACAATCTCTTTTACATACAATACGGCCAACTTCTGAGGTTTCGTGGTTTTAATAGGTAGAAAATGTGCTGACTTAGTTAATCGGTCAACAATAACCCAAATACCATGATTGTGATTCGTAGACTGCGGTAGACCCGTCACGAAGTCCATAGTAATATTCTCCCATTTCCATTCAGACACCGGTAATGGTTGCAGTAACCCCGCAGGCGCTTGGTGTTCCGCTTTCACTTGTTGACAACTTGGACATTCTGATACATAGCTAGCAATCTCTCGTTTCATACCTGACCACCAATAAATCTCACGTAAATCCCGATACATCTTAGTACTTCCAGGATGAACTGAATACTTGGTATTATGTGCTTTTTCCATAATCTGCTCTTTGATGCCATCAACATTGGGTACACAAACCCGATTTCGAAATTTCAACACATCACGATCAATAACAAATTCTAATTGCTTACCTTCTAACACTTCATCATGAATTTTCTTTAGAGTTGGATCTTGAAGTTGTTTTAGTTTAATTTCATCCACCAATACTGGTTGTGCTATAATAGCTGCTATTAAACCACCCCCTGTTTCTGGAATAACTTCAAGTTCTAACTGTTCCATCTCATAGATTAACTGTTTCTGAGTAGTCAAAGCGTAAACCATGTTCTCCGTTGTCTTACGGCTCAAGGCATCAGCTACGATATTTGCTTTCCCCGGATGATAGTGAATAGACAAATCATAGTCTTTCATTAGCTCCAGCCACCTTCTTTGCCTCATATTGAGTTCTTTCTGGGTAAACGAATACTTTAAACTTTTGTGATCTGTAAAGATCTCACATTTTTCACCATAGAGATAATGCCTCCAAATCTTCAAGGCAAAAACCACCGCTGCTAGCTCTAGATCATGGGTCGGATAATTTACTTCATGAGGTCTCAATTGGCGTGAAGCATAAGCTATTACTCTGTCATTTTGCATCAAAACACAACCTAAACCCCGATAAGAAGCATCACTAAAGATAACATAACCCGCATTTCCTGAAGGAATAGTTAGAATCGGCGCTGTTACAAGTCGTCTCTTTAGCTCCTTGAAACTTTCCTCACATTCTGAGCTCCACGTGAAAGTGATATCCTTCCTCAATAACTGGGTCATTGGCATTGCAATTTTTGAGAAATCTTTTACAAATCGTCGGTAGTACCCAGCTAATCCCAAGAAACTTCTAACCTCTAACACATTTGTTGGCCTTGTCCAATTAACCACAGCTTCAATTTTCTGAGGATCCACAGAAACCCCTTTTTCAGAAATCACATGCCCTAGAAAAGCAATCTCAGTTAACCAGAATTCACATTTCTTTAGTTTCCCAAATAACTTCTTCTCACGAAGTCGTTGTAGTACCAACCGTAAATGTTTCTCGTGATCCTCAACACTCTTTGAATATATCAAGATGTCATCTATAAAAACAATTACGAACTCATCTAGATATTCTTTAAATACCCGATTCATTAAGTCCATAAAGGCTGCTGGAGCATTGGTAACTCCAAATGGCATAACCAAGAACTCGTAGTGGCCATAGCGAGTCCTAAAAGCCGTCTTCTCTACATCTTCTTCTTTAACCTTCAATTGGTGATAACCCGACCTTAAATCAATTTTTGAAAATACTTGAGCTCCCTGCAACTGGTCAAAGAGATCATCGATCCGCGGCAATGGATACTTGTTCTTTATTGTTAACTTATTTAGCTCCCGGTAATCAACACACATACGCATAGTACCATCTTTTTTCTTCACAAATAATACTGGAGCTCCCCACGGTGACACGCTAGGTCGGATAAACCCCTTATCCAGTAGCTCCTGCAGTTGAATTTTCAATTCTTTCAGCTCCACAGGTGCCATTCTGTACGGTGATTTAGACACTGGTTGAGACCCCGATGCTACTTCAATAGTAAACTCAATTTCACGATCAATCAGTACATTGGGCAAGTCTTCGGGAAATACATCTGGAAACTCCCGTACTACGGAGATATTTTCAACTCGGTCCCCCTCAACTCTAGTATCAATAATAGAACATAAGAATCCTTGACCACCCTTCTTTAGTAATTTTCCCGCCCAAATTGCTGATATAAGATACGGTGGTGCTACTACCCCTGTTCCCTGAAAATGAAATTCTCCTTGTCTTGGCGAACGGAATGTAACCTTCTTTCGTTCACAATCTATTGTAGCTTGATTTTTAGACAGCCAATCCATTCCCAATATTACGTCAAAGTAGTTAACGGTTAAGGGAATTAAATTCACAGTTAACACTCTATCACCAATTTGGATCTCACAGGCATTAAATACGGAAGAGGTCACCAACGGTTTACTCAATGGCAGAGATACCGATAAATCGTACCCTAAAGGTTCTGACATACCATGTAAGTGCTCAATAAATTCATGCGACACAAACGAGTGAGTAGATCCTGAATCTATTAAAACACGTGCTGGATATGAACAGATAGGTACCATACCTGAAACTACTGAATCTGTAGCAGATATATCCCCTGGATTTAGCCGAAAGGACCGACCTTGACGTTGCTCAACTTCTTTACCTTTATCTACACCTGATCTGGGTCTTGGTGCACTTGACCCCATAGAACTTATTCCTTGTGTCCGCCTTCTAGGACAGTCTTTGACAAAGTGGCCCGGCTCACCACATTCAAAACATCGATTTTTTATATCTGGAGTAGAATTCCTAGAACTCGGCGATTGAATACGGGTTTGAGGACAGTTTCTGGCTATATGTCCCATTTGGTTGCATATAGTACAAGTACTAACCAAATAGCAAACTCCTCCATGGTAGCGATTACATATCTTACACAACGACTTGCCCTCAGAAACACGACCAGTGATACTCGGTCCAAAACTCCTTGAAAACATCTTCTTCGGTGGACCACCTGAACTTTGCCCTTTACCCTCCAATGATCGTTTACCTTGTTGGCTTTGTTTGAATTTATTAATACTTTGCTCCACCACAATTGCTGTGTCCTGAACTTTGGCAACAGTATCATATCGATGAGTTTCCACTCGGGTTCGAATATTATCTCTTAATCCCTCCTCATATTTTCGAGCCCTATCTTCTTCTGAAGGAACTGTATATCGTGCAAAGCGTAACAAGGCATTGAATTGAGCGGTATACTCCACCACAGTCATCTCTCCTTGTTGTAAGTTATCAAATTCTTTCTTCTTTTGTTGTTGGGCAGCTCTTGGAAAGAAACGCTTATAAAACTCCTCCTTAAATCTCTCCCAAGTAGTTGGTACTCCCTGATCGATAAGATTCACCCACCAATCTTGTGCCTCCCCCTTTAATGTGTTCGCAGAGAAAACAATTTTCTGATACTCCGTGCATTCCAAGATACGAAAAATACGCTCCATGTCCATGATCCAATGATTAGCCATCATTGAATCACCCACCCCATGATATTCTAACGGTTTTTCCCTTGCAAACTGTTTAGCGGTTGCTCGTACAACTCGTGGTTCAGGTTGATTCACTCCACAATCTCCCACAACCCTTACAAAGTTTCCCACTGCTTCTTCAATGCGATCTATACGAGAATGGGGCGATCTCTCACGATTTGGATCCCGGTTTGGATCCTGGTTTAGATCCATATCTGACCTGTCCATTCAAATTTGCATAAATACAATGCATGATATGCCATATAACAACATAATGTATATGGTTAATCATTTTAGCACAATAATGACAGGTCTATTCATTCATGTAATGAAACTACATGTTTCCAATATCATATGTTATGAGTGATCATTGCACTCTCACGTCGTCGTCGTCGTCACTCGTCCCAAAGGTTCTACCATAAACTAGAGCTCTGATACCACTAAATGTCACGCCCCGGAACCGCCCAAACGATTCTAGGACACGTGGCACGCCACCAAGGCCTTACACAAGTGATTAAAGTTCCAATATAAATTTAAAATAAGCTTAAACCAAAGAAGCTCAACCAACAAAAGGGCAAAATCCTGTCTTTGCAAACGGCCAAAAACCCTGCTTTAACAAATAATAAATTTTCCCTCAATATTACCAAATCACACGTTGAAACCATCACTAATGATTTAATACATTTAAAGTCAACCCAAAGTTACAAACATGAGCTTCCAAGTACAAGCAAGAGTTTTTAAATACTTTAGAAAAAGTACTAAATATAACCATTTACAACAAACCCAATAAATAAGTCTCCCAGTCCAAACGTCCCATCTAATAACACTAGTTATAGAAACACTACGATAAAATACAAACCCAACTAATACAGTCCAACCTTATATTACAGGAGTTAAGTTACAATCTGACTAAAATATAAAGCTTAACTAAACATAATGTACAACTAGAACTTCTAACAAGATTTTTCCTATTATACAACCGTAGATTCTAATTAACATAGCATTAGAAGACTTAATAAACATATGAAGTCCCCAACTTGCGCATTCCCGAGCTCCATTCACTTCCCGGATTTCTCTCCCAATTGTTCACCTGTAGTGGTTATTTATATAACCACACATTTATAGATTTGTTTAAGCCAAGGCTTAATGAATAATAATAATCATGCATGTGGAATTAAAAGACATGCTCACATTCATTCAATTACACATTACTATAGTCGCAAGAGCGATTATGTACGTTCCACCATACTAGCCCGCGACTCCTCGCCAATAAGTCCGCGCAACTAGCTAAGACTCGATCTCTTTAACTTCAGACCGACGATCTTATTGCCATTTAGGCACAAAACTACTACCGGTGGCTTGATACATAACCCCTATTGACCCAAATAAGCAACTAAACATGCCCACATAATTCATAGCAACATGCTTTAACAATTCAATTGGGCTAAAACTAAATACATGAATTTGCCCAATAATAACTAAACATGAATAATTTAATTAATAAGTTTAACGAAACCATCCAAATGAATATTAACATGATTAATTCCAAGGGCAAGATTAAAATCACTCACCTCGCGAATAGGTCCAAATAAAGCCTAGAAATCCCAAATTCCTTCGCAAAACTAGCCCTAGTTACTCCCAATGATATCCCTACATATATAGATCACATATATGTATCACCCTTTAAAATGGGTCACGGAAAAACATCATCAAAATTGAAAAAGAAAGACATAGAATTAACCCTCTTACCTTCACGAGTCCGAATATGGCTTCGGTTCGCGAAATAGAGGTCGGACGGCGAAGCTACGGCGACGAAATGGCGCGAAACCCTTTATTTCTTTTTTTCTTCCTCGTTGCTGTTCAACTCTCTGAAAGTCTAACTTATGATGTGATTCTTTTTCTTTTTCTTTTTTTATTTTATTAGACTAGCCGACTTAACATATCTAAAGGATATGTTATAATTTTGATGTATTTACATTTACACCCCCACATGTTTCTAAAGTCTTATTATGAAACCCCCTAAACTTTATAGTAACTACCAGATATCTAAGTGGGTATGTGTCTATATCACATATGGGTCCCAAAATGACTACAAAAATGGTATCTAGCAATACATATTGTACTTTAATAATAAAAATAATAACTCACACAAGCCTTAATAAACATCTAAGCACATAAGGTATTATCCATATTATTGCCCATCTCAATGGGACTTCTCATCTCAGGCCTCAAATATGAGACTGCCATTATGGCCAACTACTGGGTTCCCTTATGGACACCCACATTCAACTAGTAGATCGAAACCCACTTAAACATGTGTTAACAACCACTACTAATCATGATAAATCCATGTATATTTGAATTTAAATATAAACTGCGGGTGCGGGTATCACAAAAATGTAGGCTTATATTAAAAGAAATAGACGTGATAGTTTGAAGAACATGTATTTGATATGTCCAAAAAAGTAATTAAAGTAGTTTAAAATAGTGGTTCAGACCAAAAGTTAAGGGAATTGGAATGCTAAGAAGGAGAAATAAAAAGTAAGACTATTACGATCAAACAAAAAAAGAAAAGAAATGGTGGCATAGAAAAGTTATTAAAACTTTAAGAAAATTAGTAAAATTAATGTGCACCAATTGATAAAGTATAGAAGCATGAAAATATATGGTTTGTAATGAGATCATCACAACGTACCAAGTCTAAAAATCTTAGTTGTCATATCATATGTATAGTTGATTGATGAATAAATGAGTGTAAGTAAGAAGCATAAAATATAAAAGAAATCAATATAAGATACTTGTTCAGTGTAACTTAAACTTGGAAATATCCTCTAATTAAGAAACTCTAAAGAATATAGTAAAATATTTATATACATTCAAAACTTATTCCATTTCTATTTTGATTTTCTATTCCACGGTACATTCCCCTTTCCATCATCTTTATCTTTGTTTCATTTTGTTGCAACTTTGGATATTTTCATCGTCTTCAATAGCAATAGGTCCCTTATCACGTTTGTACAAATAAATCTTTACTAATGAAAAGAAAATTCTAAATTGCAAAAATTCTGCTAAAAATCAAAGTTAAAAGAAAATTCATTTTTTTGATCCAGTAATTTCATATAATTTACATCATGAATCATCAAGTTAGAAAGTATGATAACATTTAAAGTTATGTTAAAAGTATTTTCAAAGTTTAATTATTTGGTTATGAATACGATTTTCAATGGTAAAAATGTTCAGACGATGCCATTTTTGAACAAAACTTCTACTTAATGTGAAAACTTAGGTCCAATATTTTGTAATTCTTTCTTAAACTATTCGTTAATTTTTGTAATACTATAATGTCTAACAAATAATCATGGCTTTGACCATATTATTATAATTTTTGAATATCTAAAAACACTTAATCTAGATTATTTTTAAATGGAAATGGATGTTTCCTTTTTGTAACATTCTTTTTATTTACTTTACTCTTGATTAAAATTTGGTATTTTCACCATAAATATGTCACGCCCCGGAGCAGCAAAAATAGAGTAAAATAAATTTTCTTTTTGGGTCCATAGGGAATGACAAGTGAAAGTCACTAATTATCCACAGCACACGGTACTAGTCCACACAAACTGAATATAAAGACAGCGTCACTATTACAAACATCAGAGTGGTCCTCAGGATCAGAGCAGGTCTGGTGACAACATATATATCCCCAAGTACCCGTCAAGCTAAACAAGTTCAACAGAAATAATGGAAATATAAACTAGATAAAACTTCTTCATCTCTAGCTGGCGTAAGGGTAATTGTCAGCGTAACAGTCTTCTCTGGCTTAGCCGTCATTAGTAAGGCCACCCTCTGCATAATCCAACTCCGGGTAGTAGCCATCACTGTAGGTTCCACCACTTGCAATTTTAAGGACATGATAGTCTGGATGGGGAATGTCCACGCATTAAATGCCATCAGCTTACTGAAAGCTGAGTGAGAACTAACTAACAGAGTCTCATAGAAATAAAGTAATTACCAGTCATGAACGATATAGCAGTGATATTAATAATATCTTTCCTCTTTTATTCAAACACATCATTAACCGATTCTCATGATCTGCCAATTCTAAGACTGACTGTACCAATCCTAACTGACTATACCGAACTGATTATATCATCACGATATACTAGTGCTCCTGTTCACTGCTTTTAAGAACTCTTACTGTTAATCGCTTTTAAGAATTCTCATGAGCACCGCACATCGTTCCAATATAATTACTAGTTTATGGATGCACCAATACTCATGTTCACCGCTTTTAAGAACTCTTACTGTTCACCGCTTTTAAGAACGCTTGCGAGTATCGTCCGTTCACAATCAATATGTATTAGTACTCTTGTTCCCCGCTTTTGAAAACCCTTACAAGTATAATATATAACGTTCACATCCCACGCAGATGTGTTCATGATTGATCTCTGATACTGACATCCTTACTTCGAAAGTAGCTACTGCCCTACTGACTTAGTCACTAGGTTTATCCCAATGTTACCACCGTTAAACCTCAAATCTTATCTCGTTATCGCATCCTATCAATACTAATGTTCCAAACTAAACCCGACTATGTTACTCACCATATTATCTCAATCTCACTATCGCATCCCATTACCTCTGTAATCCATAATATCGCATAATAAGAACATGAAACATTAATTAAATAGTTAAGCATTATGAATTATAACTCACAGGAAACATCCAAGTTCTATTAAGGTTCGATCGATTGAATCCATTTCGATCAATTGAAGTGAAGGTGTTCTCGATCGATTGAAATCATTTTGATAGATTGAAACTCAGTCTATTTGATCGATTGAACTTAGTTTGATCGCTCGAACTTCGTCTTCTCCAGATTCTGGCAGTGAACGTCTAGAATATGCTAGGGCATGTTTGGGTTATTATTAAACGTCCAAAACATGTAAAACATTATAACTAAGCTACTGAGTGAATTTGGAACTCACCGAACATTGTTAAGGGCGCGTTTGACAAGCTTGAGCTTCAAAGCTTCAATGGTGGACTCCTTTCTCTCTCCTCTGTCTCTATTCTCACTCTGTGTCTCCTCTGCTTCTTCTTCTTCTCCTTCTTCTTCTTCTTCTTCTTCTGATGATGATGATGATCGAATATATGTATAGGTATGTGTGTATACATATGGATGTATATATATATATAAACAAGCACACACTCTCTCCCAAACTCTCTAGTTTTCCAAACACACACAACACACGAGCACGATGTATTTATAGAGGGGGAGGGATGCATGTGGCTGTTTTTGCGTGAAACTTGGGATTTTTGATAATCACAAGTTCGATCGATCGAAGCTTGTTCGATGGCTCGAAAGCAGATCGGTCAGGTTTGATCGATTGAAAATGGGTTTGATCGATTGAAGTAGCGACCATGTAGTAAATTCATGTTGGTAGGGTTTCGATCGATTGAACAGGGTTTGATATCTTGAACTTTAGAAATGTTCGATCGCTCGAAAGGACTTCGATCGGTTGATGATAGAATTTCAAGTATGGTCAAGGGAAATATAGAATCTCATTGTATTAAATAATTATTGAAAATACAGGGTATCACATCATCCACCACTCATTAAGGATTTCATCCTCGAAATCGAAAACAAACAAGGTTTAATACAAAAAAGGAAGCTTCTCTTGCATCTCTGACTCTAACTCCTACGAAGCTTCTCCTTCATCATGATGTTTCTACTGGATCTTGACTAACGGAATTTCCTTATTCTTGAGCTTCTTGATTCCACTATTTAGGATCCGTACTGGTCCTTCGTTGAACGTAATGTTGTCGTTGACTTCAATATCCTCGAAGTTGATCTCGTGTGCTGGGTTGTGAGCATCCTTCCTCAGCATACTGATGTGGAACACGTTGTGCACTCTTGACATCTTCGGTGGTAGCGCAAGTCGTTAAGCAACCTTTCCAACATGTTCTAGAATCTCGAACGGTTCGATGAATCGTGGCGATAACTTGCCTCTCTTCTGACCAAATCTGATGATGCCTCGAACAGGTGAAACTTTGAGTAGCACGTGATATCCAATGGCAAACTCTAAGTCTTTGCATCGCTGGTCATCATAACTCTTGTATCGGGTTTGAGCTGTCTTCATCTTCTCACGTACAATCTGGATCTTTTCGTTGGTTTCTTGTACCATCTCTGGCCTAAGAAGTTGAGTATTTCTGACTTCGGCCCCAACATAGCGGCGATCGGCAAGGTCTTCCGTACAAAGCTTCAAACGGCGCCATTCCTATACTCGTATGGTAACTGTTGTTATAGGTGAATTCGATCAATGGTAGGTCTGTCTCCCAAGAACTCTCAAAATCAATAACGCAAGTGCGTAGCATGTGAAGGAAAAAGTGGTTTAAAGTTAGAGTTTAAACGTGCAGCGGAAATAGGTTAAGTTATAAAACTTTTGGTATTCCAGGATCTACTACTCGTCAATTCCATAGATGCGTGCAAGGGGGTGCAAGAATTATACCTTAGTGTCTTGAACCCAATTCTGAAACTTTAACTTCCAGCAACCTCCACTAGATGATCTTCACCCTTATGACTCCTGCGGATGCCTGTCGGAAAGACTAGGGTTGGTGGGAACCCTAATAGAGAGGATAGGAAGGTTTTGGGAAGACTATGATAGTTTCTGCAGCTTCTGCGTATAAAAACGACGATCACTAACTTCCAGAACGCAGCTGCCCTATTTATAGATTTCCAGAACCGACCTAGACTTCGATCGATCGAAGTGACTTCGATCGATCGAACCTTCGATCGATCGAACCATTCTCGATCGATCGAACCTGATGACTTCAATCGATCGAACATACTTCGATCGATCGAACCTGTCTTAACAGCTTCCTCAAGTGTCTTTCCAAGCATCCTAGCGGAGCTAAGAGTGGGACCTCCTAGGCTCTTTATTGTTGGCTCAGACCAGTTCGTTAATTACCATGACCAAACTCTTTGATCAGCAAACTAACTAACTGGTCAGTTAACGTTTATTCCACTATAAAACGATAACTGAACTCCAACGCAAAAGAACATATCCGAAGCGATAACTAGACTTGTATGGTGTACTAATGTCCCTCTACCGTCAGCATTCGTAATCATATTCAGGTAGTCGGATAACTATTACTGTCAACCTGAATCATGATTACTTCTTGTATTCCTTGAGTCCCATTCACTACTCATGATTACCAAACATGTTGATAACTCTTATCAACAAGACTGCAGTACTCAGTAATCAACTTGGTGATATTCTCAAGGGAATGCTTACTCTGAATCAGAGGGTAGATTCTATCTTGACAATATACGTTCACAACCCTATGGACATGACATACCCAAGATACCCAGGTGTTGATCTTCTATAGACCTCACTGATTGGTAAGTCAAAGCAGCCATATCCATAGTCTGTGTTCATAATCATCTCAAGATTGAGAACACGTACCTTATACAAGTTATGAGTTTCTATTGACTGTTGACTGCCTTAAGCGTCAATAGGAAAGCTCAGGTCCGTCAATGCACTATAAGCACTAGCATATCAACTAAGAGCTACACTCTAGTGATTGAGATTAATCACTCCATCCAATGGTAGTTAATTATGCTACAGTGTAGACCTGATGAGGTATCCAGTCTCATCATCCACTGTGACATATTCTAAGTATCAAAGAATAGTAATTCGTATCTCACTTGTGTGTATCTCATACACACACGAATAGCTTACTATGATACTTAAGGATAAAACAATCATCTCATGAAAGAAACATACACAATGAAATGTAAAGCTGATATCAATATATTATAATGCTAATGTCTCATACATAAAGTAATGGTTTGAGGGCATAAACCCAACAAACTCCCACTTGCACTCACAACCATTCAGAACTACATCTAAGACCTAGACTATCTAGATGACGATCAAAGACCTTCTGTGGTAAGGCCTTTGTAAACGGATCAGCAAGATTGTCAGCGGTGGCAATCTTGGTGACAGTCACATCTCCACGTTGAACTATATCTCGGATTAGGTGATATTTCCGCTCTACGTGCTTTCCCTTCCCGTGGTTCCTTGGCTCCTTGGACTGAGCCACTGCCCCACTATTATCGCAGTATAGCGTAATAGGTGACAGCGACGCTGGTACCACCTCGAGTTCCATAAGGAACTTCTTGAGCCAAACAGCTTCCTTTGCGGCTTCACAAGCAGCCACATACTCAGCTTCTGTAGTTGAGTCTGCAATGCATTTCTGCTTAATGCTCCTCCAACTAACAGCACCACCTCCCAAGGTAAAGAGATGTCCGGATGTCGACTTTCTCGAATCTTTATCTGACATAAAGTCCGAGTCAGTGTATCCTACTGGAATTAACTCACTACCGCCGTACATAAGCATGTAATCTTTAGTTCTTCTCAAGTACTTAAGAATGTGCTTAACGGCTGTCCAGTGCTCTGGACTAGGATTCGATTGATACCTGCTAACCATGCCAACGGCAAAGCAGATATCTGGTCTAGTGCATAACATCGCATACATGAGACTTCCCATTGCCGAGGCATAGGGAATTCCTGCCATGCGATTCCTCTCCTCTTGTGTCTTTGGACACTGGTCCTTGGAGAACGCTAAACCATGCCTGAAAGGTAACAAACCTTTCTTCGAATTATCCATTGAACACCTAGTTAGCACTTTCTCGATATAACCAGCTTGAGATAATCCCATTATCTTTCGCTTGCGATCCCGAAAGAGCTTTATCCCAAGAATATAGCTCGCCTCTCCTAGATCCTTCATATCGAAAGTACTAGCTAGCCAAACCTTGACCGTTGACAGCGCCGCTACATCATTCCCAATGAGTAGAATGTCGTCAACGTAAAGCACAAGAAAAGCCACTACTTTCCCTTCACATTTCTTGTATACACAAGGCTCATCCAGATTCTGTATGAAACCAAACGACTTGACCGCTTGGTCAAATCGGATGTTCCAACTTCTGGATGCCTGCTTAAGCCCATAAATGGACTTTTGCAACTTGCATACCAAGTTACCTTTCCGACCAGCTATGAACCCTTCTGGTTGTTGCATATAGATGTCCTCCTCAAGATTGCCATTCAAGAATGCAGTCTTGACGTCCATCTGCCAGATTTCATAATCTAGGCATGCAGCAATGGATAAGAGTATTCTGATGGACTTGAGCATGGCTACCGGCGAGAAGGTTTCCTCATAGTCAATGCCCTCCCTCTGAGTATAGCCTTTCGCCACAAGCCTTGCCTTAAAGGTCTCAACCTTTCCATCAGATCCTCTTTTCCTCTTATAGACCCACTTGCAGCCAATGGGTTTAATATTGGCTGGAAGTTCTACAAGATCCCAGACCTGATTGGAATCCATAGATTCCAATTCAGCCTTCATAGCTTTAATCCAATGAGCTGAATCAACATCAGCCATTGCCTCTTCGTAAGTGGTAGGATCAGATTCAGATTCTATGGAGACAGCTTCAAAAAATTCTCCTAAGAACATGTATCTATCAGGCTGGCTGATAATCCTCCCACTACGACGAGGTACCGGTGCGGAAATGGGTGAAGAAGTGGTATTTTCTTGATTTTCATCGTTATCAACTGCGGGTTGGACTGAGGGCTCTCCTTCTATCTCTCTAAGATCTATCCTTCCCTTAGGTTTATGGTTCATGATATAATCATCCTCCAAGAAAACAGCATTTGTACTAACAAACACTTTCTGTTCTCTTGGATCATAAAAATACCATCCATAAGTACCCTTTGGATACCCTACAAAGTAACATACTTCCGATCTAGAATCCAACTTGCTCATCTTTCCTTTGAGCACATGTGCCGGACACCCCCATATCCGGAGATGTTGCAAAGAAGGCTTGCGCCCAATCCACATCTCTCGTGGTGTCCTGGGAACAGATTTGCTTGGTACTAGATTTAGTATGTATGCAGCGGTTTCCAAAGCATAACCCCAAAGGAATAATGGCAACTCTGAATAACTCATCATCGACCTAGTCATGTCTAAAAGAGTCCGATTCCTTCTCTCCGCTACACCGTTCTGCTGAGGCGTACCAGGTGCAGTCAACTGTGACAGAATCCCATTCTGTACGAGGTGATCAATAAACTCATTAGAGAGGTACTCGCCACCTCGATCAGATCGAATGGCCTTGATATGTGTGCCCGATTGCTTCTCCACTTCAGCCTTAAACTCTTTGAACTTTTCAAAGGCTTCAGACTTGTGCTGCATTAGGTACAAATGTTATGAAATACTCATAACCACCCCTTGCTCTAATATTTATTGGTCCACACACATCAGTATGAACTAATTCCAACAATGCATTGGTCCTATTGCCCTTTGCAGGAAAGGGCCTTTTGGTCATCTTACCCTCCAAACAAGACTCGCAGATTTCCATTGGTTCGAGAACCAAATCGCCTAAGACCCCTTCTTTGACTAGTCTGCCAATCCTATTCAGATTGATATGGCCAAGCCTCATATGCCAAAGCCTTGTTGGATTAGTGGAAGGTTCCTTTCTTTTAGATGGTAAAGTTACCACTGAGTTATTAAGTTCCAAACAAGAATCTTTTGAAATATTGGGAGTAATCACATACAAACCATTTGATTTAACACCAGAACATATAAAAGACCTGTTTCTTTTAATGACAACTTCAGTTCCAAAATGAAAGGAATAACCATTATTCGTTAAATTAGAAACTGAAATTAAATTACGTCTCATTAAAGGGACGTAAAGTACATCTGATAAAATCAAAACTTTATTGTCTGAAAATTCTAAAACTACGACTCCTATAGCAACCGCAGATACGGTTGCGCTAGAACCTAGAGTAAGCACGATCTCCCCATCACTGCATTTCCTGGTTGATCTGAACCCCTGCAATGAATTACAGATATGGTTAGTCGCACCAGAATCAATGCACCAAGTGTTTGAAGTATCCGTAATAAAACTTACTTCAATCACATGTGATTCAATCATACCTTGAACTCTTGTAGCTAAGAATTCTGGACAGTTCCTCTTCCAGTGGCCCTTCTCACCGCATTGGAAACACTTTCCTTTGCCTTGGCCACCCACCTTCCCTTTGCCCTTACCTTTTCCCTTAGATTTTGCAATCTTAGGGACCGGTCCAACACTTGAACCACCAGTGCCAGCCTTCTTCTTTCCTTTCTTACCTTTCGGTGTAGATCGGGAAGAAGAAGCGCTTTTCTCAACGTTTAAAACGCTGCCCCCAGGTTTGATCACCCCTTCTGCTGCCAGTAAAGAACTCATTAATTCGCTCATTGAAAAATCCATTTGATTCATATTATAGTTAAGTTTGAATTGAGAGAATGATGGCGACAGCGAGTTGAGGATCATATCAACTTGGGTCTGTGCATCGATGTTGGCTCCCAAGGTCTCCAGTTCGTTTAAATAACCAATCATTTTTAAAACATGTTCTTTGACTGGAGTACCTTCCGACATCTTTGCACTCATTATCTTCTGCATGGCTACCTGTCTGGCAGGCCTGCCATGCTCCCCAAACATCTTTTTCAGGGATGTGATAATGTCACTGGCAGAATCGTTCGATTGGAATTGGTGTTGTAACACACTAGCCATTGAGGCCAGAATGTAACAACGGGCCATTCCATTCGACTTCTTCCATTTGTCGAACTCGCGTCTGGCAGCTGCTGAAGCATTTGCCGCGGGTTCTTCAGGGCTTGGGGTGGTGAGGACATATATGTGATCCTCCGCAGTTAAAACGATGTCAAGGTTACGTTTCCATTCAGTGTAGTTATTTCCAGTTAACTTGTTTTGAGTGAGTATGGTAGCAAGTGGACTAAATGCAGATCCAGACATTATGATTACTGAAAATCAAACAAACAAAATAAATATGGATATCAGAATTGACAGTTTGAAATAAAAGAATCCTTAAAACTCTTATTTAAAAACAAAGTCGCCGGAATATCGAAACGAAAGAATAAAGCCTCCGTGTGGTGGTCAATGTTCGATCTTTCGATTTATCATGACTTATCCGCTATGCAACTCTTGCAAAATAGCCATGACTCCCGAACCTATTTGATCTCTAAGTTTCTGAATAATGCCCCGTGTGGGATCCCTTATCCATAGCTTAGCTAGTGTGTACCATTAACTAGGATCCAATCACAACCGTCTCAAGTAGCGCCTCCGTGTGGTGGTCACCCTCTAACACGTCTGATTGATCCTATCCATAGGAAGTTCACATCTAGTAACCAATGAGCAGCGTACCCTCCGTATGGAATGATCACCCCTGGCGAGGTGACACAGAATACACTACTCATCTTACAATGAACCGTTAATGGAAGATCGTGGGTGTCATTTGATAAGACCCTCTCCCACTAGATTTAGTAAATTAAGGATTTTGCTTTTGAAAATGTTTCCACACACTACCCATAAACATCCAATGTTTACTAATGTGTTGAAAACGGTTTTTGAATTTTATTTTAGAAAACTTGTTTTAAGTGCATGCAACAATGTATTATACGCCAATCACAAAACAAGCACATAAAACAAAAAACTAAAATGAAATATAGGCATTCAAACAATGCCTCTATCTCCCATGGCTCTATTTCCATAGATCCACCTTCTTGGTTTGGTCGCCTCCGGCTCCATCTTTATGGACAACGGCTCCTTGCTCCATCTTCATGGAATTTCTAATTCTATTACATTGGACCTATGCTTCTTTTGAAGCTTACAATTTATCTAGAAAAAGGAAATAGCAAAAAGGAAATAAAAAGCTAGGGAAACCGGTGCGACTTTCCTTTTCGTAGGATTGAAGCTGCAGCGCCCTTTACATACGCCTTAAAACCAAACCATTAATAAATTACAACATGCACCAATCTCAAACAATTTAAATATAAATATTTAAACGACTTGGTGCCATGGGAGATAGCGACTAATTTTGCTGCAAAAGGGTTAGTCGTACACGCATCCACACATACATAACAAATATATGTAACTATTGAAACACTTAATTGATTCACACAGTATATAAACACTTTACATACTGAATTAGAACTTAAAACAACATCTTACTTCTCTGTCACAGTTCGATCGATCGAAGACCGTTCGATCGCTCGAACCTTCGATTGAACACTGTTCAATCGCTTGAACATTCTGTTTCACAGAATGATTTAAAAATTTTACAGAAATAATTTAAGATTAAAGTATAATTTAAAAAAAAACTTTACAACTGTGAACAGAACACCTGGACAGAGAATCTGTCTTGATCGATCTAACACTATTCGATCGATCGAACACCAGAAGGCTTCGATCGATCGAAACTAGTTCGATCGATTGAGAACAGGAGGTTCGATCGATCGAAACAAGTTCGATCGATCGAACCCACCTTGCATCCTATGCAATCACAGTTTTGTATTCTGCTGCGATAACACTGCAGAAACAGAACTGTGACGATGCAGTTTCGAAAACAGTTCTAAAATCAACATGCAAATCAAAACTAGGGTTCCAAAACGCATCTATAGATCCAAACGAACCTGGCTCTGATACCAATTGAAGGAAAAAGTGGTTTAAAGTTAGAGTTTAAACGCGCAGCGAAAATAGGTTAAGTTATAAAACTTTTGGTATTCCAGGATCTACTACTCGTCAATTCCATAGATGCGTGCAAGGGGGTGCAAGAATTATACCTTAGTGTCTTTAACCCAATTCTGAAACTTTAACTTCCAGCAACCTCCACTAGATGATCTTCACCCTTATGACTCCTGCGGATGCCTGCCGGAAAGACTAGGGTTGGTGGGAACCCTAATAGAGAGGATAGGAAGGTTTTGGGAAGACTATGATAGTTTCTGCAGCTTCTGCGTATAAAAACGACGATCACTAACTTCCAGAACGCAGCTGCCCTATTTATAGATTTCCAGAACCGACCTAGACTTCGATCGATCGAAGTGACTTCGATCGATCGAACCTTCGATCGATCGAACCATTCTCGATCGATCGAACCTGATGACTTCAATCGATCGAACATACTTCGATCGATCGAACCTGTCTTAACAGCTTCCTCAAGTGTCTTTCCAAGCATCCTAGCGGAGCTAAGAGTGGGACCTCCTAGGCTCTTTATTGTTGGCTCAGACCAGTTCGTTAATTACCATGACCAAACTCTTTGATCAGCAAACTAACTAACTGGTCAGTTAACGTTTATTCCACTATAAAACGATAACTGAACTCCAACGCAAAAGAACATATCCGAAGCGATAACTAGACTTGTATGGTGTACTAATGTCCCTCTACCGTCAGCATTCGTAATCATATTCAGGTAGTCGGATAACTATTACTGTCAACCTGAATCATGATTACTTCTTGTATTCCTTGAGTCCCATTCACTACTCATGATTACCAAACATGTTGATAACTCTTATCAACAAGACTGCAGTACTCAGTAATCAACTTGGTGATATTCTCAAGGGAATGCTTACTCTGAATCAGAGGGTAGATTCTATCTTGATAATATACGTTCACAACCCTATGGACATGACATACCCAAGATACCCAGGTGTTGATCTTCTATAGACCTCACTGATTGGTAAGTCAAAGCAGCCATATCCATAGTCTGTGTTCATAATCATCTCAAGATTGAGAACACGTACCTTATACAAGTTATGAGTTCCTATTGACTGTTGACAGCCTTAAGCGTCAATAGGAAAGCTCAGGTCCGTCAATGCACTATAAGCACTAGCATATCAACTAAGAGCTACACTCTAGTGATTGAGATTAATCACTCCATCCAATGGTAGTTAATTATGCTACAGTGTAGACCTGATGAGGTATCCAGTCTCATCATCCACTGTGACATATTCTAAGTATCAAAGAATAGTAATTCGTATCTCACTTGTGTGTATCTCATACACACACAAATAGCTTACTATGATACTTAAGGATAAAACAATCATCTCATGAAAGAAACATACACAATGAAATGTAAAGCTGATATCAATATATTATAATGCTAATGTCTCATACATAAAGTAATGGTTTGAGGGCATAAACCCAACAGCATGTCCTCCATCACTTGATTGGCTCGTTCAGTCTGTCCATCGGTCTGCGGATGAAAAGTTGAACTCAAGTTCAATGTTGTTCCCATCGCTGTTTGGAGACTCTTCCAAAACTCTGCAGTAAAGCGCGAATCTCTATTCGACACGATAGAAACATGTACACCGTGTAACCGCACAACGTGCTGTAGATACATCCGGCTCAAACGTTCCACTGGATACGACATACTATAGGCAATAAAATGTGCTGTCTTTGTAAGTCAATCCACGATTACCCAAATAGCGTCGTGGTTCTGCTGTGACTTCGGCAATCCTACCACGAAATCCATGGTTATATGTTCCCATTTCCATTGGGGAATCGGTAACGGCTGTTGAAGTCAAGGTGTTTTATGATGTTCTGCCTTTACTTGTTTACAAGTAAGACATTGAGATACATACTCAGCTACTTCCCTCTTCATTCCTTCCCACCAGAATTCTTCTTAAAATCATTGTACATCTTCGTACCTCCAGGATGAATTGTCATCCGTGACTTATATGCTTCATCCAATATTTCTTTTCAGAGATTTTCTTCGTCAGGTACACAAAGTCTACCTTTACATCGTAAGGCTTTGTCTGTATAGATACTTCAGACTTCTGGTTCCTTGGCTGACATCTTGGTGAACCATATCTTCAAATCTTTCATTGTCTGTTGAGCTTCTATGATTCGGCTGATCAAAGTTAGCTGTAGCATAAGTCATCCAAAATGTTGTCCTTCCATTGATTCCACTGGTTGAAGATCAAATTTAGCTAACACCTCCAATGCATTCCATTCTCGAATTAGTAATGCAGCAATCACTAGTCGAGGTTTACGACTCAAAGCGTCAGCTACGACATTTGCTTTACCTGAATGGTATTGCAATGAAAAGTCATAGTTCTTGAGCAACTCCATCCATCTTCGTTGTCGCATGTTCAACTCCTTCTGAGAGAACAAATACTTCAAGCTCTTATGATCGGAAAATAGATCAAACTTTTCTCCATAGAGATAATGTCTTCAAATCTTTAATCCAAACACTATTGCTTCTAATTCCAAATCATGCGTAGGATAATTCTTCTCATGTACCTTCAACTGTCTTGATCCATATGCAATGACATTCCCATCTTGCATAAGCACACAACCTGGTCCTTGGTGCGATGCATCACTGTAGATCACATACCTTTTTCCACTCTTAGGTATCGCGAGTACTGGTGCAGAAGTCAATCTTTCCTTTAACTCCTGAAATGCACTCTTATGCTTGTTCGTCCATTCATACTTCATCTCCTTCCTTGTCAAGTTTGTCAATGGCCCTGTTATCTTGGAAAATCCTTCTTCAAATCTTCGATAATATCCTGCTAGACCAAGAAAACTTCTGACTTTTGTCACGTTGGTTGGTCTATTCCAGCTGAAGACTGCATCAATCTTAGATGAGTCCACAGAGATACCATCCTGAGATATAACACGTCCCAAGAATTTGACCTCTTGTAGCCAAAATTCGCACTTGGTGAACTTTGCATACAACTTGCTATCTGTAAGTATCTGTAAAGCAATCTGTAAGTGCTCCTTGTGATCCTCTTTTGTCTTCGAGTAGCTCAGGATGTTGTCGATGAACACTCTAATGAATTTATCCAGATATGGTTTGAATACTCTATTCATCAAGTCCATGAATACTGCTGGTGCATTCGTCAATCCAAAAGGCATAACTAGAAACTCATAATGCCCGTATCTTGTCCTGAACGAAGTCTTCGACCCATCCTCCGGTCGAACCAAAAGTTGATGGTATCCCGAACGTAAATCGATCTTGGAAAAGATCCTTGATCCCTGTAATTGGTCGAATAGATCATCTATCCGGGGAAGTGGATATCTATTCTTAATCATAACCTTGTTCAACTCTCTGTAGTCTATGCAAAGTCGAAGTGTTCCGTCTTTCTTAGAACTGGTGCTCCCCAAGGTGACGTACTCGGGTGAACAAATCCCAAATCTTCAAGTTCCTGAACATGCTTCTTTAATTCCAACATCTTAGTTGGTGCCATCCTATACAGAGTCTTAGATATCGGCAACGTACCAGGTACTAGTTCCACGCAGAAGTTTATTTCTCTTTTTGGTGAAAGTCCTTTAATATCCTGGAATACATCTATGAAATCTTGTACAGTAGAAATCTGATCCATCATTGGTTCCGTACTCGTACTCCTGATTGTAGCTAAACCACTTATCAAGAACATATGGCTCGTTGACTGACACTGAAATCTGATCGTCGGTCGTCCTAGTAGGGAAATACAATCGTCCTAGTACTTAGTCAACCAATCCATCCCTAGGATAATGTCGAACTCCGACATCGACAGGACCACTAAGTCTGCTGGAAGGTTTCCATCTCCCAAGGTCAATACCCAGTTTAACAGTCACTCCCAATGGTGACACAACATTAAGTGCTGGCTCGAGTGTCTGGGGTTCTAAGCCCAACTGACGCACAATCTTAATAGCAATAAACGAACGTACAGCTCCAGTATGGAATAAAGCTTTAACTTGACTGTGAAAGAGTACAAGCACACCTTCCAGATGTTGCTGCTCATCCGCATTAAAGCCTGATTCTACTAGGATGATAGCATTCATTCTAGTCTGATCTAGGGGTCCCTGAATTCCTTGAACTGGTGCTCCATAATATCCTCTGCGAGGTGCATGACAATCCTTGCTCAAATGTCCCGGCTTGTTGAAATTTTGGCAAATAGCATCCATTCGACGGTTAACTGTGGGGGCTGTGCAGAACTTGGCAATGTGCCCTGACTTTCCGCAATTAAAACATCCTTTGTTATTGTTTGGTGGGGCTATTAGCAGTGCTTGAGGCTGTGGTCCTTGTTGGCGATATTGCTGGGGTCGAGAATAACCTTGCTGAAACTTCCTGGTTCCATCCCAGGTTCTCTTGTTCCTTTGAAAATTACCCTGAGGTCTCCAACTCTCGGTATTTTTCGGCGATTGGTCCTGGAAATTCCTCTGTGGCTGAAAACTTCTCGACGGCTGGGGTCGATCCATCTGTGGTCGCTGTGCTGAATAAGCATCCTTTTCCAACCCTATAGCAACCCTCAAACGACTGACTCAGATGACCAACCATCATATATCTGAGGTGGGGGTTCAATCGTTGGTGAAATCTCTTCACCTTCTTCTGTGGTGTGTCTATCATATGTTGAGCAAAACAAGATAGACGCTCAAATTGGGTAGTATATTCCCGTACAGTCCATCCTCCTTGGACCAGATTGAGAAAGTTCCTCTTCTGTTGATCCCTTTCATCTTCTGGGAAGTACTTCTCCAAAAATCTTCCTTTGAACATCTCCCAAGGCATTGCCCTTGCAGCATTTATCTCAATAGTGCCTCGCTCAGCTTCCCACCAATGGGCGGTGGCATAGGTGAGTTGGAGCGTAGCAAGACGATGCTTCTTTTGTTCGCTGCATTCTAATGCTTCAAAGATCATTTCTATATCTTTTATCCACTATTCAGCCTTCCATGGTTTTGTTAGTCCATCGAACTTCTCGGGACGTAACCCACAAAAATTTGCTAGTAATTTGTCTCCAGTTTGTCTCTGCTGAAACAGTACAGCTAGGGGTTGAACAGGTCGTTGATTTCGTAACATGGTTGTAGGTGTCACCTACATGTTCCATCCTCTGCATAAAGGCTTCAAAAACTCCTGATGGGTTCATTCCCTCTGGAATAGGTGCTCCAATTCACGCTTGATGATTTCTCAAGGGTCCTACAATAGTGTGCTAGGGAAGTGCACCTAAAAAAAATCTATCGACAAGTTGAACGTCTTCACGGAGAAACGAAATCAAGATAAAGCGAGAAGCAATAAGAATTACCAGTTATACTCAACAACATATAACAATCTAAACATACCACCAATATATCAAAAGTACTGCACGTATAAATATATATCAAAAGATGTACCGCATAGTACACACTAGTTAAACTGTGTACCACATGGGACATAAGCTAAAATAGTACTAAGGTAAGCTATTTACAATACTATTGCTACTGATAATACCTATACAAAGCTATGGTCAAATAACTCTCTCAAGCTCCCAAAAATCATGTGGACAACATGTCCTGATAAAACTAACAAAGCTAAACCCAGTAGATCCTGACTCAAAAATTATCGGTGTCTGATCCTACTGGTGGTGCCTTATCCTCCGAAATGATATCCATCTCCTCAAGGGGAACGTCCTCAACTGGTGCGGTAAGATCTCCGACTACTTCTCCGACATCCCAATCTTTAACTACGTCCTCTGCCATCATCGCCTGATTAGCGACGTCGATGGCTACAGCAGCAAATCCATCAGCTATATTGAATGCCCCTACTAATGCAGTTTCTCCCATAACAAATCCAACTAGCTGAGCGACCATCTCAGCTATCCATCCTACTGCCATATCAGCCATGGCTGCCATATGTACTATCGGTCCACCTGGTAACTCAAATATAACGGGTACCTCTGGCACAACTATCTCCTTGTCAGGAACCTTCTCCTCTGCTACCTCCATGATCGCATCTCCCTCTACTACTATATTCGCCTCAATGGCCTCGGGGTCTTCTGGGTCCTCTGGCTTATGCTCCTAATCAGGAACATACTCTGGCTCCTCCGGGTCATCCTCCGGCTCATCATCATCATCTATAGGCTCCTCCTCTGCCCATCATCCATTGGCTCCTCCTCTCCATCCCTGTCGATATCCTCATCAGGATGCTCGTCCTATGGCTCTCGGTCCTTCTCTCTCTGAATCGGCTCATGCTCTGGATTTGGCAGCTTACTTTGGATCAACCGTAGAATCTCCTAAAAATATCCCTACCAATCCTCGCAGAATGATAAGCATCCATGCGCATCTCTGTAGGGTGGGTCTTCCCGATCACATAAAGGGCATTCCACATATCCTTCCCAAGGTAACGACTAGCGGTCTGGTGTATGCACTCATGGTAGAACTTCGGGTCAGCTGGCTCTACGGTATCCTCGTGAATCACGTGTTCTCCATAGGCATTAGTCATAAACTTATGGAACTCTGGATCCATGATGCTAACCTACAAAGGAAAACTATCTATCATCAGGAAGACGAACTTATCTTAAACTCATATCTCAACTCAAGGGTCTTAAAATACTAGGACCAAATGGCGTGGGATCGTTAGTGAACGAAAGTATCATAACTTAGAGCTCTGATACCAACTGTCATGCCCCGGAGCAGTAAAAATAGAGAAAAAACAATTTTCTTTTGGGGTCCATAGGGAATGACAAGTGAAAGTCACTAATTATCCACACTACACGGTATTAGTCCACACAACAAACAGGAATAGTAACATAAACAACTGAATATAGAAGCAGCATCACTATTACAAACATCATAGTGGTCCTCAGGATCACAACAGGTCTGGACACAATACATGCCCAAGTACCCGTCAAGCAAACAAGTTCAACAGAAATTATAACACCCGCTCCCGCGGTTTATATTTATTATTGCTTTAGCATGCATAATCATGAGTTAATGTTAATTAATGTGTTATGTGACACTCATTAGAGGTGGGATTAACCCACTAAGTTGATTATGGGTGTCCAGTTGGAAACCCAGTTATGACCAGTATGGCAATCCCAAGTTGGGATATGTGTTGATGGGTCCCAGTTGTGATGGGACAGTAATATGTGGAATACCCTATGTGCCTAAATGTTTATTAAGGCTTAGATGATTTATTATTTTGTTGTTGTTAATATCATTTAATTAGGTAGTGACCACTTTTGGGGTCAATTACGGGTACCTTTGTGAGCACGAATTGAACACGTTACATAATTAGTAGGCTAATTAGCAACTTCATATAATTATATGGGACCACTTATGGGACCCATGCGAGACATAGACAAATACCCATTAGGTTTGGAATAGTTTTAATCAGTTTCATAATTAGTAGGGGCGTAATTGCGAAACTAGCAAACATAAGGCGGTGTCATAATAAAATGAGGAATTCTTAT